>OX393550.1:91452025-92163450 GCA_947650365.1 Chamaelirium japonicum
CCTGCACTCCACGTCGTGCTCGTCCTTGAGTGTGAAATATAGCATCCATGTTAAGAGAAACAATATTATGCTTGCCACAAAAAGAAGAAATTTGTTCAAGCAAAGAATCCCAACCATTGTCCCTCATCATTTGCAGTCGTTTCTTAGATATTTCAACCAAGTTCATGGCATTCACAATATCTTGCTCTTTCCTCTATAATGCTTGTGATAACTCATTTGTGATTCCTAAAATAGTTCTCATCAAATGTAAATTGAATACAAAATCAAATGATTGCACTGATTTCAATAGACCACAAGCTTCACCTCTTTGTTCTTGGTTCAAACCATCCTCATCGATCATCTCAAGTACATCAGTTACAGCTGAGAATATAGTAATCAAGCTTACCAAAGTGCCATAGTGTGAGCCCCAACGTGTATCGCTAGAACGTTTAAGACTAGTTTCTTGATTTAAACCTTGGCCACTTGAAGGCTCACCACTCTTTAGTGCTTCAATAACTCTGATTGTCTGTCTCTCCCGAAGGGTATCTTGACGTTTATATGAAGCACCAACCACATTTACCACATTTGCAACCAAGTTAAAAAACCAATATATTGGAGCATGATTCTTTGCTACAGCTACAAGAGCTAATTGAAGTTGATGAGCAAAATAATGAACATAAAATGCACATTCATTCTCCTTCATAATAAGCGATTTAAGTCCATTGAACTCTCCTTGCAATATTGCTTGCCCCATCATAACCTTGTCCGTGCAAACTAGATATACTCAATCCATGTCTAAAAAATAATTTTTCAATTGCTATCTTGAGTAAGAGAGCAGCGGTGCTAGAAACATGTTTAATACCTAAGAAACGTTTAATTACATGCCCTTTTCCATCCACATAGCGCAATGCAACAGCCATTTGCTCCTTTATTGATATATCACGAGCTTCATCAACAAGAATTGAAAATAATGCATCCCCAATATCTGTAATAAAGGTATTGATGGTTTCAAGTGCAATAGCATTTACAATGTCCTTCTGAATGTCAGGTGCCGTCAATTTGAGATTTTCAGGAGCATTTTCAAATGCAACAGCTTTCACTTCTTTATTATGATCAGCAAAAAAATGCAAAAGCTCAAGAAAATTTCCTTGGTTCCTTGATTCCTCAGATTCATCATGACCGTGAAATGAAATGCCTTGTCGTAGGAGAAAACGAATACAATCGATTGAAGCATTTAAACGAATTCGATATTCACTTCGAGCTTGATCTGAATGCTTAAAGAAAATTATCGGGATATGCTGCTTTTGGTTCAATAGATTTTGACACTTGTTCCAAGCTTGGTTGTGAGAGCTATTAGGGCCTCCTACATGAATTTGAATCCTCTCTTTCTTCTTCCAATTTGAAAACCCTTCACCGACAAAAGAGTCACCGCCTGCTTGGTTTCCAATATCTTCTTTAAAAAGATAGCTGTATAAGCAAAATGCAGAATCTTTGGTCACACTATACTCTAACCAATCACCGTATTCACTAAACCATGCAGAATTAAACAACCGCAATGCTTCTCCAAATTTTCTTTGTGGAAAAGTATGGTTTTTAGATTGACAAGGACCCTTTTGCAGATATGCCCTGCGAATTTTATCTCGGAGATTAGGATGGTAATCCATAATCCGTGGTCGTAGACCTGGATATGTAGGAAGCTCTAACAAGTTGTCGAGGCGACTAGTTTTTGAAAAAGAATCATCTCTTTCTATAGGAAGTAATAATTCTAAACTTGACTTTCTTTTCAAATATTTCTCCATAACTGTTTGAAAGAAAATAAAATTATTCATAGTTCAATTTATTTGAGTGATGATTTTTTTTTAAACAAAAAACAAGTAATCAACAAACAATAGTTACAAGTCACAACACATTTGTATAGAGATCATAGTGGACATTAAATAAAAAACACTAGAATAATTCAATAAACTGTCAAAAGTCCCAAATCCGTACTGAAGTTTTGAAATAACTGTCTCATGAGCTTCTAATGATTTGCAGTTGTACGATATCAGTGTAAATTGGGTAAGCATCAGGATACAATACAAGCACTTCGAGGAACGGACAAATTAATCGGTAAAAGCAAAATCACCACGTTCGATTATAAATTAATTTAATAGCCTAAAAATGAGTATTAAGAAACCTGGTTAGTTGTCAAAGCTGGCTGCCCTAATTGTCGTTTCAACTTTCAATATATACTTAAAACACCGTAAATCTAAAGACACCTTTCGGTCCTTTCTCAACCTAATATTTCCGAACCTATCATAAAGAGGAGAAGGGTGAAAACCAATTTTTTTAAAAAATTAGGGTTTCATAGAATTGTAGAAAGAGGAGGATGGGGAAAATCAAATAAAAAATTAATAGGACTTCACATAATTGAAAAAAGAGGAGAAGATAGAAAATCTAATAAAAAAAGATTACTAGCATCACAAAATTGAAGAAACAGAAGGGGAAAAAAAGTAGGGCTTCAATGCTTCACATAATTGAAGAAAAACGAGAAGGGGGAAGAAATTAGGACTTTGGTGCTTCACAAATTGCAAAAAGGGGAGAATCAAATAAAACAAATTAGGATATGAGAAACTAGATTAACGATTTATACAACCGTACAGCAGCTCGTGTCGGCGGTGTCGATTGGCTCATGAATCCTGAATCGGATGCAACAACCGTCACAAGCCCGCAGGAGATGGAGGTTGATGTCGCCGATAGGTTTCTCAATCGTCCCCTTTTTTTTTCTTCGAGCCCGACGAACCGTATTAAATGCTGCAGCCCGTCGCGGCGGCGCCCCTATTTGTTTCTTTCTCGAATCTCGCCGGGTCGTCCGCGTTGATGAAGCCAAGCACGGCCGAGTGGATGAAAGCTAAAGGGACGGCTCTGATGGGTGAGGGGGCAAAGTAGCAATGCAACGTGGACGAAGGCTAAAGGGATGAAGGTTAAAGGCTAAATGATGGCTCTGATGGGTGAGGGGGCAAAGTAGCAATGCAATGTGGACGAAGGCTAAAGGGATGAAGGTTAAAGGCTAAAGGGACGACTCTGATGGGTGAGGGGGCAAAGTAGCATGCAACGTGGAAACATAGTAGTGGATAAAAAAAAAATTGGGTTTTCAGTGGGGGCAACTGCCCCCACTCGACCCTCTGTAAATCCGCCACTGGATGGGATCATTAGTAAGCCCATTAGTAAGAGCCCATTAATGAGAGTATATATATATATATATATATATATATATATATATATATATATATATATATATATATATATATATATATATATATATATATATATATATATATATATATATATATATATATATATATATATATATATATATATATATATATATATATATATATATATATATATATATATATATATATATATATATATATATATATATATATATATATATATATATATGTGGGAATAGGGAACACGGTCCTCCCGACCACCCAACACGCTAGTCCTCCCTTCAATTTGGGTGCCATATGATAATTTTTAACCATATTTCTTTTTATGGATGGTCAATCCACTCTATTTAGATCAAGATTTTAAAAAAAAATAAAAAAAAAACTTAAAACAATCCGATCAATGGTCGATAAATTTAACCGTAAACTGTAGCGTGCAAATAGCCTTTGCTATGGTTAATTTAAAAATGTCACTTGGCATATTTTTTTTTCCAAATTTTTTTTCATGATCATTGTTTGGAGGGATGTACCCACCTTGACCAACCCCTAACCCCGGTTAAAAAGTGCCATGTGGCACCCAAGTTGAAGGGAGGACTAGTGTGTTAGATGGTCGGGAGGGTCGTGTTCCCTATTCCCTATATATATATATATATATATATATATATATATATATATATATATATAAGGGTAAATTACACATTGACCCTATAGCTTGATCGGTTATCACTTTCACCCCCTCATGTTTTAAAACCTAGAAATGCCCCCAAAGCAATATTCATACCATTTTTACATGTTGAAAATAGAAATTAACTACATGATCGCTTTCATCATGGTCTATGCCCATGTATGTATACAAGTGAGCAATGCTATTCAGCCCGAAGGTATTTTCGATTTTGCTCAGCCCGATTGTCGTGGTAGTGTGCGACTGGTGGAGTAAAGGACTTAAATGTCGCTACTGGGTTTCAGCCACCCGTTGCACGCTACCATGTCAATCGGGGGCCATCAAAATCTAAAAAACCTTCAGGCTTAATAGCATTTCTCATATACAAGTATATGAGGAGATGAGACTTCTGAATAATTATTATGGGACTCAATATCATATATATGTAATACACAACAACAAGTAGCACTCCTTAAAACTCAAGGTGGGTCAAACATCGATTGCTAGCAAATACAATACCATGCTAGCAATCGGGGAGCGCCTCTCCACTTAAGTCAGTACTTTCTTTGAGTCTTATTAGTCAGGCCTTGGATGCACCGGTAAACTGTTATACTTTTAACCGGATTCTATCGCTTTTTCTCTTGCGATCAATCTATGAAATTTCTTCCATCCCAAAACACAGGTATTGAGATGAGGTCCCATTATACATATAAGGATCGTTTCCGTCCTCTACTTTGCCGAGATGGGACTAGTCCTTCAACACTCCCCCTCACGTGCAGGTCAATCTTTTGTGATCCTTGTCACATGGATGATCGATGTGTGGGGACCACACCCGATAGGTGAGTGATGTTGGGGGATAATTTTCACTGGCTCGTGTGCTCCTCCTGCAAGGCAAAGGAAACATGAGAACGGCTGGCACCCTTTGGAGCGCAGACCCTCCGACACTCAAGTCAGTAAAGGTGTGACCAAGGGAGAGCTGTAGTAGTCGGAAAGTGTTAGGGTTTCTAAGTTTCGTACCTGTACTTTAGAGTCGAAGGTTGTATCTTTATAGCCTTTTGCAGACTGCCAGAGGTTGACACTGGTGGTGTCTTCCAGTACCTTCTATGCCCCAATATGTCAGCCCACATTGACTCTTCATGGCCTTTGTCATTTAGCCTACCAGGCGGTGGTAAAGGAGGATGCACCGATCTTGGCCTTACCAACTGGAGATTCTGGAAAGCTCTAGTCTTGGAGGTCCTAAACCAACTTTTGCCAGCCTCCGTGGCCCACAAACACCCATGTAGCTCCATGGGGGTTGCGACACCTATCGATTTGGTACCGCCTTACTGTAGACGACCTTTGTGGGAAAGAGGGCGGGCTCCTAGTCATTGCACAATAGGGCGAGCTCCGCGAAGACCCCATTGGTGTCGTTGCTCTGCCTACTTCTCTCTATTGTTAATGGGCGAGCTCTATGGTGCTTGCATGATCAGGAGAGCTCCTGAGCGAGTTATGGGCGAACTCCGGGGAGACCCTATTGGTGTCTTTGCTTCGCCCATTTTTTCCTATTGTTAATACGCGAACTCTATGGTGGTTGCATGATTAGACGAGCTCCTGAGCGAGTTGTAGGTCTTGGGACTTTCGAAAATGTCCTTTGGATTCTGCCAGAAGCAATCTCTTCCACGAGCTAGACAATCGTATGCGGATAGAGTGAGCTTCCTGGTGAGCTATGTCAAGAACTTTGACTCGCAGTACCTCATGAATGAGGCCTCGAGGAAGATGCTGCTCTGTCCAAGGAACGCAACGATTCGCTACTGTAAGCTTCGGGAGGGCTGCAAGCATGAACCGCGGGTGACCTCTTACGCGTGCAAGCTGGTCGCATGCGTCCAGGGTCAGCTCCGGGCAGGTTGTGAGGCACGAATCGTTACTGTAAACTCTGGGCGAGCTACAAGCACCAGCCGTGGGCGACCTCGTCCACGTGCGAGTTGGTCGCATACGGCCAGAGTCAGCTCTGGGCGGGCTGTGAGCCACGAACCGCTACTGTAAGCTCCGGGCGGGCTATGAGCACCAGCTGCGGGTGACCTCTTCTGTATGCGAGCTGGTCATATACGGTCAGGGTCAGCTCCGGGCGGGCTATGAGCCATGAACTACTACTATAAGCTCCAGGCGGGCTACAAGCACCAGTCGCGAGCGATCTCTTCTACGTGCGAGCTAGTTGCATATGGTCAGGGTAAGCTCCGGGCGGACTATGAGCACCAGCCACAGGAAGCATCTTCTGTTGGCGATCTGGTCGTGGCGGCCAGGGCGAACTCCGGGCGGGCTGTGAGCACCGGCCACGAGCGACCTCTTTCCCATGCGAGCTAATCGCATGCGGTCAGGGTAAGCTCCCGGGCGGGCTATGAGCACTAGCCTCGGGCAGCCTCCTCCGTGTGCGAGTTGACCGCGATCGTCAGTGCGAGCTTACACTACAAGGAAAAGGTTTATTGCCGACGGAACTTTTTATTACCGTCGGTAATAATATAAATATTACCGACGGTAATAAACATTTCCGTCGGTAGTATAACTTTAATATTTTACTAATATTTCATATATTTATTACCGACAGTAATTATTTATCCGTCGGTAATAAATTATTACCGACGGTATTTATTACTTCCGTCGGCATAATTGAATATTACCGACGGTATTAAAAATAATCCGTCGCAAATAATATTTATTTTTATTTTAATAATTTTTTTATATATATATTACCGACAGTCATTTATTATCCGTCGGCAATTTATTTTTACCGACGGTTTAGTCATATCCGTTGGTATAGTTATATTATTACCGACGGTAATATTTATTACCGTCGGTAATATTTAATAACGCGATCCGAGTGAACCCGCAAAATCAAATATCGACCGTCCACAATCATCATCCTACGGCTAAGAATCTTTATTCCACCAACCTCGAAGCACACCAGGGCCAAAGAAATTTGAAATCCCCGCCTCACCATTTTCACTCTCCCGCCTCTATGAGAATCCCCAAATCCTTTATATATATGCCCCCCCCCCAAACCCAAATCCCCACCCTTCCACTCCGATCCGATGGCGCGCAAGAAGCAGACCCGAGGAAGCAGCAGGCGACGAAGGCCGCGAGGAAGTCGGCACCAGCGACCGGCGGCGTGAAGAAGCCCCACCGCATTTGGTCCTCGTGAACCCTCCGGCGAGCGAGGTGGCGTTGCCCGGCGCCGGCAACCGCAGGAAGCAATCCACCTCCGGCCGGTATTCGACAGTGTTGATCACGATCATCTTCAACCGGACCCTCATGTACAGCCTCACGCTGACGTAGAAGAACCCCTCCCCCTTCTCCCGGCTGTAGGTCGCCGCCGGCGCCCCCGACCCCGACCCCAACCCCCCGACCAACAGTCCTTGCCCGGCGAAACTGGGGCGGATGACGGCGGTGCTCTTGCGGTGCTGGTGGAACGGCCGGATGGGTGCGTAGCCGAGCCGCACCCCATCGTAGAATGCCATGGACTCGATGCGCTCGAAGCTCATGGCGAGCGTGAGGTTGTAGTAGAGGGTGCTGTTGGGGGCGAGGTCGAATCGGGCGAGGGTGCAGGCGTCGTCCACGTAGACCTTGAGATCGTTGGGCTGGAAGACGAGCCAGAGGATCAGCACGACGATGCCGAGGACGATCAGGACGGTGGTGGTGACCATGCGATGCCGGCGGCTTCCTCGCGTCCCCAAACCCCACCACTTGGTCACCCACGTCAGCATCTGCTTCGTCCCCGGCACCAGCGAATACAAAGTGGCTGGCCTTCCTCTGTATAGGGAGGGACGTCACGAGCAGCCGCCATGCAGGTGGCCACTACTCATGCTTCGTGCTGACCCTCGGCTCGGACCCATCGTGGAGGGCGGTCCCTATCCCTTTCCCCCTCGCCGACAATCCAGACAACATGCAGGTATTCGTCAATCAGGCCGTGGTGTGCGGGGCGGTGATGCACTGGATCACCTCCACCGCCCGCATCGTTTCCTTGGATTTAGGCGAAGAGAAGTTCCACGAATCTCCATCCCCTCCTCCGATGCGTAAAAAATTACAAATGTTTTTTATAATTTTTTTAAAAAATATTCAAGTTTTATTACCGACGGATATTATAAATTCCGTCGGTAATAATTTATTTTTTGTTTTAAAAAACTAATATTTTATCGACGGTAATACTGTTTTCGTCGGTAATAAAGTAATTTTTGCCGACAGATATAACGTGTTCCGTCGGTAATAAGCTAGTATATTACCAACGGAATTAGAGTCAACTGTCGGTGATAATCAAAGAATATTACCGACGGATACTATATTTCCGTCGGTATTAATTATTAATACCGACAAAAATATTATGTCCGTTGCCGGTTATTTCCAACGCCTTTTTTCCCGACAGCCTAGCGACGGAAATAGGTTTCGTCGGTAAAGAATATTACCGACGGAAATAAGATTTTACCGACGAATATAGTCTGTCGGTAAAAACCTTTTTTTTTGTAGTGTTACCCGGGGGGGGCTTCCTGCTTCGATCACCCAAGGTCACCCTGGGTGCACCCCAAAACAGGGGCGACCTCCTTGGGGACTCCTACTGTCTCAGTGTGCTCTTTTCCCTACTACTGCCACGTGGACAACGAGCTGGTGACATATTTAGCATCATCATTACCCCCTCCCGAGAGGGCGGTCAGGTATAGTTTTGTCTTCTCAGGAGCCCAGTGAGGTCATCCACGTAGACTAGTTTGATCCTTCCATCTGTTGACTAGCTCCAGCTAAACTGTATTCCATTATGTGAAGTCGGCTATAGGGTGTGACATCAGGCCGCATATGGTGTCTTCATCGTTCCTGCCCGTGATATCACCAGGTCGCTCAATGAACTAAGCTGTGTGGCATCAAGCCGCGTAAGTTGTCTGCCCGTGATGTCACCAGGTCGCTCAACGAGCCAAGCTGCATGGCATTAGGCCACGTAAATTGCCTCCGTCGGGTCTACCCGTGATGTCACCAAGTCGCTCAACGAGCTAAGCTGTGTGGCATCAGACCGCGTAAGGTGTCTCCATCGTGTCTGCACGTGATGTCACCAGATCGCCCAACGAGCTAACCTGCATGGCACCAGGCCATGTAATGTGTCTCCATTGCGTTTGCCCGTGATGTCACAAGTTCGCTCAACGAGCTAAGCTGTGTGGTATCAGGCCGCGTAAGGTATCTCCGCCGGGTCTGCTCAGGATATCACCAGGTCACTCAATTAGCTAACCTGCATGGCACTAGACCACGTAAGGTGTCTACATGTCACCAGGTCTCTCAATGAGCTAACCTGTGTGGCACCAGGCTGCTTAATGTGTCTCCATTGCGTCTGCCCGTGATGTCACCAGTTCACTCAACGAGCTAAGCTGCGTGGCATCAGGCCGCGTAAGGTGTTTCTGCCTTGTCTGTCTGTGATGTCACCAGGTCGCTCAACGATCTAAGCTGCATGGTATCAGGCCGCGTAAGTTGCCTCTGTCGCGTATGCCAGTGATGTCACCAAGTCGCTCAATAAGCTAAGCTGCGTGGCATTAGGGCGCGTAAAATATCTCTGCCGTGTTTGCCCGTGATGTCACCAGGTCGCTTATCGAGCTAAGCTGCGTGGCAT
The DNA here is from genome assembly GCA_947650365.1 of Chamaelirium japonicum. NCBI lineage: Eukaryota > Viridiplantae > Streptophyta > Magnoliopsida > Liliales > Melanthiaceae > Chamaelirium > Chamaelirium japonicum. The sequence continues at coordinate 91,461,492 of OX393550.1, forward strand.
CAGACCACATGTGTGGTTTTCCCGACGATCCGAGGACCATACCCCGGACGAGGTAGCTAAATCGATAAAAAATAAACAACATCGCAAAAAAAAATGATATGCATGAAAATTCGACATGTGCAAAATAGTAGGTCCCTATAGCTCAACAAAAATACAAATCGATAGAAATTGAATCAAAACAGAGCGTAAGGGCCAAAGGATGGAAGTTCGACAAGCGATAAAAGAATCAAAATCTAGCTACCCCCTGTCCGGTTAAGGATCCTCAGAACCCCGGTTTTGCTTATCGCGTCCGCATAACAGCGGACAGTGGCCTTGCCTCTAGCCTTCGATGTTAGTGGCTTTCACATTTCTTTTTTACAGCCTCACCAAGTTGTCAAGCTTCGAGGGATTACCAAGAGATTTTCAGGTCGCCTAAATAGATGGTTGCCCATTCAGGTCCCCTTAGATCACCCCGGAGTGCTTTCTATCACAGCATGTGAACGCGAAGAACCTCGGTCATGTTTAAAGTCCCCTAGACAGTAGACTACCCCGGCTATCTCAAGGTTGTTCTGGACGGCCACTGAGAACCCCGGTTTTGCTTTAACCCCGCATGACGACGGACTACTCTTTGATGAAGCTGTGTGCAAGCTGATCGCGTGTAAGCTGTACTTGTGGATCACTATCGAGCACAGATTCGAAAATACTCATTCAGTCCAAAGACCCTCTATTTTACAAAATTGTCTACAAGAGGGCACCTACGCACAACGTAGGAGAAGGCCGCTGTTCAGCAATCTTTCCTCGACGATTTAACACCACATCTTCAAGCTTAATGTGTTGTTGGACCAAGGCGAAGAGCTCGACCATGGTACGGGGATCAAAAATAATAATAGTGTCATGAAGTTCACCTCCTTCGGGGAGCGTGCTCCGAAAGGCACTCATGGCTGTCCAATCTCACCTGGCTGAGTCCTCGAGGGTGAGATAGGCATTCTGGAATCGCATCGAGAAGCACCGGAGGGTCTCCCGTGCACCCAAGGTGAGATCGAACAGTGATTCGATTCACTTCGGAGGTTATCGATTGCACTGATATTGTTCCAAGAATAGCCCTAATAGAGCAGTGAAGCTCGGGATCGAGCCCGGAGGTAACTTATGAAACCAGACCAGGGCCAAACCCGTCAAGCTGTTCGGGAAGACGCGGCACAGAACATGATCCTGGTCATGAAAAATAGCAACTGTTGAGTAAGATATGGTCTAGGGCTTGTAAAAACCATGGTTGATTAATAAATGAGTTGATATTTATATTAGAATAGCTTAATTGGTGCGTATTCTACGTGTTCTATATATTGAACTGATAAGAGCCATGGCTGTATAGTGGTTCATCTGAGTGGGAGACTCAGTTGATTAGTACTATTAGCCTAAATTGTTCGCAGTTCTGATTAGGGTTGATCGCCCTATCAGGTTAAGCTGTTGGAATGACAGAGCATGGGTTTCTCCACTATGGTCATTGTCAAGCACAGTGTCTGTGGCTGAACAGAACCAACACGGTGCACAGATCGGTGAGCAGACACCGGTGCACATAGCCGTGTTTCTGCTTAGGGTAATAAGTCCTAAACCCTGAGGAACCATTACCGGTGGACTAACCAGTTTGGGTAACTTTGGTTCACCAACGTGTGAGGGATCTAACCACGACCCAAAACCACGGTGCGCTGGGTTGTTGAGCTGGCGTTGCATCGGCATGTCACTCCTGCAGGCTATTCACATCCCCATTGGGAGGTGCGTTCCTTGGTCTGACATACACCATACTAAAACCAGGCCTGGTGGTTAACAGTTAAGCTGTTAGACCGAATCCGGTTGTTTGGCCAAAATGATCGGAGGTACGATGTGTTAATCAACCTGGAAGGAACCTAGTCATATGGTCACTTGAGTCTGACGGTGCTCTCCATCGCTCAAGTTGACACATGGCACCGAGTGAAGGGACATCTAATTACCTATCTAAGCGGAGAGCAGGGGTATGCGAGAGAGCTTAGTAAGTCTGGGAGAATTGGAGTGCAGCCTGCGTCGCACTCTGGGTGGCCACGCAGGTTAACTGGGACCTAGAGGGTTGACAGGGACACTTGGGTAGTGTGTCGATCGGGTCCGGTTGGAAGCCATGAATCCTAGTCCCTGAAGGTTCCACCTTATCCACGATCGTTACGGATCATAACTTTCTCCTTGTCTCACTGTACAATACGAGTTGAAGAAATAATGCCTTAATCGTCCTGTTTTCCATGAGTGCATTGCACTAGGGCATGGTGGATGCACAGGACTAAGTGTGTTCACTAGGGGGCAACCCCAGAGTAGTGTAGGGACACACGATGTTGCCATAATGCCATAAGGAGTTCATTCCGTGTGTGCGTGTCGCACTAGAGCACGGTCTGTGTATTTAGTGATTTTTACTATAGGGGCACCCTATGTTTTACTGAGGGCACCCCAGTAAATAGTAAAAACACTATTCAAAGCTCTATGGTATGTTAAATAGGTATGGATGAGGTTCTCTAAGTGTTAGAGTACTTTATCATGCACTGAGGTGGAGCATATATGCTCCGGTATGAGGTGGATGGCCACTAGATGCATGGGGGGCATTTTGGTCATTTCAAAATGTCCCGCATGCCCTAATGGCCGACCCCCCCATTAGGAAAAATATGCATGGCCATCAAATCCATATTTAAAGGGTTTAATTCAGATTTGAAATGATTTGAATCTATTCCCTTTAATTGCAAAACCAAATATGGCAACTATACAATAGTGGGCATTTATTTTTGAGGATTAATGAGAGAGAGAGAAGGGGGAACGGTTCATATGGACAAGGGGAGAGAGGGGCACGGTTTTCAAGACATATTAGGCAAGGAAAACCGAGCCTCATTCAGATTTTGAAGAGAAAGACCGATCCCTCTCTCCCTTGTGTTCGGTTTTGGCCTCCCTCTCTCTCTCGGGCACTCATTTCTCTCATTCTTTGGGTTTGACCTAAGGTGTGAAGAGAAAATCTTCATCATCTCATCATCTTCTCCTTATTGAGTGGGTGTGATAAAGAAGAAGAGAAAGCTTGCACTCTGAAGCACTCAGAGATTGGAGTGCAAGGATCCGGGTCGATTCGCGAGATCGGGTGTACCCGAAGAAGAACGAGGCTTCTCCCACGCACGTGGATACTTCCGTCATCATCAACTTGGAAGATTAACATCGCGGTGTTAAATCCCGCATGGAGGTATAATAAACAAAACCCTAGATCTATTGAATTGCATGCATAACATTTATGGTGTGTTTCGATAGATGACCATAGGGGTTCGTTTGCATTTCATTTTAATCTTGCGCATATGATTGTTTCTTAAGAAATTTTTAAAAATGTATCGCACACCGTATCGATCCTAAGATCGAGTCCAGCTTCCGTTGCGCCTCTGATTTATTTCCAACAAATGGTATCAGAGCATTTCTTCGGTGTGCGATTCACGAAAAAAAAAAAATTTTCTATGAATCGAATCAAATGCGTATTTGATGAATGAATGCATTCACCGGGGTTTGCATGCGCTAGATCATATATGCATATGTGTTGCATGCTATGTTTTCCTGCAGGGCGCCGCTAGAAAATAATAATTGTGATTGTTTGGTTTTGGGGGTCGGACCCCGAAAAATATGATTGCATTGTTATTTTTTATTGTTCTTTCTGTGATGGATGGTTGTAAGGCCTAATGGGACAAGTACGTGGAGGTTGTTCCACGGCTTGGTTTTTCCCGGCCTGTTATATCTATTCTTGTACTTTCATTATTCTTTATCCTAGGAAAATGTGTATGAACGAGCGATTGCTCGGAGCATACTAGATTTTTCAATTACAGGCTGAAGATTTGGAGGACAAGATCAGATGGAAAATCCATTACCGGAAGACCGGATGTGGTGGGCCAAAGGAAGAGATATCCGGAAGATGCCATGAACGGGATCATCAGAGCATTGCTAGTCAGGTTCAGGGGTCGGACCCTGAACTTGATATCAATGGATGTTTATGTTTGATGGTAGTTGGATTTTTTCTAAGACCCCGGTGAAATTATATATTCTAATGCTATATGTATTAGATTGTGGGATGCCCTTTCCCCACTGTGTGGGGGATGCCTATACCCCACTTGGTCCCTGCGACCATTAGGTTAGATCTCCATTTAATAACACCCGTAGTTTAATTGGTGTTTGATGGTAGTTGGATCCCATAACACTCGGTTATGCCACCGTTAGGTTGAGGTCCGACGGAGGTTGTCGGATGTCTCTAATTGGTTTGACATCGAAACCAATAGTGATGTGGTGATCATCTATGACATCAAACATCAAGTTGTATACGAGGAGTCATACTAATGGGAGACCTTTCCTTGTATGTCTAGACCATAGGCTAGGCTCTAGAGCACAAAGGGTAATGATCATTTTATTTAGTATCGAAGGCTTGGAAAGTATGTAATGTGATTCTCGGGAGAAAGGTGACAACTGAGTATCCACGGGATAGGGACTATGGTCCTCTCCAAGTCTATCTATACTTCATAAGAAATCTTAACTCTAGTGGGAGCACGGTATGACCAGGGTCTAGGTCTAGGTTGTCGCAACCTAGGATCTAAAATACTTGCATTGAAATAACCCTCACAATAATTAAGGGATGTGTAAGAGGACTCAGTGTGAGTACCCCTGGCCTTCACTGCCAACTGCTGAATTTTTGGGTGATAGGGTATGGCTCAACATCCCCCTCGGGTGAGAGTTATTTTCTGTCATGCCGGAGGCTTAGCAGTATCCTTCGGGATATGGTGGTCACAATGCCAGGAGAGAAGGGCTTTTCCCGCCCTCGCGGGGGCCGCATGAACTCCCGTGTTATGATTGCCTAGGCTTGTGGGTAAGCATCCGGAGCACCCGTGAGGCTACCCGTTGCGTCGCATGGAGATCACGGGGGCTGGCCAAAAGAAAACCATGGTCTATTATAGCCCGTCTGTGGCAGATTTGGATTGGGTCCGAGAGACCTGCTGTGAGCGGAGGATGCTGCACACTGCCCCCTCGGGCGGGTGTATCCGAATTCGAGATCTCATATACATGGTAAAATTGATCCATAAATATGTCTCCGCTTTGAGGGTAGCGTTGACGTTTGGATATAATTTGACTCATTTTAAAAACACCATAAAATGAGTTTATGAAGCATTCTAATATACTCCCATTTATTTTTCAGATGACCAAACTAGACCCCTTATTTGCCATCCTAAATGATAACAAGCTTACGGGTCCTAACTATGAGGACTGGAAACGCAACCTCATGCTTGTTCTGAGGATTGGTAAACACACCATGGCCCTAACCACTCAGGAACCGAACCTACCGGGTCCAGATGCCACTGAGGCAGAGACCAAGGCTTTCTCCGACTGGCGAGATTCTAATGAGATGTGCAAGTGCTATATCATAGCTTCCTTGCAGACAACTCTACAGAAGCAAGTCGAAGAAATGCCTGATGCTTCTGATATGATGCTATACCTCAAAGAAATGTTTGAGGGGCATAGCCGCGTAACGCGCTACCTCACAATGAAAAAGCTCGTTAGCACTAAGATGTCCGAAGGGACGCCTGTCCGGGAACACATGCTGAAAATGCTCGGGTTCCAGAATGAACTGGCTACCATGAACATTGTGCTGGATAACGAGGTTATGACTGATATCTTCCTTGCGTCCCTGTCTGGAGCCTTTGAAGGCTTTGTCACTAACTTCAACCTTAACAAGTTGGAGATGACAAATGCAGAGCTTCTTGGAGCTCTCCAGGCAGCAGAAGACGGGTTCAAGGTTATAGGTGAGGCATTAAGTACTAAGCGCAGGGCTGCTCTGAAGGCTAAGAAGCCTATGAGCAAGAAGCCTAAGAACAAGAAGCTGAAGGCAGGGCCTCTGCAGAGCCATGTGGGGACCTCTAAGTCCAGAGAGATGAAGTCACCAAGCACGAAGTGCTTCAGATGTGGCGAAAAGGGCCATTGGAAAAAGGACTGCACAAAGCCTCAGGGTGCTGTGACAGGTAATTCTCAGCTACTCGTAGTTGAGTCACTTCTTTCAAGTAGCAGTTCTTTTGCATCTTGGATTGTGGATTCTGGTTCCACTGACCATGCCTGTAACTCTTTATAGGGGTTCCAGGTAAGCAGAAGGCTACTTGATGAGGAAGTGGTCCTGAGCATGGGGACTGATGCTGTTGCAATCGCAGAAGCAGTTGGAGATGTTTATTTATCTTTTTCTAATGAAAAGACTGATTTTAAGAGACGTATTATATGTACCGTCTTTAAGACGTAATCTAATTTCTGTTTCTTCTATGGTGAATGATGGTTATTCAGTTCTTTTTGATACATCTGGTGTGTCTATTAGAATGAATGGAACCTTCATTATTAGAGAAATAGTTCAGAACAGTCTCTATATTCTAAGTCCTAAATTAGAGAAAGAAAACATAACAGCTTTGAATATTAACTCATCTAAACGTAAGAAACCTTCAGAAAATCTAACTCTATTGTGGCATCTAAGACTTGGGCATATTACCTCAGATAAAATTCATAGGTTGGTCAAGGCCGGGCTTCTGGAAACAGATCCCTTGGAGATCCTTCCAACCTGTGAGTCTTGTCTGGAGGGCAAAATGACCAAGAGGGCTTTTAAAGCCAAAGGGAATAGGGCCACAGAGATATTAGAGTTAGTTCATTCTGATGTATGTGGACCCATGAGTGTCCAGGCGATAGGAGGCCATGAGTACTTCATCACGTTTACTGATGATTACTCAAGATATGGCTATATCTACCTAATGCATCGAAAGTCTGAGTCCTTTGACAAGTTCAAAGAATTTAGAGCCGAAGTTGAAAAGCAGACTGGTAGATATATGAAAGCCCTTCGATCTGATCGAGGAGGTGAGTACCTATCGGACGAGTTCCTTGGGTATCTTAGAGACAGTGGGATTGTATCCCAGTTGACTGCTCCAGGTACACCACAACAGAATGGAGTTTCTGAGAGAAGGAATAGGACCTTGTTGCACATGGTCCGTAGTATGATGAGTTATGCTAGTTTACCGATCACATTTTGGGGATATGCCCTATTAACAGCAGCTTATATCTTAAACCATGTCCCATCTAAATCAGTGCCTCTAACTCCTAGAGAACTGTGGTCAAAGCGAAAGCTTACACTGCAGCATTTCAGAATATGGGGATGTCCTGCACATGTGCGAAAGGACAAGAGGGATAAGATGGAGACTAAGTCTAAGGTATGTTTGTTCATAGGTTATCCTAAAGAAACAAAATGTGGTATATTCTATGATCCTGAGGATAAGAAGGTACTCGTTTCTACGAATGCCATCTACCTAGAGCAGGACTATATTATGGACCACAAGCCAACCAGTAAGGTAGTTCTGGAAGAGCTACTGGGTACTGGTGGAGGTAGCACATCCGGTAACATAGAGGGAAGAGGTAACATTGAAACTAGTATACCAGAGACTGTAGAAACGAATCGCTCAGTACCACCATTACCTCGTCGCAGTGGGAGACAAATCAGAGCTCCTGAAAGATACTATGGAGAGACTTTATTAGTCGATCTAGAGATTCAGGAGGATGATCCCTTGAGCTATGATGAGGCGATGAAATCTTCTGACAGTTCTACTTGGCAAAAAGCCATGGAGGCAGAAATTGCATCTATGTCCCAAAATAATGTCTGGACACTTATTGCACCATCACCCAATATTAAACCTATTGGGTGTAAGTGGGTGTATAAGAAGAAAAGAGGACCCGATGGTTCCATTGAGACATATAAAGCTAGATTAGTTGCCAAGGGTTTTACCCAACGAGAAGGGATCGATTATGACAAGACCTTCTCACCGGTAGCTATGCATAAGTCTATTCGAATCCTCTTATCCATTGCAGCCCACTATGATTGGGAGATCTAACAGATGGATGTCAAGACAGCTTTCCTCAATGGGGATTTGGAGGAAGATATATATATGATGCAGCCTCCAGGTTTTGAGTCAGTAGGTCAGGAAGATCTGGTTTGCAAACTTCAGAGGTCCATCTATGGACTGAAACAAGCATCTAGAAGTTGGAATATCCGTTTTGATCAGACAATCCGCTCATACGGATTTGATCAAAATGAGGATGAACCTTGTGTGTACAAAAGGAGTGATAATACAACAGTGATATATTTAATACTTTATGTAGATGATATACTACTGATTGGAAATGACGTAGGAATAATATTTACGATAAAAGTTTGGTTATCCTCGTAATTCGACATGAAAGACCTAGGTGAGGCGAGTTATGTTCTGGGGATTAAGGTAACTCGAGATCGCCAGAACAAGATTCTCTCGCTCTCACAAACTGCTTATATAGATAAGATACTGGCCAGATTCAACATGCAGGACTCCAAGAAGGGTTTCTTGCCATTCAGATATGGCTTGAAATTGTCTAAGGATCAATGTCCTAAGACACCTGAGGAGAAGGCAGACATGCAAAAGATACCTTATGCTTCAGCAGTGGGTAGTCTAATGTATGCCATGCAGTGCACGAGGCCAGATATCTGTTTTGCAGTAGATATGATGGGTCGGTTTCAGTCGAATCCGGGTCCAGCACATTGGACTGCTGTAAAGAGTATACTCAAGTACCTTCGTCGTACGAGGGATTATGAGTTAGTCTACACTTCACAGGACTTGACGCCGATTGGATACACGGATGCTGACTTTATGTCAGATGTGGAATCTAGAAAATCGACTTCAGGTTATGTTTTCATGTTAGGAGGAGGAGCAGTAAGTTGGCGGAGTGTGAAGCAAGGTTGCATCGCAGACTCCACCACTGAAGCTGAGTATGTCGCAGCATGCGAGGCTGGAAAAGAAGCGGTGTGGCTCAAAAAGTTCTTATTGGACTTAGGGTGCGTACCAGAGGCTCAATCACCTATTGTCCTTTATTGTGATAATAGTGGAGCGGTAGCACAAGCCAAGGAGCCAAGACACCACCAAAAGGGGAAACATATCGAACGCAAGTTCTACTTGATTCGGCAGTTTCAGAAGGAAGGACAAGTAGCGGTGACAAAGATAGCATCTGCAGACAATGTTGCTGATCCCTTTACAAAGGCGATTCCTGCAAAGGCGTTTGAACAGCATATAGAAGCTATGGGAGTCAGAACCGTTTTTCCTCGCTAGACCAAGTGGGAGATTGTTGAGTAAGATATGGTCTAGGGCTTGTAAAAACCATGGTTGATTAATAAATGAGTTGATATTTATATTAGAATAGCTTAATTGGTGCGTATTCTACGTGTTCTATATATTGAACTGATAAGAGCCATAGCTGTATAGTGGTTCATCTGAGTGGGAGACTCAGTTGATTAGTACTATTAGCCTAAATTGTTCGCAGTTCTGATTAGGGTTGGTCGCCCTATCAGGTTAAGCTGTTGGAATGACAAAGCATGGGTTTCTCCACTATGGTCATTGCCAAGCACAGTGTCTGTGGCTGAACAGAACCAACACGGTGCACAGATCGGTGAGCAGACACCGGTGCACATAGCCGTGTTTCTGCTTAGGGTAATAAGTCCTAAACCCTGAGGAACCATGACCGGTGGACTAACCAGTTTGGGTAACTTTGGTTCACCAACGTGTGAGGGATCTAACCACGACCCAAAACCACGGTGCGCTGGGTTGCTGAGCTGGTGTTGCATCGGCATGTCACTCCTGCAGGCTATTCACATCCCCATTGGGAGATGTGTTCCTTGGTCTGACATACACCGTACTAAAACCAGGCCTGGTGGTTAACAGTTGAGCTGTTAGACCGAATCCGGTTGTTTGGCCAAAATGATCGGAGGTACGATGTGTTAATCAACCTGGAAGGAACCTAGTCATATGGTCACTTGAGTCTGACGGTGCTCTCCACCGCTCAAGTTGACACATGGCACCGAGTGAAGGGACATCTAATTACCTATCTAAGCGGAGAGCAGGGGTATGCGAGAGAGCTTAGTAAGTCTGGGAGAATTGGAGTGCAGCCTGCGTCGCACTTTGGGTGGCCACGCAGGTTAACTGGGACCTAGAGGGTTGACAGGGACACTTGGGTAGTGTGTCGATCGGGTCCGGTTGGAAGCCATGAATCCTAGTCCCTGAAGGTTCCACCTTATCCACGATCGTTACGGATCATAACTTTCTCCTTGTCTCACTGTACAATACGAGTTGAAGAAATAATGCCTTAATCGTCCTGTTTTCCATGAGTGCATTGCACTAGGGCATGGTGGATGCACAGGACTAAGTGTGTTCACTAGGGGGCAACCCCAGAGTAGTGTAGGGACACACGATGTTGCCATAATGTCATAAGGAGTTCATTCCGTGTGTGCGTGTCGCACTAGAGCACGGTCTGTGTATTTAGTGATTTTTACTATAGGGGCACCCCACATTTTACTGAGGGCACCCCAGTAAATAGTAAAAACACTATTCAAAGCTCTATGGTATGTTAAATAGGTATGGATGAGGTTCTATAAGTGTTAGAGTACTTTATCATGCACTGAGGTGGAGCATATATGCTCCGGTATGAGGTGGATGGCCACTAGATGCATGGGGGGCATTTTGGTCATTTCAAAATGTCCCGCATGCCCTAATGGCCGACCCCCCCATTAGGAAAAATATGCATGGCCATCAAATCCATATTTAAAGGGTTTAATTCAGATTTGAAATGATTTGAATCTATTCCCTTTAATTGCAAAACCAAATATGGCAACTATACAATAGTGGGCATTTATTTTTGAGGATTAATGAGAGAGAGAGAAGGGGGAACGGTTCATATGGACAAGGGGAGAGAGGGGCACGGTTTTCAAGACATATTAGGCAAGGAAAACCGAGCCTCATTCAGATTTTGAAGAGAAAGACCGATCCCTCTCTCCCTTGTGTTCGGTTTTGGCCTCCCTCTCTCTCTCGGGCACTCATCTCTCTTATTCTTTGGGTTTGACCTAAGGTGTGAAGAGAAAATCTTCATCATCTCATCATCTTCTCCTCATTGAGTGGGTGTGATAAAGAAGAAGAGAAAGCTTGCACTCCGAAGCACTCAGAGATTGGAGTGCAAGGATCCGGGTCGATTCGCGAGATCGGGTGTACCCGAAGAAGAACGAGGCTTCTCCCACGCACGTGGATACTTCCGTCATCATCAACTTGGAAGATTAACATCGCGGTGTTAAATCCCTCATGGAGGTATAATAAACAAAACCCTAGATCTATTGAATTGCATGCATAACATTTATGGTGTGTTTCGATAGATGACCATAGGGGTTCGTTTGCATTTCATTTTAATCTTGCGCATATGATTGTTTCTTAAGAAATTTTTAAAAATGTATCGCACACCGTATCGATCCTAAGATCGAGTCCGGCTTCCGTTGCGCCTCTGATTTATTTCCAACAGCAACTTCCGGTAAGCCAGCAGATGGTCGACTGGATCCTGTGATCCGTCGAACATGATGAACTTCGGAGGAGTCCAAAGCTGAGGGAAGTCTCCTCGATGCACCTCCCTCATGAAGGGCGAGCTCCCTCCCCGAGCGGCCAGGTCTTCCAAGAGGTCGATGGGCATGCCAGGTAACTGCCAGTGCCCAGGGTGATTCCCTAAGAGCGGTTACGTAGGCCCCAGGCGATATTGCACATTTTGTGGAGGTCGGACTGCGCCCTCGCTATGGCGATGTTCGGAGATGACGTCCTGGCGTCTGCTACGCTGCTTCACCGATAGTCGCCTTGGCGCAGGAAAAGGTCTATGTGAGTACATCACCTCGCGGGTCTCCGTACGGGGTAACACTTCCACCGTGGGTTCCTCCTCACACTGATGGCGCGAGTTACGATCTCTCCTTTGAGACCTTGCCTCTGACTCGTGGGACCCCACATTTCGACTTCGTCGACGAGGAAAAGCTGAAGGCGGAGTCATCTTGTTGCTGGAACACTGAGTGATAAGTCGCTGCAGCCGTTCGAGAGCGGACCCCCTCGTCTTGCGCTCCACTGCGTCTCCACAGAGGGCTCTTACTGGGATACCCACCGTGTGGGCGCCAACGTGGGTTGATACGATACCGGGGTCGAAAGAGGTCGCACAGGAGGAACAACCCCTGTCGACGTTCTTAGATGTCAAGATTGAACCGCTGACCTTTCCCTTCGCGGATCGAGCCCGAGGGAGAGGAGATCAGTTCTTCTACTCGTCGATGGAACCTGGCTGAGTCGCGTCAGCTCGTCCATCATGGCCCACTGGGTGGACAACACCTCCAAAAAGAGCTGGTCACTGAGCGGGACAGGAGGTTGGGAGCCTTGAGCGAGCGGCCCACTTCGCTCAGACCCGGCGTGGGCTTTCGCCCGTCTCTGTCCCCGCGTGGCCGGAGCCATCAGGGTATCTTCTGGAGCCAAGGCCTACGACAGAGTGGTCGTGGGCATTCTCGTAGGAACCAGTCGAAAGATCCCACAGACGACGTCAAATGTTGGGGGATAATTTTCGCTGGCTCGTGCGCTCCTCCTTCAAGGCAAAGGAAACGTGAGAACGGCTGGCTTCCTTTGGAGCGCAGACCCTCCGACGCTCAAGTCAGTCAAGGTGTGAACAAAGAAGAGTTGTAGTAGTCGGAAAGTGTTAGCGTTTCTGAGTTTCGAACTTGTACTTTAGAGTCGGGGGTTGTACCTTTATAGCCTTTTGCAGACTGCTAGAGGTTGACACGTGGTGGTGTCTTCCCGCACCTTCTATACCCCCATGTGCCAGCCCACATGGGCTCTTCATGGCCTTTGTCATTTAGCCTGCCATGCGGTGGTAAAGGTCGAGGGATGCACCGATCTTGTCCTTGCCAGGTGAAGATTCTGGAAAGCTCTAGTCTGGGAGGTCCTAGACTGACTTTTGCCGACTTCCATGGCTCACAGGCGCCCACGTAGCTCCATGGGGGTTGTGACACCTGTTGATTTGGTACCGCTTTACTGTGGACGACCTCTGTGGGAAAGAGGGCGGGCTTTTGGTTATTGCACGATATGGCGAGCTTCGCGAAGACCCCATTGGTGTCGTTGCTCCGTGTACTTCTCCCTATTGTTAATGGGCGAGCTTTATGGCACTTGCATGATCAGGCGAGCTCTTGAGCGAGCTACGGGCGAACTCTGTGGAGGCCCTATTGGTGTCTTTTCTCTGCCCACTTCTTCCTATTGTTAATAGGCGAGCTAATTGGCTGTTGCATGATTGAACGAGCTCCTGAGTGAGCTGTGAGTGTTGAGCCTTTCAAAAACGTTCTTTGGAATCTGCCAGAAGCGATGTCATCCGCGAGCGAGTCGATCGCGTGCAAACAGAGCGAGCTTCTTGGCGATCTGTGTCATGAACTCTGACTCGCAATATCTCATGAATGAAGCCTAGAGGAAGATGCTGCTCTGTCCAAGGAACGCAACGATCCGCTACTGTAAGATTCGGGCGGGCTGCGAGCACGAACCGCGGGCGACCTCTTACGTGTGCGAGCTGACTGCAATGGTCAGTGCGAGTTTACCCGGGGGGGCTTCCTGCTTCGATCACCCAAGGTCGCCCTAGGCGCGTCCCAAAACAGGAGCGACCTCCTTGGGGACTCTTGCCATCTTGTTTGTGCTCTTTTTATTGCTGCTGTCACATGGACGACGAGCCGGTGACATTTTTGACACCATCAAGTGATACGGTTAGACTCTGATACTATGAGATCTCCTCTATCCCAAAATCCAGATTGTTAGTGATAGTGTATAGCATTGAGATACAGATACCCGTAGATACCTGTATAGGATACCCTTTGTCCTTTCCCTTGTATCTTCATATATATTTGGCCCTTGGCCTAATGAGATTGTTAATCCTTCTCCCCAAGATCCCTAGCACCTCTCTCCCTCTCTTGCTCTCTCTCCCTTCATGCTAGTGATTCTTGTGTCATGGTATCAGAGCCAAACTCGAGCTCTTCTCCAGATCTAGATCTGTGCTGCTCCGTCCGGATCTGATCTTCATCCTCACCGACCGGATCTCCTCCCGGATCTGATCTTCACCGACGGATCTGGATCTGTGCTCTTCTCCAGATCTGGATCGGTGCTGCTCCGTCCAGATCTGATCTTCATCTTCACCGACCGGATCTCCTCCCGGATTTGATCTTCACCGGTGGATCTCCTCGCGGATCTGTTCTTCCTCCGGACCGGACTGTGACTGCCGGATCTGTGCTGCCGGATCTTCTCCGTCCGAATCTGTGCTGCCAGATCTGTGCCGTCAACCACCGCCGCCGTGCACCCCGGCCGACGCGTGCGCCTGCGCCCTGCACCTCGACCGACGCCGCCGGCAGCCGTACACCCCGGCCGATGCGTGCGCCTGCGCCCTGCACCCCGACCGACGTCGCCGGCACCCCGGCCGCCGCCTGCGCCCCGCGCCCTGGCCGACGCTGCCTGCGCGATTACCGGATCTGTTCTTCCTCCGGACCGGACTGTGACTGCCGGATCTGTGCTGCCGGATTTTCTTCGTCCGGATCTGATCCGATCTTCACCGGCGGACTGCCGGATTTGTTCTCCCACAGCCAACACGTTCCGGATCTCCCGCGACAGCAGCTACTCCACCATCGGATCTGTGACTGCTGGATCTGTTCTTAACAACCAGCACCTTCCGGATCTCCCGCGACAGCAGCTACTCCACCACCGGATCTGTGACTGCTGGATCTGTTCTTCCATCCGGTCCAAATCTCGGACTGTGACTGACCTTCATCGATCACTGACCTTCATCGATCGGCCCCTTCATCGGATCCCATCACCGATCTCCGAGTGAGCCGCCATGGCCGACTCCTCTTCTGTGGATGCTCCTCCGCCTGTACACTCTGAGAGTCTCCCGTTCGAGTACACTCATGATTTTCTGCCGAGCTCGACGGATTTTTCTCTCGCCTCTTCCGCAGACTGGGAAGCATGGGCGGCCACCGTTCAGACCACGCTTCTCGGACGAGGCCTTCTTGGATTACTCGACGGCACCACCACGGCACCGAGTCAGGCTTTCCCCACCGCTCTTCAAGTGTGGCGCCTTCGTGATGCACAGGTCGCCGCCTACCTTGTCGCTTCGGTCGATCGGACGATGCGTGCCGACCTCGCCGCTCTTGGAGCATCTGCAGCTATATGGCGCTCCTTAGTTGAGCGTTTTGTGGAGTCTAGCGGCGCTCGCGAGTATGCTCTTCTCTCCCAGGTCCAGTCGGAACAGCAGGGTGACCGTACGATCCAGCAATTCCATGCGCAGATGCGTGGTTACTGGCGGGAGCTTCAGTCACTGGTGCCTCCCGTCCCTCCCGAGTGCCGTGCCGCCCACCAAACCTTCTGGGAGCGTCGTCAGCTTTACCAGTTCCTGATGGCCCTTCGACCGGAGTTTGGCCC
Organism: Chamaelirium japonicum; assembly: GCA_947650365.1. NCBI lineage: Eukaryota > Viridiplantae > Streptophyta > Magnoliopsida > Liliales > Melanthiaceae > Chamaelirium > Chamaelirium japonicum. The sequence continues at coordinate 91,476,821 of OX393550.1, forward strand.
ACTTGCTGGCGCCCTGATCCACCGAGACCCACTTCCACGCTTGGATGCTGCCATTGCTGAGTTCGTCGCCGAAGAGACCAGGCTGCGCACCATAGCCACCAGGGCTCCTCCGCCCCCCTCCAGCCATACGGGCGTCCTTGCTGCAGCTCCAGCTGTCTCTCTTACTTCTGCTTCTGGTCGTGATCGGTTTGTGTGTACTCACTGCCACAAATCAGGCCATGTCATCGCCACATGCTGGAAGCTGCATCCCAAGAAGAGGCAGGGACCCCGAGGACGTGGTCGCCTCGTTAGCTCTACTGCTGCTGCCGCTACTGCTCCGTCCTCTCCTCGTATGATTTCATCATCACCCCGAGGTTCCTTGGACGCCCCTGACGCTACTCAGCTCCTTCAGCAGCAGCTTGTACAGCTTCAATTCCGCCTAGACCAGCAGGCGAGCTTCAGCTCCGCCGAGGCTTCCAGCGCCTCCAGTTCCTCTGCTCACTTAGCTACCCCCGGTACCTTCGCAACTTGGATTCTGGACTCTGGGGCCTCCCATCGCATGACTTCCAATGCTTCCTTGCTTACCGACTGCCGACCAGCACCGCACATCCCATCGATACACACTGTAGATGGCTCTTCTTTAGCCATCTCACAGTGTGGATCGATCACCACCACTACAGAACCGAGTGGTCGTCTCTCTTTACCCAATGTGTTGGATATACCCCAGCTTCGCATGCAGCTCATCTCCATTAGCAGTCTTTGTGACTCTGGCTGTGTTGTGACTTTCTCCCCTTCTTCTTGTGTTGTGCAGGATCCACGTACCGGACGGGTGATTGGCGCTGGTCGTAGGACAGGCGGACTGTACCACCTCGAGCATCTCCACCTTCCACCCATTCCACCTTCTGGCGTTTATAGTTTAGTTTCTTCCGATGCCGACCTGTGGCACCGAAGACTAGGCCATATTTCTGAGTCTCGCCTTAAGAGCTTACTCCAGACTGGAGCTCTAGGTCGTTGCTCTTTCTCTTCTTTATCTACATGTATCGGTTGTAAGTTTGCCAAAGCTACAGCCTTACCTTTTCCTTCTAGTATCTCTCAGAGTTCTGCTCCCTTTGACTTAGTACACTCTGATATCTGGGGCCCTGCACCTCTTCCTTCGATGTGTGGCTATCGCTACTATATCTCTTTCATCGATGACTTCAGCCGATACACTTGGGTTTACCTTCTTCAGCACCGCTCTGAGGTTCCTCAGGTCTACCAGATTTTCACCTCGATAGTCCACACACAGTTCGGTTGTCGCATTAAGACCTTTCGGTCTGATTGCGCCCTCGAGTATCTCTCTACTGATATGCCGACACTTCTTCAGTCCCATGGGACCTTATTCCAGCACTCCTGTCCTCACACACACGAGCAAAATGGAGTAGCCGAGCGGAAGCACCGTCATATCCTTGAGACGACGCGTGCTCTTCTTCTCTCTGCTTCCGTTCCACACACTTTCTGGGCTGAGGCTGTCTTGACCTCCGTCAACCTCATCAACATCACCCCTTCGTCTGTTCTCCCGGGTAGTGCCTCTCCCAACGATCGTCTTTTCTCTTCCCCTCCCGACTATAGTTTGCTTCGTACCTTCGGATGCACCTGTTTCGTTCTTCTTTCGCCCCATGAGCGCACGAAGTTGTCCGAACGTGCAGTTAAATGCATCCTCCTAGGAATCAGCGCCGAGCACAAGGGTTATCGTTGCTATGACCCTTGACTCGTCGTCTTTGCATCTCTAGACACGTCTCCTTCGTCGAGGATGCCCCTTATTACTCCTCTGCAGCTCAGGACCTCACCTTCTTGGAGACTCCTCCCACTCTGTCTCCGACTCTCGAGCCTCTTCTATCACCCAGCTCTACTTCTCCCCCTGTTTCTAGTGATTCTTCCACGGAGTCTTCCTCTGTCCCCTCCTCTCCTCCGTCACCGGTTGCTTCCGTAGATCTTCCTCATACTCCCGATGCCTCTGGTACTCCGCCTGCTACGCCCAGTCCGACGCCACCGGTCGTGGATCCTCACCCGCCACCCCGCTACCCTCAGCGCGAGCACCACCCACCTGATCGCTTCAGCTTTAGCTCTGGCCCACCTGACCGTTTTGGCTTTGCCACGGTCACCTCCTACTCGCCTCAGTTTACAGCCTTTCTTGCAGCCCTTCACACAGACCAGGAGCCTCGGTCGTACCGGGAGGCCGTCCAGTCCCCTTAGTGGCGACAGGCTATGAGCGAGGAATTCAGGCATTTCAGCAGACTCAGACTTGGGATATCGTTCCCCTTCCTGTTGGTATTGAGCCTGTCAGTTTCCGGTGGGTCTACAAGGTCAAGCGGTGGCCTGATGGTTCCATCGAGCGGCACAAGGCTCGGTTGGTGGCTCGTGGCTTCACTCAGGCTTACGGCATAGACTACGAGGAGACTTTCGCACCTGTAGCTCAGATGACCTCCGTTCGTGCACTTCTGGCAGTTGCAGTAGTCCGTCGATGGCCTCTTCTCCAGATGGACGTGAAGAATGCCTTTCTCCATGGTGATCTTTCAGAGGTCGTCTACATGCAGCCACCCCCTGGTTTGCATACTCCTCCCCAGCATGTCTGTCGCCTTCGTCGAGCCATCTACGGGGCTCAAGCAAGCCTCTCGAGCTTGGTTTGAGTGCTTCCGACGAGCCGTCACCGAGATCGGCTATATTGAGAGCTCGCAGGACCACTCACTTTTTGTACGGTCATCTCCTCAGGGCAGGGCGATTCTCCTATTATACGTCGATGACATAATCATCACAGGTGATGACTCAGCTGCCATCACTTTCCTTCAGCAGCATCTTCGGCGCCGGTTCCAGATGAAGGATTTAGGTCCTCTTCGGTACTTCCTTGGGCTAGAGATCGCCCAAAGTGAGCGAGGGATTCTGCTATCTCAGCAGAAGTACACAGCCGACATCCTCAGTCGAGCTGCACTTTCCGATGATCGCTCTGCTGTCACCCCTCTCGAGCTTCGCGTGAAGCTTCGTCCCACCGATGGTGAGCCTCTCTCAGATCCTACTCGGTACAGACAGATCGTTGGCCAGTTGGTTTATCTCTGCATCACCAGGCCCGACATTGCTCACGCCGTTAGTATCATCAGCCAGTTTGTCGAAGCCCCTCGCTCTGCTCACTATGCTGCCCTTCTTCGACTTCTTCGTTATCTCCGAGGCACCATCACCCGGTCGCTCCTCCTATCATCGACCTCTCCTCTGGTCCTGCGTGCCTACTCGGATGCCGACTGGGCTGGTGATCCGACCACTCGTCGATCGACTACCAGCTATTGCCTATTTCTTGGAGATTCTCTTATCTCATGGCGCAGCAAGAAGCAGAGCGTTGTCTCTCTCTCCAGTACTGAAGCAGAGTTTCGAGCCATAGCCTCTACTACCAAAGTGATCGTTCACTTGCGACGACTTCTCGGAGATCTAGGGGTTCAGATATCTGAACCTACAGCCCTTCACTGTGACAATCGGAGCGCTATACAGATTGTCACCAACCCGGTTTTTCACGAGAGGACGAAACACATCGAGCTCGATTGCTACTACTCCCGCCAGGAGTATGAGGCCGGGACCATCTCTCTCCCTTTTGTTTCCTCCGGAGAACAGATTGCCGATTTCTTCACGAAGTCACATCCTGCTCCACGCTTTCAGTTTTTGCTTAGCAAACTCATGGTGCATGACCCACCTTGAGTTTGAGGGGGGCTGTTAGTGATAGTGTATAGCATTGAGATACAGATACCCGTAGATACCTGTATAGGATACTCTTTGTCCTTTCCCTTGTATCTTCATATATATTTGGCCCTTGGCCTAATGAGATTGTTAATCCTTCTCCCCAAGATCCCTAACACCTCTCTCCCTCTCTTGCTCTCTCTCCCTTCATGCTAGTGATTCTTGTGTCACAGATATTGAGATAAGGTCTCATCATACGATCGTTTCCGCCCACTACTTAACCAAGATGGGACTAATCCTCCAACACAATCGACGACGTTGAAGAATGTGTACCCTGGTTTTGTACCGCAATCGATCAGCACCGTTGAAGAGCGGGGTCCAGTGGAGCCCACTTGCCAATTGGGGACGTACAAAGCCATTTAATAGGTAGATCTTGTACTGCCGTCCTGTGTAGCTTCGAATCTCCACGGGATCTCCTTGCTCCTCCCAAACAAATCAATGGATAGCTATTGAAAATAAGATCCGGGACGTATCTTCACGAGCCCCACAACGGTCCGGGGTCCAGAAATCGGATCGGGTCCGGGCTCAAAGTCTGTCGGCCGATGATTGCGATGCGACAAAAATTGGTTGACCCGGCAACATGGTTCACATTCCACGAGCCGCGCCTGTACCTCGTGTGGCGGCGCGCGTCGGTGCGGACGCCGCCCGGGTCTTGCAGCACGCACGGCGATGCGTCCGCGTGTGGGTGGCACCATCGAAAGCGTCCCACCACTCGCGACTCTTCTAGAAGGCGAGAAAAAATTTGGTATAACCGTGCTACCAGCTCAGCTGGTATCACCGTCATTTTCTAAGGGCCATGATACACGTACGATGATCGGCTGGAAACCTCAAGCGGACGCCAGATCTCGCTTATTAACAAGAACTCGAAATTAAAAATATTTTAATCCTTCGTTCTTCACAATCTTGTGCGATTGGACTCTGATACACTTGTAAGAATTCGAAGTTCGAAATTCCAATGCACTTGTGCAGATCGACGAAGAAGAAGCTGGTGCATATATACCTATCGACGCCACAAAAGAGAACGATCCGATGCAGAAGCCTACACTGTTGTCGTCTTCTGCTCCAGGCCAGCCCTAAGCCTCATGCTCGGATCTCACACATGATGGGATGTGTGAGAGGATAGAGTCGTTAGGGTGGAGCTCCCACCATATTTTTAAGCAAACATGCATGTACAACCTCCTAGTACGGCTACAACATGCATGCATGTACAACCTCCTAATTAGGAGCTCCCTATTCTTCTTTCTGTAAATTTATTTATTTTTAATGCCCAATTATCATTTAGAAAAAAAAAAGGGGGGGGGGGGGGGGGGGGGAGGGAGGGAGGGGGATCGTGTAGGGACCACATTTAGGAGCCAACAAAAAGCTCCTATATATAGTGAGCCAATTAAGAGCTGCTCTTTATAACTCTAGAAGCCCAAGATAGGAGGCTGTTGGAGGGGGGTTAATGAGATAGGAGCTAGGGCCCACCTCTAGGAGCCAACATAGGAGGTTGTTGGAGATGCTCTTATTTTGCCTGACCTACACTGCTTAATCTTAATCTGACGGTTTATAGCACCCAATTTATGGTCTATATATGACACCTATAGAAAATTCTTACAGGTGGAAGGTATTTCTTCTCTTCCATGTTGGAGAGGTTCCCTATTCGACTCCTAGGATGGACACTGTGGAGCGAACTTTTCCTCAAGGCCCCTGTGCCTTGTTTACGCGTGAATCCTGGCCATCGATGTCATATTCAAGAGATTATGAAATTAATAAATAGTTGTTGCTGCCTCTCCTGTTTTGATCATCAAATCTCTTTGAGCTCTTACTCTAGCGTCATGTCCTCTGACTGCAACAAAACAAAAAAAATGAATGCATGGTTTTCTAAAGTTCCACTCATAGCTATTATGAACTTTATATAAAGTTGTGACCTTTCAACATCTAAAATAATTTTTTTATAGGAAAAATAATTGATGTGTGGTTCTCTATACACCATTAAACAACTCGATGCCTGTCAGCCGTACGATGCCATTATCGAAGATTGCCAACGAAAGAACCGGCAACTCCCTGCCGTTTGATGGTCCCACATCTTCCGCGAAGCAAATGGCCTGGCAAACATTTCTCGCTAACATGGGTGGAAGGCAGGGCGCCCTCTCCTTTTCTCCTCCAACTATCTCAACCCTGTCTTAGCCGTGTTCCGGTAGGAGATGGGTCCCTGGTGCTACCATAGATTTTTTCATGACCCTGGTTAGGGGGTTTCTGTGACTGTACTTTTATTAGTTTTGGTCTTTTGTATATTTTAGTCCTATCTTACGTTGCATACAAAAAAAAAGGCTACATTTTACCAAAAAATGAGCTTGCACGATCTATTCACTTTCAAAGGCAAAGGTGCGGGGCCGAATAGTAAGTGGCCAACAAAGGGGGCACTGACGATGTCATCAAAAGATCCATGTCACCGTCCTTCGTCGACAGAGTTTCTTGCCACAATCAACAAGCCCTTTCTGTAGATACCCTCGCACTCCAAAACTCGGGTCGTGAGAAAAGGTCCACTAGAGGGTATATAAAGACAATCATTGTCCATACCTAGTGATATGGAACTAAATTCTAACATATCTTTTCCTTCCACAGCTAAGACATGACAGTGAAGTTATCTCTCCATCATCATGTGGGTTCGAGGGACTAATCTGACGCTTGGGAGGCACAAGCATCGCAAAAAGCCATGGGTCCTTCATCAAATCGGTAAGGGCTTGAACCATCCTGGGCTCTGATGTCTTTTGTAGATACCCCCACGTCTCAAAACCCGGGTCATACTTAGAAAACACCCGAACGTACTATAAAGTACAAACTTGCACGATCTAAAGTGTGCCAATGGCAATCGCTAGCATGGAGAGAAGACTCGGTTGTTTATTATGTTTTCAGAGGCAAAGGGGCCAGATAGTGGCCAGCAAAGGAGGCACCAAAGATGTCATCAACAGGTCCATGGCCCCCCTCCATAGCTAACAGCTAGATGCTGTGTTACCTCTTTCTTCGACCCTATATCACTTCAAAAGCATACATAGGGTTATAAACAAACGAGTAATTGGGAACCCAAGGGACAGAGGTGTTGGTGCTTTATTAGGGCACCCACTTTTGATGCTACTGATGTGATAGGAGCCCACTATGCTTTGCTCTGGCAATGGAGTCGGGGGGGGGGGGGGGGGGGGGATAGTGGGCTAGGTCTGTTCCCTCTTTTTATGGAATCTTTTTTTAATTTTTTATAATTGATATATTTTAAAACTTGCATCGAAAAAGATTTTTTAGGCGGTAAGAGGGCCGGGCGCTAGAGCTCAGACTCAAAGATGTCCAGATTTTCAAACAGGGAAGGCAACATAACTGTTATTTTTATTAGATTCTACAATACCGTGACAAGATGTCAAGATATTAATAGTCTGAATTCGCACGAACAAACAATGCAACAATAGTCATGAGGGAAAAGTTCGCTCCAAGGTGTCCATACTAGGGGTGAAACTAAGGCGGGTTGGATTGGAATGGTGCTCAATTTGGGCAAGAGCTCGTTGGTTTTCAAAAAGAGTAAAACCTATAATATCATCTTTAGCTCAAGGTCAGAGCAGCAATAACTCGTCTCTGCTCTAGTAACAAAATAGACCAGTAGCATGCCCATAGCGCTCAAACACGTGCGATGCGGGCAACATTGACCGTGATGTACAAAGGTACTTCCGTCACTAGCAAGCAAGACGCACATCATGGCCGTTGATTCCGCATCTCACGATTCTAGGCACACGGCTTGTGATTGCTCGTTTCATTATTAGTGCCTGACGGCATTCAGACAGCCGCTTTCAGCATTGCAACGACGAAATCTCATAGGGATTTTTTTTTTCTGAAAAGGCTAGGGGATCGAGTTTTTTTTTTTTTTTCTGAAAAGGGACTGTGGGACCGACGAAATCAGAGAAATGGTGATCAGAAGATCGGAGGCTGCCCGATTAATTTGCTACATTTAACATGGCTTGGAAGGATGGAGGATCGCGAGGGCACCATGAATTTTTTTTGAAAAGGGGGCTATTAGAGCGACTAAATCAGAGAAGGCCGGGCGTTGGGGGGAGAAAATTGGATGCCTCACGAGCGATGGGGAGAAATTTTGTTTGCCCGATTGATTTGTTGCACTTGCTTATTATTAGATGTAGTGTGTTAGTATTCTATTAGTCCCACCTCGATTATGGTAATATAAAGGTGTGCGTTCTCTCTTTCTATATGAGGAGAGGTAGTCTTATGTAGCAATAATGAGATTGATGAGATAATATAAGGAGTTTTTCTCCCCAAACCTATTCTCTCTCCCTTTCTGTTCGTAACATGGTATCAGAGCCAACTTTTCTGGCCTAGGGTTTCAGAGACCCTATCTCTGGCTTTGGCCTCTGCCGGTGCCCCAACGGCCGCCTCCCCCGGTCGCACGACCTGACAGCCTGATCATCGGTGCCCTGCCATCCGAGCGCTGCGCCGATCGGCCATCCACCTCCGGAAGGCCGTGCTCTATGCTCCAGATTCAGCGATCTTGCGCATCCCTGTTCTAAGCCCTCTTCCCCTAGCCGTATTCTCTCTGGTGCAGTAACAACCACGGCACGCGGGGGGGGGGGGGGGGGGGGGGGGGGGGGCAGATCTGCCCCCCTCCCCTCAACCGTCCTCTTCTCGGCGCCCCCCCGGTCGTCTTCTCTCCGTCGTAGCAGCAACCGTGGCACGAGGGGGTCAGATCTGGTGCCCCCTCGGCCGTCCCCTTCTCTGATCCAAGACTCCGGCCTGCCGCCCGGCCCTACATTCCGATCCAGATCCCGCCTGACTTATGCGCAGATCTGCACCCCTGCGCCAGCCTCCTTCCCTCGCGCCGACCACATCCCTTGCCGCACCGGCCTCCTCTATGCGCCCCGATCATCATGGAGCCCTCGCCGCTGCCGCACGCCGTTGCTGCCGCCCGGATTTCTCTCCCATCTCCGATCTTCTCTCTAACGTCTCGATCTCTCCTCTCCGGACCATATTTCTCCCTCCCTCTCTATCCCTCTTTTTTCTCTCCCGTCTCTGACTCTCTCTATTCCCTGCTTTATTTCGTTCTCTCTCTATATAAGTGATCATAACCATCCGATTTGCATTGGATGGCTGTGCGTTACGATTTGCTGCACCTGTGCGTTCTTTCTCTCTCTCTTCACTCTCGGATCCCCCTTTCTCTCTTTTACTCGGTACCGGGTGGCTTTGATCTGCTGTGGTTTGCTGCACCAAACAGTTGTGGCCCCACCTTCCATCTGGTCGGTGTTTCATTCGCCAGTCCACTCTCTTCTCGCGCCGTCCGAATCCTGCGCTCGCTCCAACTAGCTGCTCGAGTCCTTACCCTTTCGTACTTGGTTGGCTCTTCGCAACCGCCTCTGTGCCTGAGCCTTGCGCCCTACGTTCTGACCCATTGCGCTCTCCCTGCGCCCTGTACTCTATCGGCCTGCTGCGCCTTGTGCTTTGTTAGCCCGCCTTACGCCTTGCCGGCTTGTCTGTGCCCTGCACTCTATCGGCCTACCTGTGCTTTGCGCTCTACCAGCCGACCTACGCCCTTGCGCTGTATAGGTCCGTCTGATCTTCTTCTCTTGCCGATCGAGATCTTTTCCCTCTTTCAGATCGAGCTTCTTTCCCTCCGGTGTCTCTCTCCTTAGCGGGTTGGCTTTATTCTCTTTCTCTTTAATCGTGTGACCCTTGGATCTCTTCTCTCCGGTCATAGTTTTGCCGGCTATATCAAATCCTCTTTCTCCCTCGTCATGTGACCCTTGGATCATCTCTCTTTCCGGTCACACTTTTGCCGGCTTTCAGATCCTCTCTCTCTCCGGTCACACTTGTGCCAGCCTTCAGATCCACTCTCTATCTAGGCACTCTTGTGCCGGCTTTCAGATTCTCTCTCTCTGGTCACATTTGTGTCGGCCTTCAGATCCTCTCGATCTCTTACCGATCACACTTGTGCCGGCCTTTCGGATTCTTTTCCTTTCCTTGGTCATGTGACCCTATCAGAGCTACGACTGTATATTCTCTTATTCGTCTATTTTTCTTCTTTGTCTATGATGATTGAGATATTCTAGGAGGTGTCAAGTGCTTGCTTTGGCCGGGTGCTTACCTCCTATAAGGTCTCACGCATCCACACCTTCTTTCTTAGCTATTCTATCTCCTTTCGACCTCTTTTATTTCCGGCGTCCATCCCCTTCGGTTTCCTCCGCTCCGATCCTTAGTGATCATTGCGAATTCCCCCGGTTGATCTGCTTACAGGTTGTCCGGGTTCCCCTGATTGTCCTACTTATAGGTCAATCGGGTTTCCAGGATGACTTGCTTGTAGGTCGCCCTAACACTATCTTTACTTTATAGCATAATAAAGGGTTATTTGATTTTTTTTTTCTTTCTCCCTTCTTTTATTATGCAAATTGATGTCAATTTATACCTTACATTAGTTTGATGGGGGGTATTAGATGTAGTGTGTTAGTATTCTATTAGTTCCACCTCGGTTATGGTAATATAAAGATGTGCGTTCTCTCTCTATATAAGAAGAGGTAGTCTTATGTAACAATAATGAGATTTATGAGACAATACAAGGAGTTTTTCTCCCCAAACCTATTCTCTCTCCCTCTCTCTTCGTAACACTTATTATGACACAAACGTGGTGTGCCATACTATGCTCACTTGCTTATTACGGCCTTAAGCTAGCATTTTTGCCTGCCCGCACGATTGATTTGCTGCACTTGCTTATTATGGCCCAAACATGATATGCTCATTATGTCCACTTGCTTATTATTTCCCTCTCAATCCAATCATAGCTATTTCTTTCCTTACCGAGCAAACTCAATCGCAATCATCCATTTATTTTCCCTCTCTAATCTCAACCGTGATCGATGATTAGATCTATTTCGTTCCTTTTTATCTAGTTTTCATTGTCTTAGTTAGCTCGTCCTAGCCATTCACAAACCACAGTAACATTTTATATAAATTTGACAAAGTCAAGCCCAAGTAGTCATAAGGCCCAATCCTACCATAGGCTAGCAGCCTATAAGTTCTTGGTATCCAAACCCACCTCCATTTCTAGGTCTATCCGTAGGTGGTCCTCATTGTCTTCTCAAATGGGGAGGAGACGGCCCACAAAGGTACGTGGCCCGTCCATTGTATAAACAAAACTAACTAGGGTTTGGTTCCACTTCCACTAGCTAGTAGAGCTAGCCCACCTACAAGTCCGTAGGTGGGGTAGGGTTTGGACTTGACCCCCGGCCGGATTCTCTCTTTATATGATTCCCATGAAGATATGGCCGGGGACATTTTGTGTCTTTGAAAAGAGGAGGATATGCCATGAAGAGTCCGATCTTTGTTCAGGGTTGTTGTCCCTTTAGGTGGCAACCAGCTTGTCTGGTACGTCGACACCGATCGGTCTGTGGCCTTCCATCACCCCTGTCCCCCCTTTGCCTCCATTTTGGGGGAGGGCATCGTATCGTATGTTGTCATCCGGCCAGTTCCACTCTCCAAACGGATGAGTATAGTGCAACTGTGACCCAGAGAGAGACACACAGAGAGAGAGAGAGAGAGAGAGAGAGAGAGAGAGAGAGAGAGAGAGAGAGAGAGAGAGAGAGAGAGAGAGAGAGAGAGAGAGAGAGAGAGAATGAATGGACTAAATGGTTAGAGAGCAAATGGACTAAATGGTAAGAGAGAGAGCAAATGGACGAAATGAGAGAGAGAGAGAGAGAGAGAGAGAGAGAGAGAGAGAGGAAATGACCAACCCATGCCACCACGTTTGAAAGAGCCTTTGGGTTTGCGAATGCATGTGGGCCAATGTTGTCCCCACTTGCATCCCAACACGGCACATGCAATTGGGTGGTACGTGGGTTTTGCAGACTTTTCTCGTCCTCCTCCACTGTGTCACCCGACTCAACCCTCCAGGCCAGGATATATCGACCTAGGGATACTAACCCTATCCGATTAGATCCTGTTGAGCTAGGTTTCCATGGAACTAGTAGGATTTGGACGGATTTGAAATTTACGAAATAAATCAGATTGGGTTCGGAACGGGTCATGATTAGCTTAACCCGATCCGACCCAACCCAATTACATATATGTTATTTCTTTTGACTTTTGATAATTTACTCGGATAAAGTTTACTATCCTATTTTATGTTCTACCAATATTATATTTAAGGAGATAATACAACTGATGTCTTTTGTTTATAAAATTTCTATAATATATTTGATTTAATTATCAGTATGTTCATGATGTTTAAATGCACTACAAGAAAAATATTTTTGTTCGACGGAATATATCCGTTGGTAAAATATAATTTTCGTCGCTATATATATTTTTCGACGGTAAAAATATCTGTCGGGTGGAAAATATTTCCGTCGGTAAAAATGATGTCGGCAATAATAAATACGATGATTATTATTTTCGTCGGTATTAAATATTATTTCCGACTAAAAATATAATATATATCGTTATTATTTACTTAATTAAATAATAATGTAAATAGTTTTACCGACGGTAACTTAATTCCTATCGGTAATAAATAATTAAATACTGACGGATAAATACAGTTTCCGTCAACATAAAGCTGATTAAGGCTGACGGTATTTACAATCGACAATAATATGTATTTTACTATAAACTACTAAAATTCCTTATACCAACAATATTACTATTGTCCATCGAAAATATAGTACTTTTTTTATAAAAAAAATTACTATAATTTTATATTTAATTCATATTATTTTATACATAATATAATACCATAATACATAAATATTTGCACAACTACATAATCATAACTACATAACCACAACCATAACTACACAACCACAACCACAACCACAAATACATAAATATCACCTACCATTATACATACACAATATAATATTTTATTTAAAAAAATTTAAGAATTTTCTTTTACAAAAATATAACATATGACCCTGGCATGAACGCTGCTGCTGCTGCTAATCCCCTAACGTTGCGCCTCCTATATATAAAAATTATATTTATTATAAAATTATTTTTAACTTTCGTAATTAATATAAAAATATAATAAAAAGATTAATGATTATAATTATAACAAGTTAGAGGGTAATCGGGTTTCAATTAGGTTTCCGGTTTTGAGTATGGATATTGAGAAATGTCTATAGCTATACCGGCTATGTTTCGGGTTTGGTTATCAAACTCCACTACCACCCTTAGTATCGGATCAAATAACTTTGATCGGATTGGATCAAATTTTATTGAATTGAATAGATATTTCATTTTTCGGATCGGATGTTATATATGGATAAGTTTAATGCCACGTTTTACGTGTTAAGAAATTAAGTTTACGTTCAATTTTCAAACAGGGACTCCGATCGGTATACTGTCAAATTCGACAAGTTACTTTGGCCCAGAGTGAGGTGCTCGTGCCAGTTTTCAAACCTTTTAGTAGTTATTTTACGATTAGGCCCTCCGATGGACACATTTTGAGTCTAAGTGTTTAAAAATTATAAGTTTTATCTAATTTACAAACCGGGACTCCGATCGATGTATTGTCAATTTCAATAAGTTACTTTAGCGCCGAGCGAGATGCTCGTGCTAGGTTTTAAGACTTTTAGTAGCTACTTTAAGATTTTGCCCTCTAATTAGCGAATTTTGAGTCTAAGAGTTTAAAAATCATAAGTTTTCGTCTTTTTTTAAAATAGAACTCCGATGGATGTGTTGGTTTTGACAAGTTTCTTTGACCTCGATCGAGATGCATGTGCTGGTTTTCATGCCTTTTACTAGTTATTTTAAGATTTCACCCTTCAATGGAAGAATTTTGAGTTTAAGTGTTTAAAAATCATAAGTTTTCATCTAATTTATAAACCGGGACTCTGATTGGTATGCCATCAGTTTTGTGGGGGATGATCTTCGTGCCGTCTGAAGACTCCGCCCAACAATTAATCGATTCGACCTTGACTTGTTGACTTGATCTTCGAGGTAGAGAAGAGAGTAAGTAAAGTAGGCAAGGGTCTGGTATCGGAGTTCAGCCGAACCTACGTCTCCATGCGGTAAGGTGTAACCTTAATATACTATATCTGAAATTTAATAACCTCAACAGGTTGAGTGTTACTTGTTTATGTCTTTAGAGGGAACAGTAGAGAGGGATGACTGAGCTCTAGAATTCGAAAGTTGATCTGGGAATCAAAATATCGATCTGGAATATTCGTCGGGTCTGCTATTTATAGGAGTTTTGAAATATCTAGATCTAGGGCAGTTTTTATAGCCTACTTAGGCCCCAAGCAGGGTTGGTGGGTTCCACTATCGTCTCCATGGACCCCCAGATAGGGCTGGGGGTCCCACTGTTATCTCCGTGAACCCCCAGGCAGGGCTAGCGTGTTCCACTTTAGGGTGATTGTTGTCTCCGTGGACCCCCAGGCAGTGCTGGCGAGTCCCACTTTAGGGCGTTAGCCAAATTTTGTACCCACAGTTATCCTCTCCAAGTTAGTTAGATGTCAACCTGAAAATTTGGACTTACGGTGCAAAGATTGGGTTGCTATTTATCTCGATATTTGTTTGTTATGTAGGCCTGAAGGAATAAATTGACGCCCTTGCCCATGGTCAGGTGGAACGTCGTTGGATCCCTTGCCAAGGGTTGGCGTTGTTGATTGCAGATCGGATATAGTTGACTGATCGAGTGATAAAAACTGATCAGGTTTTGGAATCCAATCGGGTGCTGGTGACCGATCGGGTGTGGAGTCCTGCCTGATTTGTTTGGGCGGTTTACCTACTTGTAGCTGTCGAAATACTTGATCAGTTGCTGGCAACCGATCGGGTGAAGAGAACCAATCAATTGGTACGAACCTATAAGGGTTTCGGTGATCGAGTACGGGAAGGGGTGTTTCAACCGATCCTTTGATTTTTTGACTGATTGCCAGCCTATCGATCAATTGAGATAGGTGATCAGTTGTTGGTAACCGATCAGGTGATGATGATCGATCGGTTGCTGACAACATATCAGGATTCTGGTGATCGGGTGCTGGAGGGAGTAATCTGCCCGATCCTTCAATTGTCCGATCAATCGCCTGCGTGTCGATCGATCGGAATAAATGATGGGTTGCTGTTAACCGATCGGATTTTGTCAACCTATCAAGAATTTAGTGATCGGGTCAGGGAAGTGGTAATCCACCGGATCCTTCCAATTTTTTTACCTATCCTGCCTAAAAAATCAATCAGAGTTTAGGTGGGATCGATTACTGGCGACCGATGGGGCACCGTCAACCGGTCAAAAATTTAGTGATTGGGGCGGGGAAAGCGGTAATCCACCCAATCCTTTGGTTTTTTGATCGATCTTGTCCAAAAAATCAGTCGAATGGAGGGTGGGATCGGTTCGAAGCGACCAATCGGGTGCTGTCAAGCGGTCAGTAATTTAGTGATCGGGTGGGGGAAGCAGTAATCCGCTCGATCCTTCGATTTTTCGACTGATCCTGCCTAAAAAAATAGTCTAAGTGTAGGTTAAATCGGTTACTGGAGACCAATCGAGCACCGTCAACCGGTCAATAATTTAGTGATCGGGCGGGGGAAGCAGTAATCCGCTCAATCCTTGGGTTTTTTGACTGATACTACCTAGAAAATAAGTCAAAGTATAGGTGGGATCGGTTACTGCGACCGATCTGGCGTCATCAACCGGTCAAGAATTTGGTGATAGAGGAGGGGAAGCAGTAATCTACTCGATCCTTTGGTTTTTCGAATGATCCTACCTAAAAATTTAGTCGACCTGTAGGTGATATTGGTTACTGGCGACCGATCGGACACCGTCAACCCATCAAAAATTTATTGATTGGGGCGGGGAAAGTAGAAATCCACCTAATCCTTTGGTTTTCGACTGATCCTGTCAAAAATAATCAGTCAAAGTGTAGGTGGGATCAGTTACTGGTGACCAATTAGGCATTGTAATTTAGTACTTTAGTTTTTACCTTGAAATTGTACTCATAACGAGGGTGTGCATACATGGCGTTGGGTATTGCTTCGGGTCCCACGGGGAAGCTATATGTTGCGATAATTTTTAGGGCTACCATGTGGCAAGCTCGTTGCTCATTCCTGTCGCTTCGATTCCAAGTGTCTACTAGTGTCTTGTGCCTTGTCGCCTTGTCACTCTGTTTCCACTAGGACGATCCCTATGCTGCCACATGGCATTTTTGCGTCTTTCGTGCCTTATCACTTCGTTTCCAGAGGCTATATACTCCAACCAGGGGGATTCATTTATTTCCTGTGCTTTCTTTTCTCTTCGAATCTTCTACACTAAGGCGATTTACCCCTTGCGATCGGTTTTCGTTTTGTTACGGATTCGAAATGGCGTCTAATAACCAGCCTGGTTTAAGGAACGTGGTGCCTTTGAAGAAGAAGCCTTCCCAGAAGGCATCAGAGAAGAAGGGAAAGGAAGTGGCTGGTTCGTCGACTCCATAGGGCACCGACACTATCGGCCAAATTGCTAGGAAGGGCAAGGAAAGTTTGGGCAAACAAAATCGTGTTTCGACTTCCCCACTGCTCCATTCGAGCCAATGAATATCCCAAAGTCCACATTCGAATAGGAGCCGCTTATGTCGTTGAAAGAGGAGTCGATGTTTGAGTATGATATGGGTAAGAGGACCACGCGCAAGGAAGACGAAGGCTAAGATCGCTAACTCTCATCTTCGTATTCCTGCTCTTGAGCGTGCTTCTTCTTCTCATGGAGAGCAGTCTTTGGAAGCAATGGACATTCTAGGTCTTAAGCAATTGGAGGATGCGGCTGATGTTCCTCAGCCCGGATGCTCAATTCAAGAAATTGCCTCCTCATCTTGCCAACTGCCCTTTCTTTCTTACTCAGCCGAATCCAGCTCTTGAGGCCTCATCCTGAGCCAAGGAGTCTTGGCCTAAGGCTACTTCTGACAGAGTTACAAGGAGTAAGGGGGCTAGCTGATCCTTTCGTTGGTTGTTAGGTCCCTATTTGGCCATTTGTTTTCAATTTTGGTTGCGGGTAATACCATGTCAGTCTACTAACCGGTTGAGGTGAGGCTTGTTGCTCACTGGTGTAAGTGTGTGGGTATATTCCTAGTTAGGGCTTAGTGCTGGTGTGTGGCCCTATTTGGTCTGGTGTCCTGATTTCTTTTTTTTTTTTGAAGGGTAAAAAACGAATAAATAAATAAGTCAAATGGTTACAAAACACGACTTACTCAGAATGAGCAAGTAAAGTCTGATGGCACCAGATCCTTACAATAGGCAGACCAATAAGGTAGCTATCATAGGATTCTGGGCCCAACCCATATCTAATTGCACAAAAGAAAACATTACACAGAGTACCAAGCTAGCATCAACTAAAGTTAAAAGAAGATGCACATTTCCTTCTCGCCAAGACTGCATCCCCCCACAGACTCAACCTCGAGGTTCTAGAAGGGCTTGGGCCCTCCATACTCACAGCTACCAACACTTCACAGCTATCAAAACTTCAATCAACTTCCAGGTATGAGATGGCCCTACCATATTGTAGCACCATCAGAGATGCTCCTGTAAAAATCTTCATCCATTGAGTAGTCCCAATCTGCATCAGCAACTCATATTCGAACATTAATCTATAACAGTCCCCACCAGATAATTCCCAAGAAGAGTTCCCCATGGTAAGTTTCCCCAATGGTAATGTTTCCCCAATGGTAAATTTCCCCAATGGTAATTTTCCCCAAAAACAAGAAGGCGGCATATGCACCCAACCACCAAAAACCCAGGAAAACTTAATTGGTCTCATATGCAATCAAACCATCTAAAACCCATAGGCTAGGATGGCATAGAACTTCACCACCTGACCTGGCAGCTACCTCCATGCTGAACTCCCCATATAATCACAACAACACCGGACACTGCACCAAGATCCCATCACACTATAGTCTACTGCCAGAATTAAGCATTGCTGAAATTCTGATGTCCAGATTCTGAGTCTACCACTCCACCAAATCTGGCAGCTACCTCCATGCTGAACTCCCCAAACAATCACAACAACTCCGGACATTGCACCAAGATCCCATCACACTATAGCCTACTGCCAGAATTAAGCATTGCTGAAATTCTGATGTTCAGATTCTGAGTCTACCACTCCCAAATGCCATCTAAATTCCGACTAGATGATAGGAGCCCATTCTCGAGCTATAGATTAAAAAATGGTGTGCACCGCTGTACTTGAGCAGTTGAATAGGATTTCCAATACTCGAGAAGCCACTTTAGACATAATCTCTAAAATGGAGCTAAAGTCACCTTCATACAGTCTACTATTTCGTTCCCCCCAAATTACAAAAACAAATGTAGTCAGAAGCACCTGACCAACTAATCTTTGGGGTCCCTTCAGATTGGTTCCCAGGAATTTGCAAGCCTTCTTAATTGTATTTCCAACAACTGCATTACTCCATCCCATATTAGAACAACATTTCTCCCATACAACATATGTCCACGAACAACGAAAAAATAAGTGCTTTATATCCTCCGCATCTACTTCACAGAAAAGGCACCTATTAACAAAGGAAATACCTTGTCGTTGAATCCACGGGATGGTAGCTAATCGGTCTCGCACTGCCCTCCAAGTACAGAAGCTATGGTTTGGCGGGGAAATCGGATTCCAAATAACTTTAGCCCAAAATTTAATAGTCCCTGAGTTCCGAATAGATTCCCATGCTGCCCTAAAAGTGAAGCAACCAGATCTAGTACCACTCCACAGCAGAGCATCAGCCGACTTCTTCTGATCAATATCAATAATACGAGCAAGCTCAAAAAAATCAGCAATCGCTCTATTATTCGGAAGGGGGAGATTCCACTTTCTGTCCACGATCCAACCGCTAAGGTCAGGCCATCCATGCTGGTGTCCTGCTTTCTTGCTTAGAGATAAGCTGGGGTCTGTAACCGCTCCTGTTTTCATTTATAAATTTGTTTTTTACCCCTCAAATAAAAAAGAGGACCACGCGCCTCGAAGCGTAAAGGATGGGAAACGCTGATGGGGTCGTTTACCAATGTCGTCAATCGCCCACCGCTCCCTAGTGTTCACGCTGCTTTCAGTATTGATTGGCGATCGATCTTCATGGAGGTGGCAAGCAAGCAAAAGGTCATGGGGACAATCGTGACAATATGACAGCTGACCTGGCTGCTCCTTCTCCCTTTTGTTGCGCGACTATTGAACACGTCAGGGCTCTGTCCTGAGCAAATCATGGAAAATGCATAGAGAATCATCTATGCATTCTACAGGGCGGAGACGGATTACAAGGATGAATTGAAGGCCTGCTACTCTAGCATTCCCGAGGGAGAGAATGCAAGGATTGAGCTGGCCGGGGTACTTCTTTTATCATTACAAGTGGGTATCCTAGAAGGACAACCCTTGCTTCAATTTGCAAGGAATCTCTCCCCTTCACCCGATCACTGATACCATTTTGTCAGATAAGCAGTACACGGACTATATCCCATCTCAATCTCAGGGGCGTGGAGTCTGTTGTCGATTCCAGAGACCCCTCGTGCTAACTATCAGATGGAGGTCTAGAGGTATGCGCCCGGTGGGGATAGGTCCTGGTATTCGGAGAGAGTCAGCTTGGTGGATAACCTATTCATGGATCTGAGTTGTGGGTCTAGGTCTTGGAAGCAGTTCGCTCACTACCCTAACTGTCTGGGTAACACCAACCTGCTGCATCAGCTATCAGAGAGGTATGAAGATAACGACACATTATATTCAAACTATGAGGATGATGCAGCGATCGACAAGGTGGTCCGCAATGTCATCGTTGAGAAAAAGTTCTGCGGGAAGAAGAGACGCATCTCCTCCATAGGTACGGAGACGTTTGTAATTACCCACCGAGGAAACATAGTGAAGAAAGAGCGGTCGTCCGAGTCAAGTCATCAGGATGAGCCCCCTGTTCATGATGATGATGAGGATGAGGAGGGGGATAAGGAGGGAGACTATGAGGGAGAGGAAGATGATGGTGACGATGAAGGAGAGGATAGCATCCCTCAAGCTTCTCCCTGACCCTCACGGAGTCTGTCTCCACTGGATGTAAAAACCCCTCTGAGCGAGCATGCCCAGGGTGTAGAGGGCGAAGAGCAGGCATCACCAGTTGACGAGTCTTTGGGTCGTTGGATGGAGGATGACCTCGAGACCATCGATGAAGGGAAGAAGGCAGCCTTTGTCTAACTTTGACACCCTGAAGTGTTCGCCGAAGATAAGGGTGAAATATCTTGGGAAAGAGGGTGTGATTAACCCAACCCCCATCAGTATGGTGGCTCTAGAGGACCTAGTGACCAAAGGCTCTACCAAAGAGCGAGAGGATGAAAAGGACACTGAAGGAGAGGGTTGGGGGCGCCCCAAGGGAATATGTCAAACTGGCCCCAAGGGGTGTCGTTGCTAAGGCCGCTGCCTTGCTGAATGCAATACTGGCAGAAATGACCAAGAAGCTGGATGAAGTGGTAGCGACCAATCCACCTACTAAGGCCGAGCCTCCAGTCAATCAACCACTCGCAACGAGGGGAGACGAAGAGGGGGACCAAAGCTGCTTCACTAGATAATCCAACGCCTGACAATGTTACTGCCCTAGATGTTTTGGCTTCTGGGGCCAAGGGGAAGGGAAGTATCAGAGAGTAAGTTGAGGGTAATCAACCTCCTCATGTTCCCATAACAGGAATAGGTAAATTCCCGTGCTTATCTCTGCTTACAATCGTCTCCTTTGTCGACTTATTTTTTTACATATGCAGGCCCTGTTCCTTCCTAGGTTCTCCCTCCCTGTTGGCAGAATTTCGGGCAGGTGAACATTAATAGGCCCAGTCCTCCTCTCTTGAAGCTGAGCAACCTACCCCATGCTCCTTTCGAGGAAGTAAGCGACATGATATAGTGGATGGTGAGTTGCCTAGCCTCAGCCTGTTGTTGTCTGAACAACTGTAACTTATTGCAGATGACTTCTCTACTGTGGATCAGCAACAAAAGCTGTCAGAAGTTGGCGGAGAACTTTGAAGAGGAAATACAAAGTCTGAAGGATCGCCTGATGGCTACAATAGACCGCATCGGAGTGATTGAGGATGAAAAGGATAAGCTTTCATTCGCGTTGAAGGATAGCAAAAAATCCCTCATCTACTCCCGAAGTGCGAAGAAGGCCTCGGATGGAGCGGCTGCTGCTGTGATGAAGGAGAATGCCGCGTTGAAGAATCACTACAAAATAAAGTATTATTACCGACGGATATATTTCGTCGATAATAACTAATTACCGTCAATATAAATTTATGGCGATGGACACTATTTCCATTGTCTTCCAGCGAGAAAGATGGCATCAGGAAAAAAATTAACGACGGGCTACAATTTTCGTTAGTAATAAATATTAATACTAACGAAATATTATTATCCATCGGTAGTATATGTTATTTAAAATAATTATTAAATATTAGTACCGACTGTAATTTATCGTCCGTCGGTATATATCATATTATTATCGATAGATATTTATTGTTTGTCAGTAATATCTTATTAATTAAAAAGTTATTAAATATTATTATCGACAGTAAACCATAAATCCGCCAGTAATAATATATGTATTACCGACGAAAATTTGATACCATCGGTAATAGTTATTAATCTACTATTTAATAAATTTATTTGTACCAACGGAAAACATAACGTCTGTCCGTAATAAAACTTTATTTTTTTTTAAAAACATGCTAAAATCTAGTTATTTAATATTATTGTCATTATATTACCACAATATACAAAACACATACCAGATAATCAATTACAATTATAATACACTAAATTATATCACAATATTAATATTTTTTTCAAAAATACGTATATTATGAAAGTATTTTTACATAATCAAAAAGCGCTCTAGCTGCATGCCCTCTGTTGTAGCTCGTGTGTCCTTAGCGTGGATTTTCTGTATTAACATTAATAAAGATGCCTTTGGTTATTGCTTTAATTAGAATACTACTATGGTATATGTTAATACACATATAATAAAGTACCCTAGGGAACACAGTAGGCCACTGAGGCGCATGGTGGATCCATGCTTGGGAGACTCAGTGGACCAGTTATGTGTAGACCTAGAACTAGTTCACAGCTTAGGTGATGCCGGTCGCTTCACCGAGAACAAGCTGTTGGCAGGTAGAGGATGTGGTGAAGTCTACACCATGGGAACGTGGGATTCCTATTCACCTAACCAAGTACGATGATCGTGTTGAACAGGAACCAAGACGGTGCACAGTTCAGTGATTCAGACACTGGTGCATAAACCGTCTTACTACTATAGATAATCTATCCTTAACCTTGAGGGACCGTCTACACTAGGCCAACCAGTTGTGTGGTGCTTTGATGTGCCAACGTGTACGGACCTTCCATAGTCCAATACCACGGTACGCTGGGTTACCCGGCTGGCGCTTGAGTGACATGTAATCCCTACAGGTTATCCGACGTCCAGTGTTGGATGGGTGCGTTTTGATGAGTCAGTTTGTCCACATAATTAACCCAGGCTTGGTGGTTGTCAGTATGACTGACGACGTTCCGGATGCTAAGCATAGCACCAGAAGGTGTGTGGTATTATAGAGGACAAGTCATCAAACCCTAGTTAGATGATCGATCGGGATCTGACGGTGCTCCTCACTGCCTGAGTTGTATCATAGCAACAGTAATAGGAGGGACTGAGGATTATCGAAGTATAGTAGAGAACAGGGTTACGAGGGAGTAACATAAGTTTAGGATCACTAGAGTTCAACTCGCGTCGCACTCTGGGTGGCTACGCGGGTTAATCGGATTAGGGCTGATTAACGGAACTTTCAGTGTGTCACCGGAACAGTTAATCAGGGATCCGGTTGGAGCTAGAGATCCCGAACCCTGAAGGTTCTACCCTATCATTGTGTATAGGAATTGTTCCCCGACCTGGTTGGATACGTTGGATGCGAAGTTGCACGATGGAGCGCAAGCCCGGAGCCTAAGAACCTAATTCACATGTGTTACGGGCCGTAGGGGTATTTTGATAAATACTAAAATATGGCTCAGAACAAATTGAATATGGATCTTAGAATGAGCGGAATAATTCCAGGAGCTCATAGGCACTGATGGAACTCGATTCCGAGTAGCGCACCTCACTCAATCTCTCTTTCAGTTTTTCACTTTTCGTGAAGGGCGTTTTCGTCCAGGCTTCACGATAGACACTTGGAATCCCTAAAAACCGACCCCCCTCATCCTAATCCTATTAGGGCCGGCCCTAGCTTGCCCAAGGCACTAGGAGACCGGCCCTATATGTAATAGGGAGGGGGAGGGGCCGGCCTTTAGTGCTCCTCCTCTCCTAATACCCGAACCTCCCCCCTCTCCTCCCTCTCTGAGGTTTCGGCCAAGGAAGAAAGAGGAAGAAGAAGGAAGAAGAAGGAGGAAGGAAGGAGAAGGAAGAAGAGAGAAAGAGGAGGAGGAGATCTTGCGGCTTGTCATCGTCTTCGCAATGAATTCCTCCGTCGGCTCGTAATCCTTGCACTCAGAGAAGGGATTTCGAGGATTCCTCAATTCGCAAAGGACAAGGTGCTATCTGATAGTTTTCCTTGCGATTCAAGTGCGGTTTTTCATCGTTCCGTCATCTCTGGATCATAGATCCATAAGGTATGATGATTCTAAACATCTAACTAGATGCATGCATGTCTTCCGTAGATCATAGTATGCCTCTAGGGTGTCCGCACATATGCTAAGATCATAGATTTGCATGAGATTGTTTTGTTGAATTAATTGTAATGAAACATACACCGTATGATCTTCGGATCTATCTTTTGCTTCAGCTGCGACTCTGATAAGCGGATCCAAATCCAACACCCTCAACCCCTCACGCCACCGTCCCGGCACCAATACTGGTGCTTTCATCCCCCAGACGTCATACCTCTAGTAATTAATATATTTTTGTTACAAAATGGTTAATATCTATAATTAATATAATAAAGCTATTAAAAATATTAAATTAGTTAATCGATAAAAATAGTTTTGACATCTATGTTGTAAGCATTCTGAGCTTACATGTTGATCCCATAATGAGGAGGCCATCATGATGGCATTCCGTAATGCAATCCGGCCAGAGCTCCACGTCTACACCGACTTCATCCGGCATCTTCTTAACACCTTGGTGGTAATGTTCAAGTGGGTACTGCGAGAAATAGAGATAGAGGACAATCAATGGGCTAGAAGGCTGCATGAGTCACGCAAGCCTTGAGAATCCTGACACAAAAGGACTGATGAAGCCCAAAAGGAGGCACACTATAAGAAATCCACCAATATTGCGTCTGACCAGAAAGGACTGACGAAGAGGCACAATAAAGATCTGAAGGCCCCACCAGCAGGGAAGAGGTGAACTTCGAGGGAGCAAAGGGTGTTCACTAAGCTGAATACCTCGATTGAAGACATCTTCGCCTACTTGCAGAATGAGCCCTTTGGAAATGGCCGCAACCTCTCCTTCTAAATTCTAACCAGGCGGGGGACACGATGGCTTACTCAGAGTTCCATCACAGCCATGGCCACCCAACCTTAACATGCTGGCAACTGAAGCATTATATCGAAGACTTGGTCTAAAAGGGCGACTCAATGGCTACCCCGCCAACAAAGAACAAGGCCGAGAGAAGGAAAGATAACATCAGTAGAGGAAGAGAGTCAATATGATACGTGGATATAGAATCCACCAGGAAAACGATGTTCATGGATACTTGCATCAGCCAGTACCCTCCAGCAAAGAGGTTGAGCGTCAGGAAAGACGAGTTCACAATGTCTGCCAGGTAGCCTCCAAAAAAATATAACCGCATATTTGGTTTATCAATGAAATGCCTATTTTTCTCAACGTTTAACTCTCTCAAAATTCGATTCTATCAATTCAAGGCACTTAAAGACTCCTGGCAACCCAAGTCAACCAAAGACTTTGATTCTGCTCATTCAAGTTGGAAACTCGAAGCAAAACCAGCTATGCCCTTCCAAGGCTAAAGTCCGATATAAAATCACTTGGCAATCCAAGTCAACCCAAGACTTCAATTCTGCTCGTTCAAGTCGAAATCTCGAAGAAAAATTAACTATGCCCTTTCAAGGTTAAAGTCTGATAAAAAGGCTCTTAGCAACCCAGGTCAACCAAAGACTTCGATTCCATCCATTCAAGCCGGAAGCTCGAAGTAAAATTGGCTACGCCCTTTCAAGGCTAAAGTCTGATAAAAAGGCTCCTAGCAACCTAGGTCAATCTTAGACTTCGATTCTGCTCGTTCAAGTCAAAAGTTCGAAGCAAAATCGGATACGCCTTTTCAAGGCTAAAGCCCGACCAAAAGGCTCCTAGCAACCTATGTCAACCTAAGACTTCGATTCCACCCGTTCAAGTTGGAAGATCGAAACAAAATCGAATACACCCTTTCAAGGCTAAAGTCCGATAAAAAGGCTCCTACCAACCCAGGTCAACTAAAGACTTCAATTTTCACATATTCAAGTCGGAAGCTCGAAACAAAATCGGCTATGCCCTTTCATGGCTAAAGCCTGGCCAAAAGCCTTTTGGCAACCCCAGGTCAATCTAAGCTCACAACTACACTTGTTTGAGGTAAAAACTCAAAGTAGTCCTAACTACGCCCTCCTAAGGTCAGCACCCGACTAAGTCCTAGCTAAAGCCTGGCCAAAAGCCTTTCTAGGAGTGTGAAGCTTGGGTGCAGGGGAGATTCTTCAGATGTTGAAGGGAGATAGATCGATTGATGAAGACCTAGGTGATTTGGATGGCTCATACCCTCCTAGTTCCTCGATGATATCAGGGGAGATATCTTTTCACTCCCTTGCATGTTAGTTGTCTAGTGGTGTGGTTTTTTGGTGTATTTAGATTTTCATTTTAGAATTCAGAACACTTTGGTAGCTACCTTGTTGGTCTGTCTACTAAAGAGATCTGAATTCTTGTGCTTCTGCTTGCTCACTCAGAGTAAGCCGTGTGCTGTACTGATTGACCCATTTAATTTATTAGTTTTTTACCTCTTAAAAAAAAAAAAAGGTCAGCACCCTCCAATACGAGGAAATCAACTATCAAATTACCAGACTGGAATACCATTACTTTAATAAAGTCAAAATGTAAAACACAAATAGTGCATTTTTATTAAGCAAGATATGTGACTATATCAGATGATCGAGGCAATGGTAAAAAGAAAAGGGGTACAAGTCAGGGGAGTGAGGCTCAAAAGGGCCTCGTACCAATAGACGATGCCGAAGCGCGCTCGGCCTTGACAACTTTGAGGGCATCCAAGGCTTCAAGCCATCTAGTGTAGTACACTCCACAATCTTTCTTAAGCTCTGCAATACGCTCGCGAAGGCCAGCAACCTCCTGCTCCATACTAATGGCAGACGACTGACTACTCACTCCCAGATCCTCAATTTACCTTCGAAGCTCGAACTCGAGCTCATGCAGACTAAAGACCTCTACCTCCCTCGCCCAAAACTGAGTGGCCCAAATTAGATCCTTTTCCTCTAGCTCAGTGACCTGAGTCCTCAGAGTAACCACTCATCCCTCCAGCTGCTCACACGTGTCGATCTGAGACTATAAAGTGGTAATGGTATAATTGCCTGATCGTCAAGCCTTTTCGCATCAAGGATCTTGTCCTTCTCGAAACCTTCCGCTTGGGTGCGCTACATTAATGCCGATCGCTCGTTCTTCTTAGACGTAGTGGAAAGCTTCTTCACCATCCTATTGGCATACTCAACACGTCCTAAGGCTACATTGAGTTCTTTCTCAAGACTCTTGACCTTTCTGAAGTAGTCCCTGCACCCGCTGTGGATCCCAATACCCAGAAGGGATGACATCTGGCTCAAAGAATCAACGAATTAGTACAACCAAACAAAGAGAAAAAGAGAAGAAGAGCAAGAGATGGCTTACCATATCCTTAATATCATCCAGCACCTTCAGATGAGGGGACTGGGGCAATCCCAAGTTGCTTCTAAAAAGAGTGGTGAGCTCAGAGAGTGGTGCAGGGCAACGAGTCAGTATCTCTGGCATAGGACCTGACGCCATAGCTTTTCCCTTCGGCATCCGAGGCACCAAGGCGATATCAGACCTCCCCTTTTTCCTGCCTCGTACAATGTCCATCAGGACAAAAGGCTCACCAATGACACTCTCAATAATGGCCTCATCTAGCCAAGCCACCTACGCTTCCTGAGCCGAAAGCGCTTTATCCAGTACCTGAGTGTCCCCAGCAGACACTACAAACAAGCAGCACAGTCAGGACAAAAAACCCAGAACTACCCAACAAAAATAGAAAAAGGTAAAGAAGAATACTGTTAAACACAATTGGAGACGAAGTGTCGCGCCCTAAAAATCTGAAGATCGATCCCTAGGGTATGAGGTGAGAAAAAGGAGGGTTTGGGTTTGGTCAATCAACTACACCAATTAGGGTTCTCACAAAGCTTCTTTAGCGCTCTCACATATGGAAAAGGAAGAAGAGGAAGAACCAAGGTGGAATCCATTTTAATTTGAATTTTATAAAAATATTTTATTAAAAAGTTGAGAAATTGAAGTTTATAAATAGAGAGAAGGCTTATCAAGCTAGGCTTGACCTTCAAATGGGTTATCATCTCAGTATATGTGACTTGTCAGAGCCACGACATGCTGACAGGAGTCCCTCTAAGGGAGCACGAGGATCAAGCCTCTGACAGTGAGCCAAGTAGCCTCACCCACTCCCTAACACTCAGTGTACTGGTTTAGAGGTCCTATCTACAGGGTTAGTCAATTAGATTATTTACATGTATTTATATTTTCATCTTGATCTATCCTAGGCTTGGGGCCTAGAGAAGAGGCCTACCCAAAAGAATTCACCTAGATCATTGCAACTAACAAACCACATAATACTAGATAACTAATAAAACTCTTATTCCAATCCCAATCCAAATACATTGTAAGAAAAGGAAATACAACGAAATAGACATACTAAAAATAAAGACATATTTGCAACTCTAAATTTGTCTCTGGACTCCTATTACTACTTTTAAGCCTTGTGACCTGCAAATGAGTCTCCTCGTGGGAAAGAGTATCCCAATAGGAAATTAGGAGATTAGCTAATTTAATGGCTCGTGACATCCAAAAAGCTTTTAATAATATGAGACAATAGGTCTTAATGAATTAAAATATCTATAGCAGTTTTATTATTATCAATGTTTATAGAAGGATAACCTAAGCCTACCAGTAGTCTATGTTCTCATGCAATTCCTACTGTCACTAGGTTATCTAACACATAGTTTATTCAATATTCTACAGTGCTTAATTAACAATCAAATAAGTCATCTGTCCTAAAGTAAACCTCGGATATTTTATTCATCTTGCCCCCGGTCAAGCATTACTATAGTACCTTTTATTTTGATGTAGATGGTTAACTCTCTTGCCTTGCATCTACCACTACCATGCACAAAATCTATCTAAATGATCATAAGTGGTTTTTCGTCTTTCACAGTGGAACTTTACCGCCCAACTTGCTTTACTTTGGGGCCTTCAACTACCCCAGGACGAGGTTGTTAGGTCAATCTCTACTCAAGGACTACTCTTATAGATTTTACCACAATCCTTGCCTGTAACCCCTAACCTACTTAACTTTGGATGTGCACGCAGGGTGGTTCATGGCCCTTACGTGCATGGGGTCCCTATCTTCAAAGCAGGTAGAATCTCATATAACAACTTTTCCTATAAATATACTGAAGCTATAAAAAAGTCCACTCGGTGCTTAATAGCTTCCAACAATTTACCCCTGGTTCTGCACTGCTTTCACAACCCTCAATAACACTACAACTAAAGGTCACAATGCTTTTAAAGCGATTCAGCCCATACTCCTCGAAAATTGATGTACTAGGATTGCCATACTCCCCTTAGGAGGGTGGGCTCCATAATTATTATTTAATTATTTATTGATTCAAATTTAAAGGAATATCTAATTACGATATCCATGCAGTCAATAATCATTATTAGTATATTATTAATATTTTAAGCGTGCATCACCAGACTCACGACTCGGCATGCAAGGCGAGATCCACTTGACCACATGTGATGATGCCTGACGGGACCCGCATGTCATGTCATGGACACATACCCCTTATTTGTTCTTATTTCCCACTATTAAAGACCACGAAAAGGAAGTAGATGTCATCTAGTCCATATGTACAAACTCCTGCTAATTGACCTTCGTTCCGCCTCCGACTGGATCATCATAGTCACAAACTGTCAAGTAAACCATACGAGCATATATTAAAATCTAAAGTCGGTGGGCCTCTAAAAAAAGGAAAAGGCCAAGTCGAGGGTTCGATTCGTCATCCACCCAAGATGCCATCGGCTTGGGCTTTGATATGGTCGAGCGGTTTGCACAAAGACAAACTAAGAAGCCTTACCAGACTATGCTTGGATTGACAATAAAAAAGCACGTCATGCCTGGTCGACTTTCGGAGTTGGCTAAGTTGGTACAGAGACCGCTAGGTGTGGGAGAGGATTTCGGTCGTCGTACGTGACCTCCTCTAATAATCAAGTGAAAGTTTTACCCTTCGGGATGTGGCGCGCTTTGAAGCGCTGAGGTGTGACTTGCTAGGCAGTCACACAAGCACTATATTGTAGAAAGGTAGAGAAAGAGATGACACAGGATGTGATAATGACCGAAGTCTACGTCTCCGTGCGGTAAGATGCAACCTTTGAATCCACTATCTCTGAGTTAAAAGTAGAGCTACTCTCGACAGGTCGAGGAGTGCTTCTTCTAAATAGACAGAGGGTAGAGAAGGAGGAGTCTGAAAACCAAAAAATTCGAAGTGCTCTAGAAAACAGGAAGTGGGATTCTAGTCTAGATTTTTAGATCTGGAATATTTTACAGGGTTGGCTATTTATAAATATTTGGTTCATGGGGAATATTCTAGGAATATTCTCCAATATATCAGGGGTTTTGGTAAATACTCGGGAGGGGATTCACTAGATCCCACTATTGCCTTTGTAGGCCCCAAGCAGGGTTGCGGGTTCTACAGTCATCTCCGTGGGCCTCAAGCAGGGCTACGAGTCCCACAGTCATCTCTGTGGGCTCCAATCAGGGATGCGGGTCCTACAGTAGTCTTTGTGGGCCCCAAGCAGGACTGCGGGTCCTACAGTTATCTCCATGGGCCCCAAGCAAGGTTGTGAGTCCCAAAGTCATTTCTGTGGGTCCCCGGTAGTGGGATGTGGGTCCCACTGTAGGGTGTTAGCCAAATTTTGTACCCACAGTTACCCCCTCCCAGCTAGGTAGGTGCTAACTTAGCTAGCTGGGACTTTCTGGTGCAAAAAACTGGTCAGCGGTCTGCTGATTTCTTGTCCGGGATCAACCATCGCGCTTGTTGACCCCTTGTCAGGGGCCGACCGTTGCGCCCGCCGATCCCCTGCCAGCGGCCGGCCGGGTATGCGTCTACCGACCTTTTGAGTGGGGCCGACCGTAGCGCCCACCGACCCCCTACTAGGGGCCGATCGCACTACAAGAAAGAGGTTTATTGCCGACGATATATTTTATTACCGTCGGTAATATTATACTTTATACTGACGGTAATATTAAATTCTGTCGGTAATAACAATTTGATATTTTAATTATTTTTATATTTTTATTACCAACAGAAATATAATGTCCGTCGGTAATAGTATATTTACCGACAGAATACATTATATTCGTCTGTAATAATATAATTTTTACCGACGGTACTAATTAATGTCGTCGGTATAAAAACTTTCATATTTTAATTATTTTTCTTATTTTTATTACCGACAGCCATGTAAAATCCATCGATATAATATATATTTGTACCGATGGAAATTTAATGTCCGTCGATAAAAAGCCCTGCGATTTATAATAGAACCCGATCCCTTTTGTTTCTCTGTTCTTTGAATCTCTGAAAGTATTCCCCCCCCCCGGCCTCCCCGATTTTGACCCCCCCGGGCCTCCCCTCCGGAGTGCGCACCTCGGCTTCGCCGCCTATCCGTGGCCTCTGTTGTAATTGGATCCGTGTATTAGAGTCACAGCGGAAGCAAAAGAAAGATCCGAAGATCATACGGTGTATGTTTCATTACAATTTCGCTATAAAACAATCTACATGCAAATCTATGATCTTAGCATATGTGCGTACACCCTAGAGGCATACTACGATCTACGGAAGACATAAATGCATCTACTTAGGTATTTAGATTCATCATACCTTATGGATCTATGATCCGGATATGACGGAACGATGAAGAACCGCACTTTGATTGCAAGGGAAACTGTCGGATAGCACCTTGTCCTTTGCGAATTGAAGAATCCTCGAAATCCCGTCTCTAAGTGCAAGGATTTCGAACCGACGGAAGAATCCGTTGCGAAGACTATGGCGAGCCTCGAGATTTTCTCCTCCTCTTTCTCCTTTCTTCCTTCTCCTTCCTTCCTCTTCCTTCTCCCTTCTTCTTCCACTCTTTTCCTTGGGCGAAACCACAAAGGAGGAGGACTAGGGGTCGGATTTTTGGAGGGGAGGGAGTAGAACCATTGGACCGGCCCCTCCCCTCCCTATTTCTTTTATAGGGCCGGTCTCCCATGGCTCCAAGGAGCCTAGGGCCGGACCCTAGGTGGATAGGGATGAGGGGGGGTCGGATTTAGGTCTCCCGGGTGTCTATCGTGAAGCCCGGACGAAAACGCCATTCACGAAAAGCGAAAAACTGAAAGAGAGACTGAGTGAGGTGCGCTACTCGGAATCGAGTTCCGTCAGCGCCTGTGAGCTCCTGGAATTATTCCGCTCATTTTAAGATCCATATTCAATATGTTCTGAGATATATTTTAGTATTTACCAAAATACCCCTACGGCCCGTAACACACGTGCATTAGGTTCTTAGGCTTCGGGCTTGCGCTCCACCGTGCTACTTCGCATCCAACGTATCCAACTAGGTCGGGGAACAATTCCTATACGCAACGACAGGGTGGAACCTTCAGGGTTCGGGATCTCTAGCTGCAACCGGATCCCTGATTAACTGTTCCGGTGACACACCGAAAGTTCCGTTAATCAGCCCTAATCCGATTAACCCGTGTAGCCACCTAGAGTGCGACGCGAGTTGAACTCTAGTGATCCTAAACTTATGTTACTCCCTCGTAACCCTGTTCTTTACTATACTCCGATAATCCTCAGTCCTTCCTATTACTGGTGCCATGATACGACTCGGGCGGTGGGGAGCACCGTCAGATCCCGATCGATCATCTGATTAGGAATTGATGACTTGTCATCTATAACACCACACACCTTCCGGTGCTATGCCTAGCATCCGGAACATCATCAGTCATAATAACAACCACCAGGCCTGGGTTAACTGTGTGGACAGATTGACTCATCAAAACGCACCCATCCAACACTGGACGTCGGATAACCTGTAGGGATTACATGTCACTCAAGCGCCAGCCGGGTAACCCAACGTACCGTGGTATTGGACTATGGAAGGTCTGCACATGTTGGCACATCAAAGCACCACACAACTGGTTGGCCCAGTGTACATGGTCCCTCAGGGTTAAGGACGAATTATCTATAGTAGTAAGACGGTTTCTGCACCAGTGTCTGAATCACTGAACTATGCACCATCTTGGTTCCTGTTCAACACGATCATCGTTCTTGGTCAGGTGAATGGGAATCCCACGTTCCCGTGGTGGAGACTTCACCACATCCTCTACCTGCCAACAACTTATTCTTGGTGAAGCGACCAGCATCACCAAGCTGTGAACTAGTTCTAGGTCTACACAGAACTGGTCCATTGGGTCTCCCAAGCATGGATCCTCTATGCGCCTCAGTGGCCTACTGTGTTCCCTAGGGTCCTTTTATTATATGAGTATTATCATATACCAGAGTAGTATTCTAATTAAGGCAATAACCAAAGTCATCTTTATTAATGTTAATACAGAAAATCCACGCTAAGGACACACGAGCTACAACAGCCTCCTCTGGTAAGTCCCCTCCTCCTCCTCATCTCCCCGGCACCCATTGGTGATCCTCCTCCTCCTCCTTTTCCTCTCATCCTCCTCCCCCTCCTCTTCCGGCCTCCTCATTCTCCTCCGTCTCCTCCTCCTCCTCCTGCTCCTTAATTTGTTTAATTTGTTGCAAATCGCACCATAAAGTTTGAAATGTTAGCACAATACCCATTTATATTGTTCTAAATCACTCCCTAAAGTTTGAAATGTTAGCACAATATCCCATTTAGTCAACTACTTAATTCCCTCATTTGGTAATTTTTATCTGATCAAAACTGAATTGAATGGGGGCAAAATGTAGTTTTTAGACTATATGTGGGTTAAGTAGTTTTTAGCACAATACCCATTTATATTGTTCTAAATCGCTCCCTAAAGTTTGAAATATTAGCACAATACTCTGTTTAGTCAACTATTTAATTCCCTCATTTGATAATTTTTTTCTAATCAAAACTGAATTGAATGGGGGCAAAATATAGTTTTTAGAGTATAGGGGGGTTAAGTAGTTTTTAGCACAATACCCATTTATATTGTTCTAAATCGCTCCCTAAAGTTTGAAATGTTAGCACAATACCCCGTTTAGTCAACTACTTAATTCCCTCATTTGGTAATTTTTATCTGATCAAAATTGAATTGAATGGGGGCAAAATGTAGTTTTTAGATTATAGGGGGGTTAAGTGTTTTTGAGCTAAACTTCAGGGGGAAAAACTATAATTTACCCTAATTTTTATTGGATAAATTACACTTTGCCCCCTGAAGGTTTGGTTTGAGCCAACTATGTGTAGTCCGACCCTATGAGCTGGGATTGAGCTGCCATCTTGATCCCGGGTAGGGCTGCAAACGAATCAAGTTGTTCGTGAGCAGTTTGTGAACATGCTCGATAAAAGCTTACGAACCAAGCTCAAACATTGCAAAGCACGACTCAGTTGCGCATGCGAACATGCTTGTTTAGATTTTGTGAGCAAACTCATGAGCAGTGTGGGTGCAAATTTTGACTAGAAGCTTCGCAAACAGCGGGACCCACCGGCCCTACCTGGCGGGTCCACCGAGATGATAGCGGAACACACCAGCCCTGCCTAGGGGGTCCATCGAGACAACAGTAGGACCCACCAGCCCTGCCTGGCGGGTCCATCGAGACAACAGCTAGCGGAACCCACTAGCCCTGCCTGGGGGGTCCATCAAGACAACAGCGGGACCCACCAACCCTGCCTGGGGGGTCCATTGAGACAACAGCAGGACCCACCGGCCCTGCTTGGGGGGTCTACCGAGACGACAACAGGACCCACCAGCCCTGCCTGGGGGGTCCACCATGACAACGGCGGGACCCATCAGCCCTGCCTGGGGGGGTCCATCGAGACAACGGCAAGACCCACCAGCCCTGCTTGGAGGATCCCCAGAGACGACAGTGGGACCCACCAGCCCTGTCTGGGGAATCCCTAGATACGACAGCAGAAACTGCCATTTACCCCGGTTTCCCTCCCAAAGATTTCTATAAATAGCAGACTCTTCAAGTGTAAAAGGATCGAATCTTTGATTCCAGAATCAGACTTTCAAAAACCCAGAGCTCTGATATCCTAACCCTTCGATATTCCATTTCCTTTGATCTTCTTTTCAAAGAGATCAGTGACACTCGGCCTGTCGAGGTCACTTCGAGAAAAGTGTTAATGAATTCGGGTTGCTCCCTATAGCACTGAGACGTAGGCTTCGGCTGAACTCCGAGATCACATCTCGCGTCAACCCCTACTCTTTCTTCTTATTCAAAGCCTGCAATACTAGTCAAACGTTTGATCAAACCTTCGACTCGACTAGATTGATTGGTTGGGCGGAGTCTTCGGGTCGGCACGAAGATCATCCCCCACAAGCAGGCTAGGGAATAGGTTCCTAAAATGCTTAAATAGGCCTTATATATAGTTTAAGATTTTGATTGAGTCTAAAGTTCACAAATAAGCTCAATAAGGGATCATTAAACTTTGATTGATTACAAATTTAGTCAACCCTAGCCCGAAGTTTAGGCTCGTTTAATAAATGAGCCAAGCTCAGACAGACCAAAGCTGACAGGTCAACTCGATTATTTGAGGGGGGATCTTCGGGTTCCGATGCTCTGAGTCCCAACTCCTTTGGAAATATTATAGGGGTAGAAGAGTGGCTTTAATTTCTAGAACCCTTGAATCTGAGGACTTCGGAGAAGCATATTAAAATACTAATGAGATTAGGGTTAGGGTTAGGTTTAGTGTTAGGATTAGGGTTAGCGTTTAGGGTTTAGGTTAGGTTTAGGGTTTAGGTTAGGATTAGGATTAGAGTTAGGTTTAGGGTTTGGGATTTAGGTTAGGATTATGTTTAGGGTTTAGGTTAGGATTAAGTGGATATTCGAAGATTTAGGTTTAAATTTATCACAAAATCATAATTCTCTACGTGTGTACTTACCACGAAATCCTAACATCGATCGTTTAAGCCATTTTTGATTCTAAGAACTGGTGTGGTGTGGCTTGCCATAGCCGATGAGTGGCCC
Organism: Chamaelirium japonicum; assembly: GCA_947650365.1. Taxonomy (NCBI): domain Eukaryota; kingdom Viridiplantae; phylum Streptophyta; class Magnoliopsida; order Liliales; family Melanthiaceae; genus Chamaelirium; species Chamaelirium japonicum. The sequence continues at coordinate 91,511,991 of OX393550.1, forward strand.
TCGGGCTTGGGATTTTTCCATTAACTAAAACTGGGCGGAAGCTATCACCATTTCATATGTAAAATGACTAGACCTGGACTGTTTCATATGTAAATTGGACTGTTTCATATATAAATTGGACTGTTTCATATATAAACCAGATTGTTTCATATATAAATTGGACTGTTAGAAAATAAAAATCTTACTGTTTCATATGTAAATCAAATTGTTTCATATATAAATCATATTGTTTCATATGTATATCATATTGTTTTATATTGTTTCATATGTAAATCAAACTGCTTCATATGTAAATCATACTGTTTCATATATAAATCAAACTATTTCATATTTATATCATATTATTTTGTATAGAAAAATATTACTGCTTTCAGATAGCATCACGGTCGAGGGTTCGTAGAGGCAGGGGTGGGCTAGCTTGGAGCGCTCCAGCTGCTACCCCAGGGTCCGAGGCCGAGCCTGTTGGATCTGCGAGTGCTGTTCCGCTCTCCACACTAGCTCCTGAGGTCGCAGGCTCTGGAGCTTTGAGCAGCACTCAGTACTCGGCTACAGTATCTACACCCATTGGTAATATTTAGATTTAAAGTTTTAAACATATTGTAAATACTTGTTCAGTACTGATGTATATGTTATTTGCAGGGTCAAGTATCGTCAGGCACATTGGCGACTGGGGCGTGACGACGACCCGACGCTTGTCGAGCTTACGTGAGCCGCTTTTCCTACAGTGGAGCGACATATCCTTTGTGGGCGAGTACGCTTCTGACGCCGCCACGTGGGTCGGCATGATAATAAGGATGGAGAGGAATGCCCCTATTATGGGGATAAAGGGGTGGAAGAACATCGATGCATCCTATAAGGAGAGGATGTATCAGGCCTTTTTGGTACGTTAGTTTCATTAAAGTATTTTAGAATAATATCACTTCTTTATAATTTGAATTGATAAAATTACTTGTTTCTAAATTGATTTTACAAGAGAAATTTAAATGAGAGAACATAGAAATCGACACCTACCAGGAGGACTTGTGGAAGACAATGAGTGAGCGGTACAGGGATTACCATCACGAGCTCTACGATTACTTGGTCGGCGAGCCGGCTGAGGAGTTACAGGTTGTGACCGAGACGAGAGACGCGCCTCCACTATACTTTTTATAGTTTTTGGTCACTCACTGGGCCACCCCTTAATTTTAGGTATAATTATTATTTTGTTGATTCGTACTTGTTTTAATATTATACTAAAAATTTGTATTGATGTTTGAAAATTTAATCGATTGACACAGACGAGTTCTGCTAAAGGCAAACAGAATAGAAATACCTCGACGACACCTGCTCCAGTGATAGGGAGGACCTTTATGCCCTAGCTTGCCCAATAGTTGGTAAATAATACAAATATTTCATTCTTTAAAGCTCTATAAATCTTATGTTAACTCATTTATTTATTTTATATGCCAAAAAATAGACACAGTCCTTGGGCCACGAGCCTAATCGGATTGACATTTTTTGAGGCCTCTAGGAGGTGGCGTACCGATGGGGCATTTCTGGACGACAAGGTTGCCTTGTAAGTTGTAAGTAATTAAATTACTATTAATACATTCGTACGTATGCTATCAAATATTATTGAATATCATTGGTTGTTTTCATATAGGAGAGAATGAGACTTATGGTGACCCCGTCAGGCAAGGTTGGCTCCTCCTCCAGCTCAGTATTTATCGACTCGGCAATGGATATTGTGCTCAGACTTGTCACGCACAGTCGCGTCCTCTATACGGGCCTTGGAGTCACGTCCTCCTCCTACTTTGGACAAGAGAGTATGCGCTCAAGGGCACGGGACACCCAGACTGGGGTTATCACTCAGTTGCAATCTGCGCTAGATGTGGAGCGTGAGCAGAGACAGGCTCTTTAGCACAGGGTTGAGGCAGAGCACGAGGAGAGGCAGGCCCTTGAGCGGCGAGTTGAGGAGGAAAGAGAAGCTCATAGGGTATTGGAGCGTCGGCTTGATGAGTTCATGAGCTGGTGGCTCATGCTGATGATCAGATAGTTACTAATCTTTATAATATTAATATAAAGTATTCATCTTACTAAAATTAATACAAGTACGATGCCATGTTATTTGAGCTTAGCATGATTATCATCTTATGTGAAAACTTATGATTTGCAAACCAAGTTCATAATACAAGTACTATAATTATGTATCTTAAAATAGTCAATCTGAAACACGCTAATTTATGATTTCCCAATGTTTAGACTCTAAATTAGTCAATCAGAGGGTAATTTCTTAAAATATCTACTTAAAACTTGCTCGCAAGTTCGAAATACGAGAAAACATCCAAGTACGAATTATCAGATGCGATCCGATGATGATCCCATTGAATCCTAACCAAGTTCAAAATCCAAAACATGCTAACATATGATTTTCCAACGCTTAGACTCTAAATTAGTCAATCGGAGGGAATAATCTTAAAATATTTACTTAAAACTTGCTCGTAAGTCCAAAATACAAAAAAACATCCAAGTACGAATTATCAGATGTGATCTGATAATGATCCCATTAAATCCAAACCAAGTTCAAAATCTAAAACACGCTAACTTATAATTTTTCAACGCTTAGACTCTAAATTAGTCAATCGGAGGATAAATGCTTAAAATATCAACTTAAAACTTGCTCGCAAGTCCGAAATACGAAAAAACATCCAGGTACGAATTATCAGATATGATTCGATAATGATCTGATCGAATCCAAATCAATTTCAAAATCCAAAATACACTAACTTATTATTTTTCAACGCTTAGACTCTAAATTAGTCAATCGGGAGGTAAATTCTTAAAATATTTAATTAAAACATGGTTGCAAGTCCGAAATACGAAAAAACATCGAAGTATGAATTATCAAATGCGATCCGATGACGATCCCATCGAATCCAAACCAAGTTCAAAATCCAAAACACACTAATTTACGATTTTCCAACGCTTAGAATCTAAATAAGTCAGTCGGAGGGAATAATATTAAAATATCAACTTAAAACTTGCTCGTAAGACCGAAATACGAAAAAACATGCAAGTAAACGATCCCATCGAATCCAAACTAAGTTCAAAATCCAAAACACTCTAACTTATGATTTTCCAACGCTTAGACACTAAATTAGACAATCGGAGGGTAAATTCTTAAAATATCTACTTAAAACTTGCTCGCAAGTCCGAAATACAAGAAAACTTCAAAGTACGAATTTTTGGATACTATCCGATGACGATCCCATTGAATCCAACCCAAGTTCAAAATCCAAAACACGTTAACTTATGATTTTTCAATGCTTAGACTCTAAATTAGTCAATCGGAGGGAATAATATTAAAATATCGACTTAAAACTTGCTCGCAAGTCCGAAATATGAAAAAACATCAAAGTATGAATTATCAGATGTGATCCAATGATGATCCCATCAAATCCAAACCAAGTTAAAAATCTAAAGCATGCTTAATTTTTCAACGCTTAGACTTTAAATTAGTCAATTAGAGGGTAAATACTTAAATATCAATTTAAAACTTGCTCACAAGTCCGAAATACAAAAAAACATCCAAGTACGAAATATCAAATGCAATCCGATGATAATCTGATCTAATCCAAACCAATTTCAAAATCCAAAATATACTAACTTATAATTTTTCAACGCTTAGACTCTAAATTAGTCAATCGGAGGGTAAATTTTTAAAATATCTAATTAAAACTTGCTTGCAAGCCCGAAATACGAAAAAACATCCAAATACGAATTATCAGATGCGATCCGATGACGATCTCATCGAATCTAAACCTAGTTTAAAATCCGAACATACTAATTTATACTTTTCAACACTTAGATTCTAAATTAGTCAATCGGAGGAAATAATATTAAAATATCAACTTAAAACTTGCTCGTAAGTCCGAAATACGAAAAAACATCCAAGTACGAATTATCGGATGTGATCTGATAACTATCCCATCGAAACCAAACCAAGTTCAAAATCCAAAATACGCTAACTTATGATTTTCCAACGCTTAGACTCTAAATTAGACAATCGGAGGGTAAATTCTAAAAATATAAACTTAAAACTTGCTCGCAAGTTCGAAATACAAAAAAACATCCAAGTATGAATTATCGGATGTGATCTGATGACGATCGTATCGAATCCAAACCAAGTTCAAAATCCGAAATACGCTACCTTATGATTTTCCAATGCTTAGACTCTAAATTAGTTAATCGGATGGAATAATCTTAAAATATCAACTTAAAACTTTCTCATAATTCTGAAATACGAAAAAACATCCAAGTATGAATTATCGGATGTGATCAGATGAAGATCCCATTGAATCCAAACCAAGTTAAAATTCCAAAACACGCTAACTTATGATTTTCCATTGCTTAGACTCTAAATTAGACAATCGGAGGGTAAATTCTTAAAATATCTATTTAAAACTTGCTCGCAAGTTCGAAAAATGAGATAACATCCAAATAAGAAATATCGAATACGATCTGATGACGATCCGATTGAATCCAAATCAAGTTCAAAATAAAAAACACACTAACGCATGATTTTCCAACTCTTAGACTCTAAATTAGATAATCGGAGGTAAATTCATAAAATATCTACTTAAAATTTGCTCGCAAGTCCGAAATACGAAAAAACATCCAAGTATGAATTATCAGATACGATCCGATGATGATCACATCGAATCCAAACCAAGTTCAAAATCCGAAACATGCTAACTTATGATTTTCCAACGCTTAGACTCTAAATTAGTCAAACAGAGGGAATAATATTAAAATATCGACATAAAAATTCCTCGTAAGTCCGAAATATGAAAAAACATCCAAGTACGAATTATCGAATGCGATCCGATGATGATCCAATCGAATCCCAACCAAATTCAAAATTCGAAATATGCTAACTTATGATTTTCCAATGCTTAGACTCTAAATTAGTCAATCGGAGGGAATACTATTAAAATGTTGACTTAAAACTTCCTCGCAAGTCCGAACTATAAAAAAACATCAAAGTACGAATTATCGGATGTGATCCAATAATGATCCCATCGAATACAAACCAAGTTCAAAATCCAAAACACGGTAACTTATGATTTTCCAACGCTTAGACACTAAATTAGACAATCACAGGGTAAATTCTAAAAATATTTATTTAAAACATGCTCGCAAGTCCGAAATACGAGAAAATATCCAAGTACGAATTATCAGATGTGATCTGATGATGATCAGATCGAATCCAAACCAAGTTCAAAATCAAGAACATGCTAACTTATGGTTTTCCAACTCTTAGACTCTAAATTAGAAAATCGGAGGGTAAATTCTTAAAATATATACTTAAAACTTGATCGCAAGTCTGAAATACAAAAAACCATCCAAGTACGAATTATCAGATGTGATTCGATGACGATTCAATCGAATCCAAACTAATTTCAAAATCTGAAACACTATAACTTATGATTTTTTAATACTTAGACTCTAAATTATTCAATCGGAGGGTAAATTCTTAAAATATCTAATTAAAAGTTGCTCGCAAGTTCGAAATAAGAAAAAACATCCATATACGGATTATCGGATGCGATCCGATGACGATCCCATCGAATCCAAACCAAGTTCAAAATCTGAAACATGCTAATTTGTGATTTTCCAACACTTAGACTCTAAATTAGTCAATCGGAGGGAATAATCTTAAAATTTCGACTTCAAACTTGCTCGCATGTACGAAATATGAAAAAACATCCAAGTACGAATTATCAGATGCGATCCGATGACCATCCGATCGAATCCAAACCAAGTTCAAAATCCAGAACACGCTAACTTATGATTTTCCAACGCTTAGACTCTAAATTAGAATATCGGAGGATAAATTCTTAAAATATCTACTTAAAACTTGCTCGCAAGTCTGAAATACAAAAAAACATCATAGTACAAATTATTGGATATGATCCGATGACAATCCGTTCGAATCCAGACCAAGTTCAAAATATGAAACACGCTAACTTGTGAATTTCAACCCTTAGACTCTAAATTAGTCAATCGGAGGAAATAATCTTAAAATATCGACTTAAAAGTTTGAAATACGAAAAAACATCCAAGTCTGAATTATCGAATGCGATCCGATGACGATTCGATCGAATCCAAACCAAGTTCCAAATCCAAAACATGCTAACTTATGATTTTCCAACGCTTAGACTCTAAATTAGTCAATGTGAGGGTAAATTCTTAAAATATCTAATTAAAACTGCTCACAAGTCCGAAATACAAAAAACATCCAAGTTTGAATTATCAGATGCGATCCGATGACGATCCCATCGAATCCAAACCAAGTTCAAAATCCAAAACACGCTAACTTATGATTTTCCAATGCTTAGACTCTAAATTAGTCAATGGGAGGGTAAATTCTTAAAATATCTAATTAAAACTTGCTCGGTAGTTTTGACGGTTTTGATGGTTTTGACGGTTGCAGCGGTTCTGGCCGTTTTCGCTGTTTCGGCAGTTTTGGCAGTTTCGATAGTCTCGGTAGTTTCGACGGTTTCGGCGGTTTCGACGGTTTTGGCCGAAATTGCCAAAACTCTGGCTGAAACTGCCAAAACTCCGGCCGAAATTGATCGAAACTGTCAAAACTCCGGCGGACACAACCGAAAATCCAGCCAAAACCGACCAAAATCGCCAAAACTGCCAAAACCTCCAAAACCGACCGAAACCACCGAAACTGCCAAAACCGCCGAAACTCTAGCCGAAACTCCGGCCGAAACTGCCAAAACCAACAAAACTCCGACCGAACCTACCGAAACCGACCGAAACCATTGAAACTCCGACCGAAGCATCCGAAACTCTGGCCAAAACAGATCAAAACCGCTAAAACCGACCAAAACCGTCGAAAACTGTCAAAACCATCGAAACTCCGACCAAAACTGCTGAAACTTCGGTCGAAACTACCAAAACTATGGCCTAAACTGTCGAAACTCCGACCGAATCCAACCGAAACCGTTGAAACTGTCAAACCTGCCAAAACCGCTGAAACTACCAAATCCGACCGAAACTACCGAAACTGCTGAAATAGCTAAAACCGACTAAAACTGCCAAAACCGCCGAAACCGCCCGAAACAGCCGAAACCGCCAAAACCGCTGAAACTACTAAAACCGATTGAAACCACCAAAACTGTCATAACTCTAAGGATTGGTTTAGGCAGTTTTGACCGGAGTTTCAATAGTTTTGATCGATTTCGGCAGTTTCAATAATTTTAGCGGTTTCGGTAGTTTTGGCGGTTTCGACAGTTTTGACGGTTTCGACCGTTTCGGTGGTTTTTGCGGTTTCCACGGTTTTGGCGGTTTCGACCGAAACATCCGAAAAACAAAATCTCCAGTTGAAACCGACCAAAACTGCTGATACTCCAACCAAAACAAGCGAAACTTTGGCTGAAATCATCAAAACTGCCTAAACCAACCGAAACTGCCAAAACCACCGAAACTCCAGCCGAAACCGTCGGAACTCCGGCCGAAACCATCGGACCTGTCAAAATTACCAAAACCGTCAAAACGATGAAACCGCCGATACTACCAAAACCGCCGAAACTACCAAAACCGATGGAACTACGGCCAAAACGGTCGAAACTATCGAAACCATCGAAACTGCCGGAGCCACTGAAACCGCCGAAACTACCAAAACTGTCGAAACTGCCAAAATCGCCCAAAACTATCGAAACTCAGCTCGAAACTACCGACACTCCGACCGAAACTGCCTAAATTGATCCTCTGGGTTTTGACTGTTTCAGCGGTTTTGATCAGTTTCGGCCGATTTCAGCAGTTTCAACGATTTTGGCTGTTTCGACAGTTCCGACGGTTTCGATAGTTTTGGTTGGTTTTGGCAGTTTTGGTCAGATTTGGCTGGAGTTTCGACAGTTTTGGCCATAGTTTTGGTAGTTTCGACCGAAGTTTTGATAGTTTTGGTCGGAGTTTCGACGGTTTCTACAGTTTCGATAGTTTCGATTGGTTTTGGCGGTTTCGGTCTGTTTTGGCTAGAGTTTCAGATGTTTTGGTCGGAGTTTCGGCAGTTTTGGCGGTTTCGGTGGTTTTGGCAGTTTCGGCCAGAGTTTTAACGGTTTTGGCAGTTTCGGCAGTTTCGGTCGGTTTCGGCGGTTTTTGCAGTTTCGGTGGTTTTGGTCGGTTTTCGACCGTAGTTTCAGCAGTTTCGGTCGGTTTCGGCAGTTTCGGCCGAAACCGCTGAAACTGCCTGAACTGTTGAAACTACGAAAACCGTCGAAACGGCCGAAACTGTCGAAACCGTCAAAATGCCGAAACTATCAAAATCGTTGAAACTACCGAAACCGTTGAAACTACGGAAACGGTCGAAACTGCTGAAACCGTCGAAACTACCGAAACTGTCAAAATTGTCGAAACCGCTGAAACATCCGAAACTACCGAAACCGCAGAAACGGCCGAAACTGCCTAAACCTTCGAAACCGCTGAAACCCCAAAAACGATCGAAACTGCCAAAACTACGGAAACGGTCAAAATCGTAAAAACTGTTGAAACTACCGAAACCGTCGAAACTGCAGAAATGGCTGAATCCGCTGAAACAGCCAAACTACCGAATATGTTGAAACTACCAAAACCGCCGAAACTACAGAAATTGCCGAAACTACTGAAACCACTAAAACCGCCCGAAACTGACCGAAACTATCGAAATCGCTGAAACTCCGATCGAAACTATTGAAACTCCGACCGAAATTGCCTAAACCGATCCTCGGGGTTCAGACAGTTTTGGCTGTTTTGATAGTTTTGGCAATTTCAATGATTTCGGCCAGTTTCAGCGATTTCGGTCGAAACTATCGAAACCGTCCGAAACTACCGAAAATGTTGAAACTCCGGTGGAAACTGCCAAAAATCTGGTCGAAACTGCCGAAACTGCTTAAGCCGATCCTCGGGGTTCCGGCAGTTTCAGCGGTTTCGATTGGTTTCTTCAATTTCAGGCGGAGTTTTGGCAATTTTGGTGGTTTCAGTCAGAGTTTCGATAGTTTCGCTGGTTTCGGTCATTTCAGTGATTTCGATCGATTTTGGTAGTTTTGGCTGGCTTCGGTCGGTTTCAACTTGAATTTCGACAGTTTTGGCTAGAGTTTTAGCGGTTTTGGCCGTTTAAGCGGTTTCGGCCATTTAAGCGGTTTCGGCAGTTTCGACTGTTTCAGTAGTTTCGGTAGTATCGGTGGTTTCGGTAGTTTCGGCGGTTTCGGTAGTTTCGACGGTCTCAGCAGCTTCTACAGTTTTGGCAGTTTCAGCCGGAGTTTTAGCAGTTTCGGCGATTTTCACAGTTTTGATCGATTTCGGCGGTTTTGGCAGTTTCAGTGGTTACGGTTGGTTTCGACCGAAGTTTCGGCAGTTTCGGCTGGAGTTTCGACAATTTCAGCTGGAGTTTCAGTTGTTTCGGTAGTTTCGACGGTTTCGGGCTGTTACGGCAGTTTTGGTTAGAGTTTTGGTCGATGTTTTGGCATTTTCGGTAGTTTCGGGCGGTTTCGGGGGGATTCGACAATTTCAACGGTTTCAGCAATTTTGGTGGTTTCGGCAGTTTCGATGGTTTCGGCAATTTCAATGGTTTCGGTAGTTTCTTTGGTTTTGACAGTTTTGGTAGTTTCGGTCGGTTTCGATCGTAGTTCCGATGGTTTCGGCAGTTTCGGACGGAGTTTCGGTGATTTCGCCAGTTTCGGTCGGTTTCGGCTGTTTGGGCAGTTTTGAAATTTTTGGTCGCTTTCAGTCAGAGTTTTGGCTTTCGGCCGAAGTTTTGGCAGTTTCGGTCGGTTTCAGCCGGAGTTTCGATTTTTTGGCAGTTTTGGTTTTTTGGTAGTTTCGACTGAAACCGCCGAAACTGCGAAAACTGCTGAAACCATCGAAAATAGCCGAACCGGTCGAAACTGTTGAAACCGCCGAAACTGCCAATACCATCGAAACATCCGAAACCATCGAAACTGTCGAAACCGCTGAAACCGCCAAAACTACTGAAACCGCTGAAACTGTCGAAACCGCCTAAAGCTGCCGAAACCTCCCGAAACTGACCGAAACTACAAAACGCTGGACGAAACTGCCTAAACCAATCCTTAGGGTTCCGGCAGTTTCGGCTGTTTCGATCAATTTCGGCCGGTTTCGACAGTTTCAGTAGTTTTAGCAGTTTCGGGCGATTTCAGCCATTTCGGCGATTTCAGTCAGTTTTAGTAGTTTTGGCGGTTTCGGTAGTTTAGGTCGGTTTCGGCTGGTTTCGACCGAAATTTCGGTGGTTTCAGTAGCTTCGGGCGAAGTTTCGACAATTTTGGCAGTATCGGCGATTTTGATCAGAGTTTCGATCGGTTTCGGTAGGAGTTTCGGTTGTTTCGGCCGGAGTTTCGGTAATTTCGGTCGGTTTCTGCCGGAGTTTCGGTAGTTTCGGCCGAAACTGCTGAAACCACCGAAACCGTCGAAATGGCCAAAACTGTCGAAACCACTGAAATGGCCGAAACTACCGAAACCACTGAAATCGTCGAAACCGTTGAAACTATCGAAACTGTCGAAACCGCTGAAACTACCGAAACCGCAAAAATAGTCGAAACTGCTGAAACGACCAAAACTACCTAAACCACCAAAAACCGCCAAAATAGCCGAAACCGTCGAAACTATGGAAACGGCCGAAACCGCAGAAACCACAGAAACTGACAACATAGCTAAAACTACCAAACCGCCGAAACTGTAGAAACCGCCAAAACCACAGAAACAGTGGTTTACTATCGAAACATCGAAACTTCCGAAACTACTGAAACTACCGAAACTGCAGAAATTGCCAAAACCGCTGAAACCACCCGAAACTATCAAAATTGCTGGTTCGATTGTTTTGGCGATTTCTGCGGTTTCGGTAGTTTTGGCGGTTTCGGCAGTTTTGGCCGTTTCGGTAGGTTCGGCCGTTTCGGCAGTTTTCGCGGTTTCGGCGGGTTCGGCCGAAACTACCAAATAATCGAAACTCTGGCCGAAACTGCCGATACTCCTGCCGAAACAACCGAAAACTCCGACCGAAACTGTCAAAACTGCCAAAACCGCCGAAATCGATCGAAACTGCCAAAACAGCCGAAACTCCGGCCGAAACTGCCAGAACTGCTAAAACCACTAAAACCTCCAAAACCGTCGAAACTGCCAAAACCGCTAAAACCACCGAAACTGTCAAAATCTCTAAAACTGTCGAAACCGACCAAAACTACAGAAACTCGGTCGAAACTGCCAAAACTCTGGCAGAAACTACCTAAACTGATCCTCAGGGTTCCGACAGTTTCGACGGTTTCGATCGGTTTCAGCCGGTTTTGGTAATTTCAGTATTTTCGAAACTACATATATCACCAAAACTGTCGAAACTACCAAAATCAGCAGTTTCAACCAGAATTTTGGTAGTTTCAATGGTTTCGGTAGTTTCAGTAATTTTTACAGTTTCGACAGTTTTGGCAGTTTCGGTAGTTTTGACCGTTTCTGTGGTTTTAGCAGTTTCGACGGTTTAGGCAGTTTCGATCGTTTCGGCAGTTTTGGTGGTTTCTGAGGTTTCTACCGTTTCCGCAGTTTCGACGGTTTTGACAGTTTCTACTGTTTTGACGGTTTCGACAGTTTCAGCAATTTCGGCAGTTTCGACAGTTTTGGCACTTTTGGTAGTTTCAACAGTTTTGGCAGTTTCGAAGGTTTCAGTGGTTTCGGCATTTTCGGCCGTTTCGACGATTTCGGCGGTTTCAACAGTTTCGACGGTTTCGGCCGTTTCGACAGTTTTGGTCGAAACTGCCGAAACACCGGCCGAAACCGACCGAAACTGTCGAAACTCTGGCTGAAATAACCGAAACTCCAGCCGAAACCGACCAAAACCGTCGAAACTGCCAAAACCTCTAAAACCGACCGAAACTCTAACCGAAACCGCCGAAACTACCAAAACCGTTAAAACTCTGGCCGAACCTACAAAAACCCCAGCCGAAACCACCGAAACGCCAATTGAAATCGACTGAACCTGCTGAAACCGTCGAAACTCCGGTCGAAACATTCGAAACAATGGCCAAAACAGACCGAAACTTCCAAAACCGACCAAAACTATCAAAACTGTCGAAACAGTCGAAACTCCGACCAAAACTGCCAAAATATCAATCGAAACTACCAAAACTCTAGCCAAAACTACCGAAACTCTGGCCGAATCCGATCGAAACTGCCAAAACCTTCGAAACTGTCGAAACTGACCGAAACTACCGAAACCGCTGAAACTGCGAAGCCAATCGAAACTGCCAAAATAGCCAAAACTGATCGAAACTGCCGAAACTACCAAAACCGACCGAAATCGCCAAAACTACCGAAGCTATCCGAAACCGCCGAAACCACTGAAACTACTGAAACCAATCAAAACCGTTAAAACTGTTGGAACCCTAAGGATCAGTTTTGGCAGTTTCGACCAGAGTTTTGGTCGATTTTGGTAGTTTTGGCGGTTTTGACAATTTTGGCAGTTTTAGCGGTGTCGGTAGTTTTGGTGGTTTCGGCAGTTTCAGCGGTTTCGGCAGTTTCCTTGGTTTTGGTCGAAACAGCCGAAAAACCAAAACTCTGACCGAAATAACCGAAACTCCGACCGAAACCGTCGAAACTACCAAAACCGCCGAAACCGACCGAAACCACCGAAACTCTGGTCGAAACTGCCAAAACCACCGGAACTACGACCGAAACTGTCGAAACTGCCGAAACTGCTGAAGCCGCTGAAACCACCGAAACTGTCGAAACTACCAAAATTGCCAAAATCGCCTAAAACTACCGAACTCAGGTTGAAACTACCGACACTCCGGTCAAAACTGCCTATCTCGATCCTCTGGGTTCCACTAGTTTCGACGGTTTCGATCGGTTTTGGCCAGTTTTGGTAGTTTTCGCGATTTTGGCGGTTTTGGCTATTTCGATATATCAATGGTTTTGGCAGTTTCGGTCAGTTTCGACTGTTTTAATCGAATTCGGCCAGAGTTTCGATAGTTTCGGCCAGAGTTTTGGTAGTTTCGGTCGAAGTTTTGGCAGTTTTGGTCGAAGTTTCGACGGTTTTGACAATTTCGATCGGTTTTGGTGGTTTCGGTCTGTTTTGGCTGTAGTTTTGGATGTTTCGGCTAGAGTTTCAGTAGTTTCGGTGGTTTTGGCAGTTTCGGCTTGAGTTTCGGCAGTTTCGGCTAGAGTTTCGGTTATTTTGGCAGTTTTAGTTAGTTTCGACGGTTTTGGCAGTTTCGACAGTTTTGGTCGGTTTCGGCCGGAGTTTCGGCAGTTTCGATCGGTTTCGGCCGAAGTTTTGGCAGTTTCGGCCAAAACCGCTGAAATAGCCAAAACAGCCAAAACCGTTAAAATGGCCAAAACTGTCGAAACGGCCAAAACCGCCGAAACTGCTGAAACTGTGAAAACTACCGAAATTGCGGAAACCGCCGAAACTGCTGAAACTGCTGAAACCGCCAAAACCGTCGAACTACCAAAATTATTGAAAGTGCCGAAACCACTGAAACCGCCGAAATGGCCAAAACCGGCGAAACTACCGAAATCGCCGAAACGGCCGAAACTGCTGAAACCGCCAAAACCGTCGAACTACCAAAATTATTGAAAGTGCCGAAACCACTGAAACCGCCGAAATGGCCAAAACCGGCGAAACTACCGAAATCGCCGAAACGGCCGAAACTGCCTAAACCTCCGAAACCGCCAAATTGTCGAAAACGGCCGAAACGGCTGAAATTACGAAAACGGCCGAAACCGTAGAAACCACCGAAACTGCCTAAATCAATGAAACCGCCGAAATTTCCAAAACAGTCGAAACGGCTGAAACTACCGAATCTACCGAAACTGTAGAAATTATTGAAACTACTGAAACCACTAAAACCACCCGAAACTACCAAAACTCTGATCGAAATTGTTGAAACTCTAATTGAAACTACCGAAATTGCCTAAATCGATCCTCGGGGTTTCGAAAGTTTCGGCGGTTTCGATTGGCTTTGGCAATTTCGATGATTTCGGTCAGTTTCGGTAGTTTCAGCGATATCGGCCGATTTTGGCAATTTTGGCAGTTTCGGATGTTTCGACCGGTGTTTCTGTTTTTCAGCAGTTTTGATCAATTTCGATAATTTCGATCGGATTTGGCCGGAGTTTTGACGGTTTTGGTCGGATTCGGTCAAAGTTTCATCGAAAGCACCGAAACTTTTGAAATTGCAGAAACTACCGAAACTGCCAAAAATGTCGAAATCGCCGAAATTGCCAAAACTACCAAAACAACCGAAACCGTCGAAACCATCGAAACTATCAAAACCATCGAAACTACTGAAACTACTGAAATGACCGAAACCGTCTAAACTGCCGAAATCGCCGAAACTACCAAAACTACTGAAACAGCCAAAACTACCGAATCTGTCGATTTCAGCGGTTTTGGCAGTTTCGGTCGGTTTTGGCTGTTTCGTCCAAAGTTTTGGTAGTTTTGGTCGGTTTCGATTGGACTTTTGACGGTTTCAACAGTTTTTATCGGAGTTTCTATGGGGGGAAATTTCCGAGCCGCCTTGATCGGGAACCCCGCCCCACAGCCTTGATTGAATTTGTTGGTTTGTAGAGTTAAAGAGTTAGGAGAATAGATAGAGAAAGTAAAGAGTGATGACACAAGGATTGGTGAAGGAGTTCGGTCTTACGACCTACGTCTCTGGGCGAGAGGTGCCACCTGATCTTCACTATAATATGAGTTAATAAGGGGTGAGCGTTCTCTTGACAGGCCAAGAGAAGCTTCGTACAGTGGGGTTGCACGGAGCAACTAGAAGAGAAACGAGAAGGAGAGAATTGAGCTCTAGCACTTGCTCTGGGATCCTCTCTTCCTCTGATTGAATAACCAACCACCTCCCTGGATGCCTTGGGGGTCCTTTTATAGCGTAGGCATGTGCCCGATATGGCAGTGATGACGTGGCGCTGATGACGTGGTACTGGTTCTGGGCCTCCTTGCTGGGCCCTTATTTGGCCGTTGTTCGGGCCCAATAAGGGGGAGGGCTTGATCTGTGAGCCCCGTAGAGTGGGCCCATGAACCCGGGCGGGCTTACCCACTTGGGCCGTTGCGCGGGCCCGTGCCACTCTGATCCGGTCCGGTACAATTTTTGCACCCACAGTTACCCCCTCCCAGTCGGGTCAGGACCCCCTGGGTCGGCTGGGATTTCAAGGTGCAAACACCTCAGGATTCTGGCATGGTTGACAAGGGCCGTCGGTGTCGCGGTTCGTATTAGCAGAGTCTCCTTCTGCCGATGCCGAGACCCTTTTGGCGCGAGCCAAAAAGTCTCGGTTTTGCAAGTGGGCGTATCAGAAGAAACAGTGTGTTTTCCGACCGAGAGGATACCAAGAGGGTACCGAGACCCTTTTGCCTTTTCCCAACCGAGAGGATGCCGAGACTCCTTTGCCTTCTGCCAACGCCGAGACCCTTTTGGTGCGAGCCAAAAAGCCTCGGTTTTGCGAGGAGGCGTTTCTCGAAAAATTAGTGTATTTTCTGACCGAGAGTATACCGAGAGGGTACCAAGACGATACCGAGACCCTTTTGCCTTTTCCCGACCGAGAGGATGCCGAAACTCCTTTGCCTTCTGCTGACGCCGAGACCCTTTTGGTGCGAGCCAAAAAGTCTCGGTTTTGCGAGGAGGCGTTATTAAAAAATTAGTGTATTTTCCGACCGAGAGTATACCGAGAGGGTACCGAGACCCTTTTGCCTTTTCCCGATCGAGAGGATGCCGAGACTCCTTTGCCTTCTGCCGACGCCGAGACCCTTTTGGTGCGAGCCAAAAAGTCTCGGTTTTGCGAGGAGGCGTTCTCGAAAAATTAGTGTATTTTCCGACCGAGAGTATACCGAGAGGGTACCGAGACCCTTTTGCCTTTTCCCGACCGAGAGGATGCTGAGACTCCTTAACCTTCTGCCGACGCCGAGACCTTTTTGGTGCGAGCCAAAAAGTCTCGGTTTTGCGAGGAGGCGTTCTCAAAAAATTAGTGTATTTTCCGACCGAGAGTATGCCGAGAGGGTACCGAGACCCTTTTCCCTTTTCCCGACCGAGAGTATACCGAGAGGGTACCGAGACCCTTTTCTTGCTGTCCTTGTTTTGCATAGGAGATCCATGGTGTTTTTATTATTGCAAGAGATATAGAAATCCAAATGACTTCAAACTAGACTCAATAGTTGCGTATTATAGTTCTTTATATACAGTCCAAATTTCAGCCCAATCGGAGTTCGTGACCAAAAGTTATGGCCGTTGTACCGAAGCCTCTCTGAGCAGATCCGCTGTCCAGATTTTGCACTGAAGATCAACGATGTTTCTATTGTTGCAGGAGCTATAGAAGTTTAAATGATGTCAAACTCAATGCAAAAGTTGCGGCTCGTAGTTCTCTATTTACAGTCCAAATTTCAGCCCAATCGGAGTTCGTGGCCAAAAGTTATGGCCGTTGTACCGAAGCATCTCCGAGCAGATCCGCTGTCCAGATTTTGCACTGAAGATCAATGATGTTTCTATTATTGTAAGAGTTATAGAAGTTCAAATGTCCTCAAACTAGATAAAAAATTTGCGGCTCGTAGTTCTCTATTTACAGTCCAAATTTCAGCACAATCGGAGTTTGTGACCCAAAGTTATGGCCGTTGTACCGGAGCCTCTCCGAGCAGATCCGTGCTAGGTTGTTGTAGACACCGAGACCCCCTCCCCTCTCGGTTTTTAACGAAATCGAGGGGTGGGCTGTTGTTGATGCCGAACACCCACCCTCTCGGTTTCTGACGAAACCGAGAGGTGGACTATTGTTGATGCCGAACACCCCGACCCTCTTGGTTTTTTTGATGAAACCGAGAGGTGGACTGTTGTTGGTGCCGACACCCCCTCCCCTCTCGGTTTTTTGCAAAACCGAGAGGTAGGCTGCTGGTGGTGTGTCATCACCCCCTCCCCACTCAATTTTTTATGCGAAACCGAGGGGGGGCTGCTCGTTGATGCCGACACACACCCCCTCTCAGTTTTCTGACGAAACCGAGGGGTGTGCTGCTGATGGTGTGTCGTCACCCCCTCCCCACTCGGTTTTTGTGCGAAACCGAGGGGGAGCTGCTTGTTGATGCCAACACACACCCCCTCTCAGTTTTCTGACGAAACCGAGGGGTGTGCTGATGGTGTGCCGTCACCCCCTCCCCCACTCGGTTTTTGTACGAAACCGAGGGGGGGTTGCTTGTTGATGCCGACACACACCCCCTCTCGGTTTTCTGACGAAACCGAGGGGTGTGCTGATGGTGTGCCGTCACCCCCTCCCCACTCGGTTTTTGTGTGAAACCGAGGGAGGGTTGCTTGTTGATGCCGACACACACCCCCTCTCGGTTTTCTGACGAAACCGAGGGGTGTGCTGCTGATGGTGTACCGTCACCCCTTTCCCACTCGGTTTTTGTGCGAAACCGAGGGGGGCTGCTTGTTGATGCTGACACCCCATTATTGGGGCTGCTAGAAGAGGTCAAAAAGTGTCGGTATTAAAAATAGTATGTTTTCCGAATTTCAGCCCCATTTGAAACCGACACTTTTTCGGTAAAACACTGGTGCGCGGGGATGTCGGCGAGGGACAATGCTATATTCGAGGGGGTTTCTTAGAGATAATCTAGGATGACGCTGCATGATGGCCAGCCGGTCTTCACCCTATGTATTACCACACCTGGTTATTGTATTCACCAGGTACTACGGTCACGTGAGGGTGTTGAGTTGGCCAGGATCAAGGAAGCATCATTTTATCCCGTGTTACCCACCATCAATTGCACCAGTATGGAGACACGCACTGACAGAGTCAGACCAACCACCCCCTGATCGGTTTGGAACCGTTAGTCATCGAAAAAAGGTGATGGCCAGTGACAATCTGATGCTTGGACCTGAGTGACAAGACTAAGCTTGGACTTTTGATCGAATACGAATACGTCGGCGACGATGTCTCGGACTTTGTCTTCGAATGCTAAGGGCTGGGCCTTGGGCTTGTAGAGTGCCAAGGCGTTGGTCGCCTCGAACTTTGTCTTCAAGTGCCAAGGGTTGGGCCTTGGGCTTGTAGAGTGCCGAGGCGCTGGTCGCCTCGGACTTTGTCTTCGAGTGCCAAGGGCTGGGCCTTGGGCTTGTAGAGTGCCGAGGCATTGGTTACCTCGGACTTTGTCTTCGAGTGCCAAGGGCTGGGCCTTGGGCTTGTAGAGTGCCGAGGCATTGGTCGCCTCAGCCTATGTCTTCGAGTACCAAGGGTAGGGCCTTGGGCTTATAGATTGCCGAGGCATTGGTCACCTTGGACTTTGTGTTCGAGTGCCAAGGGTTGGGCCTTGGGCTTGTAGAGTGCTGAGGCATTGGTCATATCGGACTTTGTCTTCGAGTGCCAAGGGCTGGGCCTTGGGCTTGTAGAGTGCCGAGGCATTGGTCACCTCGGACTTGGTCTTCGAGTGCCAAGGGCTGGGCCTTGGGCTTGTAGAGTGCCGAGGCATTGGTCACCTCTGACTTTGTCTTCGAGTGCCAAGGGCTGGGCCTTGGGCTTGTAGAGTGCCGAGGCATTGGTCACCTCGGACTTTGTCTTCGAGTGCCAAGGACTGGGCCTTGGGCTTGTAGAGTGCCGAGGCATTGGTCACCTCGGACTTTGTCTTCGAGTGCCAAGGGCTGGGCCTTGGGCTTGTAGAGTGCCGAGGCATTGGTCACCTCGGACTTTGTCTTTCCATGCCAAGGGCTGGGCCTTGGGCTTGTAGAGTGCCGAGGCATTGGTCACCTCGGACTTTGTCTTCGAGTGCCAAGGGCTAGGCCTTGGGCTTGTAGAGTGCCGAGGCATTGGTCACCTCGGACTTTGTCTTCGAGTGCCAAGGGATGGGCCTTGGGCTTGTAGAGTGCCGAGGCATTGGTCGCCTCGGACTTTGTCTTCGAGTGCCAAGGGCTGGGCCTTGGGCTTGTAGAGTGCCGAGGCATTGGTCGCCTCTGCCTATGTCTTCGAGTACCAAGGGCAGGGCCTTGGGCTTATAGATTGTTGAGGCATTGGTCACCTTGGACTTTATCTGTTGGAAATAAATCAGAGGCGTAACGGAAGCCGGACTCGATCTTAGGATCGATGCGGTGTGCGATACATTTTTTAAAATTTCTTAAGAAACAATCATATGCGCAAGATTAAAATGAAATGCAAACAAACCCCTATGGTCATCTATCGAAACACACCATAAATGTTATGCATGCAATTCAATAGATCTAGGGTTTTGTTTATTATACCTCCGTGCGGGATTTAACACCGCGATATTAATCTTCCAAGTTGATGATGACGGAAGTATCCACGTGCGTGGGAGAAGCCTCGTTCTTCTTCGGGTACACCCGATCTCGCGAATCGACCCGGATCCTTGCACTCCAATCTCTAAGTGCTTCGGAGTGTAAGCTTTCTCTTCTTCTTTATCACACCCACTCAATAAGGAGAAGATGATGAGATGATGAAGATTTTCTCTTCACACCTTAGGTCAAACCCAAAGAATGAGAGAGATGAGTGCCCGAGAGAGAGGGGGAGGCCAAAACCGAACACAAGGGAGAGAGGGATCGGTCTTTCTCTTCAAAATCTGAATAAGGCTCGGTTTTCCTTGCCTAATACAAGTACGATGCCATGTTATTTGAGCTTAGCATGATTATCATCTTATGTGAAAACTTATGATTTGCAAACCAAGTTCATAATACAAGTACTATAATTATGTATCTTAAAATAGTCAATCTGAAACACGCTAATTTATGATTTCCCAATGTTTAGACTCTAAATTAGTCAATCAGAGGGTAATTTCTTAAAATATCTACTTAAAACTTGCTCGCAAGTTCGAAATACGAGAAAACATCCAAGTACGAATTATCAGATGCGATCCGATGATGATCCCATTGAATCCTAACCAAGTTCAAAATCCAAAACATGCTAACATATGATTTTCCAACGCTTAGACTCTAAATTAGTCAATCGGAGGGAATAATCTTAAAATATTTACTTAAAACTTGCTCGTAAGTCCAAAATACAAAAAAACATCCAAGTACGAATTATCAGATGTGATCTGATAATGATCCCATTAAATCCAAACCAAGTTCAAAATCTAAAACACGCTAACTTATAATTTTTCAACGCTTAGACTCTAAATTAGTCAATCGGAGGATAAATGCTTAAAATATCAACTTAAAACTTGCTCGCAAGTCCGAAATACGAAAAAACATCCAGGTACGAATTATCAGATATGATTCGATAATGATCTGATCGAATCCAAATCAATTTCAAAATCCAAAATACACTAACTTATTATTTTTCAACGCTTAGACTCTAAATTAGTCAATCGGGAGGTAAATTCTTAAAATATTTAATTAAAACATGGTTGCAAGTCCGAAATACAAAAAAACATCGAAGTATGAATTATCAAATGCGATCCGATGACGATCCCATCGAATCCAAACCAAGTTCAAAATCCAAAACACACTAATTTACGATTTTCCAACGCTTAGAATCTAAATAAGTCAGTCGGAGGGAATAATATTAAAATATCAACTTAAAACTTGCTCGTAAGACCGAAATACGAAAAAACATGCAAGTAAACGATCCCATCGAATCCAAACTAAGTTCAAAATCCAAAACACTCTAACTTATGATTTTCCAACGCTTAGACACTAAATTAGACAATCGGAGGGTAAATTCTTAAAATATCTACTTAAAACTTGCTCGCAAGTCCGAAATACAAGAAAACTTCAAAGTACGAATTTTTGGATACTATCCGATGACGATCCCATTGAATCCAACCCAAGTTCAAAATCCAAAACACGTTAACTTATGATTTTTCAATGCTTAGACTCTAAATTAGTCAATCGGAGGGAATAATATTAAAATATCGACTTAAAACTTGCTCGCAAGTCCGAAATATGAAAAAACATCAAAGTATGAATTATCAGATGTGATCCAATGATGATCCCATCAAATCCAAACCAAGTTAAAAATCTAAAGCATGCTTAATTTTTCAACGCTTAGACTTTAAATTAGTCAATTAGAGGGTAAATACTTAAATATCAATTTAAAACTTGCTCACAAGTCCGAAATACAAAAAAACATCCAAGTACGAAATATCAAATGCAATCCGATGATAATCTGATCTAATCCAAACCAATTTCAAAATCCAAAATATACTAACTTATAATTTTTCAACGCTTAGACTCTAAATTAGTCAATCGGAGGGTAAATTTTTAAAATATCTAATTAAAACTTGCTTGCAAGCCCGAAATACGAAAAAACATCCAAATACGAATTATCAGATGCGATCCGATGACGATCTCATCGAATCTAAACCTAGTTTAAAATCCGAACATACTAATTTATACTTTTCAACACTTAGATTCTAAATTAGTCAATCGGAGGAAATAATATTAAAATATCAACTTAAAACTTGCTCGTAAGTCCGAAATACGAAAAAACATCCAAGTACGAATTATCGGATGTGATCTGATAACTATCCCATCGAAACCAAACCAAGTTCAAAATCCAAAATACGCTAACTTATGATTTTCCAACGCTTAGACTCTAAATTAGACAATCGGAGGGTAAATTCTAAAAATATAAACTTAAAACTTGCTCGCAAGTTCGAAATACAAAAAAACATCCAAGTATGAATTATCGGATGTGATCTGATGACGATCGTATCGAATCCAAACCAAGTTCAAAATCCGAAATACGCTACCTTATGATTTTCCAATGCTTAGACTCTAAATTAGTTAATCGGATGGAATAATCTTAAAATATCAACTTAAAACTTTCTCATAATTCTGAAATACGAAAAAACATCCAAGTATGAATTATCGGATGTGATCAGATGAAGATCCCATTGAATCCAAACCAAGTTAAAATTCCAAAACACGCTAACTTATGATTTTCCATTGCTTAGACTCTAAATTAGACAATCGGAGGGTAAATTCTTAAAATATCTATTTAAAACTTGCTCGCAAGTTCGAAAAATGAGATAACATCCAAATAAGAAATATCGAATACGATCTGATGACGATCCGATTGAATCCAAATCAAGTTCAAAATAAAAAACACACTAACGCATGATTTTCCAACTCTTAGACTCTAAATTAGATAATCGGAGGTAAATTCATAAAATATCTACTTAAAATTTGCTCGCAAGTCCGAAATACGAAAAAACATCCAAGTATGAATTATCAGATACGATCCGATGATGATCACATCGAATCCAAACCAAGTTCAAAATCCGAAACATGCTAACTTATGATTTTCCAACGCTTAGACTCTAAATTAGTCAAACAGAGGGAATAATATTAAAATATCGACATAAAAATTCCTCGTAAGTCCGAAATATGAAAAAACATCCAAGTACGAATTATCGAATGCGATCCGATGATGATCCAATCGAATCCCAACCAAATTCAAAATTCGAAATATGCTAACTTATGATTTTCCAATGCTTAGACTCTAAATTAGTCAATCGGAGGGAATACTATTAAAATGTTGACTTAAAACTTCCTCGCAAGTCCGAACTATAAAAAAACATCAAAGTACGAATTATCGGATGTGATCCAATAATGATCCCATCGAATACAAACCAAGTTCAAAATCCAAAACACGGTAACTTATGATTTTCCAACGCTTAGACACTAAATTAGACAATCACAGGGTAAATTCTAAAAATATTTATTTAAAACATGCTCGCAAGTCCGAAATACGAGAAAATATCCAAGTACGAATTATCAGATGTGATCTGATGATGATCAGATCGAATCCAAACCAAGTTCAAAATCAAGAACATGCTAACTTATGGTTTTCCAACTCTTAGACTCTAAATTAGAAAATCGGAGGGTAAATTCTTAAAATATATACTTAAAACTTGATCGCAAGTCTGAAATACAAAAAACCATCCAAGTACGAATTATCAGATGTGATTCGATGACGATTCAATCGAATCCAAACTAATTTCAAAATCTGAAACACTATAACTTATGATTTTTTAATACTTAGACTCTAAATTATTCAATCGGAGGGTAAATTCTTAAAATATCTAATTAAAAGTTGCTCGCAAGTTCGAAATAAGAAAAAACATCCATATACGGATTATCGGATGCGATCCGATGACGATCCCATCGAATCCAAACCAAGTTCAAAATCTGAAACATGCTAATTTGTGATTTTCCAACACTTAGACTCTAAATTAGTCAATCGGAGGGAATAATCTTAAAATTTCGACTTCAAACTTGCTCGCATGTACGAAATATGAAAAAACATCCAAGTACGAATTATCAGATGCGATCCGATGACCATCCGATCGAATCCAAACCAAGTTCAAAATCCAGAACACGCTAACTTATGATTTTCCAACGCTTAGACTCTAAATTAGAATATCGGAGGATAAATTCTTAAAATATCTACTTAAAACTTGCTCGCAAGTCTGAAATACAAAAAAACATCATAGTACAAATTATTGGATATGATCCGATGACAATCCGTTCGAATCCAGACCAAGTTCAAAATATGAAACACGCTAACTTGTGAATTTCAACCCTTAGACTCTAAATTAGTCAATCGGAGGAAATAATCTTAAAATATCGACTTAAAAGTTTGAAATACGAAAAAACATCCAAGTCTGAATTATCGAATGCGATCCGATGACGATTCGATCGAATCCAAACCAAGTTCCAAATCCAAAACATGCTAACTTATGATTTTCCAACGCTTAGACTCTAAATTAGTCAATGTGAGGGTAAATTCTTAAAATATCTAATTAAAACTGCTCACAAGTCCGAAATACAAAAAACATCCAAGTTTGAATTATCAGATGCGATCCGATGACGATCCCATCGAATCCAAACCAAGTTCAAAATCCAAAACACGCTAACTTATGATTTTCCAATGCTTAGACTCTAAATTAGTCAATGGGAGGGTAAATTCTTAAAATATCTAATTAAAACTTGCTCGGTAGTTTTGACGGTTTTGATGGTTTTGACGGTTGCAGCGGTTCTGGCCGTTTTCGCTGTTTCGGCAGTTTTGGCAGTTTCGATAGTCTCGGTAGTTTCGACGGTTTCGGCGGTTTCGACGGTTTTGGCCGAAATTGCCAAAACTCTGGCTGAAACTGCCAAAACTCCGGCCGAAATTGATCGAAACTGTCAAAACTCCGGCGGACACAACCGAAAATCCAGCCAAAACCGACCAAAATCGCCAAAACTGCCAAAACCTCCAAAACCGACCGAAACCACCGAAACTGCCAAAACCGCCGAAACTCTAGCCGAAACTCCGGCCGAAACTGCCAAAACCAACAAAACTCCGACCGAACCTACCGAAACCGACCGAAACCATTGAAACTCCGACCGAAGCATCCGAAACTCTGGCCAAAACAGATCAAAACCGCTAAAACCGACCAAAACCGTCGAAAACTGTCAAAACCATCGAAACTCCGACCAAAACTGCTGAAACTTCGGTCGAAACTACCAAAACTATGGCCTAAACTGTCGAAACTCCGACCGAATCCAACCGAAACCGTTGAAACTGTCAAACCTGCCAAAACCGCTGAAACTACCAAATCCGACCGAAACTACCGAAACTGCTGAAATAGCTAAAACCGACTAAAACTGCCAAAACCGCCGAAACCGCCCGAAACAGCCGAAACCGCCAAAACCGCTGAAACTACTAAAACCGATTGAAACCACCAAAACTGTCATAACTCTAAGGATTGGTTTAGGCAGTTTTGACCGGAGTTTCAATAGTTTTGATCGATTTCGGCAGTTTCAATAATTTTAGCGGTTTCGGTAGTTTTGGCGGTTTCGACAGTTTTGACGGTTTCGACCGTTTCGGTGGTTTTTGCGGTTTCCACGGTTTTGGCGGTTTCGACCGAAACATCCGAAAAACAAAATCTCCAGTTGAAACCGACCAAAACTGCTGATACTCCAACCAAAACAAGCGAAACTTTGGCTGAAATCATCAAAACTGCCTAAACCAACCGAAACTGCCAAAACCACCGAAACTCCAGCCGAAACCGTCGGAACTCCGGCCGAAACCATCGGACCTGTCAAAATTACCAAAACTGTCAAAACGATGAAACCGCCGATACTACCAAAACCGCCGAAACTACCAAAACCGATGGAACTACGGCCAAAACGGTCGAAACTATCGAAACCATCGAAACTGCCGGAGCCACTGAAACCGCCGAAACTACCAAAACTGTCGAAACTGCCAAAATCGCCCAAAACTATCGAAACTCAGCTCGAAACTACCGACACTCCGACCGAAACTGCCTAAATTGATCCTCTGGGTTTTGACTGTTTCAGCGGTTTTGATCAGTTTCGGCCGATTTCAGCAGTTTCAACGATTTTGGCTGTTTCGACAGTTCCGACGGTTTCGATAGTTTTGGTTGGTTTTGGCAGTTTTGGTCAGATTTGGCTGGAGTTTCGACAGTTTTGGCCATAGTTTTGGTAGTTTCGACCGAAGTTTTGATAGTTTTGGTCGGAGTTTCGACGGTTTCTACAGTTTCGATAGTTTCGATTGGTTTTGGCGGTTTCGGTCTGTTTTGGCTAGAGTTTCAGATGTTTTGGTCGGAGTTTCGGCAGTTTTGGCGGTTTCGGTGGTTTTGGCAGTTTCGGCCAGAGTTTTAACGGTTTTGGCAGTTTCGGCAGTTTCGGTCGGTTTCGGCGGTTTTTGCAGTTTCGGTGGTTTTGGTCGGTTTTCGACCGTAGTTTCAGCAGTTTCGGTCGGTTTCGGCAGTTTCGGCCGAAACCGCTGAAACTGCCTGAACTGTTGAAACTACGAAAACCGTCGAAACGGCCGAAACTGTCGAAACCGTCAAAATGCCGAAACTATCAAAATCGTTGAAACTACCGAAACCGTTGAAACTACGGAAACGGTCGAAACTGCTGAAACCGTCGAAACTACCGAAACTGTCAAAATTGTCGAAACCGCTGAAACATCCGAAACTACCGAAACCGCAGAAACGGCCGAAACTGCCTAAACCTTCGAAACCGCTGAAACCCCAAAAACGATCGAAACTGCCAAAACTACGGAAACGGTCAAAATCGTAAAAACTTTTGAAACTACCGAAACCGTCGAAACTGCAGAAATGGCTGAATCCGCTGAAACAGCCAAACTACCGAATATGTTGAAACTACCAAAACCGCCGAAACTACAGAAATTGCCGAAACTACTGAAACCACTAAAACCGCCCGAAACTGACCGAAACTATCGAAATCGCTGAAACTCCGATCGAAACTATTGAAACTCCGACCGAAATTGCCTAAACCGATCCTCGGGGTTCAGACAGTTTTGGCTGTTTTGATAGTTTTGGCAATTTCAATGATTTCGGCCAGTTTCAGCGATTTCGGTCGAAACTATCGAAACCGTCCGAAACTACCGAAAATGTTGAAACTCCGGTGGAAACTGCCAAAAATCTGGTCGAAACTGCCGAAACTGCTTAAGCCGATCCTCGGGGTTCCGGCAGTTTCAGCGGTTTCGATTGGTTTCTTCAATTTCAGGCGGAGTTTTGGCAATTTTGGTGGTTTCAGTCAGAGTTTCGGTAGTTTCGCTGGTTTCGGTCATTTCAGTGATTTCGATCGATTTTGGTAGTTTTGGCTGGCTTCGGTCGGTTTCAACTTGAATTTCGACAGTTTTGGCTAGAGTTTTAGCGGTTTTGGCCGTTTAAGCGGTTTCGGCCATTTAAGCGGTTTCGGCAGTTTCGACTGTTTCAGTAGTTTCGGTAGTATCGGTGGTTTCGGTAGTTTCGGCGGTTTCGGTAGTTTCGACGGTCTCAGCAGCTTCTACAGTTTTGGCAGTTTCAGCCGGAGTTTTAGCAGTTTCGGCGATTTTCACAGTTTTGATCGATTTCGGCGGTTTTGGCAGTTTCAGTGGTTACGGTTGGTTTCGACCGAAGTTTCGGCAGTTTCGGCTGGAGTTTCGACAATTTCAGCTGGAGTTTCAGTTGTTTCGGTAGTTTCGACGGTTTCGGGCTGTTACGGCAGTTTTGGTTAGAGTTTTGGTCGATGTTTTGGCATTTTCGGTAGTTTCGGGCGGTTTCGGGGGGATTCGACAATTTCGACGGTTTCAGCAATTTTGGTGGTTTCGGCAGTTTCGATGGTTTCGGCAATTTCAATGGTTTCGGTAGTTTCTTTGGTTTTGACAGTTTTGGTAGTTTCGGTCGGTTTCGATCGTAGTTCCGATGGTTTCGGCAGTTTCGGACGGAGTTTCGGTGATTTCGCCAGTTTCGGTCGGTTTCGGCTGTTTGGGCAGTTTTGAAATTTTTGGTCGCTTTCAGTCAGAGTTTTGGCTTTCGGCCGAAGTTTTGGCAGTTTCGGTCGGTTTCAGCCGGAGTTTCGATTTTTTGGCAGTTTTGGTTTTTTGGTAGTTTCGACTGAAACCGCCGAAACTGCGAAAACTGCTGAAACCATCGAAAATAGCCGAACCGGTCGAAACTGTTGAAACCGCCGAAACTGCCAATACCATCGAAACATCCGAAACCATCGAAACTGTCGAAACCGCTGAAACCGCCAAAACTACTGAAACCGCTGAAACTGTCGAAACCGCCTAAAGCTGCCGAAACCTCCCGAAACTGACCGAAACTACAAAACGCTGGACGAAACTGCCTAAACCAATCCTTAGGGTTCCGGCAGTTTCGGCTGTTTCGATCAATTTCGGCCGGTTTCGACAGTTTCAGTAGTTTTAGCAGTTTCGGGCGATTTCAGCCATTTCGGCGATTTCAGTCGGTTTTAGTAGTTTTGGCGGTTTCGGTAGTTTAGGTCGGTTTCGGCTGGTTTCGACCGAAATTTCGGTGGTTTCAGTAGCTTCGGGCGAAGTTTCGACAATTTTGGCAGTATCGGCGATTTTGATCAGAGTTTCGATCGGTTTCGGTAGGAGTTTCGGTTGTTTCGGCCGGAGTTTCGGTAATTTCGGTCGGTTTCTGCCGGAGTTTCGGTAGTTTCGGCCGAAACTGCTGAAACCACCGAAACCGTCGAAATGGCCAAAACTGTCGAAACCACTGAAATGGCCGAAACTACCGAAACCACTGAAATCGTCGAAACCGTTGAAACTATCGAAACTGTCGAAACCGCTGAAACTACCGAAACCGCAAAAATAGTCGAAACTGCTGAAACGACCAAAACTACCTAAACCACCAAAAACCGCCAAAATAGCAGAAACCGTCGAAACTATGGAAACGGCCGAAACCGCAGAAACCACAGAAACTGACAACATAGCTAAAACTACCAAACCGCCGAAACTGTAGAAACCGCCAAAACCACAGAAACAGTGGTTTACTATCGAAACATCGAAACTTCCGAAACTACTGAAACTACTGAAACTACCGAAACTGCAGAAATTGCCAAAACCGCTGAAACCACCCGAAACTATCAAAATTGCTGGTTCGATTGTTTTGGCGATTTCTGCGGTTTCGGTAGTTTTGGCGGTTTCGGCAGTTTTGGCCGTTTCGGTAGGTTCGGCCGTTTCGGCAGTTTTCGCGGTTTCGGCGGGTTCGGCCGAAACTACCAAATAATCGAAACTCTGGCCGAAACTGCCGATACTCCTGCCGAAACAACCGAAAACTCCGACCGAAACTGT
The DNA here is from genome assembly GCA_947650365.1 of Chamaelirium japonicum. Lineage (NCBI taxonomy): Eukaryota > Viridiplantae > Streptophyta > Magnoliopsida > Liliales > Melanthiaceae > Chamaelirium > Chamaelirium japonicum. The sequence continues at coordinate 91,540,560 of OX393550.1, forward strand.
CAAAACTGCCAAAACCGCCGAAATCGATCGAAACTGCCAAAACAGCCGAAACTCCGGCCGAAACTGCCAGAACTGCTAAAACCACTAAAACCTCCAAAACCGTCGAAACTGCCAAAACCGCTAAAACCACCGAAACTGTCAAAATCTCTAAAACTGTCGAAACCGACCAAAACTACAGAAACTCGGTCGAAACTGCCAAAACTCTGGCAGAAACTACCTAAACTGATCCTCAGGGTTCCGACAGTTTCGACGGTTTCGATCGGTTTCAGCCGGTTTTGGTAATTTCAGTATTTTCGAAACTACATATATCACCAAAACTGTCGAAACTACCAAAATCAGCAGTTTCAACCAGAATTTTGGTAGTTTCAATGGTTTCGGTAGTTTCAGTAATTTTTACAGTTTCGACAGTTTTGGCAGTTTCGGTAGTTTTGACCGTTTCTGTGGTTTTAGCAGTTTCGACGGTTTAGGCAGTTTCGATCGTTTCGGCAGTTTTGGTGGTTTCTGAGGTTTCTACCGTTTCCGCAGTTTCGACGGTTTTGACAGTTTCTACTGTTTTGACGGTTTCGACAGTTTCAGCAATTTCGGCAGTTTCGACAGTTTTGGCACTTTTGGTAGTTTCAACAGTTTTGGCAGTTTCGAAGGTTTCAGTGGTTTCGGCATTTTCGGCCGTTTCGACGATTTCGGCGGTTTCAACAGTTTCGACGGTTTCGGCCGTTTCGACAGTTTTGGTCGAAACTGCCGAAACACCGGCCGAAACCGACCGAAACTGTCGAAACTCTGGCTGAAATAACCGAAACTCCAGCCGAAACCGACCAAAACCGTCGAAACTGCCAAAACCTCTAAAACCGACCGAAACTCTAACCGAAACCGCCGAAACTACCAAAACCGTTAAAACTCTGGCCGAACCTACAAAAACCCCAGCCGAAACCACCGAAACGCCAATTGAAATCGACTGAACCTGCTGAAACCGTCGAAACTCCGGTCGAAACATTCGAAACAATGGCCAAAACAGACCGAAACTTCCAAAACCGACCAAAACTATCAAAACTGTCGAAACAGTCGAAACTCCGACCAAAACTGCCAAAATATCAATCGAAACTACCAAAACTCTAGCCAAAACTACCGAAACTCTGGCCGAATCCGATCGAAACTGCCAAAACCTTCGAAACTGTCGAAACTGACCGAAACTACCGAAACCGCTGAAACTGCGAAGCCAATCGAAACTGCCAAAATAGCCAAAACTGATCGAAACTGCCGAAACTACCAAAACCGACCGAAATCGCCAAAACTACCGAAGCTATCCGAAACCGCCGAAACCACTGAAACTACTGAAACCAATCAAAACCGTTAAAACTGTTGGAACCCTAAGGATCAGTTTTGGCAGTTTCGACCAGAGTTTTGGTCGATTTTGGTAGTTTTGGCGGTTTTGACAATTTTGGCAGTTTTAGCGGTGTCGGTAGTTTTGGTGGTTTCGGCAGTTTCAGCGGTTTCGGCAGTTTCCTTGGTTTTGGTCGAAACAGCCGAAAAACCAAAACTCTGACCGAAATAACCGAAACTCCGACCGAAACCGTCGAAACTACCAAAACCGCCGAAACCGACCGAAACCACCGAAACTCTGGTCGAAACTGCCAAAACCACCGGAACTACGACCGAAACTGTCGAAACTGCCGAAACTGCTGAAGCCGCTGAAACCACCGAAACTGTCGAAACTACCAAAATTGCCAAAATCGCCTAAAACTACCGAACTCAGGTTGAAACTACCGACACTCCGGTCAAAACTGCCTATCTCGATCCTCTGGGTTCCACTAGTTTCGACGGTTTCGATCGGTTTTGGCCAGTTTTGGTAGTTTTCGCGATTTTGGCGGTTTTGGCTATTTCGATATATCAATGGTTTTGGCAGTTTCGGTCAGTTTCGACTGTTTTAATTGAATTCGGCCAGAGTTTCGATAGTTTCGGCCAGAGTTTTGGTAGTTTCGGTCGAAGTTTTGGCAGTTTTGGTCGAAGTTTCGACGGTTTTGACAATTTCGATCGGTTTTGGTGGTTTCGGTCTGTTTTGGCTGTAGTTTTGGATGTTTCGGCTAGAGTTTCAGTAGTTTCGGTGGTTTTGGCAGTTTCGGCTTGAGTTTCGGCAGTTTCGGCTAGAGTTTCGGTTATTTTGGCAGTTTTAGTTAGTTTCGACGGTTTTGGCAGTTTCGACAGTTTTGGTCGGTTTCGGCCGGAGTTTCGGCAGTTTCGATCGGTTTCGGCCGAAGTTTTGGCAGTTTCGGCCAAAACCGCTGAAATAGCCAAAACAGCCAAAACCGTTAAAATGGCCAAAACTGTCGAAACGGCCAAAACCGCCGAAACTGCTGAAACTGTGAAAACTACCGAAATTGCGGAAACCGCCGAAACTGCTGAAACTGCTGAAACCGCCAAAACCGTCGAACTACCAAAATTATTGAAAGTGCCGAAACCACTGAAACCGCCGAAATGGCCAAAACCGGCGAAACTACCGAAATCGCCGAAACGGCCGAAACTGCCTAAACCTCCGAAACCGCCAAATTGTCGAAAACGGCCGAAACGGCTGAAATTGCGAAAACGGCCGAAACCGTAGAAACCACCGAAACTGCCTAAATCAATGAAACCGCCGAAATTTCCAAAACAGTCGAAACGGCTGAAACTACCGAATCTACCGAAACTGTAGAAATTATTGAAACTACTGAAACCACTAAAACCACCCGAAACTACCAAAACTCTGATCGAAATTGTTGAAACTCTAATTGAAACTACCGAAATTGCCTAAATCGATCCTCGGGGTTTCGAAAGTTTCGGCGGTTTCGATCGGCTTTGGCAATTTCGATGATTTCGGTCAGTTTCGGTAGTTTCAGCGATATCGGTCGATTTTGGCAATTTTGGCAGTTTCGGATGTTTCGACCGGTGTTTCTGTTTTTCAGCAGTTTTGATCAATTTCGATAATTTCGATCGGATTTGGCCGGAGTTTTGACGGTTTTGGTCGGATTCGGTCAAAGTTTCATCGAAAGCACCGAAACTTTTGAAATTGCAGAAACTACCGAAACTGCCAAAAATGTCGAAATCGCCGAAATTGCCAAAACTACCAAAACAACCGAAACCGTCGAAACCATCGAAACTATCAAAACCATCGAAACTACTGAAACTACTGAAATGACCGAAACCGTCTAAACTGCCGAAATCGCCGAAACTACCAAAACTACTGAAACAGCCAAAACTACCGAATCTGTCGATTTCAGCGGTTTTGGCAGTTTCGGTCGGTTTTGGCTGTTTCGTCCAAAGTTTTGGTAGTTTTGGTCGGTTTCGATTGGACTTTCGACGGTTTCAACAGTTTTTATCGGAGTTTCTATGGGGGGAAATTTCCGAGCCGCCTTGATCGGGAACCCCGCCCCACAGCCTTGATTGAATTTGTTGGTTTGTAGAGTTAAAGAGTTAGGAGAATAGATAGAGAAAGTAAAGAGTGATGACACAAGGATTGGTGAAGGAGTTCGGTCTTACGACCTACGTCTCTGGGCGAGAGGTGCCACCTGATCTTCACTATAATATGAGTTAATAAGGGGTGAGCGTTCTCTTGACAGGCCAAGAGAAGCTTCGTACAGTGGGGTTGCACGGAGCAACTAGAAGAGAAACGAGAAGGAGAGAATTGAGCTCTAGCACTTGCTCTGGGATCCTCTCTTCCTCTGATTGAATAACCAACCACCTCCCTGGATGCCTTGGGGGTCCTTTTATAGCGTAGGCATGTGCCCGATATGGCAGTGATGATGTGGCGCTGATGACGTGGTACTGGTTCTGGGCCTCCTTGCTGGGCCCTTATTTGGCCGTTGTTCGGGCCCAATAAGGGGGAGGGCTTGATCTGTGAGCCCCGTAGAGTGGGCCCATGAACCCGGGCGGGCTTACCCACTTGGGCCGTTGCGCGGGCCCGTGCCACTCTGATCCGGTCCGGTACAATTTTTGCACCCACAGTTACCCCCTCCCAGTCGGGTCAGGACCCCCTGGGTCGGCTGGGATTTCAAGGTGCAAACACCTCAGGATTCTGGCATGGTTGACAAGGGCCGTCGGTGTCGCGGTTCGTATTAGCAGAGTCTCCTTCTGCCGATGCCGAGACCCTTTTGGCGCGAGCCAAAAAGTCTCGGTTTTGCAAGTGGGCGTATCAGAAGAAACAGTGTGTTTTCCGACCGAGAGGATACCAAGAGGGTACCGAGACCCTTTTGCCTTTTCCCAACCGAGAGGATGCCGAGACTCCTTTGCCTTCTGCCAACGCCGAGACCCTTTTGGTGCGAGCCAAAAAGCCTCGGTTTTGCGAGGAGGCGTTTCTCGAAAAATTAGTGTATTTTCTGACCGAGAGTATACCGAGAGGGTACCAAGACGATACCGAGACCCTTTTGCCTTTTCCCGACCGAGAGGATGCCGAAACTCCTTTGCCTTCTGCTGACGCCGAGACCCTTTTGGTGCGAGCCAAAAAGTCTCGGTTTTGCGAGGAGGCGTTATTAAAAAATTAGTGTATTTTCCGACCGAGAGTATACCGAGAGGGTACCGAGACCCTTTTGCCTTTTCCCGATCGAGAGGATGCCGAGACTCCTTTGCCTTCTGCCGACGCCGAGACCCTTTTGGTGCGAGCCAAAAAGTCTCGGTTTTGCGAGGAGGCGTTCTCGAAAAATTAGTGTATTTTCCGACCGAGAGTATACCGAGAGGGTACCGAGACCCTTTTGCCTTTTCCCGACCGAGAGGATGCTGAGACTCCTTAACCTTCTGCCGACGCCGAGACCTTTTTGGTGCGAGCCAAAAAGTCTCGGTTTTGCGAGGAGGCGTTCTCAAAAAATTAGTGTATTTTCCGACCGAGAGTATGCCGAGAGGGTACCGAGACCCTTTTCCCTTTTCCCGACCGAGAGTATACCGAGAGGGTACCGAGACCCTTTTCTTGCTGTCCTTGTTTTGCATAGGAGATCCATGGTGTTTTTATTATTGCAAGAGATATAGAAATCCAAATGACTTCAAACTAGACTCAATAGTTGCGTATTATAGTTCTTTATATACAGTCCAAATTTCAGCCCAATCGGAGTTCGTGACCAAAAGTTATGGCCGTTGTACCGAAGCCTCTCTGAGCAGATCCGCTGTCCAGATTTTGCACTGAAGATCAACGATGTTTCTATTGTTGCAGGAGCTATAGAAGTTTAAATGATGTCAAACTCAATGCAAAAGTTGCGGCTCGTAGTTCTCTATTTACAGTCCAAATTTCAGCCCAATCGGAGTTCGTGGCCAAAAGTTATGGCCGTTGTACCGAAGCATCTCCGAGCAGATCCGCTGTCCAGATTTTGCACTGAAGATCAATGATGTTTCTATTATTGTAAGAGTTATAGAAGTTCAAATGTCCTCAAACTAGATAAAAAATTTGCGGCTCGTAGTTCTCTATTTACAGTCCAAATTTCAGCACAATCGGAGTTTGTGACCCAAAGTTATGGCCGTTGTACCGGAGCCTCTCCGAGCAGATCCGTGCTAGGTTGTTGTAGACACCGAGACCCCCTCCCCTCTCGGTTTTTAACGAAATCGAGGGGTGGGCTGTTGTTGATGCCGAACACCCACCCTCTCGGTTTCTGACGAAACCGAGAGGTGGACTATTGTTGATGCCGAACACCCCGACCCTCTTGGTTTTTTTGATGAAACCGAGAGGTGGACTGTTGTTGGTGCCGACACCCCCTCCCCTCTCGGTTTTTTGCAAAACCGAGAGGTAGGCTGCTGGTGGTGTGTCATCACCCCCTCCCCACTCAATTTTTTATGCGAAACCGAGGGGGGGCTGCTCGTTGATGCCGACACACACCCCCTCTCAGTTTTCTGACGAAACCGAGGGGTGTGCTGCTGATGGTGTGTCGTCACCCCCTCCCCACTCGGTTTTTGTGCGAAACCGAGGGGGAGCTGCTTGTTGATGCCAACACACACCCCCTCTCAGTTTTCTGACGAAACCGAGGGGTGTGCTGATGGTGTGCCGTCACCCCCTCCCCCACTCGGTTTTTGTACGAAACCGAGGGGGGGTTGCTTGTTGATGCCGACACACACCCCCTCTCGGTTTTCTGACGAAACCGAGGGGTGTGCTGATGGTGTGCCGTCACCCCCTCCCCACTCGGTTTTTGTGTGAAACCGAGGGAGGGTTGCTTGTTGATGCCGACACACACCCCCTCTCGGTTTTCTGACGAAACCGAGGGGTGTGCTGCTGATGGTGTACCGTCACCCCTTTCCCACTCGGTTTTTGTGCGAAACCGAGGGGGGCTGCTTGTTGATGCTGACACCCCATTATTGGGGCTGCTAGAAGAGGTCAAAAAGTGTCGGTATTAAAAATAGTATGTTTTCCGAATTTCAGCCCCATTTGAAACCGACACTTTTTCGGTAAAACACTGGTGCGCGGGGATGTCGGCGAGGGACAATGCTATATTCGAGGGGGTTTCTTAGAGATAATCTAGGATGACGCTGCATGATGGCCAGCCGGTCTTCACCCTATGTATTACCACACCTGGTTATTGTATTCACCAGGTACTACGGTCACGTGAGGGTGTTGAGTTGGCCAGGATCAAGGAAGCATCATTTTATCCCGTGTTACCCACCATCAATTGCACCAGTGTGGAGACACGCACTGACAGAGTCAGACCAACCACCCCCTGATCGGTTTGGAACCGTTAGTCATCGAAAAAAGGTGATGGCCAGTGACAATCTGATGCTTGGACCTGAGTGACAAGACTAAGCTTGGACTTTTGATCGAATACGAATACGTCGGCGACGACGTCTCGGACTTTGTCTTCGAATGCTAAGGGCTGGGCCTTGGGCTTGTAGAGTGCCAAGGCGTTGGTCGCCTCGAACTTTGTCTTCAAGTGCCAAGGGTTGGGCCTTGGGCTTGTAGAGTGCCGAGGCGCTGGTCGCCTCGGACTTTGTCTTCGAGTGCCAAGGGCTGGGCCTTGGGCTTGTAGAGTGCCGAGGCATTGGTTACCTCGGACTTTGTCTTCGAGTGCCAAGGGCTGGGCCTTGGGCTTGTAGAGTGCCGAGGCATTGGTCGCCTCAGCCTATGTCTTCGAGTACCAAGGGTAGGGCCTTGGGCTTATAGATTGCCGAGGCATTGGTCACCTTGGACTTTGTGTTCGAGTGCCAAGGGTTGGGCCTTGGGCTTGTAGAGTGCTGAGGCATTGGTCATATCGGACTTTGTCTTCGAGTGCCAAGGGCTGGGCCTTGGGCTTGTAGAGTGCCGAGGCATTGGTCACCTCGGACTTGGTCTTCGAGTGCCAAGGGCTGGGCCTTGGGCTTGTAGAGTGCCGAGGCATTGGTCACCTCTGACTTTGTCTTCGAGTGCCAAGGGCTGGGCCTTGGGCTTGTAGAGTGCCGAGGCATTGGTCACCTCGGACTTTGTCTTCGAGTGCCAAGGACTGGGCCTTGGGCTTGTAGAGTGCCGAGGCATTGGTCACCTCGGACTTTGTCTTCGAGTGCCAAGGGCTGGGCCTTGGGCTTGTAGAGTGCCGAGGCATTGGTCACCTCGGACTTTGTCTTCGCATGCCAAGGGCTGGGCCTTGGGCTTGTAGAGTGCCGAGGCATTGGTCACCTCGGACTTTGTCTTCGAGTGCCAAGGGCTAGGCCTTGGGCTTGTAGAGTGCCGAGGCATTGGTCACCTCGGACTTTGTCTTCGAGTGCCAAGGGATGGGCCTTGGGCTTGTAGAGTGCCGAGGCATTGGTCGCCTCGGACTTTGTCTTCGAGTGCCAAGGGCTGGGCCTTGGGCTTGTAGAGTGCCGAGGCATTGGTCGCCTCTGCCTATGTCTTCGAGTACCAAGGGCAGGGCCTTGGGCTTATAGATTGTTGAGGCATTGGTCACCTTGGACTTTATCTGTTGGAAATAAATCAGAGGCGTAACGGAAGCCGGACTCGATCTTAGGATCGATGCGGTGTGCGATACATTTTTTAAAATTTCTTAAGAAACAATCATATGCGCAAGATTAAAATGAAATGCAAACAAACCCCTATGGTCATCTATCGAAACACACCATAAATGTTATGCATGCAATTCAATAGATCTAGGGTTTTGTTTATTATACCTCCGTGCGGGATTTAACACCGCGATATTAATCTTCCAAGTTGATGATGACGGAAGTATCCACGTGCGTGGGAGAAGCCTCGTTCTTCTTCGGGTACACCCGATCTCGCGAATCGACCCGGATCCTTGCACTCCAATCTCTAAGTGCTTCGGAGTGTAAGCTTTCTCTTCTTCTTTATCACACCCACTCAATAAGGAGAAGATGATGAGATGATGAAGATTTTCTCTTCACACCTTAGGTCAAACCCAAAGAATGAGAGAGATGAGTGCCCGAGAGAGAGGGGGAGGCCAAAACCGAACACAAGGGAGAGAGGGATCGGTCTTTCTCTTCAAAATCTGAATAAGGCTCGGTTTTCCTTGCCTAATATGTCTTGAAAACCGTGCCCCTCTCTCCCCTTGTCCATATGAACCGTTCCCCCTTCTCTCTCTCTCTCATTAATCCTCAAAAATAAATGCCCACTATTGTATAGTTGCCATATTTGGTTTTGCAATTAAAGGGAATAGATTCAAATCATTTCAAATCTGAATTAAACCCTTTAAATATGGATTTGATGGCCATGCATATATTTCCTAATGGGGGGGTCGGCCATTAGGGCATGCGGGACATTTTGAAATGACCAAAATGCCCCCCATGCATCTAGTGGCCATCCACCTCATACCGGAGCATATATGCTCCACCTCAGTGCATGATAAAGTACTCTAACACTTGGAGAACCTCATCCATACCTATTTAACATACCATATAGCTTTGAATAGTGTTTTTACTATTTACTGGGGTGCCCTCAGTAAAACGTGGGGTGCCCATATAGTAAAAATCACTAAATACACAGACCGTGCTCTAGTGCGACACGCACACACGGAATGAACTCCTAATGGCATTATGGCAACATCGTGTGTCCCTACACTACTCTGGGGTTGCCCCCTAGTGAACACACTTAGTCCTGTGCATCCACCATGCCCTAGTGCAATGCACTCATGGAAAACAGGACGATTAAGGCATTATTTCTTCAACTCGTATTGTACAGTGAGACAAGGAGAAAGTTATGATCCGTAACGATCGTGGATAAGGTGGAACCTTCAGGGACTAGGATTCATGGCTTTCAACCGGACCCGATCGACACACTACCCAAGTGTCCCTGTCAACCCTCTAGGTCCCAGTTAACCTGCGTGGCCACCCAGAGTGCGATGCAGGCTGCACTCCAATTCTCCCAGACTTACTAAGCTCTCTCGCATACCCCTGCTCTCCGCTTAGATAGGTAATTAGATGTCCCTTCACTCGGTGCCATGTGTCAACTTGAGCGGTGGAGAGCACCGTCAGACTCAAGTGACCATATGACTAGGTTCCTTCCAGGTTGATTAACACATCGTACATCCGATCATTTTGGCCAAACAACCGGATTCGGTCTAACAGCTCAACTGTTAACCACCAGGCCTGGTTTTAGTACGGTGTATGTCAGACCAAGGAACGCACCTCCCAATGGGGATGTGAATAGCCTACAGGAGTGACATGCCGATGCAACGCCAGCTCAGCAACCCAGCGCACCGTGGTTTTGGGTCGTGGTTAGATCCCTCACACGTTGGTGAACCAAAGTTACCCAAACTGGTTAGTCCACCGGTCATGGTTCCTCAGGGTTTAGGACTTATTACCCTAAGCAGAAACATGGCTATGTGCACCGGTGTCTGCTCACCGATCTGTGCACCGTGTTGGTTCTGTTCAGCCACAGACACTGTGCTTGGCAATGACCATAGTGGAGAAACCCATGCTCTGTCATTCCAACAGCTTAACCTGATAGGGCGACCAACCCTAATCAGAACTGCGAACAATTTAGGCTAATAATACTAATCAACTGAGTCTCCCACTCAGATGAACCACTATGCAACCATGGCTCTTATCAGTTCAATATATAGAACACGTAGAATACGCACCAATTAAGCTATTCTAATATAAATATCAACTCATTTATTAATCAACTATGGTTTTTACAAGCCCTAGACCATATCTTACTCAACAATCTCCCACTTGGTCTAGCGAGGAAAAACGGTTCTGACTCCCATAGCTTCTACATGCTGCTCAAACGCCTTTGCAGGAATCGCCTTTGTAAAGGTATCAGCAACATTGTCTGCAGATGCTATCTTTGTCACCGCTACTTGTCCTTCCTTCTGAAACTGCCGAATCAAGTGGAACTTGCGTTCGATATGTTTCCCCTTCTGGTGGTGTCTTGGCTCCTTGGCCTGTGCTACCGCTCCACTATTATCACAATAAAGGACAATAGGTGACTGAGCCTCTGGTACGCACCCTAAGTCCAATAAGAACTTTTTGAGCCACACCGCTTCTTTTCCAGCCTCGCATGCTGCGACGTACTCAGCTTCAGTGGTGGAGTCTGCGATGCAACCTTGCTTCACACTCCGCCAACTTACTGCTCCTCCTCCTAACATGAAAACATAACCTGAAGTCGATTTTCTAGATTCCACATCTGACATAAAGTCAGCATCCGTGTATCCAATCGGCGTCAAGTCCTGTGAAGTGTAGACTAACTCATAATCCCTCGTACGACGAAGGTACTTGAGTATACTCTTTACAGCAGTCCAATGTGCTGGACCCGGATTCGACTGAAACCGACCCATCATATCTACTGCAAAACAAATATCTGGCCTCGTGCACTGCATGGCATACATTAGACTACCCACTGCTGAAGCATAAGTTATCTTTTGCATTTCTGCCTTCTCCTCAGGTGTCTTAGGACATTGATCCTTAGATAATTTCAAGCCATATCTGAATGGCAAGAAACCCTTCTTGGAGTCCTGCATGTTGAATTTGGCCAGTATCTTATCTATATAAGCAGTTTGTGAGAGCGAGAGAATCTTGTTCTGGCGATCTTGAGTTACCTTAATCCCCAGAATATAACTCGCCTCACCTAGGTCTTTCATGTCGAATTGCGAGGATAACCAAACTTTTACCGTAGATAATGTTCCTACGTCATTTCCAATCAGTAGTATATCATCTACATTAAGTATTAAATATACCACTGTTGTATTATCACTCCTTTTGTATACACAAGGTTCATCCTCATTTTGATCAAATCCGTATGAGCGGATTGTCTGATCAAAACGGATATTCCAACTTCTGGATGCTTGTTTCAGTCCATAGATGGACCTCTGAAGTTTGCAAACCAGATCTTCCTGACCTACTGACTCAAAACCTGGAGGCTGCATCATATATATGTCTTCCTCCAAATCCCCATTGAGGAAAGCTGTCTTGAAATCCCTCTGCCAGATCTCCCAATCATAGTGGGCTGCAATGGATAAGAGGATTCGAATAGACTTAAGCATAGCTACCGGTGAGAAGGTCTCGTCATAATCGATCCCTTCTCGTTGGGTAAAACCCTTGGCAACTAATCTAGCTTTATAAGTCTCAATGGAACCATCGGGTCCTCTTTTCTTCTTATACACCCACTTACACCCAATAGGTTTAATATTGGGTGATGGTGCAATAAGTGTCCAGACATTATTTTGGGACATAGATGCAATTTCTGCCTCCATGGCTTTTTGCCAAGAAGAACTGTCAGAAGATTTCATCGCCTCATCATAGCTCAAGGGATCATCCTCTTGAATCTCTGGATCGACTAATAAAGTCTCTCCATAGTATCTTTCAGGAGCTCTGATTTGTCTCCCACTGCGACGAGGTAATGGTGGTACTGAGCGATTCGTTTCTACAGTCTCTGGTATACTAGTTTCAATGTTACCTCTTCCCTCTATGTTACCGGATGTGCTACCTCCACCAGTACCCAGTAGCTCTTCCAGAACTACCTTACTGGTTGGTTTGTGGTCCATAATATAGTCCTGCTCTAGGTAGATGGCATTCGTAGAAACGAGTACCTTCTTATCCTCAGGATCATAGAATATACCACCTTTTGTTTCTTTAGGATAGCCTATGAACAAACATACCTTAGACTTAGTCTCCATCTTATCCCTCTTGTCCTTTCGCACATGTGCAGGACATCCCCATATTCTGAAATGCTGCAGTGTAGGCTTTCGCTTTGACCACAGTTCTCTAGGAGTTAGAGGCACTGATTTAGATGGGACATGGTTTAAGATATAAGCTGCTGTTAATAGGGCATATCCCCAAAATGTGATCGGTAAACTAGCATAACTCATCATACTACGGACCATGTCCAACAAGGTCCGATTGCTTCTCTCAGAAACTCCATTCTGTTGTGGTGTACCTGGAGCAGTCAACTGGGATACAATCCCACTGTCTCTAAGATACCCAAGGAACTCGTGCGATAGGTACTCACCTCCTCGATCAGATCGAAGGGCTTTCACATATCTACCAGTCTGCTTTTCAACTTCGGCTCTAAATTCTTTGAACTTGTCAAAGGACTCAGACTTTCGATGCATTAGGTAGATATAGCCATATCTTGAGTAATCATCAGTAAACGTGATGAAGTACTCATGGCCTCCTATCGCCTGGACGCTCATGGGTCCACATACATCAGAATGAACTAACTCTAATATCTCTGTGGCCCTATTCCCTTTGGCTTTAAAAGCCCCCTTGGTCATTTTGCCCTCCAGACAAGACTCACAGGTTGTAAGGATCTCCAAGGAATCTGTTTCCAGAAGCCCGGCCTTGACCAACCTATGAATTCTATTTGAGGCAATATGCCCAAGTCTTAGATGCCACAATAGAGTTAGATTTTCTGAAGGTTTCTTACGTTTAGATGAGTTAATATTCAAAGCTGTTATATTTTCTTTCTCTAATTTAGGACTTAAAATATAGAGACTGTTCTGAACTATTCCTCTAATAATGAAGGTTCCATTCATTCTAATAGACACACCAGATGTATCAAAAAGAACTGAATAACCATCATTCACCATAGAAGAAACATAAATTAGATTACGTCTTAAAGACGGTACATATAATACGTCTCTTAAAATCAAAGTCTTTTCATTAGAAAAAGATAAATAAACATCTCCAACTGCTTCTGCGATTGCAACAGCATCAGTCCCCATGCTCAGGACCACTTCCTCATCAAGTAGCCTTCTGCTTACCTGGAACCCCTGTAAAGAGTTACAGGCATGGTCAGTGGAACCAGAATCCACAATCCAAGATGCAAAAGAACTGCTACTTGAAAGAAGTGACTCAACTAATAGTAGGTGAGAATTACCTGTCCCAGCACCCTGAGGCTTTGTGCAGTCCTTTTTCCAATGGCCCTTTTCGCCACATCTGAAGCACTTCGTGCTTGGTGACTTCATCTCTCTGGACTTAGAGGTCCCCACATGGCTCTGCAGAGGCCCTGCCTTCAGCTTCTTGTTCTTAGGCTTCTTGCTCATAGGCTTCTTAGCCTTCAGAGCAGCCCTGCGCTTAGCACTTAATGCCTCACCTTTAACCTTGAACCCGTCTTCTGCTGCCTGGAGAGCTCCAAGAAGCTCTGCATTTGTCATCTCCAACTTGTTAAGGTTGAAGTTAGTGACAAAGCCTTCAAAGGCTCCAGACAGGGAGGCAAGGAAGATATCAGTCATAACCTCGTTATCCAGCACAATGTTCATGGTAGCCAGTTCGTTCTGGAACCCGAGCATTTTCAGCATGTGTTCCCGGACAGGCGTCCCTTCGGACATCTTAGTGCTAACGAGCTTTTTCATTGTGAGGTAGCGCGTTACGCGGCTATGCCCCTCAAACATTTCTTTGAGGTATAGCATCATATCAGAAGCATCAGGCATTTCTTCGACTTGCTTCTGTAGAGTTGTCTGCAAGGAAGCTATGATATAGCACTTGCACATCTCATTAGAATCTCGCCAGTCCGAGAAAGCCTTGGTCTCTGCCTCAGTGGCATCTGGACCCGGTAGGTTAGGTTCCTGAGTGGTTAGGGCCATGGTGTGTTTACCAATCCTCAGAACAAGCATGAGGTTGCGTTTCCAGTCCTCATAGTTAGGACCCGTAAGCTTGTTATCATTTAGGATGGCAGATAAGGGGTCTAGTTTGGTCATCTGAAAAATAAATGGGAGTATATTAGAATGCTTCATAAACTCATTTTATGGTGTTTTTAAAATGAGTCAAATTATATCCAAACGTCAACGCTACCCTCAAAGCGGAGACATATTTATGGATCAATTTTACCATGTATATGAGATCTCGAATTCGGATACACCCGCCCGAGGGGGCAGTGTGCAGCATCGTCCGCTCACAGCAGGTCTCTCGGACCCAATCCAAATCTGCCACAGACGGGCTATAATGGACCATGGTTTTCTTTTGGCCAGCCCCCCGTGATCTCCATGCGACGCAACGGGTAGCCTCACGGGTGCTCCGAATGCTTACCCACAAGCCTAGGCAATCATAACACGGGAGTTCATGTGGCCCCCGCGAGGGCGGGAAAAGCCCTTCTCTCCTGGCATTGTGACCACCATATCCCGAAGGAGACTACTAAGCCTCCGGCATGACAGAAAATAACTCTCACCCAAGGGGGATGTTGAGCCATACCCTATCACCCGAAAATTCAGCAGTTGGCAGTGGAGGCCAGGGGTACTCACACTGAGTCCTCTTACACATCCCTTAATTATTGTGAGGGTTATTTCAATGCAAGTATTTTAGATCCTAGGTTGCGACAACCTAGACCTAGACCCTGGTCATACCGTGCTCCCACTAGAGTTAAGATCTCTTATGAAGTATAGATAGACTTGGAGAGGACCATAGTCCCTATCCCGTGGATACTCAGTTGTCACCTTTCTCCCGAGAATCACATTACGTACTTTCCAAGCCTTCGATACTAAATAAAATGATCATTACCCTTTGTGCTCTAGAGCCTAGCCTATGGTCTAGACATACAAGGAAAGATCTCCCATTAGTATTACTCCTCGTATGAAACTTGATGTTTGATGTCATAGATATCACCACATCACTATTGGTTTCGATGTCAAACCAATTAGGGACATCCGACAACCTCCGTCGGACCTCAACCTAACGGTGGCATAACCGAGTGTTATGGGATCCAACTACCATCAAACACCAATTAAACTATGGGTGTCATTAAATGGAGATCTAACCTAATGGTCGCAGGGACCAAGTGGGGTATAGGCATCCCACACACAGTGGGAAAGGGCATCCCACAATCTAATACATATAGCATTAGAATATATAATTTCACCGGGGTCTTAGAAAAAATCCAACTACCATCAAACATAAACATCCATTGATATCAAGTTCAGGGTCCGACCCCTGAACCTGACTAGCAATGCTCTGATGATCTCGTTCATGGCATCTTCCGGATATCTCTTCCTTTGGCCCACCACATCCGGTCTTCCGGTAATGGATTTTCCATCTGATCTTGTCCTCCAAATCTTCAGCCTGTAATTGAAAAATCTAGTATGCTCCGAGCAATCGCTCGTTCATACACATTTTCCTAGGATAAAGAATAATGAAAGTACAAGAATAGATATAATTGGCCGGGAAAAACCAAGCCGTGGAACAACCTCCACGTACTTGTCCCATTAGGCCTTACAACCATCCATCACAGAAAGAACAATAAAAAATAACAATGCAATCATATTTTTCGGGGGTCCGACCCCCAAAACCAAACAATCACAATTATTATTTTCTAGCGGCGCCCTGCAGGAAAACATAGCATGCAACACATATGCATATATGATCTAGCGCATGCAAACCCCGGTGAATGCATTCATTCAACAAATACGCATTTGATTCGATTCATAGAAATTTTTTTTTTTTCGTGAATCGCACACCGAAAATGGCTCTGATTCCATTTGTTAGAAATAAATCAGAGGCGCAACGGAAGCCGGACTCGATCTTAGGATCGATACGGTGTGCGATACATTTTTTAAAATTTCTTAAGAAACAATCATATGCGCAAGATTAAAATGAAATGCAAACGAACCCCTATGGTCATCTATCGAAACACACCATAAATGTTATGCATGCAATTCAATAGATCTAGGGTTTTGTTTATTATACCTCCGTGCGGGATTTAACACCGCGATGTTAATCTTCCAAGTTGATGATGACGGAAGTATCCACGTGCGTGGGAGAAGCCTCGTTCTTCTTCGGGCACACCCGATCTCGCGAATCGACCCGGATCCTTGCACTCCAATCTCTGAGTGCTTCGGAGTGTAAGATTTCTTTTCTTTTTTATCACACCCACTCAATGAGGAGAAGATGATGAGATGATGAAGATTTTCTCTTCACAGCTTAGGTCAAACCCAAAGAATGAGAGAGATGAGTGCCCGAGAGAGAGGGGGAGGCCAAAACCGAACACAAGGGAGAGAGGGATCGGTCTTTCTCTTCAAAATCTGAATGAGGCTTGGTTTTCCTTGCCTAATATGTCTTGAAAACCGTGCCCCTCTCTCCCCTTGTCCATATGAACCGTTCCCCCTTCTCTCTCTTTCATTAATCCTCAAAAATAAATGCCCACTATTGTATAGTTGCCATATTTGGTTTTGCAATTAAAGGGAATAGATTCAAATCATTTCAAATCTGAATTAAACCCTTTAAATATGGATTTGATGGCCATGCATATTTTTCCTAATGGGGGGGTCGGCCATTAGGGCATGCGGGACATTTTGAAATAACCAAAATGCCCCCCATGCATCTAGTGGCCATCCACCTCATACCGGAGCATATATGCTCCACCTCAGTGCATGATAAAGTACTCTAACACTTAGAGAACCTCATCCATACCTATTTAACATACCATAGAGCTTTGAATAGTGTTTTTACTATTTACTAGGGTGCCCTCAGTAAAACGTGGGGTGCCCCTATAGTAAAAATCACTAAATACACAGACCGTGCTCTAGTGCGACACGCACACACGGAATGAACTCCTTATGGCATTATGGCAACATCGTGTGTCCCTATACTACTCTGGGGTTGCCCCCTAGTGAACACACTTAGTCCTGTGCATCCACCATGCCCTAGTGCAATGCACTCATGAAAAACAGGACGATTAAGGCATTATTTCTTTAACTCGTATTGTACAGTGAGACAAGGAGAAAGTTATGATCCGTAACGATCGTGGATAAGGTGGAACCTTCAGGGACTAGGATTCATGGCTTCCAACCGGACCCGATCGACACACTACCCAAGTGTCCCTGTCAACCCTCTAGGTCCCAGTTAACCTGCTTGGCCACCCAGAGTGCGACGCAGGCTGCACTCCAATTCTCCCAGACTTACTAAGCTCTCTCACATACCCCTGCTCTCCGCTTAGATAGGTAATTAGATGTCCCTTCACTTGGTGCCATGTGTCAACTTGAGCGGTGGAGAGCACCGTCAGACTCAAGTGACCATATGACTAGGTTCCTTCCAGGTTGATTAACACATCGTACCTCCGATCATTTTGGCCAAACAACCGGATTCGGTCTAACAGCTCAACTGTTAACCACCAGGCTTGGTTTTAGTACGGTGTATGTCAGACCAAGGAACGCACCTCCCAATGGGGATGTGAATAGCCTGCAGGAGTGACATGCCGATGCAACGCCAGCTCAGCAACCCAGCGCACCGTGGTTTTGGGTCGTGGTTAGATCCCTCACACGTTGGTGAACCAAAGTTACCCAAACTGGTTAGTCCACCGGTCATGGTTCCTTAGGGTTTAGGACTTATTACCCTAAGCAGAAACACGGCTATGTGCACCGGTGTCTGCTCAACGATCTGTGCACCGTGTTGGTTCTGTTCAGCCACAGACACTGTGCTTGGCAATGACCATAGTGGAGAAACCCATGCTCTGTCATTCCAACAGCTTAACCTGATAGGGCGACCAACCCTAATCAGAACTGCGAACAATTTAGGCTAATAGTACTAATCAACTGAGTCTCCCACTCAGATGAACCACTCTACAGCAATGGCTCTTATCAGTACAATATATAGAACACGTAGAATACGCACCAATTAAGCTATTCTAATATAAATATCAACTCATTTATTAATCAACCATGGTTTTTACAAGCCCTAGACCATATCTTACTCAACATTATCTTGGAGTGCCAAGGGCTGGGCCTTGGGCTTGTAGAGTGCCGAGGCATTAGTCGCCTCGGCCTATGTCTTCGAGTACCAAGGGCAGGGCCTTGGGCTTATAGATTGCCGAGGCATTGGTCACCTCGGACTTTATCTTCGAGTGCCAAAGGCTGGGCCTTGTGCTTGTTGAGTGCCAAGGCGTTGGTCGCCTCGGACTTTGTCATCGAGTTCCAAGGACTGGTCCTTGGGCTTGTAGATTGCCGAGGCATTGGTCACCTCGGAATTTGTCTTCGCGTGCCAAGGCTGGGCCTTGTGCTTGTCGAGTGCCAAGGCGTTGGTCGCCTCGGACTTTGTCTTCGAGTGTCAAGGATGTCTCCTTGAACTTGGTGCATGTTAAAGCGGTGACATCTGCCTTGGACTTATTCTCATCGCCTCGGATAAGTATAATTGATAGTTTAGCTTGACTTGGATTGTTAGGAGCATTTTTATCTGACTTTCGCCTTGAAAGGGCGTAGCCGAATTGCCTTCGAGCTTCCGACTTGAATGGGTGGAATCGAAGGTCTTTGGTTGACCTGGGTTACCAGGAGATTTTTATCGGACTTTAGCCTCGAGAGGGCGTAGCCGAATTGCCTTCGAGCTTCCGACTTGAACGGGCGGAATCGAAGGTCTTTGGTTGACCTGGGTTGCCAGAAGCCTTTTATCGGACTTTAGCCTCGAGAGGGTGTAGCCGAATTGCCATCGAGCTTCTGACTTGAATGGGCGGAATCGAAGGTCTTTGATTGACCTGGGTTGCTAGGAGCCTTTTTATCGAACTTTTGCCTTGAAAGGGCGTAGCCGAATTGCCTTCGAGCTTCCGATTTGAATGGGCGAAATCGAAGGTCTTTGGTTGACCTGGGTTGCCAGGAGCCTTTTTATCGGACTTTAGCCTCGAGAGGGTGTAGCCGAATTGCCTTCGAGCTTCCGACTTGAATGGGCGGAATCGAAGGTCTTTGGTTGACCTGGGTTGCCAGGAGCCTTTTTATCGGACTTTAGCCTTGAGAGGGCGTAGCCGACTTACCTTCGAGCTTCCGACTTGAATGGGCAGAATCGAAGGTCTTTGGTTGACCTGGGTTGCCAGGAGCCTTTTTATCGGACTTTAGCCTCGAGAGGGCATAGCCGAATTGCCTTCGAGCTTCCGACTTGAATGGGCGGAATCGAAGGTCTTCTGTTGACCTGGGTTGCCAGGAACCTTTTTTTTTTTATGCCTTAACATGGTGGAATCAAACTTCGAGAGATTTGATTTTGAGAAAAAAGAGATACTTTATTGATACAACAAAGTAGCGGTTACACTTTTTCAGAAGTTGCCCAGCGGCCGTTACGATTATGCATCCATGTATTACATTGACTTTTTTTCTCCACTGCTGCTGCCTCTCCTACTCTCGTCCTGGTTCCTTATTAGCGAGGTAGCCATCGAGCCGCCCTTCTTGGATCAGGTCTTTGATGTGATGCTTTAGCTTCCGACATGTAGAGGTTGGGTGGCCATGGCTGTGATGAAACTCACAGTAGGCTATCGTATCTCCCGCCTGTTCAGAATTTGGAGGGAGAGGCTGTGGCCACTTGCAAAAGGGCTCGTTCTGCAAGTAGACAAAGATGCCTTCAATAGAGTTATTCAGCTCAGTGAACACCCTTTGCCCCCTTGGAGTTTGCCTCTTTTCTGCTAGAGGGGCTTTCGGATCTTCATTGTACCTTTTGGCCTGGGCCTTTTGGTCGGACGCAGCATGGGCAGACTTTATGTAACGTGTTTTATTCGAAGCTTCATCATCTTTCTTATGTCGGAAGTCATGAGACTCGCGAGGCTCGCGTAGTCTTCTAGCCTGCTGATTGTCTTCCACCTCTATCTCCCGATGTATGCGCTTGAACATTGCCTCTAAGGTACTGGGAGGATACCGGATGAAGTCGGTGTAGACGTGGAGCTCTGGCCGGATAGCATTCTGGAATGCCAGCATGATAGACTCCTCATTATGGGACCGACCGGTGAGCTCAGAGTGCTCATTATGAAACCTCATCGTGAAGTTCCTTAGAGACTCATCGGAGCCCATCTTCAGCCGGTAGAGTGTATCCAGCTTCTTTTTCGGCTTTAAGTTTAGCCGGTAATGGTCCATGAAGAGTTCAGCCAATTCTTTGAATGTGGTCACCGTACCAATAGGCAGTGTGTAGTACCAGTCGAGGGCAGGTCCCTCGAGGCTTTCCGCAAACATACGGCAAAGAACATGGTTCTCATACTCGTAGGGCGTCAGGGCCTTCTTGTAGGCTAGGATATGGAGAGCAGGGTCTCCCTGGATGCAGTTGAACTTTGGCAGGCTCGTTGTTCGCCAACCTATAGAAATGGTGTTGCAAGAACCTTGGGATGCAGTGGCCCCATCGAGGTGATTAGCTGCCTACGGTCTTGATGGCGATGTCCTATGTCGGCAGTATGCCTTAGTCGGTTGAGCAGCTCATGGGCATCTGTTGCTTTCGTGTGCGAAGGGATAGAATGTCTAGTAGACCCTGTTGACTGAGGTGATCCTTCTCCGCGATAGCTGGGCGCACCGTTGACGTCGAGGCGATCCCACACCGTTTGCCTTGGTGCTTGTGTGGATACCTGACGCATCTTGATACGCGGCACATATGGTTCTTCAAGATGATGACTCACGGCTGGGCAAGTCCTTGGTTGGTCTTCATCAGTAGCTAGAGAGTTGTGGGCCACAACCCCCGCTCTTTCAGCTGCCTTCTTTAGGGAATCCTTCTCTTACTCGAGGGCCGCATTCTTCTTGAGGAGATTTAGCAGTTGGAAATCAGCAGCCGAGATCTCGTATATAGCCTGAGGCTTGCTCCCTTGAATAGTGTGTTCTTTACCAGATCGACGCCTCGGGGATGACGGGTCTCGCTGATCACTGTGCCCTTCTGGATGGCTGCCTTGCGGCCCCAGCTGCTCCCGAACATTTCTTCGATTGGTTGCAACCGAGACTTTTTGTTCTTCTTCGATCAGCATATCGTTTGTTTGTTCAGCACCCGCCTTTAGTGGGTTGGTGCTGGCCTTCACTATCGAGCGTGTTGATGTCGGCGTGATGAAGACGTTGATGTTGATTTGGATGAGGACTTGTGGCTCATCACCGCAAGTTGAATAGAAGTCGGTAGAGGTGTGGGTAAGACCTCTAACGATATCCCACAGACGGCGCCAAAGATTATGGGGGGAAATTTCCGAGCCGCCTTGATTAGGAACCCCGCCCCACAGCCTTGATTGAATTTATTGGTTTGTAGAGTTAAAGAGTTAGGAGAATAGATAGAGAGAGTAAAGAGTGATGACACAAGGATTGGTGATGGAGTTCGGTCTTACGACCTACGTCTCCGGGCGAGAGGTGCCACCTGATCTTCACTATAATGTGAGTTAATGAGGGGTGGGCGTTCTCTTGACAGGCCAAGAGAAGCTTTGTACAGTGGGGTTGCACGAAGCAACTAGAAGAGAAACGAGAAGGAGAGAATTGAGCTCTAGCACTTGCTCTGGGATCCTCTCTTCCTCTGATTGAATGACCAACCACCTCCCTGGATGCCTTGGGGGTCCTTTTATAGCAGAGGTATGTGCCCGATATGGCAGTGATGATGTGGCACTAATGACGTGGTATTAGTTTTGGGCCTCCTTGCTGGGCCCTTATTGGGTCGTTGTTCGGGCCCAATAAGGGGGAGGGCTTGATCTGCGAGCCCCGTAGAGTGGGCCCATGAACCCGGGCGGGCTTACCCACTTGGGCCGTTGTGCGGGCCCATGCCGCTCTGATCCAGTCCGGTACAATTTTTGCACCCACAGTTTTAGCAGTTTTGAGAAGTTTCGACGGTTTTAGCGGTTTCAGAAATTTTGGCCATTTCAATGATTTCGGCAGTTTCGACGATTTTGATAGTTTCGACGATTTTAGCAATTTCGGCGATTTCGGTAGTTTCGGTGGTTTTGGCCGAAGTTTTGATTTTTTCGGCCGGAGTTTCAACAGTTTCGGTTGGTTTCGGCTAGAGTTTCAGCGGTTTTGGCCTGAGTTTCGGTAGTTTAGTTGGTTTTGGGCGGTTTCCACGGTTTCAGCAGTTTCGGTAGTTTCGGCCGTTTCTGTTGTTTCGGCGGTTTTGGTCGTTTCTGCTGTTTCGGTGGTTTTGGTACTTTCAGCCATTTCTGCTGTTTCGGCGATTTTGGTAGTTTTGACGGTTTCGATAATTTCAGAAGTCTCGGCGGTTTCGATAGTTTCGACGGTTTCGGCAATTTCGGCGGTTTCGGTAGTTTCGGCAGTTTCTATAATTTCGACGGTTTTGGCAGTTTTGGTGGTTTAGGCAATTTCGACGGTTTCAGCGATTTTAGCGGTTTCGGCAGTTTCGGCGGTTTCGGCAATTTTGACTATTTCAGCGGTTTTGACAATTTTGACGATTTCGACAATTTAGGCAGTTTCGGCAGTTTTGATCGTAGTTTTGGCGGTTTTGGCAGTTTCGTTTGGAGTTTCGGCAGTTTCGGATGGAGTTCGGGCGGTTTTGACAGTTTCGGGCGGTTTCGACAGTTTCGGTAGGTTCGGGCGGTTTCGACAGTTTCGGGCGGTTTTGGCGGTTTCGACAATTTCGATGGTTTCGACGGTTTTGGCAGTTTCGATGGTTTTGGCAATTTCAACAGTTTCGGCGATTTCTTTTGTTTCGACAGTTTTGGTAGTTTCGGTCAGTTTCGAACTTGTTCCACCGGTTTAGGTAGTTTCGGTCAGTTTCGGCGATTTTGGTCGTTTCGACGTTTTTGGTCGGTTTTGGTAGAAGTTTCGACAGTTTCGGTCGGTTTAGGACGGAGTTTTGGTTTTTCGGCAGTTTGGGTTTTTCGATAGTTTCGCCCGAAACCGCCAAAACCGCACGCGAAAAGTGTCGAAACCGCCGAAACAGCCAAAACTATTGAAACCGTCGAAACTGCCAATACCATCGAAACGTCCGAAACCATCGAAACTGTCGAAACCATCGAAACTACCAAAACGCTGAAACTGCCAAAACTGGCGAAACCGCTGAAACTGTCGAAACCGCCTAAAACTACTGAAACCTCCCAAAACCGGCCGAAACATCCGAAACTCCTATCGCAACTGCCTAATCTGCCTAAACCGATCCTCAAGGTTTCGATAGTTTTGGCAGTTTTGCTCGGTTTCGGCCGGTTTTGATAGTTTCAGCAGTTTTTGCAGTTTCAGTGATTTCGACTAGTTTTAGTAGTTTCGGTGGTTTCGGTAGTTTAGGTCGGTTTCGGAAGCTTCGGCGGTTTCGGCAGTTTTGATCGGTTTCGGCACTTTCGGCAGTTTTGGCGGTTTCATCAGTTTTAGCCGAAGTTTAAACATTGGCTAAATTAGAATGGACCGTACAAATGAATTAAAATTGATGAATGAATTAGAATAGATCATACGAATGAATTAGAATGGATACATTCGTGCGAATGAATTAGAATAGCTCATACGAATGAATTAGAAGCGATCGTACGAATGAATTAGAATGGGTCGTACGAATGAATTAGAATAGCTCGTACGAATGAATTAGAATGGTTGGTACGAATGAATTAGAATGGATCGTACGAATGAATTAAAATGGGAATGGATCAAACGAATGAATTAGAATCGATACATTCATGCGAATGAATTAGAATAGCTCGTACGAATGAATTAGAATGGATCGTATGAATGAATTAGAATGGATCTTACGAATAAATTAGAATGGATACATTCGTGCGAATGAATTAGAATGGATCGTACGAATGAATTAGAATAGCTCGTACGATTGAATTAGAATAGCTCATACGAATGAATTAGAATGGATCGTACAAATGAATTAGAATAGCTCGTACGAATGAATTAGAATAGCTCGTACGAATGAATTAGAATGGCTATATTCGTACGGGTACGAAGGAATTAGAATGGCTACATTCGTTCGTACGAATGAATTAGAATGGATCGTACGAATGAATTAGAATGGGTCATATGAATGAATTAGAACGGGTCGTACGAATGAATTAGAATATCTCGTACGAATGAATTAGAATGGCTCGTATGAATGAATTAGAATGGATCGTACGAATGAATTAGAATAGGTCGTATGAATGAATTAGAATGGATCGTACGAATGAATTAGAATGGTTCATACGAATGAATTAGAATGGTTCGTACGAATGAATTAGAATGGATCGTGCGAAAGAATTAGAATGTATCGTACGAATGAATTAGAATAGCTCGTACGTACGAGCTATTCCAATACTTTCGTACGACCCATTCTAATTCATTCGTACGATCTATTCTAATTCATTCGTACGATCCGTTCTAATTCATTCGTATGATCCATTCTAATTCGTTAGTATGAGCTATTCTAATTCATTCGTACGACCCATTCTAAATCATTCGTACGATCCATTCTAATTCATTCGTACGATCCATTCTAATTCATTCGTTCGTATGATCCATTCTAATTCATACGTACGAGCTACAATTGTACGAATGTATCCATTGTAATTCATTCGTACGATCCATTCTTATTCATTCGTACGATCCATTCTAATTCATTCGTACGATCCATTCTAATTCATTCATACGAACCATTCTAATTCTAATGTATGAACGAATGTTGCCATTCTAATTCATTTGTACGATCCATTCTAATTCATTCGTATGATCTATTCTAATTCATTCGTACGACCCATTCTAATTCTTTTGTACGATCCATTCTAATTCATTCGTATCTATCCATTCTAATTCATTCGTACGACCCATTCTAATTCATTCGTATGATCCAGTCTAATTCATTCGTACGAGCTATTCTAATTCATTCGTAGGATCCATTCTAATTTATTCGTACGAGCTATTCTAATTCATTCGTACGGCCCATTCTAATTCATTCGTACGATCCATTCTAATTCATTCGTACGTTCCATTCTAATCCATTCGCATGAATGTATCCATTCTAATTTATTCGTACGATCCATTCTAATTCATTCGTGCGAGCTATTCTAATTCGTTCGTACGACCCATTTTAATTCATTCGTACGATCCATTCTAATTCATTCGTACGACCCATTCTAATCTGTGTGAATGAATCAGAATGGATCATACGAATGAATTTGTACGGATACATTCGTGCGAATGAATTAGAATAGCTCATACGAATGAATTAGAATGGTTCGTACGAATGAATTTGAATGGATCGTACGAATGAATTAGAATGGATCGTACGAATGAATTAGAATGGATACATTCGAGCGAATGAATTAGAATAGCTCGTACGAAGGAATTAGACTGGATACATTCATGCGAATGAATTAGATTGGATCGTACGAATGAATTAGAATGGCTATATTCGTATGAATGAATTAGAATGGATCGTACGAAAGAATTTGAATGGATCGTACGAATGAACTAGAATAGCTCGTGCGAATGAATTAGAATAGCTCGTATGAATGAATTATAATGAATAGATTGTACGACTGAATTAGAATAGTCATGCAAACGAATTAGAATTGATACATTTGTACGAATGAATTAGAATTGATCGTATGAATGAATTTGAATGGGAATGGATCATACGATTGAATTAGAATGGATACATTCGCTCAAATGAATTAGAATAGCTTGTACGAATGAATTAGAATGGTCGGATGAATGTATCCATTCTAATTCGTTCCCACGATCCATTCTAATTCATTCGTACAATCCATTTTAATTCATTCATGCGAACCATTCTAATTCATTCGTACGAGCTATTCTAGTTCATTCGCACGAATGTTCCCATTCTAATTCATTCGTACGATCCATTCTAATTCATTCATACGAACGTATCCATTCGAATTCATTCGAATGATCCATTCTAATTCATTTGTATGATCCATTCGAATGTAGCCATTCTAATTCATTCGTACGATCCATTCTATTTCATTTGTACGGGCTATCCTAATTCATTCGTACGATCCATTCGTACACGAATGTATTAGAATGGATCATACGAATGAATTAGAATGGATCGTACGAATGAATTAGAATGGGTCGTACGAATGAATTAGAATAGCTCATGCGAATGAATTAGAATGGTTCGTACGAATGAATTAGACGTACGATACATTCTAATTCATTCGTACGAGCTATCCTAATTCATTCGTACGACCCATTCTAATTCATTTGTATGATCCATTCTAATTCATTCGCACGATCCATTCTAATTCATTTGTACGATCCGTTCTAATTCATTTGCACGAATGTATCTGTTCTAATTCATTCGTATGATCCATTCTAATTCATTCGTACGATGAATTCTAATTCATTCGTACGAGCTATTCAAATTCATTCGCACGAATGTATCCATTCTAATTCATTCGTATGATCCATTCCCATTCAAATTCATTCGTACGATCCATTCTAATTCATTCGTTCGTATGACCCATTCTAATTCCTTCGTACGAGCTATAATCCCACGAATGTATCCATTCTAATTCTTTCGTATGATCCATTCATTCGTACGATCCATTCTAATACATTCGTATAAGCTATTATAATTCATTCGTACGATCCATTCTAATTCATTCGTACGAATGTATCCATTCTAATTCATTCGTACGATCCATTCTAATTATTTGTACGATCCATTCTAATTCATTCGTACGAACCATTCTAATTCATTCGTACGATGCATTCTAATTAATTAGAATGGGTCGTACGAATGAATTAGAATGGATTATACGAATAAATTTAAATGTATACATTCGTGCGAATGAATTAGAATGGATCGTACGAATGAATTAGAATGGATCGTATGAAGGAATTAGAATCGGTCATACGAATGAATTAGAATGGGTCGTACAAATGAATTAGAATGGATCGTACGAATGAATTAGAATGGGTCGTACCAAGGAATTAGAATAGCTCATACGAATGAATTAGAATGGTTCGTACGAATGAATTAGAATGGATCATACGAATGAGTTAGAATGGATTGTATGAATGAATTAGAATGGATACATTCGTGCGAATGAATTAGAATGGATCGTACAAATGAATTAGAATGGATCGTGCGAATGAATTAGAATGATGAACCAGTCTAATTCATTCGTACGATCCATTCTAATTCATTCGTACGAGCTATTCTAATTCATTCGTACGACCAATTCTAATTCATTCGTTCGATCCATTCTAATTCATTCATATGATCCAGTCTAATTCATTAGCACGAGTGTATCCATTCTAATTCATTCATACGATCCATTCTAATTCATTCGTATGATCCATTCTAATTTATTCGTACGAACTATTCTAATTCATTTGCACGAGCTATTCTAATTCATTCTTAGGATCTATTCTAATTCATTCGTAAGATCCTTTCTAATTCATTAGCACAAATGTATCCATTCTAATTCATTCATACGATCCATTCTAATTCATTCGTATGATCCATTCAAATTCATTCGTACGAGCTATTCTAATTACAATCATACGAATGGATCCATTTTAATTAATTCATACGAATGTATCCATTCTAATTCATTCGTACGTTCCATTCTAATTCATTCGCACGATCCATTCTAATTCATTCGTACGATCCATTCTAATTCATTCGCCCGAATGTATCCATTCTAATTCATTCGTATGATCCATTCTAATTCATTCGTACAATCTATGGGGGAAAATCTTCGTGCCGACCCGAAGACCTTCGCAGCACCAGTCAATCGAAGTTGAAGTTGACGTCGAAGATCGTTGGTCGATCTGTTGATTGAAGTAGAAGCCTTTGATATGTAAGCAGAGAGATGCAATCAGAGATAATATTGACACGTGAGATGTGATCTCGGAGTTCAGCCGAAGCCTACGTCTCCGTGCTATAGGGAGCAACCCGAATTCACTAACACTTCAGCTGAAGTGACCTCGACAGGCCGAGTGTCACTGAAAACCCTCTGATCTCTTCTAAGGAGAAAAGAAGATCAAATAGAGATGGTAGATCAGAAGTTGAAAATCCCAGAGCTCTGGTTCTGAAAGTCAGATCTCAGAGTGGAAATCAGAATTTTCGGGGATCCTTTTACATTCGAAGGCTCTGCTATTTATAGGATTCTCTGGGAGGAATTCCGGGGCAAATGGCGGTTTTCCGCTGTCGTATCTGGGATTCTCCAGGTAAAGCTAGCGGGCCCCGCTACCGTCTTCTGGGGGATTCCACAGGCTCGTGGGCCTATTGGACGGGGCCGATGGGTCCCGTGGTGGTCCTCGTGGGCCCACCAGGCAGGGCTGGTGGGTCCCGTGGTAGTCTTCGTGGTCCCACCAGGCAGGGCCGGTGGGTCCCGTGGTAGTCTTCGTGGTCCCACCAGGCAGGGCCGGTGGGTCCCGCGGTAGTCTTCGTGGTCCCACCAGGCAGGGCCGGTGGGTCCCGCGGTAGTTGGTAAACTTCTGCCAAAATTTGCACCCATAGTTACCCCCTCCAAGTTAGCTAGAGTTCGTTCTGGCTGGCTTGGATTTGGTGCAAAAAATAGCAACCCCCTGTCGCAAAAGGCATGAAGAAGCTTGTCGAGTGTTAGCACAAAAAAGGACTGATCGGTCAATTTTGATTGATCGGTCAATTTTGATTGATCGGTCAATTTTGACCGATCAGTCAAATTTTGACCGATCGGTCAAAATTCAACCGGTCAAGAATCGGGTGATCGGTCAAAAAATAGGGTTTTTTGACCGATCCAGTAGAAAATTTGACCGATCGGTTGAAATTTGACCGATCGGTTAATTTTTGACCGATCGGTCATATTTGACCGATCGGTCAAAATTCAACCGGTCAAGAATAGGGTGATCGGTCAAAAAACATGGTTTTTTGACCGATCCAGTAGGAATTTTGACCGATCAAATGTTTTTTGCCGATCGGACAAGTTTGTCCGATCGGTAAAAATTATCCGATCAAGGTTCGAGTGATCGGCAAAAAATCTTGGTTTTTTGCCAGATCCAGTAGAAATTTGACCGATCGAATAATTTTAGCCGATCGGTCAAGTTTGACCGATCGGTTAAAAAATATCCGGTCAAGGTTCGAGTGATCGGCAAAAAACCTTGGTTTTTTTGCCAGGTCCAGTAGAAATTTGACCGATCGAATGATTTTAGCCGATCGGTCAAGTTTGACCGATCGGTTAAAAAATATCCGGTCAAGGTTCGAGTGATCGGCAAAAAACCTTGGTTTTTTGCCAGATCCAGTAGAAATTTGACCGATCGAATGATTTTAGCCGATCGGTCAAGTTTGACCGATCGGTTAAGAAAATATCCGGTCAAGGTTCGAGTGATCGGCAAAAAACCTTGGTTTTTTGCCAGATCCAGTAGAAATTTGACCGATCGAATGATTTTAGCCGATCGGTCAAGTTTGACCGATCGGTTAAAAAATATCCGGTCAAGGTTCGAGTGATCGGCAAAAAACCTTGGTTTTTTGCCAGATCTAGTAGAAATTTGACCGATCGAATGATTTTAGCCGATCGGTCAAGTTTGACCGATCGGTTAAAAAATATCCGGTCAAGGTTCGAGTGATCGGCAAAAAGCCTTGGTTTTTTGCCAGATCCAGTAGAAATTTGACCGATCGAATGATTTTAGCCGATCGGTCAAGTTTGACCGATCGGTTAAAAAATATCCGGTCAAGGTTCGAGTGATCGGCAAAAACCCTTGGTTTTTTGCCAGATCCAGTAGAAATTTGACCGATCGAATGATTTTAGCCGATCGGTCAAGTTTGACCGATCGGTTAAAAAATATCCGGTCAAGGTTCGAGTGATCGGCAAAAAGCCTTGGTTTTTTGCCAGATCCAGTAGAAATTTGACCGATCGAATGATTTTAGCCGATCGGTCAAGTTTGACCGATCGGTTAAAAAATATCCGGTCAAGGTTCGAGTGATCGGCAAAAACCCTTGGTTTTTTGCCAGATCCAGTAGAAATTTGACCGATCGAATGATTTTAGCCGATCGGTCAAGTTTGACCGATCGGTTTAAAAAATATCCGGTCAAGGTTCGAGTGATCGGAAAAAACCCTTGGTTTTTTGCCAGATCCAGTAGAAATTTGACCGATCGAATGATTTTAGCCGATCGGTCAAGTTTGACCGATCGGTTAAAAAATATCCGGTCAAGGTTCGAGTGATCGGCAAAAAGCCTTGGTTTTTTGCCAGATCCAGTAGAAATTTGACCGATCGAATGATTTTAGCCGATCGGTCAAGTTTGACCGATCGGTTAAAAAATATCCGGTCAAGGTTCGAGTGATCGGCAAAAACCCTTGGTTTTTTGCCAGATCCAGTAGAAATTTGACCGATCGAATGATTTTAGCCGATCGGTCAAGTTTGACCGATCGGTTAAAAAATATCCGGTCAAGGTTCGAGTGATCGGCAAAAAGCCTTGGTTTTTTGCCAGATCCAGTAGAAATTTGACCGATCGAATGATTTTAGCCGATCGGTCAAGTTTGACCGATCGGTTAAAAAATATCCGGTCAAGGTTCGAGTGATCGGCAAAAACCCTTGGTTTTTTGCCAGATCCAGTAGAAATTTGACCGATCGAATGATTTTAGCCGATCGGTCTAGTTTGACCGGTCGGTTAAAAAATATCCGGTCAAGGTTCGAGTGATCGGCAAAAAACCTTGGTTTTTTGCCAGATCCAGTAGAAATTTGACCGACCGATCGAATGATTTTAGCCGATCGGTCAAGTTTGACCGATCGATTAAAAAATATCCGGTCAAGGTTCGAGTGATCGGCAAAAAACCTTGGTTTTTTTTGCCAGATCCAGTAGAAATTTGACCGATCGAATGATATTAGCCGATCGGTCAAGTTTGACCGATCGGTTTAAAAAATATCCGGTCAAGGTTCGAGTGATCGGCAAAAAGCCTTGGTTTTTTGCCAGATCCAGTAGAAATTTGACAGATTAGTTGAAAGTTTTGAACCTGCCCTTAGAGAGGGTTTCGTAACTGTTTCGTTCTTCGATCTTCTGGCAGAGTTTTGAACATTGATGGAGTTTGATCTTTCCTGTGTTGAGTCTTTGGTTGGTTTGAATGAGGCTTTTGACCGGCGGTCCGGTTTACTCAGACCGGTGACTCGCTTGGACCGTTTGGTTCACGTGGACCGGTGGTCCGACGTTTCGTCTGGTCCGACGGTTCGCCTGATTTTGCGCCTGCTACGGATGGATGCCACGTGTTCCTACAAAAACATGCGATTTGATATGGTGAAGACACATGTCTTCTCGATTTGCGTACCTGTTTTACCCTGGGTATATGAGTTTCACTGGCTGTCATTTTTGCCTCACGCTTCAAAAATTTTCCGAAGTCCAAACTTTTCGCTCTCGATTTCTGCTTTTGCTCGATCGATCAGATGGCGTCTTCTGGAAGCTCGAAGAAGTCAGGCGGGGTCCCTTCGAAGAGGAAAGGAAAAGAGATTGTTGAGGTTCCATCCTCTCCGAAGGGCGGCCGCGGCAAGGGCAAGGCTGTGCTTGCCGAACTGGGGCAGCTGGGAAAAAGACACCAGGGAGTAGGGTTTGCTTCAGCGCCATCGAGGCCAGAGTATATCCCTAAGGTACAGTTCGTTCCGGGCCCGCTCATGTCTCTGTCAGAGGAAACTGAGTATGTATACAATACTGGTGGCGAGTTCACAGACTCAAAGAGGAAGAAGTGGCAGACATTGCTCTCTTTCTTCACCGAAGAAAGGGTGCAACCTTCGCTCCCCAGCATTCAGACTGCATTCGGCATTGACAAGAAGACCGTCTTCACCAGCTTTGCTAGCAATGAGAAGGTCATGGGAACCATCGTAACCATCGGCCAACTCAACTGCGGTCTGCGTCTACCGTTGCCACCCTTTGCGGCAAGATTATTGAACACGTCTGGCCTTTGCCCGGGGCAGGTCACTGGAAACGCCTGGCGAATTATCTACGCATTCTGCCGCGTGGAGTTGGATTTTCAAGAGGACTTGAAGGCGTGCTACTCCAGCATCTCGGAAGGTGAAGACGCTCGGATCGAGCTTGGATACTTCTTCTTCCACTATCGATGGGCTTACAGAAAGGATAGCCCATTCTACAATTTGACTGGTGTGTCTCCACTGCGCCCGCTAACTGATACAGTCCCTTCGGACAAGTTGTATACAGATTGGCCTCTCTCTGTTACCGGCGCATGGACACCCATCTCAGTGCTCGATACCCCCCGAGGTGAAGTGCACGACGCAGTGAAGATGTACAGCGAGGGAGGCATCTTTGCCTGGACCTCCGAGAGGGCTGGAGCAATCGACAACTTATTTCTGGAGTTGACCTGTGGAACCAGGTTGTGGAAGCAGTTCTCCAACTGCCCTGTGAGATATGGCAAGGCCAATCTCCTCCACCGATCAAAGGATAGATATGAGGACAATGAAGTCCTATACTCTGACTATGAGGAAGACCCTCATTCGGGCAAGATCATCCGGAAGATTCGGGCCGAGAAGAAAATCTACACTGCAAGGCGCCGCTTGCCCACTGTGGAGGAGAAACTGGTGATCCAAAGAGGCCCAGTGAAGAAGAAACGAAAAACCCTCAAGCAAAAGGAAGATGAAGACCAAGGGAAGAAGAATGAAGAAGAAGAAGAAAAAGAAAAGAAGGGGAGCGTCGAGGAAGACGAAGAGACCGAGAATGTCAGCCACGACAATAGTGGTAATGACGAGGACGAGGAAGGGGGCGGTGAGGATGATCTGTCTTCCACCCCCTCTGGTGGAGATGGTGAGAATGGGGGTGGTGAGGAAGAAATTCCTCCCACCCCCACTGGTGGTGCAACAGGGGAAGACTCGATTCCTATTCCTATTGACGAGGTTAGAGCCCGTCAAATGGAGGAAATTCTCGACATAGAAGGTGATGGCCCAAAGGCGGTTCCCACCTACAAGTTTGATGAATTGAAGAAGCCGCTGCGCTTCAAAATTAAGTTGTCGAGGAGTGGTGGGGTTGGAAGCAACCCCACACCCCTCGATCAAATTCCACCTGAAGTACCCCGCCTCGAAGGAGCAACCACGAGCGGGGGTATCGAAGTTGAACAACCCCCACCCCCCTCTCGGTCTCTGGCTGAGGAGGTGGCTGCTATGGTGGCGGGACTCGTCCAGCCAGGTGGGCCCCAGGAGGAAAGAGTCTCACCTCCCCGGGATGCTCCCTCCCCTATCCATTTGGAGAGGGAAAGTCGCGTGGGCGATGGAGCTACTCAACCTCAGCCAACGCCGGCTCCTACTCAGGAGAAAACGACCCCTCAGGGTGGTTCCGATCGCCGAAAGGGTAAGGAGCCAAGGGTTGAAGCCTCAGGTAATTGTACTAACTTGCCTTGATTTTCTTGCCTCTGAAGATTGGAAATAATCTAACACTTTGAACTTTCGTGTTGATTGCAGGTGCGCCTGTTGGCTCGACCCCGAAGATGAAGAGTTTGGGTGATGTTGACATCAACCACCCCACATCCGTGATCCGGAAACTCTGCAATCTTCCAGGGGCTACTCTGGATGAAGCTTTCGACAGGCTCGAACTGGTGGTAAGTGCATCTCGCTCGACCGATCATCTGAATTGCATCTTCAGAATAATTCTAACTCTTTTGTTCTTTTTGCAGAATTCAGCAGTTTTGAATGTCGCGACCAAGCTTTCCATGAAGGCGGGAGCAAAAGAAGCTTCAGTTGAAGTCTCCCGCTTAGCTGCCGCACTGGAGGTCGTAAGCGAGGAGAGGGATAAGCTGAGGGAGGCTCTATCCTCAAAGAAGGAGGCATTGAAGGCCAAGACCGAGGCCCTTCGCAAGGAAAAGTTGGAGAGCAAGGGCTGGCAGAATGGATACGAGGCCCGGGGTCACGAGCTTGAAGATCTGAAGAAACGATTCTTCAGGATCGAGAACTTGGGCTTCGATCGTGCTGCTCGAATAAAGGAGCTGGAGGCTCAACTTGCTGCTTCAGCAGAGACTCATAAGAAGGAGCTGGAGCATATGCGGAGTGAGTGCCAGAGCTACAGGGAAACAGCTGAAAAGGCGGCAGAAGCACTCAGGGCCCATGTTGCCAGTGTCCGATCCTCCAAGGCATCAGCGGCGAGCAAAGCTCGTACTGGATCTGAGGGGGAGAAGTCGCGTGCGCAGAGTGTGGCCAAGCCTTGAGACTTTTTCTTCCTTTCAATTGTTGTGCTTGTAAACTCTTGATATGTAATAGCTCGCTCCTGTACTTGTCATATTTTTGATAATAATAGAAATCTCTTTGGTGTTTAAAAATTGGATGTCTCTTGAGTTGAATGTCTTTGAATCTTATGTTCTGGATAGCATTAGCATAGATACAATCTTTTGAATGTAAGGGATCGAGTCGCAACTTGATTACCCAAACTTGTTTACCTTGAAATTTGAATTCGAATCTATGCAACACTTGTATGTAAGGGGTTGAGTCGCAACTCAAGCACCCAAACTTATTGCAACTTGAAAATTGAAACTTGAATTCGTGTAACACTTGAATGTGAGGGGTTGAGTCGCAACTCAAGCACCCAAACTTGTTAGACGATATCGAAATTGATTGAATTTGAACATTGAAACTTGAAGGTCAGTTTAACATTTGCTAGTAAGGGGTTGAGTCGCAACTCTAACACCCAAACTTGTTAAAAGACTTGGTAACTTGAATATGGTCAGTTTTTAACATTTGCTAGTAAGGGGTTGAGTCACAACTCTAACACCCAAACTTGTTAAAAGACCTGGTAACTTGAATTTGAAGCTGCTTTAGAATTTGAATTGAAAAGCTGAACACTTGCACATTTGAACATCTGAAAGAGAATTTTATTCATCACAGAATTTACATCATGGGTAGAACATCTTGAGGTGTCTGGAATTCCAAGCTCGAGGCAATCTATCTCCTTCTGGTGTGACCAGTCTGTAAGAACCTTTGCCTCCTACTGATTCAACGATATATGGACCTTCCCAGTTGGGAGCAAGCTTCCCACTGCTGTGCTCTTTGGTGTTGTAGAAAACTGCTCTGAGAACTAGGCTGCCCACTGGGAACTGTCTCTTGTAGATTTTCTTGTCGTAGGCTCTTTTGATCTTCTGTTGGTACTTGGCCACACGAAGTGATGCTTGATCTCGTAATTCTTCGGAGAAGTCTAGATCATTGATCCGAAGTTCTTCATTGATTCCTTCTTCAACTGCTTTGGTCTTCAAAGTACTTGATATGTTTTCTGTTGGGAGTACTGCTTCCGATCCATATGTTAGACGAAAGGGTGAGAACCCTGTTGATCTTCTCGGAGTTGTGCGATACCCCCAAAGAACTTCAGGTAGGACTTGCTCCCACAATCCTTTCTTGTCGTTGAGTTTCTTCTTGAGTATACCAAGTATGGCTCTATTTGAGGCTTCAGTTTGGCCATTGCATTGAGGATATCTTGGAGTTGAATAGAATAGCTTGATACCGTTGTTGAGACAGAACTCTCGAAACTTGTCGGAGTCAAACTGAGCTCCATTGTCAGCAACAAGAACTTGAGGCGTACCAAACCTTGAAAAGATGTTGTGCCGAATGAATTTGATCACTTCGTCGTCAGTCTCTCGGAAGAGGGGCACAGCTTCAACCCATTTGGTGAAATAATCCGTGGCCAACAGTAGATATTTCTTCTTGCTTGGAGTTGGAGGGAAAGGACCCAAGAAATCTAACCCCCATTGATGGAACGGCCAGGGACTTGATAGTTGATGAAGCTCATCTGCAGGGAGATGAATAGCTCGAGCGTGTCTTTGGCATGGCTCACATCTTTGAACAACTTGTTGAGCATCCTTTGCCATTGTTGGCCAGTAGTACCCTTGTAGTTTTGTCTTGGCTTCAAGAGATCTTCCTCCCGAATGATTCCCACAAGTTCCAGAGTGGATATCAATTAGGATTGCGAGTGCTTGCTCGGGACCAAGGCTCTTGAGCAATATCCCGTTGTGAGATTTGAAATATAAATCTTCACCTTGCAGAATGTAGCATGGGAGCTTCCTTTGAAGTCTTCGGGCTTGATTTGGAGCTTCCGGCATTTTGCCATGCTTGAAGAAATCGAAAATTGATCGTCTCCAGTCTTCAAGCTGATCTCCACCCCCAGATTCTTTTGTAGTAGTAAGGATCTGTTGATCGGGGGTGGTCTTGGACACTTCTTGATAATCGATTTGTATTTGCCTTCCTCCGAGTGAGTCTCCAAGAACTGAGGTAGCATTGGCTAAGGCATCTGCTTCTCGGTTCTCAGCTCTAGGGATTTGAATGAATTCAGCGGCAATAAAACGTTGTTGAAGATGTCGTACTAAGGCCAAGTAGAGTTGCATTCTTTCTTCGCGAGCTGTGTACACTCCATTGATTTGCCTTATGATCAATTGGGAGTCACTGTAGACGATGATTCGATCTACCCCCAGGGATTTCGCCATCTCGAGTCCAGAAATGAGTGCTTCGTATTCGGCTTCGTTGTTGGTGGCAGTGAATCCGAGGAGAGTGGCTTTCTGGAGATGATCAAGTTCGGGGGAT
The DNA here is from genome assembly GCA_947650365.1 of Chamaelirium japonicum. Classification (NCBI taxonomy): domain Eukaryota; kingdom Viridiplantae; phylum Streptophyta; class Magnoliopsida; order Liliales; family Melanthiaceae; genus Chamaelirium; species Chamaelirium japonicum. The sequence continues at coordinate 91,577,024 of OX393550.1, forward strand.
ACCAAGACTATCCCAGTTCCCGAACCGATCGAACTTGAAGCTCCATCAGTATAAAGTTTCCATGGAGAAGTTGCAGCTGTAGCTTCGAGAGTTGGATCAATTTTTGTTGCAAGGTTGATCGGAGTATTGTCCTCATCTTCCAAGCGCATATCGACATCTTCTTCCCAAGTTATGGGATCTTCAACTGGAAAATCAGCTAGAAAATCAGCAATAGCTTGACCTTTGATAGAAGTGCGAGATTCGAACTGAATCCCCAGGGAACTCATTTCGATCACCCATTTGGTCATTCGACCAGCTCGACCAGCTTTGTCAATGATATCTTTGAGCGAATGTTCTGAAACGACAGTGATCTGGTGAGAGACGAAGTATGGTTGAAGGCGACGCGATGCAGTGAGTAAGGCTAGGATGACTTTCTCAGTTTTTGAATAACGAGTTTCAGCCTGGAGAAGAGTGTGACTGATATAATAGACTGGATGCTCGAAACCTTCTCTTCTACTGACTAAGACTGCACTGATTGCTTGATTGGTTACGGCGAGATAGAGCCATAAGTCTTCTTGTGGAAGTGGAGCCGTCAAGATAGGAGCTTGCACCAGATATTTCTTGATGCTTTGAAATGCTTCTTCACAAATTGGACTCCACCCTGAAGTATCCGCCTTTCGTAGTTTGTCGAAGAGAGGTTTACATTTGTCAGAAGACTTTGAGATGAACCGATTGAGGGCAGCAAGTCTTCCAGTGAGGCGCTGCACTTCCTTTCGATTGGTAGGTGATGGCATGTCGAGGATAGCTCGAATTTGATCAGGATTGGCTTCAATACCCCTCCTGGTCACAAGATAACCCAGGAATTTGCCAGATTGAACTCCGAAAGCGCACTTGGCTGGATTGAGCTTCATTCGATATTTTCGAAGAACTTGAAAGGTTTCTGCCAGATCAGAAAAATGCTTGCTCCGAATGGAACTCTTGGTGAGGAGATCATCGACATAGACTTCGACGTTGCGGCCGATCTGATCTTCGAACATTTTTGTGACTAGCCGTTGATAGGTGGAACCAGCATTTTTGAGGCCGAATGGCATTACGTTGTAGCAGTAGAGACCTCGGCTAGTCACGAAGCAAGTTTTCTCTTGATCGTCTGCATGAAGTGGAATTTGATTGTATCCAGAATACCCATCCATGAAAGACAATAGCTCGTGGCCAGCGGTGGCATCGACGAGTCTATCGATTCTTGGCATGGGGAATGGGTCTTTGGGGCAAGCCTTGTTGAGGTTGGTAAAGTCGATGCAGACTCTTACTTTCCCATTCTTCTTTGGAACAGCAACTATGTTAGAGATCCAGGTAGGATACTCTACTTCTCGGATGAGGCCTGCTGCGAGTAGCTTGGTGATTTCTTCTTGAACAGCAACTTGCAGCTCTGGCCGGATGGTGCGTGGTTTTTGCTTGACAGGTTTTACTTCTTCTTTGATTGCAAGTCGGTGACAAGCGTCATCCGGATTGATACCAAGCATGTCTTCGAAACACCAGGCGAAGACGTCGATATTGGACTGGAGGAAGGATACCATGTCTTGCGCTTCTGCGTCGCTAAGACCGGTACCAATAAATGTTTGTTGAGGGAGATCTCCACTGCCAATGTTGATAGGGATGATTTCTTCAATTGAAGGTGATGTTTCCCATTCGATTGGTGGAGGTTCGGTCAGCGGAATCTCCTTTGATTGCTATTTGGAAGAGGGACCAGCTTCATCTCGTGGCTGCTTTGGAGGAGCAATGTTGATCTTTCGATCTGTTTTAGCCGCAGCAGCCTCACAAGACCTTCCAGCTTGTTGATCACCTCGAATGCAGACGATGCCTTCTCCTGTTGCAAACTTGAGAAGTTGGTGATAAGAAGAGGAGATGGCATTGATCTGGTGGAGGAATGGCCGCCCAAGAATGGCGTTGTAGCTAGACATTCCTTCGACGATTGCAAACCTCACCGAGACTCGAGTCTCTCGGCTGAGGTCGATGGTAAATCTGGACTCGCCCACCGTGATGCTTTGTTCGCCGTTGAAGCCGGTGATCACGGTCGGGACGACGTCGAGGCTTTGATACTTATGTCCTAGACGTTTGAAGCAGTCTGAGAACATAATGTCGATGGAGCTTCCGGTGTCAATGAGGATCCGATTGACAGTGCTTCCGTCGATGAGGAGTTTCAAGACAAGAGGGTCTCGATGGGGAGTGTGAACTCCTTGAAGATCTGCGTCATTGAAGACGATAGAGGGCCAAGCCAAACCTTCGATGGGCTTCTCGATCCAAGTGTCTTCCTTGTTTGCTGCAGCACGAACATGGAAGATGCGTCGAACTTGTCGATCCACTTCTTTCTCGGTTATTGATTGATTGTGCAACGATCCGTGAATGCCAAAGATATTGGCTTTCACAGAGATTGGTTGCCGGTTGGAGGAGATTTGATGTACCCAACACACTTCTTTCCCCTTTGCAGAGGCTCGGCGTTGATCATGTCCGCCTTTGACGAATTCTTGAAGATGGCCTTCTCGCAATAGGTCTTCAAGATGGAACTTCAGCCGAAAACACCGATCGGTGGAGTGGCCGTGACTTCGGTGGAAGTCGCAATATACTGTTTTATCAGCTGTAAATTTCGAGTTCGGCTGAAGAGGGTTGGGCCTTCGAACGAATTCTTCATGTTGAATGCGGTCGAGTATCTGTTCGACCGGCATATTCCACTCGGTGAAAGTGGTCTTCGTTGGAGATCGACGCCCATCATTCTTTGATCGTTTGTTGGCTGGAGGGGCTGCTGCATCGGTGTTGTGAGCCTTGGCGGCATACTTAGGAGCTTCTCTTTCCGCAGGCCTTCGTTTTGTTTCTCGCCCTTTACGAGCGACTTGATCGTCTTCGACCTCGATTTCTCTCTGGATTCGATCGAACATAGCACCCAGAGAAGGAGGGGGATTACGGATGAAGTCGTTGTAGATGTGTAGATCGAAGCGGAGAGCGTTCTGGAAAGCCAACATAATGGCTTCATCATCCAGATGTCTTCCAGAGAGGGCAGCATGCTCGTTGCGAAACCTCCTAGTGAAACTTCGGAGAGTCTCGTCAGCACCCATCCTTAGCCGATATAGAGAGTCGAGCTTTTTCTCGGGCTTTAGATTGAGCTGATAATGCTGCACGAAGAGTTTAGCTAAAACATCGAACTGGGTAATAGACCCAGCTCGGAGATTGTGATACCAGTCGAGCGACGGCTCATCGAGACTTCCTGCGAAGGTGCGGCAGAGCACATTGTTTTCTTCTTCGTGCGGCGTTAAAGCTTGCTTGAATGCGAGAATATGGAGAGTAGGATCTCCTCGGACGCAGTTGAATTTGGGGAGGACAGGAGTTCTCCATCCCCTTGGAAATGTTGTCTCAAAGAGACTTCGATGTAGAGGTCCGGCAGAAGAATAGCCATCCCTGCGACCATGTCCTCGACCTAGAGGTGGGTCAAGAGGCAAGATCGCAAGGTCGTGCTTGGGCATCGAAGTATTTGCCGGTTGAAGTCGATGTCGGAGGTCCGATCCAAGCCCGCGCTGAAGTGGAATGGAAGGGGAAACTCGACTCTTTGAAGGAGCGCCTTTCATCTGATGTCTCCTTGGTATGTTGAGCTTCGAAGGTATTTTCTTGTCGCAGTTGCGGCCAGAAGAAGATTGGGATGACTCATCTTCGAGGCGATCCCAAACACTCTGCTTCCAGGGGGCAGCAGAGGGGGTTGGATCACGTCGAATTCTCTCGAGGGCAGTAGTACCTATTGACCTCCGTTGTTCAGAGTGGATTGAATATCGTGGAAGATCGACCCTCTCGCTTGCAGGGGGAATAGGTAGAGCGATCCCAGCCTCGGAAGCTGCTTTCTTTAGAGCATCCCTCTCAGCAGTGAGGGTGGCGTTCTGCTTCGCCAATTGGAGCAATTGGAAGTCGACTGCAGAAATTTGGTAGGTCGACGGAGGGTCTTCAGCAGGAGTAGGTGTTGTTTGCCCAATCGACTGTCGCGCGGGGTGGGCGATAGGTCGATCGACAGACTTGCCACTCCCTGAACGAACCCCCATCTCAGGAACAGCAAGGGGCTGTCCGAAGTTGAGCCTTTGACTCATTGAACGAGTCTCAGGACGAGCTTGTTGTTGAGTGTTACTTCCTTCTGGTTGACCTTGATGTTTCGTCCTCGCCATTCAGAGAGCGAAAGGTGCAACGAGAGTGCCGTTCAGTTGTCTGATCAACCGAGAGGGCGAGGAAGTTTGACAATCAAGATCAGTTGTAGGTTCAATCGATCAAGTAGTAACGGAGAGTTGGACTTTTTGATCGGATCCCACAGACGGCGCCAAACTGTGGGGGAAAATCTTCGTGCCGACCCGAAGACCTTCGCAGCACCAGTCAATCGAAGTCGAAGTTGATGTCGAAGATCGTTGGTCGATCTGTTGATTGAAGTAGAAGCCTTTGATATGTAAGCAGAGAGATGCAATCAGAGATAATATTGACACGTGAGATGTGATCTCGGAGTTCAGCCGAAGCCTACGTCTCCGTGCTATAGGGAGCAACCCGAATTCACTAACACTTCAGCTGAAGTGACCTCGACAGGCCGAGTGTCACTGAAAACCCTCTGATCTCTTCTAAGGAGAAAAGAAGATCAAATAGAGATGGTAGATCAGAAGTTGAAAATCCCAGAGCTTTGGTTCTGAAAGTCAGATCTCAGAGTGGAAATCATAATTTTCGGGGATCCTTTTACATTCGAAGGCTCTGCTATTTATAGGATTCTCTGGGAGGAATTCCGGGGCAAATGGCGGTTTTCCGCTGTCGTATCTGGGATTCTCCAGGTAAAGCTAGCGGGCCCCGCTACCGTCTTCTGGGGGATTCCACAGGCTCGTGGGCCTATTGGACGGGGCCGATGGGTCCCGTGGTGGTCCTCGTGGGCCCACCAGGCAGGGCTGGTGGGTCCCGTGGTAGTCTTCGTGGTCCCACCAGGCAGGGCCGGTGGGTCCCGTGGTAGTCTTCGTGGTCCCACCAGGCAGGGCCGGTGGGTCCCGCGGTAGTCTTCGTGGTCCCACCAGGCAGGGCCGATGGGTCCCGCGGTAGTTGGTAAACTTCTGCCAAAATTTGCACCCACACAATCCATTCTAATTCATTCGTACGAACCATTCTAATTCATTCATACAAGCTATTCTAAATCATTCGCACGAATGTCTCAATTCTAATTCATTCGTATGATCCATTCCAATTCTAATTCACTCGTACAATCCATTCTAATTCATTCGTTCGTATGATCCATTCTAATTCATTCGTACGAGCTATAATTGCACGAATGTATCCATTCTAATTCATTTGTACGATCCTTTCTAATTCATTCATACGACCCATTCTAATTCATTCGTACGAGCAATTCTAATTCATTCTTACGACCAATTCTAATTAATTGGTACGATCGATTTAATTAAATCGTATGATCCATTCTAATTCATTCGCACGAATGTATCCACTCTAATTCATTCGTATGATCCATTCTAATTTGTTTGTACGAACCATTCTAATTCATTCGTATGAGCTATTCTAATTCATTCGTACGATCCAATCTAATTAGTTAGAATGGATCATACGAATAAATTAGAATGGATACATTCGTGCGAATGAATTAGAATGGATCGTACGAATGAATTAGAATGGATCGTACGAATGAATTAGAATGGGTCGTACAAATGAATTAGAATAGATCGTACAGATGAATTTGAATGGATCATGCAAATGAATTAGAATGGATCGTACAAATGAAGTAGAATTGGTCGTACGAATGAATTAGAATGGATCATACGAATGAATTAGAATGGATCATACGAATGAATTAAAATGGATTGTATGAATGAATTAGAATGGGTCGAACGAATGAATTAGAATAGCTCGTATGAATAAATTAGAATGGTTTGTATAAATGAATTAGAATGGATCGTACGAATGAATTAGAATGGATACAATTCATTCGTACGATCCATTCTAATTCATTCGTAAGAATGTATCCATTCTAATTCATTCATATGATCCATTCAAATTCATTCGCACGATCCATTCTAATTCATTCGTACGATCCATTCAAATTCATTCGCACGAATGTATCCATTCTAATTCATTCGTACGATCCATTCTAATTCATTCGCATGATCCATTCTAATTCATTAGTACGATCCATTATAATTCATTCGTACGATCAATTTTAATTCATTTGTATGAACCATTCTAATTCATTCGCACGAATGTATCTATTCTAATTCATTCGTGTGATCCATTCTAATTCATTCGCATGAATGTATCTATTCTAATTCATTCGCACGGTCCATTCTAATTCATTCGCATGATCCATTCTAATTCATTCGTATGAACCATTCTAATTCATTCGCACGAATGTATCCATTCTAATTCATTCATACGATCCATTCTAATTCATTCGCATGATCCTTTCTAATTCATTCGTACGATCAATTCTAATTCATTCGTACGATCCATCCTAATTCATTCATACGATCCATTCTAATTCATTTACACGAATGTATCCATTCTAATTCATTCGTATGATCCATTCTAATTCATCCGCACGAATCGATCCATTCTAATTCATTCGTACGATCCTTTCAAATTCATTCGCACGATCCATTCTAGTTCATTCGTACGATCCATTCTAATTTATTTGCATGAATGTATCCATTATAATTCATTCGTTTGATCCATTCTAATTCATTCCCACGATCCATTCTTATTCATTTGTACGATCCGTTCTAGTTTATTTGTATCATCCATTCTAATTCATTCGTATGATGCATTCTAATTTATTAGCATGAATATATCCATTCTAATTCATTCGTACGGTCCATTCTAATTCATTCGTACGATCCATTCTAATTCATTCGTATGATCCATTCTAATTCATTCGTACGATCCATTCTAATTCATTCGCCCGAATGAATCCATTCTAATTCATTCATAAGATCTATTCTAATTCATTCGTACGATCCATTCTAATTCATTCGGATGAATGTATCCATTCTAGTTTATTCGTATGATCCTTTCTAATTCAATCGTACGAACCATTCTAATTCATTCGCATGATCCATTCTAATTCATTCGCACGATCCATTCTAATTCATTTGTACGATCTATTCTAGTTTATTCGTACGATCCATTCCAATTCATTCGCATGAATGTATCCATTCTAATTCATTCGTACGATCCATTCTAATTCATTCGCATGATCCATTGTAATTCATTCGTACGATCGATTCTAATTCATTCGTACGATCCATTACAATTCATTTGCACGAATCGATCCATTCTAATTCATTCGTACGATCCATTCTAATTCATTCGTACGATCCATTCTAATTCATTCGCATGAATGTATCCATTCTAATTCATTCGTACGATCCATTATAATTCATTCGTACGATCCATTCTAATTCAAATGGATACATTCGTGCAAATGAATTAGAATGGATACATTCGTTCGAATCATATAGAATGGATCGTACGAATGATATAGAATTGATCGTATGAATTAATTAGAATGGATACATTCGTGTGAATGAATTTGAATGGATCGTACAAATGAATTAGAATGGATCATACGAATGAATTAGAATGGATCGTACGAATGAATTAGAATGGATACATTCGTACGAATGAATTAGAATGGATACATTCGTGCGAATGAATTAGAATGGATGATGCGAATGAATTAGAATGGATCGTACAAATGAATTCGAATGGTGTGGGTGCAAATTTTGGCAGAAGTTTACCAGCTACCGCGGGACCCACCGGCCCTGCCTGGTGGGCCCACGAGGACTACCACGGGACCCACCGGCCCTGCCTGGTGGGCCCACGAAGACTACCACGGGACCCACCGGCCCTGCCTGGTGGGCCCACGAGGACTACCACGGGACCCACCAGCCCTGCCTGGTGGGCCCACGAGGACCACCGCGGGATCCACCGGCCCTGCCTGGTGGGCCCACGAGGACCACCGCAGGACCCACCGGCCCTGCCCGGAAGGCCCACGAGCTGTAGAATTCCCCAGAAGACGGTAGCGGGGCACGCTAGCTTTACCTAGAGAATCCCCAGATACGACAACAGAAAACCGCCATTTGCCCCGGAATTCCTCCCCGGGAAGTCTATAAATAACAAAGCCTTCGAATGTAATAGGATCGAAATCTGAGATCAAACTCTCAGTTCTAAAAAAAAACCAGAGCTCTGGGATTTCCAACTTCCCATCTTCCACCTCTCTTTGATCTTCTTTTTCTCTCAAAGAGATTAGAGTTTTCAGTGATACTCGGCCTGTCGAGATCACTTCAACATAAGTGTTAGTGAATTCGGGTTGCTCCCTATAGCACGGAGACGTAGGCTTCGGCTGAACTCCGAGATCACATCTCTTGTGTCAAACTCTCTCTCTGATTGCCTCTCTGTTTACATATCGAAAGAGGTAACTTCAACTCCAATTGACAGATCGATCAACGATCTTCAACTCGAACCTTCAATTGACTGGTGCTGCGAGAGTCTTCGGGTCGGCACGAAGATTTTCCCCCACAGTTTGGCACCGTCTGTGGGATCCGATCAAAAAGTCCAACTCTCCGTTACTACTTGATCGGTTGAACCTACAACTGATCTTGATAGTCAAACTTCCTCGCCCTCTCGGTTGATCAGACAACTGAACGGCACTCTCGTTGCACCTTTCGCTCTCTGAATGGCGAGGACGAAACATCAAGGTCAACCAGAAGGAAGTAACACTCAACAACAAGCTCGTCCTGAGACTCGTTCAATGAGTCAAAGGCTCAACTTCGGACAGCCCCTTGCTGTTCCTGAGATGGGGGTTCGTTCAGGGAGTGCCAAGTCTGTCGATCGACCTATCGCCCACCCCGCGCGACAGTCGATTGGGCAAACAATACCCACTCCTGCTGAAGACCCTCCGTCGACCTACCAAATTTCTGCAGTCGACTTCCAATTGCTCCAATTGGCTAAGCAGAACGCCACCCTCACTGCTGAGAGGGATGCTCTGAAGAAAGCAGCTTCCAAGGCTGGGATCGCTCTACCTATTCCCCCTGCAAGCGAGAGGGTCGATCTTCCACGACATTCAATCCACTCCGAACAACGGAGGTCAATGGGTACTACTGCCCTCGAGAGGATTCGACGTGATCTAACCCCCTCTGCTGCCCCCTGGAAGCAGAGTGTTTGGGATCGCCTCGAAGATGAGTCATCCCAATCTTCTTCTGGCCGCAACTGCGACAAGAGAATACCTCCGAAGCTCAACATACCAAGGAGGCATCAGATGAAAGGCGCTCCTTCAAAGAGTCGAGTTTCCCCTTCCATCCCACTTCAGCGTGGGCTTGAATCGGACCTCCGACATCGACTTCAACCGGCAAATACTTCGATGCCTGAGCAAGACCTTGCGATCTTGCCTCTTGACCCACCTCTAGGTCGAGGACATGGTCGCAGGGATGGCTATTCTTCTGCCGGACCTCTACATCGAAGTCTCTTTGAGACAACATTCCCAAGAGGATGGAGAACTCCTGTCCTCCCCAAATTCAACTGCGTTCGAGGAGATCCTACTCTCCACATTCTCGCATTCAAGCAAGCTTTAACACCGCACGAAGAAGAAAACAATGTGCTCTGCCGCACCTTCGCAGGAAGTCTCAATGAGCCGTCGCTCGACTGGTATCACAATCTCCGAGCTGGGTCTATTACCCAGTTCGATGTTTTAGCTAAACTCTTCGTGCAGCATTATCAGCTCAATCTAAAGCCCGAGAAGAAGCTCGACTCTCTATATCGGCTAAGGATGGGTGCTGACGAGACTCTCCGAAGTTTCACTAGGAGGTTTCGCAACGAGCATGCTGCCCTCTCTGGAAGACACCTGGATGATGAAGCCATTATGTTGGCTTTCCAGAACGCTCTCCGCTTCGATCTACACATCTACAACGACTTCATCCGTAATCCCCCTCCTTCTCTGGGTGCTATGTTCAATCGAATCCAGAGAGAGATCGAGGTCGAAGACGATCAAGTCGCTCGTAAAGGGCGAGAAACAAAACGAAGGCCTCCGGAAAGAGAAGCTCCTAAGTATGCCGCCAAGGCTCACAACGCTGATGCAGCAGCCCCTCCAGCCAACAAACGATCAAAGAATGATGGGCGTCGATCTCCAACGAAGACCACTTTCACCGAGTGGAATATGCCGGTCGAACAGATACTCGACCGCATTCAACATGAAGAGTTCGTTCGAAGGCCCAACCCTCTTCAGCCAAACTCGAAATTTACAGCTGATAAAACAGTATATTGCGACTTCCACCGAAGTCACGGCCACTCCACCGATCGGTGTTTTCGGCTGAAGTTCCATCTTGAAGACCTATTGCGAGAAGGCCATCTTCAAGAATTCGTCAAAGGCGGACATGATCAACGCCGAGCCTCTGCAAAGGGGAAAGAAGTGTGTTGGGTACATCAAATCTCCTCCAATCGGCAACCAATCTCTGTGAAAGCCAATATCTTTGGCATTCACGGATCATTGCACAATCAATCAATAACCGGGAAAGAAGTGGATCGACAAGTTCGACGCATCTTCCATGTTCGTGCTGCAGCAAACAAGGAAGACACTTGGATCGAGAAGCCCATCGAAGGTTTGGCTTGGCCCTCTATCGTCTTCAATGACGCAGATCTTCAAAGAGTTCACACTCCCCATCGAGACCCTCTTGTCTTGAAACTCCTCATCGATGGAAGCACTGTCAACCGGATCCTCATTGACACCGGAAGCTCCATCGACATTATGTTCTCAGACTGCTTCAAACGTCTAGGACATAAGTATCAAAGCCTCGACGTCGTCCCGACCGTGATCACCGGCTTCAACGGCGAACAAAGCATCACGGTGGGCGAGTCCAGATTTACCATCGACCTCAGCCGAGAGACTCGAGTCTCGGTGAGGTTTGCAATCGTCGAAGGAATGTCTAGCTACAACGCCATTCTTGGGCGGCCATTCCTCCACCAGATTAATGCCATCTCCTCTTCTTATCACCAACTTCTCAAGTTTGCAACCGGAGAAGGCATCGTCTGCATTCGAGGTGATCAACAAGCTGGAAGGTCTTGTGAGGCTGCTGCGGCTAAAACAGATCGAAAGATCAACATTGCTCCTCCAAAGCGGCCACGAGATGAAGCTGGTCCCTCTTCCAAATAGCAATCAAAGGAGATTCCGCTGACCGAACCTCCACCAATCGAATGGGAAACATCACCTTCAATTTAAGAAATCATCCCTATCAACATTGGCAGTGGAGATCTCCCTCGACAAACATTTATTGGTACCGGTCTTAGCGACGCAGAAGCGCAAGACATGGTATCCTTCCTCCAGTCCAATATCGACGTCTTCACCTGGTGTTTCGAAGACATGCCTGATATCAATCCGGATGACGCTTGTCACCGACTTGCAATCAAAGAAGAAATAAAACCTGTCAAGCAAAAGCCACGCACCATCCGGCCAGAGCTGCAAGTTGCTGTTCAAGAAGAAATCACAAAGCTACTCGCAGCAGGCTTCATCCGAGAAGTAGAGTATCCTACCTGGATCTCTAACATAGTTGCTGTTCCAAAGAAGAATGGGAAAGTCAGAGTCTGCATCGACTTCACCAACCTCAACAAGGCTTGCCCCAAAGACCCATTCCCCATGCTAAGAATCGATAGACTCGTCGATGCCACTGCTGGCCACGAGCTATTGTCTTTCATGGATGGGTATTCTGGATACAATCAAATTCCACTTCATGCAGACGATCAAGAGAAGACTTGCTTCGTGACTAGCCGAGGTCTCTACTGCTACAACGTAATGCCATTCGGCCTCAAAAATGCTGGATCCACCTATCAACGGTTAGTCACAAAAATGTTCGAAGATCAGATCGGCCGCAACGTCGAAGTCTATGTCGATGATCTCCTCACCAAGAGTTCCATTCGGAGCAAGCATCTTTCTGATCTGGCAGAAACCTTTCAAGTTCTTCGAAAATATCGTATGAAGCTCAATCCAGCCAAGTGCGCTTTCGGAGTTCAATCTGGTAAATTCCTGGGTCATCTTGTGACCAGGAGGGGTATTGAAGCCAATCCCGATCAAATTTGAGCCATCATCGATATACCTTCACCTACAAATCGAAAAGAAGTTCAACGCCTGACTGGAAGGTTAGCAGCACTCAATCGATTCATCTCAAAATCTTCCGACAAATGCAAACCCCTCTTCGACAAACTACGAAAGGCGGATACTTCAGGGTGGAGTCCAATTTGTGAAGAAGCATTTCAAAGCATCAAGAAATATCTGGTGCAAGCTCCTATCTTGACGGCTCCACTTCCACAAGAAGACTTATGGCTCTATCTCGCCGTAACCAATCAAGCAATCAGTGCAGTCTTAGTCAGTAGAAGAGAAGGCTTCGAGCATCCAGTCTATTATATCAGTCACACTCTTCTCCCGACTGAAACTCGCTATTCAAAAACTGAGAAAGTCATCCTAGCCTTACTCACTGCATCGCGTCGCCTTCAACCATACTTCGTCTCTCACCAGATCACTGTCATTTCAGAACATTCGCTCAAAGATATCATTGACAAAGCTGGTCGAGCTGGTCGAATGACCAAATGGGTGATCGAAATGAGTTCCCTGGGGATTCAGTTCGAATCTCGCACTTCTATCAAAGGTCAAGCTATTGCTGATTTTCTAGCTGATTTTCCAGTTGAAGACCCCATCACTTGGGAAGAAGATGTCGACATGCGCTTGGAAGATGAGGACAATACTCCGATCAACCTTGCAACAAAAATTGATCCAAATCTCGAAGCTACTGCTGCAACTCCTCCATGGAAACTTTATACTGATGGAGCTTCAAATTCGATCGGTTCGGGAACTGGGATAGTCTTGGTGTCCCCCGAACTTGATCATCTCCAGAAAGCCACTCTCCTCGGATTCACTGCCACCAACAACGAAGCCGAATACGAAGCACTCATTTCTGGACTCGAGATGGCGAAATCCCTGGGGGTAGATCGAATTATCGTCTACAGTGACTCCCAATTGATCATAAGGCAAATCAACGGAGAGTACACAGCTCGCGAAGAAAGAATGCAACTCTACTTGGCCTTAGTACGACATCTTCAACAACGTTTTATTGCCGCAAAATTCATTCAAATTCCCAGAGCAGAGAACCAAGAAGCAGATGCCTTAGCCAATGCTGCCTCAGTTCTTGGAGACTCACTCGGAGGAAGGCAAATACAGATCGATTATCAAGAAGTGTCCAAGACCACCCCCGATCAACAGATCCTTACTACTACAAAAGAATCTGGGGGTGGAGATCAGCTTGAAGACTGGAGGCGATCAATTTTCGATTTCTTCAAGCGTGGCAAAATGCCGGAAGATCCAAATCAAGCCCGAAGACTTCAAAGGAAGCTCCCATGCTACATTCTGCAAGGTGAAGATTTATATTTCAAATCTCACAACGGGATGTTGCTCAAGTGCCTTGGTCCCGAGCAAGCACAGGCAATCCTAATTGATATCCACTCTGGAACTTGTGGGAATCATTCGGGAGGAAGATCTCTTGAAGCCAAGACGAAACTACAAGGGTACTACTGGCCAACAATGGCAAGGGATGCTCAACAAGTTGTTCAAAGATGTGAGCCATGCCAAAGACACGCTCGAGCTATTCATCTCCCTGCAGATGAGCTTCATCAACTATCAAGTCCCTGGCCATTCCATCAATGGGGGTTAGATTTCTTGGGTCCTTTCCCTCCAACTCCAAGCAAGAAGAAGTATCTACTGCTGGCCACGGATTATTTCACCAAATGGGTGGAAGCTGTGCCCCTCTTCCGAGAGACTGACGATGAAGTGATCAAATTCATTCGGCGCAACATCTTCTCAAGGTTTGGTACACCTCAAATTCTTGTTGCTGACAATGGAGCTCAGTTTGACTCCGACAAGTTTCGAGAATTCTGTCTCAACAACGGTATCAAGCTATTCTATTCAACTCCAAGATATCCTCAATGCAATGGCCAAGCTGAAGCCTCAAATAGAGCCATACTTGGTATACTCAAGAAGAAACTCAACGACAAGAAAGGATTGTGGGAGCAAGTCCTACCTGAAGTTCTTTGGGGGTATCGCACAACTCCGAGAAGATCAATAGGGTTCTCACCCTTTCGTCTAACATATGGATCAGAAGCAGTACTCCCAACAGAAAATATATCAAGTACTTTGAAGACCAAAGCAGTTGAAGAAGGAATCAATGAAGAACTTCGGATCAATGATCTAGACTTCTCCGAAGAATTACGAGATCAAGCATCACTTCGTGTGGCCAAGTACCAACAGAAGATCAAAAGAGCCTATGACAAGAAAATCTACAAGAGACAGTTCTCAGTGGGCAGCCTAGTTCTCAGAGCAGTTTTCTACAATACCAAAGAGCACAGCAGTGGGAAGCTTGCTCCCAACTGGGAAGGTCCATATATCGTTGAATCAGTAGGAGGCAAAGGTTCTTACAGACTGGTCACACCAGAAGGAGATAGATTACCTCGAGCTTGGAATTCCAGACACCTCAAGATGTTCTACCCATGATGTAAATTCTGTGATGAATAAAATTCTCTTTCAGATGTTCAAATGTGCAAGTGTTCAGCTTTTCAATTCAAGTTCTAAAGCAGCTTCAAATTCAAGTTACCAGGTCTTTTAACAAGTTTGGGTGTTAGAGTTGTGACTCAACCCCTTACTAGCAAATGTTAAAAACTGACCATATTTAAGTTACCAAGTCTTTTAACAAGTTTGGGTGTTAGAGTTGCGACTCAACCCCTTACTAGCAAATGTTAAACTGACCTTCAAGTTTCAATGTTCAAATTCAATCAATTTCGATATCGTCTAACAAGTTTGGGTGCTTGAGTTGCGACTCAACCCCTCACATTCGAATGTTACACGAATTCCAGTTCAAATTTTCAAGTTACAATAAGTTTGGGTAATTGAGTTACGACTCGACCCCATACATTCAAGTGTTTGTATCTATTCAACATTCCAATACCATTCAGAGCACAACATTCAAAGGCATTCAACACAAGGCATTCAATTTTCAAAACATCAAAAATCTCTATTATCAAAAATTGATCAAGTACAGGAGTGAGCTGCTACAATGCAAGAGTTTACAAGTGTAAACAACCAAGAAAAGGAAGAAATACATCAGGGTTTGGCTACGCTTGGAGCACGCGACTTCTCTCCTTCAGATTCGCCACGAGGCTTGCTCGCAACCGAAGCTTTAGAAGATCGGACACTGCTAACATGTGCCCTGAGCGCCTCTGCCGCTTTCTCAGTTGTTTCTTTGTAACTCTTGCATTCAGACAATGCATGCTCCAAGGCCTTCTTGGAAGTCTCCTCCCTGGCAGCAAAAGCAGCATGTTGAGCAGCTAGTTGTTCTTTCAGCTCCGTGATCTCGATAGTGTGACCGCAGGACACGTTCTCAACCTTGGAGAGTCGATTCTTCAAGGATTCAAGCTCGTGACTCTGCGCCTCACAACGATCCTGCAGCCCCTTGATCTCCAGCTTCCCCTTGCGAAGATCCTCGATCTTGGCCTTGAGAGATAGTTTCTTTGAACTCAGGAGCTCCCTCAGCCCATCTCTTTCCTCGCTCACAGCTTTCAGTTCAGCTGTCAAACGGGTTACCTCAGAGGCGGCTTCCCGTTCTCCTGCCTTCCTGGAGAGCTTGCTTGCGATTCTCAAACAGGCTGAGTTCTGCAAATAGACAAAGAGTTAGAATTATTCTGAAGATACAATTCGAATAATTGATCAAAGCATATGCACATACCACTACTTCAAGCCGATCGAAGGCTTCTTCAAAAGTAGCTTCAGGAAGATTGCAAAGCTTCCGGAGCGTGTTAGTAGGATGGTTGATGTCAACATCACCCAAACTCCTTATCTTTTTAGCCGGGCCAGCAGGTGTACCTACAATCCATGCAGCAATTCTAAGTGTTAGTATATTTTCAAGCTTCAAAGACAAGACAGTCAATCAAAACAGGTTAGTACAGATACCTGAAGCCTCGACTTGGGGAGCCTTTCCCTTCCCACTGCCGGAGCTCTTACCCTTGGGGGTCGATTTCTCCTTGGTGGGGGTTGACTCTGGCAAGGGTTGAGGAGTAGCTTTACCAACCCGACTTCCTCTCTCCAAATGAGCAGGAGAGGGAACGTCTCGAGGAGGTGAAGCTCCCCCTTCGTCCTCGTGCCCGCTCGAATGGTCGAGCCCTGCCACCATGGCAGCCACCTCTTCAGCCAGAGATAGTGAGGGGGGTGGGGGTTGTTCAACCTCCACACCCCCACTTGTAGTTGCCCCTTCCAGGCGGGGAACCTCAGGAGGTATCTGATCGAGGGGTGTGGGGTTGCTTCCAACCCCACCACTCCCCGATATCCTGATCTTGAAACGGAGGGGGTTCTTCTTCAACTCCCCAAAGTCGTAGGTGGGAATCACCTTGGGGCCATCGCCCGTTGCATCCAAAACTTCCTCCATCTTGCGAGCCTTATCCTCGTTTATGAGGATAGGCTGCGATTCCTCGTCAGCACCACCAGTGGGGGTGGGAGGAATTTCTTCCTCACCACCCCCATATCCTTGACCACCATCAGTGGGGGTGGGAGGAAGAAATTCCTCACCACCCCCATCTTCATCATCCTCATCTTCATCTTCCCCATCTTCTTCATCTTCCCCATCGCTGTCTGTGCCCTCATCCTCCTCATCTCCGCCCTCCTCCTCCCTCTCTACCTCTTCTTCGTCATCTTCATCATTCTTTTTCTCCTCATCCTCCTCCTGCTTGATGGGGACTTTTCTCTTCTTCTTCGCCGGGCCCTTTGGAATTACCAGCTTCTCCTTCGAGGGCAAGCTGCGCCTGGCTCCATAAACCTTCTTCTCAAATCGAAGCCTTCTGACAATTTTTCCAAACCGAGGGTCTTCCTCGTAATCAGAGTAGATGACCTCATTGTCTTCGTATCGAAGCTTCGATCGATGGAGGAGGTTGGCCTTGCCATGTCGGACCGGGCAGTTCGAGAACTGCTTCCAAGATCGGGTCCCACAGGTCAACTCCAGGAAGAGATTATCGAGAGACCCCACCTGCTCCGGAGGCCACGCGAGAGCTCCTCCTGCACAGAACATGTTTATCTCTTCCTGCACCTTGTACCGAGGAACCTCCGGGACTGACATAGGAGTCCAGGCACCCGACACCGACAGTGGCCAGTCCGTGTATAACTTGTCGGAGCCGATGGTATCGATGATTGGGCGCAGGGCAGAGACACCCGTCAGATAATAGAAGGGGCTATCTTTCCTCCAGGCCCATCGGTAATGGTAAAAGAAATATCCAAACTCAATCCGAGCTTCTTCACCTTCGGGAAGGCTGGAGTAGCATTTCCTCAGCTCCTCCTGGAAGTCTGACTCTATGCGACAGAAAGCGTAGATGATCCTCCAGGAGTTTCCAGTCACCTGCCCGGGACAGAGACCAAAAATATTCAATAACCTCGCAGCAAAAGGAGGCAGTGGAAGGCGCAGTCCGCAGTTAAGCTGGCCGATCGTAACGATAGTTCCCATCACTTGCTTCTTGCTCGCCCACGAAACGAAGACTGTCCGCCTGTCAATACCAAAAGCTGACAGAATTCCTGGAAGCGCTGGCCGGGACTTCCCCTCAGTAAAACATGCTAGCAGCTTATGCAGTTTCTCCCTCTTCGCATCTGTGAGTTTGCCCCCTATGTTATACCCAAATTCTGGTTCCACCGATAGAGGTAGTTGAGGGCTGAGGACAAACTTTGCCTTAGGGATCTGCTCTGGCCTTGATGGGGCTGAAGCAAACCCAACTCCCTGATGCCTCTTACCAAGTTGACCAAGTTCGATCAATTCGGCCCTGCCTTTGCCACGGCCCTTCGAGACAGTCGTTTTCTCGACAACTTCCTTTCCCTTTCTCTTGGATGGAACAGCACCCTTCTTCGAACTGCCCGAAGATGCCATTTGACTGATCGAAAGGAAATGAACAAGAAATGGAAAGCAAAGAATCTGGACTTCGAAAATTTTTGGAAGCGTGAGACGAAAAATGACAGCCAGTGAAACTTATATACCCAGGGTAAAATAGGTGCGCAAATCGAGAAGACACGTGTCTTTACCATATCAAATCGCGTGTTTTTGTAGGTACACGTGGTATCCATCCGTAGCAAGCGCAAAACCAGGCGAACAGTCGCGACCAGGCGAAACGTCAGACCACCGGTCCAAGCAAACCACCGGTCCAAGTGAACCGGACCGCCGGTTCAGAAGAACCATTCAAAAAAAAAAAAGAAGACCAATGATGCAAAAACAGAAAAAATCAAACTCCATTGATATTCAAAACTGCCAAAGATCAAAAGAGTAGAACAAGCTATGCCACTTCAAAAGTACAGGTTCAATTCAAACTTTTACCGGCTGATTTTAGCCGAACAGTCAAATATGACCGTTCGGCCGAAATCAACCGATCGGTCGATTTTCTACTAGATCCGGCGAAAAACTAAGGTTTTTTGCCGATCACCCAAACCTTGACCGGCTGATTTTAGCCGAACGGTCAAATATGACCGTTCGGCCGAAATCAACCGATCGGTCGATTTTCTACTAGATCCGGCGAAAAACTAAGGTTTTTTGCCGATCATCCAAACCTTGACCGGCTGATTTTAGCCGAACGGTCAAATATGACCGTTCGGCCGAAATCAACCGATCGGTCGATTTTCTACTAGATCCGGCAAAAAACTAAGGTTTTTTGCCGATCACCCAAACCTTGACCGGCTGATTTTAGCCGAACGGTCAAATATGACCGTTCGGCCGAAATCAACCGATCGGTCGATTTTCTACTAGATCCGGCGAAAAACTAAGGTTTTTTGCCGATCACCCAAACCTTGACCGGCTGATTTTAGCCGAACGGTCAAATATGACCGTTCGGCCGAAATCAACCGATCGGTCGATTTTCTACTAGATCCGGCGAAAAACTAAGGTTTTTTGCCGATCACCCAAACCTTGACCGGCTGATTTTAGCCGAACGGTCAAATATGACCGTTCGGCCGAAATAAACCGATCGGTCGATTTTCTACTAGATCCGGCAAAAAACTAAGGTTTTTTGCCGATCACCCAAACCTTGACCGGCTGATTTTAGCCGAACGGTCAAATATGACCGTTCGGCCGAAATCAACCGATCGGTCGATTTTCTACTAGATCCGGCGAAAAACTAAGGTTTTTTGCCGATCACCCAAACCTTGACCGGCTGATTTTACCCGAACGGTCAAATATGACCGTTCGGCCGAAATCAACCGATCGGTCGATTTTCTACTATATCCGGCGAAAAACTAAGGTTTTTTGCCGATCACCCAAACCTTGACCGGCTGATTTTAGCCGAACGGTCAAATATGACCGTTCGGCCGAAATCAACCGATCGGTCGATTTTCTACTAGATCCGGTGAAAAACTAAGGTTTTTTGCCGATCACCCAAACCTTGACCGGCTGATTTTAGCCGAACGGTCAAATATGACCGTTCGGCCGAAATCAACCGATCGGTCGATTTTCTACTAGATCCGGCGAAAAACTAAGGTTTTTTGTCGATCACCCAAACCTTGACCGGCTGATTTTAGCCGAACGGTCAAATATGACCGTTCGGTCGAAATCAACCGATCGGTCGATTTTCTACTAGATCCGGCAAAAAACTAAGGTTTTTTGCCGATCACCCAAACCTTGACCGGCTGATTTTAGCCGAACGGTCAAATATGACCGTTCGGCCGAAATCAACCGATCGGTCGATTTTCTACTAGATCCGGCGAAAAACTGAGGGTTTTTTGCCGATCACCCAATCCTTCACCGGCTGAAATTGACCGTTCGGTCAAATTTGACCGATCGGTCAAATTTGACCGATCGATCAAAATCAACCGATCGGTCAAAATTCCACTGGATCGGTCAAAAAACCATGTTTTTTGACCGATCACTCAATCCTCGACCGGTTGAAATTGACCGTTCGGTCAAATTTAACCGATCGGTCAAATTTGACCGATCGGTCAAAATTGACCGATCGGTCAAAATCAATCGATCGGTCAAAATTCCACTGGATCGGTCAAAAAACCATGTTTTTTGACCGATCACTCAATCCGCGACCGGTTGAAATTGACCGTTCGGTCAAATTTAACCGATCGGTCAAATTTGACCGATCGGTCAAAATTGACCGATCGGTCAAAATCAACCGATCGGTCAAAATTCCACTGGATCGGTCAAAAAACCATGTTTTTTGACCGATCACTCAATCCTCGACCGGTTGAAATTGACCGTTCGGTCAAATTTAACCGATCGGTCAAATTTGACCGATCGGTCAAAATTGACCGATCGGTCAAAATTGACCGACCAATCTTTTTTGTGCTAACACTCGACAAGCTTCTTCGTGCCTTTTTTCGACAGGGGGTTGCTATTTTTTGCACCAAATCCAAGCCAGCCAGAACGAACTCTAGCTAACTTGGAGGGGGTAACTGTGGGTGCAAATTTTGGCAGAAGTTTACCAGCTACCGCGGGACCCACCGGCCCTGTCTGGTGGGCCCACGAGGACTACCACGGGACCCACCGACCCTGCCTGGTGGGCCCACGAAGACTACCACGAGACCCACCGGCCCTGCCTGGTGGGCCCACGAGGACTACCACGGGACCCACCAGCCCTGCCTGGTGGGCCCACGAGGACCACCGCGGGATCCACCGGCCCTGCCTGGTGGGCCCACGAGGACCACCGCAGGACCCACCGGCCCTGCCCGGAAGGCCCACGAGCTGTAGAATTCCCCAGAAGACGGTAGCGGGGCCCGCTAGCTTTACCTAGAGAATCCCCAGATACGACAACAGAAAACCGCCATTTGCCCCGGAATTCCTCCCCGGGAAGTCTATAAATAGCAAAGCCTTCGAATGTAATAGGATCAAAATCTGAGATCAAACTCTCGGTTCTAAAAAAAAACCAGAGCTCTGGGATTTCCAACTTCCCATCTTCCACCTCTCTTTGATCTTCTTTTTCTCTCAAAGAGATTAGAGTTTTCAGTGATACTCGGCCTGTCGAGATCACTTCAACATAAGTGTTAGTGAATTCGGGTTGCTCCCTATAGCACGGAGACGTAGGCTTCGGCTGAACTCCGAGATCACATCTCTTGTGTCAAACTCTCTCTCTGATTGCCTCTCTGTTTACATATCGAAAGAGGTAACTTCAACTCCAATTGACAGATCGATCAACGATCTTCAACTCGAACCTTCAATTGACTGGTGCTGCGAGAGTCTTCGGGTCGGCACGAAGATTTTCCCCCACAAATGGATCGTATGAATGAATTAGAATGGATACATTCGTGTGAATGAATTAGAATTGATTGTACGAATGAATTAGAATGGATCGTATGAATGAATTAGAATGGATCGTACGAATAAATTAGAATAGATACATTAACGCGAATGAATTAGAATGGATCGTACGAATGAATTAGAATGGATACATTCGTGCGAATGAATTAGAATGGATCGTACGAATGAATTGGAATGGATCATACGAATGAATTAAAATGGATCATACGAATGAATTAGAATGGACAAAATAATTAGAATAGCAACATTCGTTCGTGCGAATGAATTAAAATGGATCGTACGAATGAATTAGAATGGATACATTCGTTCGAATGAATTAGAAACGATACATTCGTGCAATTGAATTAGAATGGATCGTACGAATGAATTAGAATGGATCGTACGAATGAATTAGAATGGATCTTACGAATGTATTAGAATGGATATATTCGTGCAAATGAATTAGAATTGATCGTACGAATGAATTAGAATAGCTCGCATGAATGAATTTGAATTGATCATACGAATGAATTAGAATGGATTGTACGAATGAATTAGAATGGATACATTCGTGCTAATGAATTAGAATGGATCGTAAGAATGAATTATAATGGATACTGTGGGTGCAAATTTTGGCAAGAAGTCTGCAAACAGCGGGACCCACCGGCCCTGCCTGTTGGACCCTCGAAGACAACAGCGGGACCCACCGGCCCTGCCTGGTGGGCCCCCGAAGACCACAGCGGGACCCACCGGCCCTGCCTGGTGGGCCCCCGAAGACCACAGCGGGACCCACCGACCCTGCCTGGTGGGCCCCCGGAGACTACAGCGGGACCCACCGGCCCTGCCTGGTGGGCCCCCAGAGACTACAAAGGGACCCACCGGCCCTGCCTGGTGGGCCCCCGGAGACTACAGCGGGACCCACCGGCCCTGCCTGGTGGGCCCCCGGAGACTACAGCGGGACCCACCGGCCCTACCTGGTGGGCCCCCGAAGACTACAGCGGGACCTATCGGCCCTGCCTGGTGGGCCCCCTAAAGACGGCAGCGGAGCCCACCAGCTTTACTTGGAGGATCCCCAGATACGACAGCAGAAACCGCCATTTACCCTGGAATTCCTCCCAGAGAATCCTATAAATAGCAGAGCCTTCGAATGTAAAAAGGATCGGACTTTCAAAACCTGAAACTCCAGAACTCAAACCAGAGCTCTGAAAATAGATCAGTGCCATCATCTGATATCTGTCTCAGAAACCTCTATCTCCTCTTACCCTCTACCTCACCTTGATCTTCTTCTTGTCTTTAAACAAGTCGAAGAAACTTCAGTGACACTCGGCCTGTCGAGGTCACTTCGAAACAAGTGTTAGTGAATTCGGGTTGCTCCCTATAGCACGGAGACGTAGGCTTCGGCTGAACTCCGAGATCACATCTCTCGTGTCAATTCTCTCTGAGTGCTTCTCTGATTGCATCTCTCTTTGCCTGTATACTGCGAAAGACTTCAACTTCAATCAACAGATCGACCAACGATCCTCAACGTCTATTTCAACTCCAATTGACTGGTGCTGCGAAAGTCTTCGGGTCGGCACGAAGATTTTCCCCCACAGTTTCCGCTGTGGTCTTCGGGGGCCCACCAAGCAGGGCCGGTGGGTCCCGCTGTGGTCTTCGGGGGCCCACCAGGCAGGGCCGGTGGGTCCCGCTGTTGTCTTCGAGGGTCCAACAGGCAGGGCCGGTGGGTCCCGCTGTTTGCAGACTTCTTGCTAAAATTTGCACCCACAGTTACCCCCTCCAAGTTAGCTAGAGTTCGCTCTGGCTGGCTTGGATTTGGTGCAAATCATAAAATCCCCTGTCGAAGAAGGCACAAAGAAGCTTGCCGAGTGTTAGTGCAAAAAAGATCGATCGGTCAATTTTGGCCGATCGGTCAATTTTGACCGATCGATCAATTTTGACCGAACGATCAATTTTGACCGAATGGTCAATTTTGACCGATCAAGGATTGAGTGATCGGTCAAAAAACATGGTTTTTTGACCGATCCAGTGGAAATTTGGCCGTTCGGTTGATTTTGACCGATCGGTCAAATTTGACCGATCGGTTAAATTTGACCGAACGGTCAATTTTGATCGTTCGGTCAAAATTGACCGATCGGTCAAAATTGATCGATCGGTCAAAATTGACCGACCGATCTTTTTTGCGCTAACACTCGGCAAGCTTCTTTGTGCCTTCTTCGACAGGGGATTTTATGATTTGCACCAAATCCAAGCCAGCCAGAGCGAACTCTAGCTAACTTGGAGGGGGTAACTATGGGTGCAAATTTTGGCAAGAAGTCTGCAAACAGCGGGACCCACCGGCCCTGCCTGTTGGACCCTCGAAGACAACTACGGGACCCACCGGCCCTGCCTGGTGGGCCCCCGAAGACCACAGCGGGACCCACCGGCCCTGCCTGGTGGGCCCCCGAAGACCACAGCGGGACCCACCGGCCCTGCCTGGTGGGCCCCCGGAGACTACAGCGGGACCCACCGGCCCTGCCTGGTGGGCCCCCAGAGACTACAGCGGGACCCACCGGCCCTGCCTGGTGGGCCCCCGGAGACTACAGCGGGACCCACCGGCCCTGCCTGGTGGGCCCCCGGAGACTACAGCGGGACCCACCGGCCCTGCCTGGTGGGCCCCCGAAGACTACAGCGGGACCCACCGGCCCTTCCTGGTGGGCCCCCTAAAGACGGCAGCGGAGCCCACCAGCTTTACCTGGAGGATCCCCAGATACGACAGCAGAAACCGCCATTTACCCTGGAATTCCTCCCAGAGAATCCTATAAATAGCAGAGCCTTCGAATGTAAAAAGGATCGGACTTTCAAAACCTGAAACTCCAGAACTCAAACCAGAGCTCTGAAAACAGATCAGTGCCATCATCTGATATCTGTCTCAGAAACCTCTATCTCCTCTTACCCTCTACCTCACCTTGATCTTCTTCTTGTCTTTGAACAAGTCGAAGAAACTTCAGTGACACTCGGCCTGTCGAGGTCACTTCGAAACAAGTGTTAGTGAATTCGGGTTGCTCCCTATCGCACGGAGATGTAGGCTTCGGCTGAACTCCGAGATCACATCTCTCGTGTCAATTCTCTCTGAGTGCTTCTCTGATTGCATCTCTCTTTGCCTGTATACTGCGAAAGACTTCAACGTCAATCAACAGATCGACCAACGATCCTCAACGTCTATTTCAACTCCAATTGACTGGTGCTGCGAAAGTCTTCGGGTCGGCACGAAGATTTTCCCCCACAGATACATTTGTTCGAATGAATTAGAATGGATCGTGCGAATGAATTAGAATGGATACATTCGTTCGAATTAATTAGAATGGATAGTACGAATGAATTAGAATGGAATGTACGAAGGAATTAGAATGGATACATTCGTAAGATCCATTCTAATTCATTCATATGATCCATTCTAATTCATTCGTACGAATGAATTAGACAGGGTACATTCATACAAATGAATCAGAATGGATCGTACAAATGAATTATAATAGATACATTCGTACGAATGAATTAGATTGGATTGTACGAATGAATTAGAATGGATCGTATGAATGAATTAGAATGGATCGTATGAATGAATTAGAATGGATACATTCATACAAATGAATTAGAATGGATCGTACGAATGAATTAGAATAGATACATTCGTGTGAATGAATTATGATGTATCGTACGAATGAATTAGAATGGATCATACGAATGAATTAGATTGGATACATTCATGCAAATGAATTAGAATGGATCGTATGAATGAATTAGAATAGATACATTCGTGCGAATGATTTAGAATGGTCGTACGAATGAATTAGAATGGATCATACAAATAAATTTGAATGGATCGTACGAATGAATTAGAATAGTTCGTAAGAATGGATTAGAATAGCATGTACGAAAGAATTAGAATGGATCGTACGTATGAATTAGAATGGATACATTCGTGCGAATGAATTAGAATTGATCGTATGAATAAATTTTAATAGATCGTACGAATGAATTAGAATGGATACATTC
Organism: Chamaelirium japonicum; assembly: GCA_947650365.1. NCBI lineage: Eukaryota > Viridiplantae > Streptophyta > Magnoliopsida > Liliales > Melanthiaceae > Chamaelirium > Chamaelirium japonicum. The sequence continues at coordinate 91,602,382 of OX393550.1, forward strand.
ATGCTAATGAATTAGAATGGATCGTATGAATGAATTAGAATGGCTACATTCGTTCGCACGAATGTATCCATTCCTATTCATTCGTACGATCCATTATAATTCATTCGTACGATAAATGTAGACATTCTAATTCATTCGTACGATCCATTCTAATTCATTCGTCTGAGCTATTCTAATTCATTCATACAATCCATTCTAATTCATTCATATTATCCATTCTAATTCATTCGCACGAATGTATCCATTCTAATTCATTCGTACGGTCCATTCTAATTCATTTGTACGGTCCATTCTAATTCATTCGTACGATCCATTCTTATTCATTCGTACGATCCATTGTAATTGATTCGTACGACACATTCTAATTCATTCGTACGAATGTATCCATTCAAATTCATTCGTATTATCCATTCTAATTCTTTCGTACGATCCATTGTAATTCATTCGCATGAATGTATCCATTTTAATTCATTTGTACGATCCATTCTAATTCATTCGCACGAATGTATCCATTCTAATTCATTCGTACAATCCATTCTAATTCATTCGCACGAATGTATCCATTGTAATTCATTCATAGGATCCATTCTACTTTATTTGTACGATCCATTCTAATTCATTCGTACGATCCAATCTAGTTCATTCGTACGATCCATTCTAATTCATTCGCACGAATGTATTCATTTTAATTCATTCGTACGATCCATTCTAAGTCATTCGCACAATCAATTCTAATACATTCATAAGATCCATTCTAATTCATTTGTGCGATCCATTCTACTTCATTTGTACGATCTATTCTAATTAATTCGCACGATCTATTCTAATTCATTCGCACGAATGTATCCATTCTAATTCATTCATACGATCCATTCTAATTCATTCGCATGATCCATTCTAATTCATTCGTACGATCCATTCTAATTCGTTCGTACGATACATTCTAATTCATTCAAACGAATGTATCCATTCTAATTCATTCGTATGATCTATTCTAATTCATTCGCACGATCCATTCTAAATCATTCATGCGATCCATTCTAATTCATTCGTACGAATATGTCCATTCTAATTCATTCGTACGACCCATTCTAATTCATTCGCACGATTCATTCTAATTCATTTGTACGATCCATTCTAATTCATTCGTACGATCCATTCAAATTCAATCGCACGAATGTATCTATTCTAATTCATTTATACGATCTATTTTAATTCATTCGTACGATCCATTCTAATTCATTTGTACGATCCATTCTAATTCATTCGCACGATCCATTCTAATTCATTCGTACGATCAATTTTAATTCATTCGTACGATCCATTCTAATTCATTCACACGAATGTATCCATTCTAATTCATTCGTACGATCCATTCTAATTCATTCGTACGATCCATTCAAATTCATTCGCACGAATGCATCCATTCTAATTCATTCGTACGATCTATTCTAATTCATTCATACGATCCATTGTAATTTATTCATACGATCCATTCTAATTCATTGGCACGAATGTATCCATTCTAATTCATTCGTACGATCCATTCTAATTCATTCGCACGATCCATTCTAATTCAGTCGTACGATCCATTCTAATTCATTCGTCGATCCATTCTATTTCATTCGTGTGATTCAATCTAATTCATTCGCATGAATGTATCCACTATAATTCTTTCATACGATCCATTCTAAATCATTCGCACGATCCATTCTAATTTATTTGTATGATCCATTGTAATTCATTCGTACGATCCAATCTAATTCATTCGTATGATACATTCTAATCCATTCACATGAATATATGCATTTTAATTCATTCGTACGATCCATTCTAATTCATTCGTACGATCCATTCTAATTCATTCGTACAATCCGTTCTAATTCATTCACACGAATGTATCCATTCTAATTAATTCGTACGATCCATTCTAATTCATTCGCACGATCCATTCTAATTCATTCGTGTGATCCATTCTAATTAATTTTTACGATCCATTCTAATTCATTCGCACGAATGTATCCATTCTAATTCATTCGTACGATCCATTCTAATTCATTCGCACGATCCATTCTAATTCATTTGTACGATTCATACTAATTCAATTGTCCGATCTGTTATAAATAATTCGTATGATCCATTCTTATTCATTCGCACGAATGTATCCATTCTGATTCATTCGAACGATCCATTCTAATTCATTCGCATGAATGTATCCATTCTAATTCATTCGTACGATCCATTCTTATTCATTCGCACGATCCATTCTAATTTATTCATACGATCTATTCTAATTCATTTGCACGAATGTATCTATTCTAATTCATTTGTCCGATCCATTATAATTCATTCGCAAGATCCATTCTAATTCATTCGTACGATCCATTCTAATTCATTCGTACGGTCAATTCTAATTCATTCGCACGAATGTATCCATTCTAATTAATTCGTGCGATCCATTCTAATTTCTTCGCACGATCCATTCCAATTCATTTGTACGATCCATTCTAGTTCATTCGTATGATCCATTCTAATTCATTCGTACGATCCATTCTAATTCATTCGTATGATCTATTCTAATTCATTAGCATGAATGTATCCATTCTAATTTATTCGTACGATCCATTCTAATTCATTCGTACGATCCATTCTTATTCATTCGCACGAATGTATCCATTCGAATTCATTTGTACGATCCATTCTAATTCATTCGCATGATCCATTCTAATTCATTCATACGATCCATTCTAATTCATTCGTAGGATCTATTATAATTCATTCGCACGAATGTATCCATTCTAATTCATTCGTATGATCCATTCAAATTCATTCGCACGATCCATTCTAATTCATTTGTACAATTCATACTAATTCATTTGTACATTTTATTCTAATTAATTCGTACGATCCATTCTTATTCATTCGCACGAATGTATCCATTCTAATTCATTCGTACGATCCATTCTAATTCATTTTCACGATCCATTCTAATTCATTCGTACGATCCATTCTAATTCATTCGTACGATCCATTATAATTCATTCCTACGAATGTATACATTCTAATTCATTCGTACGATCCATTCTAATCCATTCACACGAGCCATTCTAATTCATTCGTACGATCCATTCAAATTCATTCTTACGATCCATTCTAATTCATTCGCACGATCCATTCCAATTCATTCGTACGATCCATTCTATTTCATTCGCATGAATGTATCCATTCGAATTCATTTGTACGATCCATTCTAATTCATTAGCACGATCCATTCTAATTCATTCGTACGATCCATTCTAATTCATTCACACGAATGTATCCATTCTAGTTCATTCGAACGATCCATACTAATTCATTTGCACGATCCTTTCTAATTCATTCGTACGATCAGTTCTAATTCATTCATATGATCCATCCGAATTCATTTGTACGATCCATTCTAATTCTTTCGTACGATCCATTCTAATTTATTTGCATCAATGTATCCATTATAATTCATTTGTTTGATCCATTCTAATTCACTCCCAAGATCCATTCTAATTCATTCGTACGATCCTTTCTAATTCATTTATATGATCCATTCTAATTCATTCGTATGATCCATTCTAATTCATTCGCACGAATACATCCATTCTAATTCATTCGTACGGTCCATTCTAATTCATTCGTACGATCCATTCTAATTCATTCGTACGATCCATTCTAATTCATTCATACGATCCAATCTAATTCATTCGTACGATCCATTCTAATTCATTCGCATGAATGTATCCATTCTAATTCATTCGCACGATCCATTCTAATTCTTTCGTACGATCCATTCTAATTCATTCACACGAATGTATCCATTCTAATTCATTCGTACGATCCATTCTAATTCATTCGTACGATCCATTCTAATTCATTCACACGAATGTATCCATTCTAATTCATTCGTACGATCCCTTATTATTCATTCGCACGATCCATTCTAATTCATTCGTACGATCCATACTAATTCTTTTGTGCGATCCATTCTAATTAATTCGTATGATCCATTCATAATCATTGACACGAATGTATCCATTCTAATTCATTCGTACGATCCATTCTAATCCATTCGCACGATCGATTCTAATTCATTCGTATGATCCATTCTAATACATTCGCACGAATGTGTCAATTCTAATTCATTCGTACGATCCATTCTAATTCATTCGCATGATCCGTTCTAATTCATTCGTACGATCCATTCTAATTCATTCGCACGAATGTATCCATTCAAATTCATTCATATGGTCCATTATAATTCATTCACACGATCCATTCTAATTCATTCGTATGATCCATTCTAATCCATTCACACGAATGTATCTATTCTATTTCATTCGCACGATCCATTCTAATTCATTCGCATGATCCATTGTAATTCATTCGTACGATCCATTCTAATTCATTCGCCCGATCCTTTCTAATTCATTGCTACGATCAATTCTAATTCATTGATACGATCCATCTTAATTTATTCGTACGATCCTTTATAAATCATTTGCACGAATGTATCCATTCTAATTTATTCGTACGATCCATTCTAATCCATTCGCACAAATCGATCCATTCTAATTCATTCGTACGATCCCTTTTAATTCATTCGCACGATCCATTCTAATTCATTCGTATGATCCATTCTAATTCATTCGTATGATCCATTCTAAATTATTTACACGAATATATCCATTATAATTCATTCGTTTGATCTATTCTAATTTATTCCCATGATCCATTCTAATTCATTCGTACGATCCTTTCTAATTCATTTGTAAGATCCATTCTAATTCATTCGTATGATCCATTCTAATTCATTCGCACGAATACATCCATTCAAAATCATTTGCACGGTCCATTCTAATTCATTCACACGATCCATTCTAATTCATTCGTACGATCAATTCAAATTCATTCGTACGATCCATTCTAATTTATTCATATGATCCATTCTAATTCATTCACACGAATGCATCCATTCTAATTCATTCGTACGATCCATTCTAAATCAATCGCACGATCCATTCTAATTCATTCGTACAATCCATTCAAATTCATTCGTATGATATATTCTAATTCATTCGCACGAATGTATCCATCCTAATTCATTCGTACGATCCATTCTTATTCATTCGTATGATCCATTCTAATTCATTCGTATGATCTATTCTAATTCATTTGCACGAATGTATCCATTCTTGTTCATTCGTTTGGTTCATTTTAATTCATTCGTACGATCCATTCTAATTTATTCACGCGATCCATTCTATTTCATTTGTACGATCCATTCTAATTTATTCATACGATCCATTTAAATTCATTCGCACGAATGTATCCATTCTAATTCATTCGTACGATCCATTCTAATTAATTTGCACGATCCTTTCTAATTTATTCTTACAATCCATTCTAATTCATTCGTACAATCCATTCTAATTCATTCGCATAAATGTATCCATTCTAATTCATTCGTACGATCCATTCTAATTTATTCGCACGATCCATTATAATTCATTCGTATGATCCATTCTAATTTATTTGCACGAATGAATTAGAATAGTTCGTACGAATGAATTAGAATGGATCGTACGAATGAATTAGAATGGATCGTGTGAAAGAATTATAATGGATCATACGAATGAATTAGAATGGATCATGCGAATGAATTAGAATGGATCGTACGAATGAATTAGAATGGATCGTGCTAATGAATTAGAATTGATCGAACCTATGAATTAGCATGGATCGTGCATTCGTACGATCCATTCTAATTCATTCGTACGATCCATTCTAATTCATTCGTACGATCCATTCTAATTCATTCGCACGAATGTATCCATTCTAGTTCATTCGTACGATCCATTCTAATTCATTCGTACGATCCATTCTACTTCATTCATACGATCTATTCTAATTCATTCATACAATCCATTCTAATTCTTTCACACGATCCATTCTAATTCATTCGTACGATCCATTCTAATTCATTCGCACAATCCATTCTATTTCATTCGTACGATCCATTCTTACTCATTCGTATGATCCATTCTAATTCATTTGCACGAATGTATCCATAATGGATCATACGAATAAGTAAGAATGGATCGTACGAATGAAATAGAATGGATTGTGCGAATGAATTAGAATGGACCGTACGAATGAATTAGAATGCATACATTCGTGCAAATGAATTAGAATGGGTCGGACGAATGAATTAGAATGGATCGTACGAATGAATTAGAATGGATCGTACGAATGAATTAGAATGGATCGTACGAATAAATTAGAATAGATACATTCGTACGAATGAATTAGAATGGATCATACGAATGAGTAAGAATGGATTGTACGAATGAAATAGAATAGATTGTACGAATGAATTAGAATGGATCCTACGAATGAATTAGAATAGATCGTGTGAAAGAATTAGAATGGATTGTATGAATGAATTAGAATGAATTCGTACGATCCATTCGAATTCATTCGCACGATCCATTCTAATTCATTCATACGATCCATTCTAATTCATTCATACAATCCATTCTAATTCTTTCACACGATCCATTCTAATTCATTCGTAGGATCCATTCTAATTCATTCGTACAATCTATTCTATTTCATTCGTACGATCCATTCTTACTCATTCCTATGATCCATTCTAATTCATTCGGACGAATGTATCCATTCTAATTTATTCGTACGATCCATTCTTATTGTGGGTGCAAATTTTGGCAGAAGTTTACCAAACTACCACGGGACCCACCGGCCCTGCCTGGTGGGCCCACGAGGACTACCACGGGACCCACCGGCCCTGCCTGGTGGGCCCACGAGGACTACCACGGGACCCACCGGCCCTGCCTGGTGGGACCACGAGCCTGTGGAATCCCCCAGAGGACGGTAGCGGGACCCGCCAGCTTTACCTGGAGAATCCCCAGATGCTGCAGTAGAAACCGCCATTTATCACCAGAAAATTCTATAAATAGCAGAGCCTTTGAATGTAAGAGGATCCCGAAATTTCTGATTTCTATACTGAGATCTGATTTTCAGAACCTAGAGCTCTGGAATCTCTCAGCTTTCCATCTTCCATCTCTTTGATCTTCTTCTCTCCTCTGAAGAGATCAGAGTGTTTAGAGTGATACTCGGTCTGTCGAGATCACTTCAATACAAGTGTTAGTGAATTCGGGTTGCTCCCTATAGCACGGAGACGTAGGCTTCGGCTGAACTCCGAGATCACTTCTCGTGTCAACACTCTCTCTGATTGCATCTCTCTATTTACATATCAAAAGCTGCAACTCCAATCGATAGATCGAACAACGATCTCTTCAACTTCAACTTCGATTGACTGGTGAGGCGAGGTCTTCGGGTCGGCACGAAGATTTTCCCCCACAGTTTGGCACCGTCTGTGCGATCCGAGCAAAAAGTCAAGCTCTCTCCACTACTACTTGATCGGTTGAGCATACAACCGATCTTGATAGCCAAACTTCCTCGCCCTCTCGGTTGATCAGACAGTTGAGCGGACATTGGCACTCTCGTTGCACCCTTCGCTCTCTGAATGGCGAGGACGAAACACCAGGGTCAACCAGAAGGAAGTAACACTCAACAACAACCTCCTCCTGAGACTCGTTCAATGAGTCAAAGGCTCAACTTCGGACAGCCCCTTGCTGTCCCCGAGATGGGGGTTCGTTCAGGGAGTGGGAGATCTGTCGATCGACCTATCGCCCACCCCGCGCGACAGTCAATTGGGCAAACAGCACCCGCTCCTGCTGAAGGCCCTCCATCAACCTACCAAATCTCTGCCGACTTCCAGCTGCTCCAATTGGCGAAGCAAAACGTCACCCTCACCGCCGAGAGGGATGCTCTTAAGAGGGCAGCTTCTGAGGCTGAGATCGCTCTTCTTATCCCCTCTACAAGTGAGAGGGTCGATCTTCCTCGATATTCAATTCACTCCGAGCAACGGAGGTCAATGGGCACTGCTGCCCTCGAGAGGATCCGACGCGACCCAACTCCCTCTGCTGCCCCCTGGAAGCAGAGTGTTTGGGATCGCCTCGACGACGAGTCTTCCCAATCGTCTTCTGGCCGCAACTGCGACAAGAGGGCACCTTCAAAACTCAACATACCTAGGAAGCACCAAATGAAAGGCGCTCCTTCGAAGAGTAGAGTCTCCCCTTCCATTCCACTCCAACGTGGACTCGGATCGGACCTTCGCCATCGACTTCAACCTACTGATATTCAGAGGCCTGAACAAGACCTCTCGATTCTACCCCTCGATCTACATCTAGGTCGAGGACACGGTCGTAGAGATGGATATTCCTCCACCGGACCTCTCCATCGAAGTCTCTTCGAGGCAACATTTCCAAGGGGATGGAGAACTCCTATCCTCCCCAAATTCAACTGCATCAGAGGAGATCCAACTCTCCATATACTTGCCTTCAAGCAAGCTCTAACGCCGCATGAAGAAGAAAACAACGTGCTCTGCCGCACCTTCGCAGGAAGTCTTGATGAGCCATCACTCGACTGGTATCATAATCTCCGGGCTGGGTCCATCACCCAGTTCGGTGTTTTGGCAAACCTGTTCGTGCAGCATTATCAGCTCAATCTGAAGCCAGAGAAGAAGCTCGACTCTCTCTATCGGCTAAGGATGGGCGCTGACGAGACTCTCCGCAGCTTCACGAGAAGATTTCGCAACGAGCATGCTGCTCTCTCTGGAAGACATCTGGATGATGAAGCCATCATGCTGGCTTTCCAGAACGCCCTCCGCTTCGATCTACATATCTACAACGATTTCTTTCGCAATCCCCCTCCTTCTCTGGGAGCTATGTTCGATCGAATCCAGAGAGAGATCGAGGTCGAAGATGACCAAGTCGCTCGGAAAGGGCGAGAAACAAAGCGAAGACCTGCGGAGAAAGAAGCTCCCAAGTATGCCGCCAAGGCTCATAACGCTGAGGCAGCAGCCCCTCCAGCCAACAATCGATCAAAGAATGATGGACATCGATCTCCGACGAAGACCACTTTTACTGAGTGGAATTTACCAGTCGAGCAGATACTCGACCGTATTCAACACGAAGAATTCCTTCGAAGGCCCAATCCACTTCAGCCGAACACAAAGTTCACGGCTGACAAAACTATTTATTGCGATTTCCATCGAAGCCATGGCCATTCCACCGATCGGTGCTATCGGCTAAAGTTTCATCTCGAAGACTTGCTGAGAGAAGGTCATCTCCATGAATTCACCAGAGAAGGGCAAGATCAGCGTCGATCCTCTGCAAAGGGGAAAGAGGCTTGTTGGATTCATCAGATCTCTTCCAACCCATCACCTCTCACCGTTAATGCCAATATCTTTGGCATTCATGGATCATTACACAATCAAGCAGTGACCGGGAAGGAAGTCGATCGACAGATTCGGCGCATCTTCCATGTTCGATCTACTGCAAACAAAGAAGATACCTGGATCGAAAAGCCCATCGAAGGTCTTGCTTGGCCATCCATCGTCTTCAATGACACTGATCTTCAAGGAGTTCATACTCCCCATCGAGACCCCCTGGTATTGAAACTCTTCATCGACGGAAGCACCATCAACCGGATCCTCATCGACACCGGGAGCTCCATCGATATTATGTTCTCAGACTGCTTCAAATATCTAATCGACCTCAGCCAAGAGACTCGAGTCTCGGTGAGATTTGCGATCGTCGAGGGAACGTCCAGCTACAACGCCATTCTCGGACGACCATTCCTCTACCAGATCAATGCCATCTCTTCTTCGTACCACCAACTACTCAAGTTTGCAACGGGAGAAGGCATTGTCTGCATTCGAGATGATCAACAAGCTGGGAGATCTTATGAAGCTGCTGCTACAAAAACAGATCGCAAGATCAACATCGCTCCTCCAAAGCGGCCACGAGATGAAGCTGGTCCCTCTTCTAAATAGCAATCAAAGGAGATTCCACTGATCGAGCCCCCACCAATCGAATGGGAAGCCTCACCTTCAATTGAAGAAATCATCCCTATTAATATCGACAGTGGAGATCTCCCTCGACAAACATTTATCGGTACCGGTCTTAGCGAAGCAGAAGCGCGAGACATGGTGTCCTTCCTACAGTCCAACATCGATGTCTTCGCTTGGTGTTTCGAAGACATGCCTGGGATCAATCCAGATGACGCTTGTCACTGACTTGCTATCAAAGAAGAAGTGAAGCCTGTCAAGCAGAAGCCACGCACCATTCGACCGGAGCTACAAATTGCTGTTCAAGAAGAGATCACCAAGCTGCTCGCAGCAGGCTTCATCCGTGAAGTAGAGTATCCTACTTGGATCTCTAACATAGTTGCTATTCCCAAGAAGAATGGGAAGGTCAGAGTCTGCATCGACTTCACCAATCTCAACAAAGTGTGTCCCAAAGACCCATTCCCCATGCCAAGGATTGATAGACTCGTCGATGCCACTGCTGGCCACGAGCTATTGTCTTTCATGGATGGGTACTCTGGATATAATCAAATTCTACTTCATCCGGATGATCAAGAGAAGACATGTTTTGTGACTAGCCGAGGGCTCTACTACTACAATGTAATGCCATTCGGCCTCAAAAATGCTGGTTCTACCTATCAAAGGCTAGTCACAAAGATGTTCGAAGTTCAGATCGGTCGCAACGTCGAAGTCTACGTCGACGATCTACTCACAAAGAGCTCCGTTCGAAGCAGGCATCTATCCGATCTGGCAGAAACCTTTCAAGTCCTTCGAAAGTATCGCATGAAACTCAATCCAGCCAAGTGCGCTTTCGGAGTTCAATCTGGCAAATTCCTGGGTCATCTTGTGACCAGGAGAGGTATTGAAGCCAATCCAGATCAAATTCGAGCTATCCTCGACATGCCGTCGCCTACGAATCGGAAGGAAGTGCAACGCCTCACTAGAAGACTTGCTGCCCTCAATCGGTTCATCTCAAAGTCCTCCGACAAGTTTGTAAAGAAGCTTTTCAAGGCATCAAGAAATATCTGGTGCAAGCTCCTATCCTGACTGCTCCACTTCTAAAAGAAGACTTGTAGCTCTATCTCGCCGTGACCGATCAAGCAATAAGTGCAGTCCTAGTCAGTAGAAGAGATGGCGTCGAACATCCAGTTTATTATATCAGCCACACTCTTCTTCCGGCTGAAACTCGCTATTCAAAAACTGAGAAGGTCATTCTGGCCTTGCTCACTGCATCACGTCGCCTTCAACCTTACTTCGTCTCCCACCAGATCACTGTCATTTCAGAACACCCACTCAAAGATATCGTTGACAAGGCTAGTCGAGCTGGTCGAATGACCAAATGGGTGATCGAAATGAGTGCCTTGGGGATTCAGTTCGAATCTCGCACTTCCATCAAAGGTCAAGCTGTTGCTGATTTTCTAGTTGATTTTCCAGTTGAAGACCCCATCACTTGGGAAGAAGATGTCGACATGCGCTTGGAAGATGAGGATAATCCTCCAATCAATCTTGCAATAAAACTTGATCCAAGTCTCGAGGCTATTGCTGCAACTCCTCCATGGAAGCTATACACTGATGGAGCTTCAAGTGCGATCGGTTCGGGAACTGGGATAGTCTTGGTATCCCCCGAACTTGATCATCTCCAGAAGGCCACTCTCCTCGGATTCACTGCCACCAACAACGAAGCCGAATACGAAGCACTCATTTCTGGACTCGAGATGGCGAAATCCCTGGGGGTAGATCAGATCATTGTCTATAGCGACTCCCAGTTGATCATAAGGCAAATCAATGGAGAGTATACAGCTCGAGAAGAAAGAATTCATTCAAATCCCAAGAGCAGAGAACCGAGAAGCAGATGCCTTAGCCAATGCTGCCTCAGTTCTTGGAGACTCACTCGGAGGAAGGCAAATACAGATCGATTATCAAGAAGTGCCCAAGACCATCCCCGATCAACAGATCCTTGCTACTACAAAGAGACCTGGGGGTGGAGATCAACTCGCATTGAACCTCACTACTACAAGTGAGCCTGAAGACTGGAGACGATCAATCTTTGATTTCTTCAAGCATGGCAAAATGCCGGAAGATCCAAATCAAGCCCGAAGACTTCAAAGGAAGCTCCCCTGCTACATTATTCAAGGAGAAGATCTATATTTCAAATCTCATAACGGGATATTGCTCAAGTGTCTTGGCCAAGAGCAAGCAAAGGCAATCCTGATTGATATCCACTCTAGAGCTTGTGGAAATCATTCGGGAGGAAGATCTCTTGAAGCCAAGACGAAGCTACAAGGTTACTATTGGCCAACAATGGCAAGGGATGCTCAGCAAGTTGTTCAAAGATGCGAACCATGCCAATGACACGCTCGAGCTATCCATCTCCCTGCAGATGAGCTTCATCAGCTGTCAAGTCCATGGCCTTTCCATCAGTGGGGGTTGGACTTCTTGGGTCCTTTCCCACTAACTCCAAGCAAGAAGAAGTACCTACTACTGGCCACTGATTACTTCACCAAATGGGTTGAAGCTGTGCCTCTCTTCCGAGAGACTGACGACGAAGTGATCAAATTCATTCGGCACAACATCTTCTCGAGATTTGGTACACCTCAAGTTCTTGTTGCTGACAATGGAGCTCAATTTGACTCCGACAAGTTCCGAGAGTTCTGTCTGAACAATGGTATCAAGCTATTCTATTCAACTCCAAGATATCCTCAATGCAATGGTCAAGCTGAAGCCTCAAATAGAGCTATTCTTGGTATACTCAAGAAGAAACTCAACGACAAGAAAGGATTGTGGGAACAGGTCCTACCTGAAGTTCTTTGGGGGTATCGCACAACTCCGAGAAGATCAACAGGGTTCTCACCCTTTCGTCTAACATATGGATCGAAAGCAGTACTCCCAACAGAAAACATATCAAGTACTCTGAAGACTAGGGCAGTTGAAGAAGGAATCAACGAAGAGTTTCGGATCAATGATCTAGACTTCTCTGAAGAACTACGAGACCAAGCTTCCCTTCGTGTGGCAAAGTATCAGCAGAAGATCAAACGAGCCTATGATGAGAAAGTTTACAAGCGACAATTCCAAATCGGCAGTCTGGTTCTTAGAGCAGTCTTCTACAACACAAAGGAACATAGCAGTTGAAAACTAGCTCCCAACTGGGAAGGTCCCTACATTGTCGAATCGGTGGGAGGCAAAGGCTCTTATCGACTGATCGCGCCAGAAGGAGATAGACTACCACGAGCTTGGAATGCCAGACACCTCAAGTTGTTCTATCCATGATGTAAATACCATGATGAATAAATTTCTCTTTCAAATGTTCAAATGTGCAAGTGTTCAGCTTTTCAATTCAAGTTCTGAAGCAGTTTCAAATTATCTATATTCAAGTTACCAGGTCTTTTAACAAGTTTGGGAGTTAGAGTTGCGACTCAACCCCTTACTAGCAAATGTTAAACTGACCCTTAATTTAAATATTCAATTTCAATCAAATTCTATATCATCTAACAGGTTTGGGTGCTTGAGTTGCGACTCAACCCCTCACATACAAGTGTTATATGAATTCAAATTCAAATTTCAAGTTACAACAAGTTTGGGTAATCGAGTTGCGACTCGACCCCTTACATTCAAAAGATTATATCTATTCTAATGCTATCCAGAACATGATATTCAAAGACATTCAACTTAAGAGACATTCAATTTTCAAATACCAAAAAGATATCTTCTATTATCAAAATTTGCCAAGTACAATGTTGAGCTGCTACATATCAAAAGTTTACAAGTGTAAACAACAAAGAAAAAGGCAGAAATACATCAGGGCTTGGCTACGCTTAGAGCGCGTGACCTCTCTCCTTCAGATCCGCCACGAGCCTTGCTCGCAGCCGAAGCTTTAGAAGATCGGGCACTGCTGACATGTACCCTGAGTGCCTCTGCCGCTTTCTCGGCCGTTTCCCTGTAGCTCTTGCATTCAGACAGAGCATGCTCCAGTTCCTTCTTGGAGGTCTCTTCTCTGGCAGTGAAGGCAGCATGCTGAGTAGCAAGTTGTTCTTTCAACTCCTTGATCTCGGTTGCGCGACCATAGGACACGTTCTCAACCTTGATGAGCCGATTCTTCAAGGATTCAAGTTCTTGACTCTGCGCCTCGCAACGGTTCTGCAACCCCTTGCTCTCCTGCTTCTCTTTGCGCAGATCCTCAATCTTGGCCTTGAGAGACTCTTTCTTGGAATGCAGTACTTCCCTCAGCTGGTCTACTTCTTCACGAGCAGCCTTCAGTTCAGCTGTCAAACGGGATACTTCTGATGCAGCCTCCTGTTCTCCTGCCCTCCTGGAGAGAGTGCTTGTGATTCTCAAAACTGCTGAGCTCTGCAGATGGACAGAGAGTTAGGATTATTCCGAAGATATAACTCGAATAGTGAATCAATCAGATGCACATACCACTACATCTAGCCGATCGAAGGCTTCTTCAAAGGTAGCTTCCGGAAGATTGCAAAGCTTCCGGATCACGCTAGTAGGGTGGTTGATATCAACATCACCCAAGTTCTTTATCTTCACAGTCGAGCCAACAGGCGTACCTGCAATCGACACAAGAATTCAAAGTGTTAGAATATTTTTAAGCTTCAAAGACGAGACAATCAAGGCAAGTTAGTACAGATACCTGAAGCCTCGACCTGAGGAGCCTTTCCCTTCCCATGGTCGGAGCTCTTACCCTTGGGGGCCGATTTCTCCTTGATGGGGGTTGGCTCTGGCAGGGGTTGGGGAGTAGCATCACCCACCCGGCTTCCTCTCTCCAAGTGAGCGGGAGAGGGAACATCTCGAGGAGGTGAGGCTCCCCCTTCATCTTCATGCCCGCTCGAATTATCGAGCCCTGCCACCATAGCAGCTACCTCCTCAGCTAGAGATCGCGAAGGGGGTGGGGGTTGTTCAACCTCCACACCCCCACTTGTAGTCGCCCCTTCCAGACGAGGAACCTCGGGAGGTATCTGATCGAGGGGTGTAGGGTTGCTTCCAACCCCACCACTCCCCGATATCTTGATCTTAAAGCGCAGTGGGTTCTTCTTCAGATCCCCAAAGTGATAAGTAGGAATCACTTTAGGGCCATCGCCCGTTGCATCCATAACCCCCTCCATCTTGCGAGCCTTAACCTCGTCTATGAGGATCGGCTGCGAGTCCTCTTCAGCACCACAAGTGGGGGTGGGAGGAATTTCTTCCTCGCCACCCCCATGTCCTTGACCACCATCAGTGGGGGTGGGAGGAATTTCTTCCTCACCACCCCCATCTTCATCATCTTCATCTTCATCATCCTCCTCGTCTCCATCTTCTCCCTTGTCACTGCCAGTGCTGTCATCATCATCGCCGCCCTCATCTTCTTCGCCTCCACCTTCCTCCTTTCTCTCTTTTTCCTCTTCTTCATCTTCCTCTTTCTTTTTCTCCTCATCCTCCATCTGCTTGATGGGGATTTTTCTCTTCTTCTTCGCCGGGCCCCTTTGTATCACCAACTTCTCCTCCGAGGGCAAGCTGCGCCTAGCTCCGTAAGCCTTCTTCTCAAATCGAAGTTTTCTGACGATTTTGCCTGACTGAGGGTCCTCCTCATAATCCGAGCAGATGACCTCGTTATCTTCATAACAGAGCTTCGATCGGTGGAGGAGGTTGGCATTGCCATGTCGGACCGGGCAATTCGAGAACTGCTTCCATGACCGCGTCCCGCATGTCAACTCCAGAAAAAGGTTGTCAAGGGCCCCTACTCGCTCTGAAGGCCACAAGAGGGCTCCTCCTGCACAGTACATGTCAATCTCTTCGTGCACCTTGTATCGGGGAACCTCAGGGACAGACATAGGAGTCCAGGCACCAGACACCGATAACGGCCAGTCCGTGTAGAGTTTGTCGGAGCCGATGGTGTCAATGATTGGGCGCAGGGCAGAGACACCCGTCAGATTATAGAATGGGCTGTCCTTCCTCCAGGCCCATCGATAATGATAAAAGAAATATCCCAGCTCGATCCTGGCATCTTCGCCTTCAGGGAGGCTGGAATAGCATTCCCTGAGCTCCTTCTGGAAGTCCGACTCTACGCGGCAGAAGGCGTAGATAATCCTCCAGGCGTTCCCCGAAACCTGCCCAGGGCATAGACTGGAGGTGTTCAGCAACCTCACGGCGAAGGGAGGCAATGAAAGGCGCAGTCCACAGTTGAGCTGGCCGATCGTGATGATGGTTCCCATCACTTGCTCCTTGCTTGCGTACGAAACAAAGATTGTCCGCCGGTCGATGCCGAAAGCTGAGAGAACTCCCGGAAGCACTGGCCGGACCTTCCCCTCAGTGAAACACGCCAGCAACTTCTGCAGCTTCTCCCTCTTTATGTCTGTAAGCTTGCCCCCAATATTGTATCCAAACTCTGGTTCCGCTGACAGAGGCAGCTGCGGGCAGAGGACAAATCTCGCTTTAGGGATGTGCTCTGGGCTTGACGGTGCTGAAGCAAATCCCACTCCTTGGTGCCTCTTGCCCAGTTGGCCAAGCTCGATCAACTCAACCTTGCCTTTGCCTCGGCCCTTCGGAGCAGAAGAGACTTCGCCAACTTCCTTGCCTTTCCTCTTGGATGGAACTGCACCCTTCTTCGAACTACCAGAAGAAGCCATTTGACTGATCGAGAGGAAACGAAAAACGAGAGATTGGAAACAAGAGTCTGGACTTCGAAAATTTTTGAAAGCATGAGGCAAAAATGACAGCGAGAAAAACTTTTATACCCAGGGTAAACCGGCGCACAGATCGAAAAAGACACGTGTCTTCACCATATCAAATCGCGTGTTTTTGTAGGTACACGTGGCATCCATCCGTAGCAAGCGCAAAACCAGGCGAACAGTCGCGACCAGACGAAACGTCAAACCACCGGTCCAAGAAAATAACCGGCCCGAGTGAACCGAACCGCCGGTTCAGCGAAACCATTCAAGAGAGACCAAAGATGCAAAAGCGGAAAAAAACAAAGCTCCATCGACGTCCAAAGCTTCGTCCAAAAATCACAAAGAAAGAACAAGCTGTACTGCTTTCTCTGAAGGGCAGGTTCGAAACTACAAATTGACCGGCTGATTTTAACCGATCGGTCAAACTTGACCGATCGGTCATAATCAACCGATCGGTCGATTTTCTTCTGGATCTGGCAAAAAACTAAGGTTTTTTGCCGATCACCCAAACCTTGACCGGCTGATTTTAACCGATCGGTCAAACTTGATCGATCGGTCAAAATCAACCGATCGGTCGATTTTCTACTGGATCTGGGCAAAAACTAAGGTTTTTTGCCGATCACCCAAACCTTGACCAGCTGATTTTAACCGATCGGTCAAACTTGACCGATCGGTCAAAATCAACCGATCGGTCGATTTTCTACTGGATCTGGCAAAAAACTAAGGTTTTTTACCGATCACCCAAACCTTGACCGGCTGATTTTAACCGATCGGTCAAACTTGACCGATCGGTCAAAATCAACCGATCGGTCGATTTTCTACTGGATCTGGCAAAAAACTAAGGTTTTTTGCCGATCACCCAAACCTTGACCGGCTGATTTTTACCGATCGGTCAAACTTGAACGATCGATCAAAATCAACCGATCGGTCGATTTTCTACTGGATCTGGCAAAAAACTAAGGTTTTTTGCCGATCACCCAAACCTTGACCGGCTGATTTTAACCGATCGATCAAACTTGACCGATCAGTCAAAATTAACCGATCGGTCGATTTTCTACTGGATCTGGCAAAAAACTAAGGTATTTTGTCGATCATCCGAACCTTGACCGGCTGATCTTAACCGATCGGTCAAACTTGACCGATCGGTCAAAATCAACCGATCGGTCGATTTTCTACTGGATCGGGCAAAAAACTTGTGTTTTTTGCCGATCACCCGAACCTTGACCGGCTGATTTTAACCGATCGGTCAAACATGACCGATCGGTCAAACTTGACCGATCGGTCAAAATCAACCGATCGGTCGATTTTCTACTGGATCTGGCAAAAAACTAAGGTTTTTTGCCGATCACCCGAACCTTGACCGGCTGATTTTAACCGATCGGTCAAACTTGACCGATCGGTCAAAATCAACTGATCGGTCGATTTTTTACTGGATCTGGCAAAAAACTAAGGTTTTTTGCCGATCACCCGAACCTTGACCGGTTGATCTTAACCGATCGATCAAACTTGACCGATCGATCAAAATCAACCGATCGGTCGATTTTCTACTGGATCGGGCAAAAAACCTGTGTTTTTTGCCGATCACCCGAACCTTGACCGGCTGATTTTAACCGATCGGTCAAAATCAACCGATCGGACGATTTTCTACTGGATCTGGTAAAAAACTAAGGTTTTTTGCCGATCACCCGAACCTTGACCGGCTGATTTCAACCGATCGGTCAAACTTGACCGATCGGTCAAAATCAACCGATCGGTCGATTTTCTACTGGATTTGGCAAAAAACTAAAGTTTTTTGCCGATCACGCAAACCTTGACCGGCTGATTTTAACCGATCGGTCAAACTTGACCGATCGGTCAAAATCAACCGATCGGTCAATTTTCTACTGGATCGGTCAAAAAACCATATTTTTTAACCAATCACCCAATCCTTGACCGGTTGAATTTGACCGATCGGTCAAACTTGACCGATCGGTCAAAATTGATCGATCAGTCTTTTTATGCTAACATTCGACAAGCTTCTTCGTGCCTTTTGAGACAGGGGGTTACTATTTTTTGCACCAAATCCAAGCCAGCCAGAACGAACTCTAGCTAACTTGGAGGGGGTAACTGTGGGTGCAAATTTTGGCAGAAGTTTACCAAACTACCGCGGGACCCACCGGCCCTGCCTGGTGGGCCCACGAGGACTACCACGGGACCCACCGGCCCTGCCTGGTGGGCCCACGAGGACTACCACGGGACCCACCGGCCCTGCCTGGTGGGACCACGAGCCTGTGGAATCCCTCAGAGGATGGTAGCGGGACCCGCCAGCTTTACCTGGAGAATCCCCAGATGCTGCAGCAGAAACCGCCATTTATCACCAGAAAATTCTATAAATAGCAGAGCCTTCGAATGTAAAAGGATCCCGAAATTTCTGATTTCTATACTGAGATCTGATTTTCAGAACCCAGAGCTCTGGAATCTCTCAGCTTTCCATCTTCCATCTCTTTGATCTTCTTCTCTCCTCTGAAGAGATCAGAGTGCTTACAGTGATACTCGGTCTGTCGAGATCACTTCAATACAAGTGTTAGTGAATTCGGGTTGCTCCCTATAGCACGGAGACGTAGGCTTCGGCTGAACTCCGAGATCACTTCTCGTGTCAACACTCTCTCTGATTGCATCTCTCTATTTACATATCAAAAGCTGCAACTCCAATCGATAGATCGAACAACGATCTCTTCAAGTTCAACTTCGATTGACTGGTAAGGCGAGGTCTTCGGGTCGGCACGAAGATTTTCCCCCACACTAATTCATTCGTACGATCCATTCTAATTCATTCATACGATCCATTCTAATTCATTCGTCCAATCCATTCTAATTCATTCGCACGAATGTATCCATTCTAATTCATTCGTACGATCCATTCTAATTCATTAGTACGATCCATTCTAATTCATTCGTAAGATCCATTCTAATTCATTCGTACGATCCATTCTAATTCATTCGCACGAATGGATCCATTCTAGTTCATTCGTACGATCCATTCTAATTCATTCGTACGATCCAATCTAATTCATTCGCACGATCCATTCTAATTCATTTGTACGATCCATTCAAATTCATTCATACGATCCATTCTAATTCATTAGTACGATCCATTCTAATTTATTCGCACAAATGTATCCATTCAAATTCATTCGTACGATCCATTCTAATTCATTCGCACGATCCATTCTAATTCATTCGTACGATCCATTCTAATTCATTCGCACGATCTGTTCTTATTCATTCGCACAATCCATTCTAATTCATTCACACGAATGTATCCATTCTAATTCATTCGTAGGATCCATTCTAATCCATTCGTACGATCCATTCTAATTCATTCGTACGATCCATTCTAATTCATTCGTACGATCCATTCTAATTCATTCGCACGAATGTATCCATTCTAATTCATTCGTACGATCCATTCTAATTCATTCGTACGATCCATTCTAATTCATTCGTACGATCCATTCTAATTCATTCATACGATCTATTCTAATTCATTCATACAATCCATTCTAATTCTTTCACACGATCCATTTTAATTCATTTGTACGATCCATTCTAATTCATTCGCACAATCCATTCTATTTCATTCGTACAATCCATTCTTACTCATTCGTATGATCCATTCTAATTCATTCGCACGAATGTATCCATAATGGATCATACGAATGACTAAGAATGGATCGTACGAATGAAATAGAATGGATTGTGCAAATGAATTAGAATGGACCGTACGAATGAATTAGACGTACGAATGAATTAGAATGGATACATTCGTGCGAATAAATTAGAATGGATCATACGAATGAGTAAGAATGGATCGTCATTCTAATTCATTCGTATGATCCATTATAATTCATTTGTATCCATTCTATTTCATTCGCACGATCCATTCTAATTCATTCGCGCAATCTATTCTAATTCATTCATACAATCCATTCTAATTTATTCGCACGAATGTATCCATTCTAATTCATTCGTACGATCCATTCTAATTCATTCGCACAATCTATTCTAATTCATTCATACGATCCATTCTAATTCATTCGCACGAATGTATCCATTCTAATTCATTCATACGATCCATTCTACTTCATTCGTACTATCTGTTCTAATTAACTCGTACGAGCCATTCTAATTTATTCATACGATCCATTCTAATTCATTTGCATGAATATATCCATTCTAATTCATTCGTACGATCCATTCTAATTCCTTCGTATGATCCATTCTAATTCCTTCGTACGATCCATTCTATTTCATTCGTATGATCCATTCTAATTCCTTCGTACGATCCATTCTAATTCCTTCGTATCCATTCTAATTCACTCATACGATCCATTCTAATTCATTCGTACGATCCATTCTAATTCATTCATACAATCCATTCTAATTCATTCGCACGAATGTATCCATTCTAATCCATTCGTACGATCCATTCTAATCCATTCGTACGATCCATTCTAATTCATTCGCATCAATCTAACCATTCTAATTTGATCCATTCTAATTCATTCGTACGATCGATTCTAAATCATTCGTCCGATCCATTCTAATTCATTCGCACGAATGTATCCATTCTAATTCATTCGTACGATCCATTCTAATCCATTCTAATTCTTTCACACGATTCATTCTAATACATTCGTAGGATCCATTCTAATTCATTCGTACAATCTATTCTATTTCATTCGTACGATCCATTCTTACTCATTCGTATGATCCATTCTAATTCATTCGGACAAATGTATCCATTCTAATTTATTCGTACGATCCATTCTAATTCATTCGTAAGATCCATTCTAATTCATTCGTACGATCCATTCTAATTCATTTGTACGATCCATTCTAATTCATTCGCACGAATGTAGCCATTCTAGTTCATTTGTACGATCCATTCTAATTCATTCGTACGATCCATTCTAATTCATTCGCACGATCCATACTAATTCATTCGTACGATCCATTCTAATTCATTCGTACGATCCATTTTAGTTCATTCGTACGATCCATTCTAATTCATTCGCACAAATGTATCCATTCTAATTCATTCGTACCATCCATTCTAATTCATTCGCACGATCCATTCTAATTCATTCGTACGATCCATTCTAATTCTTTCACATGATCCATTCTAATTCATTCGTACGATCCATGCTAATTCCTTCGTACGATCCATTCTAATTCATTCGTACGATCCATTCTAATTCATTCATACAATCCATTCTAATTCTTTCACACGATCCATTCTAATTCATTCGTACGATCCATTCTAATTTATTCGTGCAATCCATTCTATTTCATTCGTACGATCCATTCTTACTCATTCGTACGATCCATTCTAATTCATTCACACGAATGTATCCATTCGTACGAATGAATTAGAATAGATTGTACGAATGAATTAGAATGGATCGTACGAATGAATTAGAATGGATCGTACGAATGAATTAGAATGGATCGTACGAAGGAATTAGAATGGATCGTACGAATGAATTAGAATGGATATATTCGTGCTAATGAATTAGAATTGATCGTATGAATGTATTAGAATGGATCGTATGAGTGAATTTGAATGGATCGTATGAATGAATTAGAATGGATCGTACGAATGAATTAGAATGGATCGTGCGAATGAATTAGAATGGATCGTACGAATGAACTAGAATGGATACATTCGTGCGAATGAATTAGAATGGATCGTACGAATGAATTAGAATGGATCGCACGAATGAATTAGAATGTATCTTACGAATGAATTAGAATGAATCGTACGAATGAATTTGAATGGATCGTACGAATGAATTAGAATGGATACATTCGTGCGAATGAATTAGAATGGATCGGACGAATGAATTAGAATGGATCGTACGAATGAATTAGAATGGATCAAATGAATGAATTAGAATGGTTACATTCATGCGAATGAATTAAAATGGATCGTACGAATGGATTAGAATGGATACATTCGAGCGAATGAATTATAATGGATCGTACGAATGAATTAGAATGGATCATACGAATGGATTAGAATGGATCCTACGAATGGATTAGAATGGATACATTTGTGCATATGAATTAGAATGGATCGTACGAATGAATTAGAATGGATCATATTAATGAATTAGAATGGATCGTACGAATGAATTAGAATGGATACATTCGTGCGAATGAATTAGAATGGATCGTGCGAATCAATTAGACTGGATCGTGCGAATGAATAAGAATAGATCATACGAATGAATTAGAATGGATCGTACGAATTAATTAGAATGGATACATTCGTGAGAATGAATTAGAATGGATTGTATGAATGAATTAGAATGGATCATACGAATGAATTAGAATGGATCATACGAATTAATTAGAATGGATCATATGAATGAATTAGAATGGATCGTACAAATGAATTAGAATGGATCGTACGAATGAATTAGAATGGATCATACGAATGAATTAGAATGGATCATACGAATGAGTAAGAATGGATCGTACGAATGAAATAGAATGGATTGTACGAATGAATTAGAATGGATCGTATGAATGAATTAGAATGGATCGTGTGAAAGAATTAGAATGGATTGTATGAATGAATTAGAATGGATCATATGAATGAATTAGAATGGATCGTGCGAATGAATTCGAATGGATCGTACGAATGAATTCGAATGGATCGTACGAATGAATTAGAATGGATCGTACGAATGAATTAGAATGGATACATTCGTGCGAATGAATTAGAATGGATACATTCGTGCGAATGAATTAGAATAGATCGTACGAATGAATTAGAATGGATCGTGCTAATGAATTAGAATTGATCCATTCTAATTCATTCGTACGATCAGTTCTAATTCATTCACAAAATCTATTCTAATTCATTCATACGATCCATTCTAATTCATTCACACGAATGTATCCATTCTAATTCATTCATACGATCCATTCTAATTCATTCGTCCGATCCATTCTAATTCACTCATACGATCCATTCTAATACATTCATACGATCCATTCTAATTCATTTACACGAATATATCCATTCTAATTCATTCGTACGATCCATTCTAATTCTATCGTACGATTCATTCTAATTCATTCGTACGATCTATTCTAATTCATTCGTACGATCCATTCTAATTCATTCGTACGATCCATTCTAATTCCTTCGTACGATCCATTCTAATTAATTCATACAATCCATTCTAATTCTTTCACACGATCCATTCTAATTCATTCGTACGATCCATTCTAATTCATTCGTGCAATCCATTCTATTTCATTCGTACGATCCATTCTTACTCATTCGTACGATCCATTCTAATTCATTCACACGAATGTATCCATTCGTACGAATGAATTAGAATAGATTCTACGAATGAATTAGAATGGATCGTACGAATGAATTAGAATAGATCGTACGAAGGAATTAGAATTGATCGTATGAATGAATTAGAATGGATCGTATGAATGAATTAGAATAGATCGTACGAATGAATTAGAATGGATCGTACGAAGGAATTAGAATGGATCGTACGAATGAATTAGAATGGATATATTCGTGCAAATCAATTAGAATGGATCGTATGAATGTATTAGAATGGATCGTATGAGTGAATTAGAATGGATCGTATGAATGAATTAGAATGGATTGTATGAATGAATTAGAATGGATCGTACGAATGAATTAGAATGGATCATACGAATTAATTAGAATGGATCATACGAATGAATTAGAATGGATCGTACGAATGAATTAGAATGGATCGTACGAATGAATTAGAATGGATACATTCGTGCGAATGAATTAGAATGGATTGTGCGAATGAATAAGAACAGATCGTGCGATTGAATTAGAATGGATCGTACGAATGAATTAGAATGGATCGTGCGAATAAATTAGAATGGATCGTATGAATGAATTAGAATGGATACATTTGTGCGAATGAGTTAGAATGGATCGTACGAATGAATTAGAATGGATCGTGCGAATGAATTAGAATGGATCGTACGAATGAATTAGAATGGATCGTGTGAAAGAATTAGAATGGATCGTACGAATGAATTAGAATGGATCTTGCGAATGAATTAGAATGGATCGTACGAATGAATTAGAATGGATACATTTGTGCGAATGAATTAGAATGGATCATACGAATGAATTAGAATGGATCGTATGAATGAATTAGAATGGATCGTACGAATGAATTAGAATGGATCGTGCGAATGAATTAGAATGGATCGTACGAATGAATTAGAATGGATCGTACGAATGAACTAGAATGGATACATTCGTGCGAATGAATTAGAATGGATCGTACGAATGAATTAGAATGGATCTTACGAATGAATTAGAATGGATCGTACGAATGAATTAGAATGGATCGTACGAATGAATTAGAATGGATACATTCGTGCGAATGAATTAGAATGGATCGGACTAATGAATTAGAATGGATCGTACGAATGAACTAGAATGGATCGTACAAAAGAATTAGAATGGATTGTATGAATAAATTAGAATGGATACATTCGTCCGAATGAATTAGAATGGATCATACGAATGAGTAAGAATGGATGGTACTAATGAAATAGAATAGATTGTACGAATGAATTAGAATGGATCCTACGAATGAATTAGAATGGATCGTGTGAAAGAATTAGAATGGATTGTATGAATGAATTAGAGTGGATCGTATGAATGAATTAGAATGGATCGTGCGAATGAATTCGAATGGATCGTTTGAATTCAATCTAATTCATTCATACAATCCATTCTAATTCTTTCACACGATCCATTCTTATTCATTCGTACGTTCCATTCTAATTCATTAGCACGATCCATGCTAATTCATTCGTTCAATCAATTCTAATTCATTAGCACGATCCATTCTAATTCATTCGTACGATCCATTCTAATTCATTCGCACGATCCATTCTAATTCATTCATAGGATCCATTCTAATTCATTCATACGATCTATTCTAATTCTTTCGCACGAATGTATCCATTCTCATTCATTTGTACGATCCATTCGAATTCATTCGTACGATCCATTCTAATTCATTCGTACGATCCATTCTAATTCATTCGTACGATCCATTCTAATTCCTTCGTACGATCCATTCTAATTCATTCGTACGATCTATTCTAATTCATTCGTACGATCCATTCTAATTCATTCGTACGATCCATTCTAATTCATTCGTACGATCTATTCTAATTCATTCGTACGATCCATTCTAATTTCATTCGTACGATCCAGTCTAATTCATTCGCTCGAATGTATCCATTCTAATCCATTCGTATGATCCATTCTAATCCATTCGTACGATCCATTCTAATTCATTCGCATGAATGTAACCATTCTAATTCATTCATTTGATCCATTCTAATTCATTCGTACGATCCATTCTAATTCATTCGTCCGATCCATTCTAATTCATTCGCACGAATGTATCCATTCTAATCCATTCGTAAGATCCATTCTAATTCATTCGTACGATCCATTCTAATTCATTCGTACGATCCTTCTAATTCATTAATATGATCCATTCTAATTCATTCGTACGATCCATTCTAATTCATTCATTTGATCCATTCTAATTCATTCGTACGATCCATTCTAATTCATTCATACAATCCATTCTATTTCATTCGTACGATCCATTCTTACTCATTCGTATGATCCATTCTAATTCATTCGTACGATCCATTCTAATTCATTCGTACGATCCATTCTAATTCATTCGTACGATCCATTCTAATTCATTCGTATGATCCATTCTAATTTATTCACACGAATGTATCCATTCTAGTTCATTCGTACGATCCATTCTAATTCATTCGTACGATCCATTCTAATTCATTCGCACGATCCATTCTAATTAATTCGTACGATCCATTCTAATTCATTCATACGATCCATTCTAATTCATTTGTACGATCCATTCTAATTCTAATTCATTCTGTTTTAATGGATCATACGAATGAGTAAGAATGGATCGTACGAATGAAATAGAATGGATTGTGCGAATGAATTAGAATGGATCGTACGAATGAATTTGAATGGATCATACGAATGAATTAGAATGGATCGTATGAATGAATTAGAATGGATACATTCGTGCGAATGAATTAGAATGGATACATTCGTGCGAAAGAATTAGAATAGATCGTATGAATGAATTAGAATGGATCCTATGAATGAATTAGAATGGATCGTGCGAATCAATTAGAATGGATCGTACGAATGAATTAGAATGGATCGTGCTAATGAATTAGAATTGATCGAACGAATGAATTAGCATGGATCGTGCTAATGAATTAGAATGGAACGTACGAATGAATTAGAATGGATCGTGTGAAAGAATTAGAATGGATTGTATGAATGAATTAGAATGAATTCATACGATCCATACGAATTCATTCGCATGATCCATTCTAATTCATTCATACGATCCATTCTAATTCATTCATACAATCCATTCTAATTCTTTTACACGATCCATTCTATTTCATTCGTAGGATCCATTCTAATTCATTCATACAATCTTTTCTATTTCATTCGTACGATCCATTCTTACTCATTCGTATGATCCATTCTAATTCATTCAGACGAATGTATCCATTCTAATTTATTCGTACGATCCATTCTAATTC
The DNA here is from genome assembly GCA_947650365.1 of Chamaelirium japonicum. Classification (NCBI taxonomy): domain Eukaryota; kingdom Viridiplantae; phylum Streptophyta; class Magnoliopsida; order Liliales; family Melanthiaceae; genus Chamaelirium; species Chamaelirium japonicum. The sequence continues at coordinate 91,629,706 of OX393550.1, forward strand.
ATTCGTACGATCCATTCTAATTTATTCGTACGATCCATTCTAATTCATTCGTACGATCCATTCTAATTCATTCGTACGATCCATTCTAATTCATTCGTCCGATCCATTCTAATTCCTTCGCACGAATGTATCCATTCTAATTCATTCGTACGATCCATTCTAATTCATTCGTACGATCCATTCTAATTCATTCGTAAGATCCATTCTAATTCATTCATACGATCCATTCTAATTCATTCGTAAGATCCATTCTAATTCATTCGCACGAATGTATGCATTCTAGTTCATTCATACGATCCATTCTAATTCATTCGTACGATCCATTCTAATTCATTCGCACGATCCATTCTAATTCATTCGTACGATCCATTCTAATTCATTCATACAATCCATTCTAATTCATTCGCACGAATGTATCCATTCTAATTCATTCGTATACGATCCATTCTAATTCATTCGCACGAATGTATCCATTCTAATTCATTCATACGATCCATTCTAATTCACTCATACGATCCATTCTAATACGAATGAATTAGAATGGATCGTGTGAAAGAATTAGAATGGATCGTACGAATGAATAAGAATGGATCGTGTGAAAGAATTAGAATGGATCGTACGAATGAATTAGAATGGATAGTGCGAATGAATTAGAATGGATCGTACGAATGAATTAGAATGGATACATTTGTGCGAATGAATTAGATTGGATCGTACGAATGAATTAGAATCGATGGTAGGAATGAATTAGAATGGATCGTACGAATGAATTAGATTGGATCGTGCGAATGAATTAGAATGGATCGTACGAATGAATTAGAATGGATCGTACGAATGAATTAGAATGGATCGTACGAATGAATTAGAATGGATCTTACGAATGAATTAGAATGGATCGTACGAATGAATTAGAATGGATCGTACGAATGAATTAGAATAGATCTTACGAATGAATTAGAATGGATCGTACAAATGAACTAGAATGGATACATTCGTGCGAATGAATTAGAATGGATCGTACGAATGAATTAGAATGGATCGTGTGAAAGAATTAGAATAGATTGTATGAATGAATTCGAATAGATCATATGAATGAATTATAATGGATCGTACGAATGAATTAGAATGGATCGTACGAATGAATTAGAATGGATCGTACGAATGAATTAGAATGGATACATTCGTGCGAATGAATTAGAATGGATACATTCGTGCGAATGAATTAGAATAGATCGTATGAATGAATTAGAATGGATCCTATGAATGAATTAGAATGGATCGTGCGAATGAATTAGAATTGATCATACGAATGAATTAGAATAGATCGTACGAATGAATTAGAATGGATCGTACGAAGGAATTAGAATGGATCGTACTAATGAATTAGAATGGATATATTCGTGAATATGAATTAGAATGGATCGTATGAATGTATTAGAATGGATCGTATGACTGAATTAGAATGGATCGTACGAATGAATTAGAATGGATTGTCTGAATGAATTAGAATGGATCGTATGAATGAATTAGAATGGATCGTAAGAATGAATTAGAATGGATACATTCGTGCGAATGAATTAGAATGGATCGGACGAATGAATTAGAATGGATCGTACAAATGAATTAGAATGGATCGTACGAATGAATTAGAATGGATCGTACGAATAAATTAGATTGGATACATTCGTCCGAATGAATTAGAATGGATCGTGCGAATGAATTAGAATGGATCGTGCGAATGAATTAGAATGGATCGTACGAATGAATTAGAATGGATCGTACAAATGAACTAGAATGGATACATTCATGCGAATGAATTAGAATGGATCGTACGAATGAATTAGAATGGATCGTACGATTCTTTCTAATTCATTCGTACGATCCATTCTAATACATTCGTACGATTCATGCTAATTCATTCGCACGATCCATTCTAATTCATTCGTACGATCCATTCTTATTCATTCATACGATCCATTCTAATTCATTCGCACAATCCATTCTAATTCATTCGTACAATCCATTCTAATTCATTCGTATGATCCATTCTAACTCATTCGGTGGATCCATTCTAATTCATTCGTATGATCCATTCTAATTCATTCCCACGATCTATTCTAATTTATTCATACGATCCTTTCTAATTCATTCATACGATCTATTCTAATTCATTCCCACGAATGTAACCATTCTAATTCATTCATACGATTCATTCTAATTCATTCGTATGAGCTATTCTAATTCATTCGTACGATCCATTCTAATTCATTCGTACGATCCATTGTAATTCATTCATACAATCCATTTAGATTCATTCGCACAAATGTATCCATTCAAATTCATTCGTACGATCCAGTCTAATTCATTCGTACGATCCATTCTAATTCATTCGCACGAATATATCCATTCTAATTCTTTCGTACGATGCATTCTAATTCATTCGTACGATCCATTCTAATTCATTCATTTGATCCATTCTAATTCATTCGTACGATCCATTCTAATTCATTCGTCCGATCCATTCTAATTCATTCGCACGAATGTATCCATTCTAATTCATTCGTACGATCCATTCTACTTCATTCGTACGATCCATTCTAATTCATTCGTAAGATCCATTCTAATTCATTCGTACGATCCATTCTAATTCATTCGTACGATCCATTCTAATTCATTCGCACGAATGTATCCATTCTAGTTCATTCGTACGATCCATTCTAATTCATTCATACAATCCATTCTAATTCATTCCGTACGATCCATTCTAATTCATTCGTACGATCGTACGAATGAATTAGAATGGATCATACGAATGAATTAGAATAGATTGTGCGAATGAATTAGAATGGATCGTACGAATGAATTAGAATGGATCGTACGAAAAAATTAGAATGGATCATACGAATGAGTAAGAATGGATCGAACGAATAAAATAGAATAGATTGTACGAATGAATTAGAATGGATCCTACGAATGAATTAGAATGGATCGTGTGAAAGAATTAGAATGGATTGTATGAATGAATTAGAATGGATCGTATGAATGAATTAGAATGGATCGTGCACATGAATTCGAATGGATCGTACGAATTCATTCTAATTCATTCATACAATCCATTCTAATTCTTTCACACGATCCATTCTAATGGATCATGCGAATGAATTAGCATGAATCGTACGAATGTATTAGACTGGATCTTATGAATGAATTAGAATAAATCGTACGATCCATTCTAATTCATTCGTACGATCCATTCTAATTCATTCGCACGAATGTATCCATTATAGTTCATTTGTACGATCCATTCTAGTTCATTCGTACGATCCATTCTAATTCATTCGTACGATCCATTCTAATTAATTCGTATGATCCATTCTAATTAATTCGTATGATCCATTCTAATTCATTCGTACGATCCATTCTAATTCATTCATACAATCCATTCTAATTCATTCGCACGAATGTCTCCATTCTAATTAATTCGTACGATCCATTCTAATTCATTCGTATGATCCATTCTTATTCATTCGCACGATCCAGTCTAATGGATTCACACGATCCATTCTAATTCATTCGCACAAATGTATCCATTCTAATTCATTCATACGATCCATTCTAATTCATTCAAACGATCCATTCTAATTCATTCGCACAAATGTATCCATTCTAATTCATTCGTACGATCAATTCTAATTCATTCGTACGATCAGTTCTAATTCATTCACAAAATCTATTCTAATTCATTCATACGATCCATTCTAATTCATTAGCACGATCCATTCTAATTCATTCGTACGATCCATTCTAATTCTTTCACACGATCCATTCTAATTCATTCGTACGATCCATTCGAATTCATTCGCACGATCCATTCTAATTCATTCGTACGATCCGTTCTAATTATTTCATACGATCCATTCTAATTCATTCGTACGATCAATTCTAATTCATTCGCACAAATGTATCGATTCTAATTCATTCGTACGATCCATTCTAATTCATTCGCACGATCCATTCTAATTCATTCGTATGATCCATTCTAATTCATTCGTACGATCCATTCTAATTAATTCGTATGATCCATTCTAATTCATTCGTACGATCCATTCTAATTCATTCATACAATCCATTCTATTTCATTCGCACGAAGGTATCCATTCTAATTAATTCGTACGATCCATTCTAATTCATTCGTATGATCTATTCTTATTCATTCGCACGATCCAGTCTAATTGATTCGCACGATCCATTCTAATTCATTCGCACGAATGTATCCATTCTAATTCATTCGTACGATCCATTCTAATTCATTAATATGATCCATTCTAATTCATTCGTACGATCCATTCTAATTCATTAATATGATCCATTCTAATTCATTCGTACGATCCATTCTAATTCATATGCACAAAGGTATCCATTCTAATTCATTCGCACGAAAGAATTAGAATGGATTATATGAAAGAATTAGAATGGATCGTGCGAATGAATTAGAATGGATCGTACGAAGGAATTAGAATGGATCGTACGAAGGAATTAGAATGGATCGTACGAATGAATTAGAATGGATCGTACGAATAAATTAGAATGGATACATTCGTCCGAATGAATTAGAATGGATCATACGAATGGGTAAGAATGGATCGTACGAATGAAATAGAATAGATTGTATGAATGAATTAGAATGGATCCTACGAATGAATTAGAATAGATCGTGTGAAAGAATTAGAATGGATTATATGAATGAATTAGCATGGATCCACAAATGTATCCATTCTAATTCATTCGTACGATCCATTCTAATTCATTCGCACGATCCATTCTAATTCATTCGTACAATCCATTCTAATTCATTCGCACGATCTGTTCTTATTCATTCGCACAATCCATTCTAATACATTCGCACGAATGTATCCATTCTAATTCATTCGTACGATCCATTCTAATTCATTCGTACGATCCATTCTAATTCATTCGTACGATCCATTCTAATTAATTCGTATGATCCATTCTAATTCATTCGTACGATCCATTCTAATTCATTCATACAATCCATTCTGATTCATTCGTACGATCCATTCTAATTCACTCATACGATCCATTCTAATACATTCATACGATCCATTCTAATTCATTTGCACGAATATATCCATTCTAATTCATTCGTATGATCCATTCTAATTCCTTCGTACGATCCATTCTAATTCATTCGTACGATCTATTCTAATTCATTCGTATGATCCATTCTAATTCATTCGTACGATCCATTCTAATTCCTTCGTACATTCTATTCTAATTCATTCGTACGATCCATTCTAAATCATTCGTACAATCTATTCTAATTCATTCGTACGAATGGATACATTCGTGTGAATGAATTAGATTGGATCGTACGAATGAGTAAGAATGGATCGTACGAATGAAATAGAATGGATTGCACGAATGAATTAGAATGGATCGTACGAATGAATTAGAATGGATCGTGTGAAAGAATTAGAATGGATTGTATGAATGAATTAGAATGGATCGTACGAATGAATTAGAATGGATCGTACGAAGAAATTAGAATGGATCGTACGAATGAATTAGAATGGATCATACGAATGAATTAGAATAGATCGTACGAATGAATAAGAATAGATCATACGAATGAATTAGAATGGATCGTACGAATTAATTAGAATAGATACATTCGTGCGAATGAATTAGAATGGATTGTATGAATGAATTAGAATGGATCGTACGAATGAATTAGAATGGATCATACGAATTAATTAGAATGGATCGTACGAATGAATTAGAATGGATCGTACGAATGAATTAGAATGGATACATTCGTGCGAATGAATTAGAATGGATCGGACGAATGAATTAGAATAGATCGTACGAATGAATTAGAATGGATCGTACGAAGGAATTAGAATGGATCGTACGAATGAATTAGAATGGATATATTCGTGCAAATGAATTAGAATGGATCGTATGAATGTATTAGAATGGATACATTCGTGCGAATGAATTAGAATGGATCGGACAAATGAATTAGAATAGATCGTACGAATGAATTAGAATGGATCGTACGAAGGAATTAGAATGGATCATACGAATGAACTAGAATGGATTAGAATGGATCGTACGAATGAATTAGAATGGATCGTATGAATGAATTAGAATGGATCGTAAGAATGAATTAGAATGGATCGTACGAATGAATTAGAATGGATCGTACGAATGAATTAGAATGGATCGTACGAATAAATTAGAATTGATCTTATGAATGAATTAGAATGGATTGTACGAATGAATTAGAATGGATCGTACGAATAAATTAGAATGGATACATTCGTCCGAATGAATTAGAATGGATCATACGAATTAGTAAGAATGGATCGTGCGAATGAATTAGAATGGATCGTACGAATGAATTAGAATGGATACATTTGTGCGAATGAATTAGAATGGATCGTACGAATGAATTAGAATGGATCGTATGAATGAATTAGAATGGATCGTACGAATGAATTAGAATGGATCGTGCGAATGAATTAGAATGGATCATACGAATGAATTAGAATGGATCGTACGAATCAACTAGAATGGATACATTCGTGCGAATGAATTAGAATGGATCGTACGAATGAATTAGAATGGATCGTACGAATGAATTAGTATGGATCTTACGAATGAATTAGAATGGATCGTACGAATGAATTAGAATGGATCGTACGAATGAGTTAGAATGGATACATTCGTGCGAATGAATTAGAATGGATCGGACGAATGAATTAGAATGGATCGTACGAATGAATTAGAATGGATCGTACGAATGAATTAGAATGGATCGTGCGAATGAATTAGAATGGATCGTGTGAAAGAATTAGAATGGATTGTATGAATGAATTAGAATGGATCGTACGAATGAATTAGAATGGATCTTACGAATGAATTAGAATGGATCGTACGAATGAATTAGAATGGATCGTACTAATGAATTAGAATGGATACATTCGTGCGAATGAATTAGAATGGATCGTGCACGAATGTATGCATTCTAATTCATTCGTACGATCCATTCTAATTCATTAATATGATCCATTCTAATTCATTCGTATGATCTATTCTAATTCATATGCACAAAGGTATCCATTCTAATCCATTCGTAGGATCCATTCTAATCCATTCGTACGATCCATTCTAATTCATTCGTACGATCCATTCAAATTCATTCGCTCGAATGTATCCATTCTAATCCATTCGTACGATCCATTCTAATTCATTCGCATGAATGTAACTGTGGGGGAAAATCTTCGTGCCGACCCGAAGACCTTCGCAGCACCAGTCAATTGGAGTCGAAGTTAATATCGAAGATCGTTGGTCGATCGGTTGGTTGAAGTTGTTGCTTTTTTGATATGTAAACAGAAAAGCAATCAGAGAGAGAGAGATTTTGACACAAGAGAAGTGATCTCGGAGTTCAGCCGAAGCCTACGTCTCCGTGCTATAGGGAGCAACCCGAATTCACTAACACTTATGTTGAAGTGACCTCGACAGGCCGAGTGTCACTGAAAGCTCCCTGATCTCTTCGAAAGAGAACAGAAGATCAAAGAGAGATGGTAGATCGGAAGTTAGAAATCCCAGAGCTCTGGTTCTGAAAGTCAGATCACAGAGTGGAAATCAGAATTCCGGATCTTTGATTTCCATCCATTTACATTCGAAGGCTCTGCTATTTATAGGATTCTCTGGTGGGAATTCTGGGTTAAATGGCGGTTTCTGCCGCCGTATCTGGGGATTCTCCTGGTAAAGCTAGCGGGCCCCGCTACCGTCTTGGGGGGCCCACCAGGCAGGGCTGGTGGGTCCCGCTGTGGTACTCGGGGGTCCACCAGGCGGGGCCGGTGGGTCCCGCTGTAGTCTTCGGGGGTCCACCAGGCAGGGCCGGTGGGTCCCACTGTGGTACTCGGGGGCCCACCAGGCAGGGCCGGTGGGTCCCGCTGTAGTCTTCGGGGGCCCACCAGGCAGGGCCGGTGGGTCCCACTGTGGTACTCGGGGGCCCACCAGGCAGGGCCGGTGGGTCCCGCTGTAGTCTTCGGGGGCCCACCAGGCAGGGCCGGTGGGTCCCACTGTGGTACTCGGGGGCCCACCAGGCAGGGCCGGTGGGTCCCGCTGTTTGCAGACTTCTTGCCAAAATTTGCACCCACAGTAACCATTCTAATTCATTCATTTGATCCATTCTAATTCATTCATACGATCCATTCTAATTCATTCGTCCGATCCATTCTAATTCATTCGCACGAATGTATCCATTCTAATTTATTCATACGATCCATTCTAATTCATTCGTACGATCCATTCTAATTCATTCGCACAAATGTATCCATTCTAATTCATTCGTACGATCCATTCTAATTCATTCGCACGATCCATTCTAATTCATTCCTACGATCCATTCTAATTCTTTCACACGATCCATTCTAATTCATTCGTACGATCCATTCTAATACATTCATACGATCCATTCTAATTCATTTGCACGAATATATCTATTCTAATTCATTCGTATGATCCATTCTAATTCATTTGCACGAATATATCCATTCTAATTCATTCGGACGATCCATTCTAATTCCTTCGTACGATCCATTCTAATTCATTCGTACGATCTATTCTAACTCATTCGTATGATCCATTCTAATTCATTCGGACAAATGTATCCATTCTAATTTATTCGTACGATCCATTCTAATTCATTCGTACGATCCATTCTAATTCATTCGTACGATACATTCTTACTCATTCGTATGATCCAAAGAAAAAGGGTTTCGAACCTGTACTCTGGAGCCTGGTGGTGAGCATTTATAGACATTGGCGACCTACCGCGGCCCGACACGTGGAGATTCTTTTCGGTGCCTTCTAGACCCCCACGTTCTGGCTCGCATGGGTCTCTGATAGTCCTTGGTACTCGCGTCCCTGACATTCTTTGTCGTCGAGCCTGCCAGGCGGTTTGAGTGGGGGAGAGCATCTTTTTTTGTCGCCGCCAGGTGGCTATTCTGGAATGTTCAAGTTTGGGAGGTCTCGAACTGATTTGAGCGGGCTTCTGTGGACCGCGTTTGACAACGTAGCTTCCATGGGGTTTCGACACCTGGCATCCTTTCATACACTGTGGGCGACCTCCGGTGGGGAGCCAAGGCGAGCTCGCCCTCCATTGCTCCGCCTTCTCCTCCACATCTATCAAGAGTCGGACCTCGTGGAAGCGACCTCTTCGATAAACTGGGGAGTTCTGGCGAGCTTGGGCGAGCTCCTGAGCGAGCTTGGGTGAGCTCCTGAGCGAGCTTGATCGAGCTCCCGAGCGAGCTTGGGCGAGCTCCCGAGCGAGCTCTTTGCCTAAGGCCCCTTCAGTCCAATGTGGAGCTCGCTCCCTGTCAAGATGATTTAGTTAGCATGGGGGGGAGGGCGAGCTCCTGGGCGAGTTCCCCACCCCTTGGAATCCTGGGGTCTATGAGATCCACAGGCAAGGGCGAACTTGGGCGAGCTCCTGCGCGAGCTTGGGCGAGCTCCGGCGCGAGCTTGAGCGAGCTCCTGCGTGAGCTGGGTCGTTTGTGGTGTCGGTATCTTTGTATGCATGACGGTCTAACTCCCGCTGCCATCTCCAGCGAACTCCTGCGTGAGCTTGGGCGAGTTCCTGAGCGAGCTTGGGCGAGCTCCTGAGCGAGCTTTTAGCCTAAGGCCCCTTTAGCCCAATGTGGATCTCACTCCCTGTCAAGGTGATTTGGTGAGCGCGGAGGGAAGGGGCGAACTCCAGGGCAGATTTAAGCTATCCCCAACATTACCCCCTCCCGAGGGAGCGACCAAGGAGACTTTGGCGCTTGCTCAGGAGTCTTATTGCACACGACGGTCGAATTGGGAGTTCTAGTCATTTGCGACCTCCACCTGGTGGGATACGGGCACCAACCGCGGGTGGTCTATGCCGAGAGCTTTGACTGTCAGTATTTCACAAATGCTGGGCGGGCCGGGAGCGTCAGCCACGAGCGATCTCCTTTCGGTGCGAGCTTGCCACACGCGATCAGGGTCTGCCTCGGGCGAGCTGTGGGCACCTGCCGTGAGCGGTTTGCGCCGAGAGCTTTGACTGTCAGTATTTCACAAACACTGGGCGGGCCGGGAGCGTCAGCCACGAGCGATCTCCTTTCGGTGCGAGCTTGCCACACGCGGTCAGGGTCTGCCTCGGGCGAGCTGCGGGCACCTGCCGTGAGCGGTTTGCGCCGAGAGCTTTGACTGTCAGTATTTCACAAACGCTGGGCGGGCCGGGAGCGTCAGCCATGAGCGATCTCCTTCCGGTGCGAGCTTGCCACACGGGGTCAGGGTCTGCCTCGGGCGAGCTGCGGGCACCTGCCGTGAGCGGTCTGCGCCGAGAGCTTTGACTATCAGTATTTCACAAACGCTGGGCGGGCCGGGAGCGTCAACCACGAGCGATCTCCTTCCGGTGCGAGCTTGCCACACGCGGTCAGGGTCTGCCTCGGGCGAGCTGTGGGCACCTGCCGTGAGCGGTCTGCGCCGAGAGCTTTGACTGTCAGAATTTCACAAACGCTGGGCGGGCCGGGAACGTCAGCCACGAGCGATCTCCTTCCGGTGCGAGCTTGCCACACACGGTCAGGGTCTGCCTCGGGCGAGCTGCGGGCACCTACCGTGAGCGGTCTTGTGATGGGTATCGCTCCAAATCTCCAACGGTCGCTTCATCTTAAATGCGGTGCGAGGCTTGATGTTGATACAATGAATCTCATCATGAGATCCCGATCGGCGCGAGACACGTATCTTCTTCTTATTTACTCCTTTTTCTGTCAGTGAAGGACAACGTCGGCACCGGCGCAGCCTTTTCCACACGTGGCCCACGTGGCACCTCCTGATTGGAGAAAGACGAGCTGTCGCTTCAACCGTCGGCGTGTCGCCTCGTTGAGCGCGCTCGAGCATTAACTGCGGCCCGTTTCACCTGCCTCTCACTTGCCTATAAATAGGAGATGGGGGGCGATTTTTACCGCTGCGTGAAAAACAGCTCTCCCTTCCTCCTTAGCTTTCAGCTCGCAGCTCGCTAGCACCCTCTCGCACTCATGGCTTCCTCTGCTGCCGCTTCTTCTTCTGCTGCTGCTGCTGCTGTGTCCTCCCAGGGGGAACCTCTTAATGTTGCCCCCATTTCGGTGCGCGAACCTGGCGCCGAGGAGGTTCCCTCAAGGGAGCCCGCCGTCGTCTGGTTCAACGATATCAGCGGCGCGCCGGTCCCTGCTAGCCTTCGCTCCGTGGTGAACATCCCTCAGGAGCTCGCCATCCTGCCCTTCCCACACCCGGGGAGGCCGCTCTCTGGCACGGCGGTCTCCGTGGGGCAGATCTAGTCAGGGCTCCGGCTACCCCTGAACCACCTCGCCAGTGAGCTACTGGAACTGGCGGGCTTATGCCCTGCTCAGCTTCCGGGAAACTCGTGGGGGATCCTCTACGGGCTTTCTCAAATTGAGGAAGCTCTCAACGTGAGGATCCCCCTCGCCTACCTCCTGAAGAAGTGGTTCCTCCAGCCGGGGACCGCCTTTAGCGAGGTGGACTGCGGCCAGTTTTACCTTACTGGCCGCACTGGCGAGCTGCTCCCGTTCTCCGCCGTGGAGAACAAGGACATGTACTGGAAACAGTACCCGTTCGTCGTCGAGGGCGAGTGGCGGGGTCCTTGCCCAGGTGTTCCGTCTCTTCCCGGTAGGCCGCCTCTTCCCGTCTTCAAGTAGATCGCGGAATACCGGTCAAAGGGGAAGAAGTGCATCGCCGCCGCCAGAGAGAGATCGCTCGACGAGGCGATCCTGCACTTCCTCGGGGGACGAACCCTCGAAAAGGTCCTCCCGCCGGACTTCTCCTTCCTGTGGAAGGATCTCCGGACTGGCGTCGTCACCACCCGTCAGAAGGTGATGCGCAAGAAAGCGGCGGTCTCCCGTCGCACCGGCTTCACCTCCGCGGCTGCCCCTGCGACCTCCGCGGCTGGGCCCTCGGCGAAGAAGGGGAAGAGGAGGGCTTCCCCCATCAAGGTAGCGGACAAAGACACCCTCGAGATGCTTCGCGAGGAGGACGTCGCCCCGCCTCCACCACCAGCCCACGAAGCAGCCCCAGGTCAGGCGACCTCCCTCTCTATTCTTCCCCCGAGGGTCCCAATCCCGGAGCATCGACGCCGCCGTATCTCTTTTGTCGAGCCCAAGGATCCACGCGTCGAGCTTCTTCTCAGCATGGCGGAAGTGGAATCCCCAATGGCTGAAGTGTTGATGCGCGGATTCCCAGGTGATCTTTCTAAGACTTTGTTTGTTGCAGTGATGAATCCATAGGAGGGCACCTCGTAGAAGAAGACGAGGAAGAAGAAGACTCCTTCAGCCCGCTTGTCGGGGGAGGACAACACTGTTCAGGAGGCTCGCGAAGCCTTCCAACAAGCCCTCGAGGAGCGGAGGAAGGCCGCCCTCACGGAGGCGGGCTTGGGATCAGCCGACGATCTCAGCACGACCTCCAACTCCGACGACGAGGAGCGGGCTTCGGGAGATGAGCCCGCGCCTGCAACTGCGGGGCCTCCTCCGCCCTTCAAGGGACCGACTCTGCCGAGCTCAACCCCTCTGCCTGCTCCGAGCGAGACCCCAGCACCGGCTGCGCCTGCTCCCAACATGCCCGTGCATGCGCCTGCGCCTACCGATTTCAGTGCGCCCGCGCCCGCTGCTGCTAGCGCGCCCGCACCCGCGCCCATGGCTCCCAGTGAGCCTGCGGATACTGCCCCCAGCACGCCTGGGCCCTCTATACAGGCTGCTCCAACCCTCAGCGCGCCCGCGCCCGCTGCTGCCAGCGCGCCTGCGCCCACGCCCGCGCCCATGGCTCCCAGCACGCCCGCGCCCGCTGCTGCCAGCGCGCCTGCGCCCGCTGCTACGCCCATGGCTCCCAGCGCGCCCGCGCCCGCTGCTGCCAGCGCGCCTGCGCCTACGGCTCTCGTGGTTCCCGCCCTCCCGGTGGAGTTGGACGGGCTGGTCTACTGGTCTCCGGACCTGGGGACCATCCTGGACGATCTTCCGAGCTCAAGCTCGGAAGCATCGGACCCTGGTGTGCCCGAAGAAGGGTGAGCCACCGCGCCACCCTCGGCCGCTGAAGAGGGCCCCTGTGCCCCAGGGATTGAGGCCGCTCCGGTTGGGGCCCCCGTGGTACTTGAGCCCGCTAATGCTGCCGCCGCGGCGCCTCCTCCAGCCGCTTCGATCGAGGGAAGTCAGGCGGGCTCCTCCTCAGGCGGCCCTGAGCGCGCCCCTTTCTACACGCGGGAGATCTTGGGGCGGAACATTTTTGCCCGGACTCCCTATATCGCCCTCATCAACCGGCTCCTCGAGGTAAGATTACCTTCACACTTCTTCGCCTTAAATCCATCTGTTCTAAATTTCTCCTAAGACTTTCTCTAACTGTTTCACCTTGGCGTAGGTGGAGCGGGTCAGCCGGGCCCTCGCCGATGAGGTCGCTGGCGTTGCGGGGGACACGATTGCTCTCTATGATGACACTCTCCACGGCTCAAAGAGGAGAGTAGACGAGCACATCCACCGGCTTCACCAGATGGACCACTCCGGTGAGCTCCGAGTTGAGGTGGACCGGCTATGCCAGCAGGCCGCCTCTGTTGACATAGAGGTTGCCCAGCTGCGCCAGCGGGCTGCCACCCTCACCACTGGGCTCGCCTCAGTCGAGGATGCTCGTGCCCGTGCCCTCGCAGACCTACAAGAGGCGACCAAAGCCAAAGAGGCCGCCCAGAAAGAGGTCCTCGAGCTCCGCAGCCTGGTGGCGGCCTCCAGGGACGAGATCGCGGCGCTGAAGGAGGCACATCTCCGCGACCTCAACACCCCGCGAGAGCGCCTCCAGTCGCAGCTGGGCGAGCTCCTCCAGAAGGGCGCGTTGGACGCCATTGAGAAGTATAAGGCCGAAAGGTCAAAGAAGAGGAAGCGCGGCGATGACGACGGCGCGGGTGCTGGCCCTGCTTAGGTTCCATCCTTTTGTAACCCCTTTGATATATCTTTAAATAATGAATGAAATGAATGATACTTTTTGAGCTCGCCTCTGCGTTTCTTTCTCTCTCTGTGTTGCTCTCGAGAGTGATACCCCGGGCGAGGCAGCTAATTCGATTCAACCGTTTTATTTTAAAGTATATGCAAACGAAAAAACTCGGCATGCTCGCTAAAACTCAACAGTCTCTGAGCCCGAAAAACGATAAGCGAACCAAATGACTTCAAAAAAAAACTTTCCTACACTCAGAGACTTAAACCATTTTTATTTTAAAAGGAAACTAATAAGTGCTAGCTGCCCCCTGCCCGGTTAATTTCCCTCGATGATCCTGTTCAACGGACTTGCCCTTTGAGGGGTATGCCCACGCCAGGATGCTTCCGTTCATGGCAGGTGAACGTGAAGGATCTCGGTTAGGTTTAGAGTCCACTAGGCAGCGGACTTCCCCAGGAATCTCAAGGTCACCCACTGGCTGCCTCTGAGGATCCCGGTCTTGATTTAAGTCCGCACAACGGCGGACTACCCCGGGAATCTCAAGGTCGCCCACTGGCTGCCTCTGAGGATCCCGGTCTTGCTTTAAGTCCGCACAACGACGGACTGCCCCGGGAATCTCAAGGTCGCCCACTGGCTGCCTCTGAGGATCCCGGTCTTGCTTTAAGTCCGCACAACGGCGGACTGCCCCGGGAAGCTCAAGGTCGCCCACTGGCTTCCTCTGAGGATCCCGGTCTTGCTTTAAGTCCGCTCAGCGGCGGACTACACTTTATAGATCATGCGGGCTCTTGCTGCGCCGAGCTTCCGAGTTAAATTCTTCGTTGTAACCTCCATCGTTCATTCATAACTTCTTCAGAAGACGATTTACAAAATTCCTTGGTCTTATGCATAAAACTTGCGAAGGTGCAAAGCATTCCAAGGTCGCTCTAACAGGTCGCCTTCAGAGGTCATCAACCGGTAAGCCCCTGAGCTTCCTGCTTCGTGTACTATGTAGGGGCCTTCCCAGTTCGCCGCGAGCTTTCCTGCATTAGGCTCTTGCGTGTTTGCGAACACCTTTCTCATCACCAGATCGCCAGCCTTGAATGCCCGATGGCGGACTCTTTTGTCATATGCGCGCTTTATTTCCTGTCTATATCCGGCAAGGTGTAGATTAGCGCGCTCTCGTCTTTCTTTGAGCTGATCGAGGGAGTCGGCAAGCAGCTTGTCATTGTCGACCTCCTCCGACGCAAGCCTTCTTTTAGTGGGCAGCTCGGCTTCTACGGGTAGCACGGCTTCGCAACCAAAAGTGAGACTGAAAGGGGATTCGTTAGTTGAGCGACGTGGAGTAGTGCGATAGGCCCACAAGACTCCATCGAGCTCCTGCTCCCACAATCCTTTTTTCCCTTCCAGTCTTTTCTTGAGGTTGTCTAGGATTACATGATTCGTAGCTTTGGCCTGCCCGTTGCTTTGAGGGTACCTTGGGGACGAGAACCTTAGGTCGACTCCATATTCAGCGCAAAAGCTTCTGATCAAGCGATTGTCGAACTGGCGACCATTGTCGGTGATAAGTACCCGAGGCAGACCGAACCGGCAGAAAATATTCTTCCAAATGAAGTCTTTCACTTGTTTCTCACCTATCTTAGCTAGCGGGACCGCTTCCACCCATTTGGTGAAATAGTCCGTAGCTACTAAGATGAATTTCTTCTGCCGGGCTGATACGGGGAAAGGTCCCATAATATCTAACCCCCATTGTTGAAACGGCCAGGGGCTCGCCAGAGGATGCAGTTCTTCTGCGGGCATATGATTTGTCGTGGCGTGCTTCTGACATTGGACGCAGCTTTGTGCGACCTTCAAGGCATCTTGATCCAGAGTGGGCCACCAGTATCCTTGCCTCCGTACTTTCGCAGCTAGAGACCGCCCACCAGTGTGGTTTCCCAGCTCGCCCGAGTGAATGCAATTCAAAACTTCTTCGGTCTCCGGGCTCTCGACGCAACAAAGATTTGGCCCCCAAAAAGATCTTAGAAAAAGGCGATCCTAGCGAATGAGGTAGCGCCCAGCGCATTTCTCCACTCACCGGGCTTCCTCTCTATCCTCTGGAAGCTCGCCCTTCTGGAGAAAACGAAGAATGGGGGCGGTCCACCCGCCGGGTGATACGTCGGCAGAGACTTGGTTAACAGCGGGCTCTATCAGTCGGAGCCGAGACTGATTCTGGACCTCGATGAGAATCTGGCGAGCTTCTGATGTTCCCAGCAGGGAGGCAGTGTTTGCCAATGCATCAGCTCGCCTATGATCGGCTCGAGGGATTTGCTCGAAGGAGATCTTTTCGAACTCTGCAGCCTTTCCTTTTACTAGATCCACGTAGCCCGCCATTCGCGTATCCCGGGAGGTGTACTCTCCATTGATTTGACAAATGATCAGCTTGGAATCGCTGAAAACCTTTAACCGTTTGGCGCCTACTTCTTGAGCGAGCTCTAGTCCGGTGAGCAGTGCCTCATACTCTGCCTCATTGTTGGTTGCCGTGAAATCCAGCCGGACTGACTTCTCAAGCATTACCGATTGAGCGATCAGTGCAACCCCGATCCCGGCCCCCAGAGCGTTGGAGTATCCATCAACGAATAATTCCCAGCCCGCCATCTCTGAATGCTTAGTTGGAGGAAGCTCGCCTTGGTTATCCAAGAACCTTGCCTTCCCAGGGTGTGCCTCAGTTGGCTCGTCCTCCTGGTACTGGACCGGTTCTTCTATGGGGAAGTCCGCCAAGAAATCGGCGAGAGCCTGCCCTTTTACAGCAACTTGAGGGACATACTCCAAACCATAGGCGGCGAGCTCGGCGGACCATCGGTAGAGCCTGCCGGCTACCGAGGGTCTGGAGAGCGCGCTCTTTAGAGGGTGCTCCGTGATGACCTTGACAGTGTGCGTCGAGAAGTAGGGGTGAAGCTTTCTCGCGGTAAGGACCAAGGCCAATGCGACCTTCTCGATTGGTCGATACCGGAGCTCGGCGGGAAGCATTGTGTGGCTTACAAAGTAGACAGGCCGCTCCACCTTTGCTTCTTCCACAACAAGGACCCTGCTTACCGCATTCTCTGTGACCGTGAGATACACGCCAAGCTCGGCGCCATCTTTTGGTGCCGCTAGGATTGGCGGGCTCGCCAGATAATCCTTGATCTTTTGAAAGGCGTGCTCGCACTTTTCATCCCAATAAATGCTCGCTTCTTTTCGTAGTAGCTCGAAAAGCGGTCGGCAATTGTCTGAGGATTTGGAGATGAATCGATTGAGCGTGGCGATTCGCCCGCTCAACCTCTGGACTTCCTGCCAGGTTCTTGGTGCGGGCATCTCGACAAGTGCTCGGATTTGTCCAGGGTCCGCCTCGATCCCCCTGTGGGTGACCAGGTACCCTAGAAATTTCCCAGAAGTCACCCCGAATGCGCACTTTGCCGGGTTCAGCCTCATTTGGTACTTTCTCAACACTTCGAAGGTTTCGCGGAGATCGGCGACATGCCCCTCTCGCTCTCGACTTTTCACCAGGAGGTCGTCTACATAAACTTCGACATTCCTGCCGATCTGACCCTTGAACATCTGAGTGACTAACCTTTGGTAGGTTGCTCCAGCGTTCTTAAGTCCAAAAGGCATCACTCGATAGCAGAATAGCTTCTGGTAGCCCGCCCCAGAATAGAAGGCGCTCTTCTCTTGATCGTCGACGTGGAGAGGTATCTGGTTATACCCAGAATATCCATCCATGAAGGACAGGGCCTGGAATCCGATAGCTCCGTCGACCAGCGCGCCTATCCGTGGAAAAGGAAAACCGTCCTTCGGGCATACTTTATTGAGGTTGGAGAAGTCAATGCACACTTTGACCGCCCCGCTC
The DNA here is from genome assembly GCA_947650365.1 of Chamaelirium japonicum. Classification (NCBI taxonomy): domain Eukaryota; kingdom Viridiplantae; phylum Streptophyta; class Magnoliopsida; order Liliales; family Melanthiaceae; genus Chamaelirium; species Chamaelirium japonicum. Next base: position 91,647,560 of record OX393550.1, read on the forward strand.
TTCTTGGGCACCGCCACGATGTTGGAGATCCACTCGGGAAAGTGCGCCTCTCGAATAAAGCCAACTCGCTCTAGCTTGTCTATCTCCGCCGCCACTACGATGGATTTCGTAGCCGGTATGTGCCGAGCTTTTTGCTTGATCGGCGGGAACTCTTTCATGGTGTGCAGACAATGACAGGCGACCTCCGGGTCAATCCCTGGCATGTCCGCGAAGCTCCAGGCGAATACGTCATAGTATTACCTGAGTATGTCGGTCAAGGCCAGGACCTCGCCCTTGGTTAGCGAGGTCCCGAGCCTAACCATCCTCGGTCCGTCCTCGCTTTCGATGTTGACTTCTTGTAGTGGCTCGGCTATGGGAAAACTTCCTCTCTTGGACCCCGGTAGGTGGCCTTTCTCCTCGAGCTCAAAATCCACGCCGCTCCCACCCGGGGGTGAAGTGGGGGATCTAAGCGAGGCGACCTCTCTCGGGCTTTGAGGGAGCCCGCTTGAGGTGGGCGTTAACTGATAGGAGGGCGCGGGCCTCTTGGCCTCACCGACCTCAACGTCTGCGAGGTGAAAGACGTCCTGCTCGCACCTGGTAGCAGCGACCTGGTCTCCTCGAATTACCACGACCCCTCCGCTGGTGGGAAACTTGAGGGCCTGGTGATTAGGCGAGGACACCGCTTTCATCTGCCTCAACCAAGATCGCCCTAGGATGGCATTGAAAGCGGACTGACTGTCCACCATCGCGAAATGGACTTGACGTACCTTCGGGCCCGCCGTTACGGTGAGGGTTATCTCCCCTACCACCTTAGCGACCTCGCCAGTGAAATCGGTGAGCGAGCCCGTTGAAGGAGACAAATCAATTTGTCTCAGTCCCATTCGCTGGAAGGCCGACAAGAACACGATGTCTACGGCACTTCCTGGGTCAATCAGGACCCGCCTTACTTCGATGTTTGCCATTATTAGGCGTATGATGAGGGGGTCATTGTGGGGTGTAACGACCCCGGCCATGTCCTCCTCCGAGAACCAAATAAAGTCTCGGGCTTCTACCCTTGGTGTTTGGAGCAATACAGGAGTTAGAGAAACGGAGAATACCTTCTGAGCCCGCTCCATCTCTCTAACTTGCCGCCGAACCTTGTTGCTGGATCTTGGGCCGTTCAGGCGCCCACTGATGGTGTGACAAACCGCCGGCCCTCCCGGGGGCGGTGGAGGCAGGGCTGGCTTAGCGGGCCCCGGGCGATCTTCCTCCCGAGGAGCCCGTGCCGATATCACCTCGAACCTCCTTGGAGGCGAAATAAACTGATCCAAATGGCCCTGGGTAACCAAGTCCTCGAGGTGGTTCTTGAGAGCCCGACATCTGTTGGTGTGATGCCCGGGGCTGCGATGAAAGGCGCACCGCCGCGAATTGTCGGTTGAGCCGGGCTCCCCGACCTGCAGGGGGGGGGATACTGAAAGAAAGGTTCGTTCCGAATCTGGTGAAATATTTGCCCTGGCGAGTGGGTTAACACGGTGAAATCCCGCTCCCCGGGTCCCGGAGGCAGGCGCCAGTTCGCCGGCCTTCCAACGACCATCGGGGGGGCTTCCGCGGGCTGCACGGCAGGAGCTGCGGGCGGTCCGGGCAAAGGTGCCACTCGTGGCACCTCCCGCCTTTCCACGGCCTTAACGACGAGAGGTCGCAGAGCCGGGGAGGTCGCTGCTCGACTGCCTTTCCCTTCCGGTCTAACACCGCGTCTTGGAGCTTGTTGTACTGCTGGACAAGGGCGAATAGCTCGACGATCGTGCGGGGATCCTTGATTACCAGGGCATCATGAAGCTTGCTTTCCTCGGGGAGGGCGTTCCGGAACGCGCTCACCGTCGTGCGATCTTGGCCGACAGCGTCCTCCAGAGCGAGGTAGGCGCTTCGGAAGCGCGTCGCGAAGCTTCGAAGAGTTTCGCGGGCTCCCATGGACAAAGTAAAGAGGGACTCGATCCTCTTAGGGGGCTGTCTGTTGCACCGGTACTGCTCCAGAAACAACCTGGAGAGAGTTGGGAAGTCTGGAATGGTGCCCGATGGCAATTTGTGGAACCAATTTAACGCCGAGCCCGTCAAGCTGCTCGGGAAAGCCCGGCACAAAACATGATCTTGGTCCCGGAAGAATAACAGCTTCCGGTAAGCCAATAGGTGGTCGACTGGATCCTGCGATCCATCGAACAATACAAACTTAGGCGGGGTCCAATGGTGAGGGAAACCTCCTTGGTGCACCTCGCTCGTGAAGGGTGAGCTACCCCCGTGGGCGGCGAGGTCCTCCAGCAGGTCTACCGTCGCGTTAGGTCGCTGCCAGTGCCCGGGGAAAACTCCCAGAGGCTGCTGCACAGGTCCTAGGCGGCCGTGCACGCTCCCTCGAGGGAGGTTCGGATCCGCCCCGCGGCGACCCTCGGGGGCTACCGCTCGGCGGCCTCCTCGCTGTTCGCCCGTGGATTCCTTCATCGTGGCGGTTGGTCTGTGGGAGGCCGCTGCCTCTCGATCTTCGGAAGGTATAGCCACCGCGGGCTCTTTCCCTCGTCGCCGATGGCGCGGGTTGCGATCCTGCTCTAAAGACCTTGCCTCCGACTCGTTAGAATCGGCGCTACGACTACGGCGGCGAGAGATGGTCACCCGCGAGGTCGCCTGGTTGCTAGACTGCTGGGTTACTAGCTTCTGCGGCCTCGTAAGCGGGGTTTCCGGCACCCCGCGCATGGCCGCTCTCTCGACCGGGGGTTCCGGACGGGAAACCTGCCGAGCCGGAATGGTCGTGGGCGGGCGCGATGTTGATGCTGGTGGTCGCACCGGAGACGCCGTCTTCGTCGGCCCTGACCGTTGGCTGGCCGCCGGAACCTGATGGAGTCGCGTCAGTTCATCCATCATTGCCCGCTGGGTAGCCAGCATCTCCAACAGGAGCTGGTCACTGAGCGGGACGTGGGGCTGGGGGGTCTCAACAGGAGGTTCGCTGCGCGCAGACCTCGCACGGGTCCTCGATCACCGGCGTCCCCTTGTCACCGGAGCCATCTTTTGGTTACGAGAGCCTCCGGTGTTCAACCGCGTGGTCGAGGGCATTCTTGCCAGAACCAGTCGAAAGATCCCACAGACGGTGCCAAATGTTCGGGGGATTTTTTCGCTAGTCCGTGCGGGCGACCTGCAAGACAAAGAAAAAGCGTGAGAACGGCTGGCTCCCTTAGGAGCGCAGACCCTCCGAAGCTCAAGTTAGTCTCAGGTGCACAACGGTGAGCTTTAGTGGATGAAAGTGGTAGGGAAAAGGGTTTCGAACCTATACTCTGGAGCCTGGGGGTGAGCATTTATAGACATTGGCGACCTACCGCGGCCCGACACGTGGAGATTCTTTCCGACGCCTTCTAGACCCCCACGTTCTGGCTCACGTGGGTCTCTGACAGTCCTTGGTACTCGCGTCCCTGACATTATTTGTCGTCGAGCCTGCCAGGCGGTTTGAGTGGGGGAGAGTATCTTTTTTTATCGCCGCCAGGTGGCTATTCTGGAATGTTCAAGTCTGGGAGGTCTCGAACTGATTTGAGCGGGCTTCCGTGGACCACGTTTGACCACGTAGCTTCCATGGGGTTTCGACACCTGGCATCCTTTCATACACTGTGGGCGACCTCCGGTGGGGAGCCAAGGCGAGCTCGCCCTCCATTGCTCCGCCTTCTCCTCCACATCTATCAAGAGTCGGACCTCGCGGGAGCGACCTCTTCGATAAACTGGGGAGTTCTAGCGAGCTTGGGCGAGCTCCTGAGCGAGCTTGGACGAGCTCCTGAGCGAGCTTGATCGAGCTCCTGAGCGAGCTTGGGCAAGCTCCCGAGCGAGCTTGGGCGAGCTCCTGAGCGAGCTCTTTGCCTAAGGCCCCATCAGTCCAATGTGGAGCTCGCTCCCTGTCAAGATGATTTAGTTAGCATGGGGGGGAGGGCGAGCTCCTGGGCGAGTTCCCCACCCCATGGAATCCTGGGGTCTATGAGATCCACAGGCAAGGGCGAACTTGGGCGAGCTCCTGCACGAGCTTGGGCGAGCTCCTGCGCGAGCTTGAGCGAGCTCCTGCGTGAGCTGGGGGCATTTGTGGTGTCTGTATCTTTGTATGCATGACGGTCTAACTCCCGCTGCCATCTTCAGCGAACTCCTGCGCGAGCTTGGGCGAGTTCCCGAGCGAGCTTGATCGAGCTCCTGAGCGAGCTTGGGCGAGCTCCTGAGCGAGCTTTTAGCCTAAGGCCCCTTCAGCCCAATGTGGATCTCACTCCCTGTCAAGGTGATTTGGTGAGCGCGGAGGGGGGGGGGGGGGGCGAACTCCAAGGCAGATTTCAGCTACCCCCAACACGATCCATTCTAATTCATTCGTACGATCGATTCTAATTCATTCGCACAATCCATTCTAATTCATTCGTATGATCCATTCTAATTCATTCGTATGATCCATTCTAATTTATTCGTTCAAATATATCCATTTACGATCCATTCTAATTCATTCGCACAATCCATTCTATTTCATTCATACGATCCATTCTTACTCATTGGTACGATCCATTCTAATTCATTCGCACGAATGTATCCATTCTAATTCATTCGTACGAATCTATTCTAATTCATTCGTACGATCCATTCTAATTCATTCGCACGATCCATTCTAAGTCATTCGTACGATCCATTCTAATTCACTCGCACGAATGTATCCATTCTAATTCATTCGTACGATCCATTCTAATTCATTCGTACGATCCATTCTAATTCATTCGCACGAATGTATCCATTCTAGTTCATTCGTACGATCCATTCTAATTCATTCGTACGATCCATTCTAATTCATTCACACGATCCATTCTAATTCATTAGCACGATCCATGCTAATTCTTTCGTTCGATCAATTCTAATTCATTCGCACGATCCATTCTAATTCATTCATACAATCCATTCTAATTCTTTCACACGATCCATTCTAATTCATTCGTTCGTTCCATTCTAATTCATTAGCACGATCCATGCTAATTCATTCGTCCGATCCATTCTAATTCATTCGCACGAATGTATCCATTCTAATTCATTCGTACGGTCTATTCTAATTCATTCGCACAATCCATTCTATTTCATTCGTACGATCCATTCTTACTCATTCGTATGATCCATTATGGATACATTCGTGCAAATGAATTAGAATGGATCATACAAATGAGTAAGAATGGATCGTACGAATGAAATAGAATAGATTGTATGAAAGAATTAGAATGGATCCTACGAATGAATTAGAATAGATCGTGTGAAAGAATTAGAATGGATTGTATGAATGAATTAGAATGAATTCGTACGATCCATTCGAATTCATTCGCACGATCCATTCTAATTCATTCATACGATCCATTCTAATTCATTCATACAATCCATTCTAATTCTTTCACACGATCCATTCTAATTCATTCGTTGGATCCATTCTAATTCATTCGTACAATCTATTCTATTTCATTCGTACGATCCATTCTTACTCATTCGTATGATCCATTCTAATTCATTCGGACGAATGTATCCATTCTAATTTATTCATACGATCCATTCTAATTCATTCGTACGATCCATTCTAATTCATTCGTTTGATCCATTCTAATTCATTCGCACGAATGTATCTGTGTGGGAAAATCTTCGTGCCGACCCGAAGACTCTCGCAGCACCAGTCAATTGAAGGTATTGACGTGGAAGATCGTTGGTCGATCTATTGATTGAAGTTGAAGCCTTTTGATATGCTAATAGAAAGAGATGCAGTCAGAGAGTTTGACACAAGAGATGTGATCTCAGAGTTCAGCCGAAGCCTACGTCTCCGTGCTATAGGGAGCAACCCGAATTCACTAACACTTCACTTGGAGTGACCTCGACAGGCCGAGTGTCACTGAAATCTCTTTAACCTTTTCAAGGGTAAGAAGAGAAAGATAAAGAGTTAGAAATTTCTAGGTTCTGGTTTCTGAAAATAGATATCAAATGATGATGGCACTGATTTTCTCTCTTGATTTGAAATTGGTTCTGAGTTTCGATCCCTTCTCCTCCTGAAGGCTCTGCTATTTATAGGATTCTCTGGTGGTAAATGGCGGTCTGTGCTGCAGCATCTGGGGATCCTCCAGGTAAAGCTGGCGGGCCCCGCTACCGTTTTCTGGGGGATTCTACAGGCTCGTGGGCCTACCGGGCAGGGCCGGTGGGTATCGCGGTGGTCCTCGTGGGCCCACCCGGCAGGGTCGGTGGGTCCCGTGGTAGTCTTCGTGGGCCCACCAGGCTGGGCCGGTGGGTCCCGTGGTAGTCTTCGTGGGCCCGCCAGGCAGGGCCGGTGGGTCCCGTGGTAGTCTTCGTGGGCTCACCAGGCAGGGCCGGTGGGTCCCGTGGTAGTTGGTAAACTTTTGCCAAAATTTGCACCCACAGTTACCCCCTCCAAGTTAGCTAGAGTTCGTTCTGGTTGGCTTGGATTTGGTGCAAAAAATAGCAACCCCCTGTCACAAAAGGCACGAAGAAGCTTGTCGAGTGTTAGCACAAAAAAGGACTGATCGGTCAATTTTGACGGATCGGTCAATTTTGACCGATCGGTCAAAATTCAACCGGTCAAGAATCGGGTGATCGGTCAAAAAACATGGTTTTTTGACCGATCCAGTAGGAAATTTGATCGATCGGTTGAAATTTGACCGATCGGTTAATTTTTAACCGATCGGTTAAAATTCAACCGGTCAAGATTCGAGTGATCGGCAAAAAACCTTGGTTTTTTGCCAGATCCAGTAGAAATTTGACCGATCGAATGTTTTTTGCCGATCGGTCAAGTTTGACCGATCGGTACAAAAAACCTTGGTTTTTTGCCAGATCCAGTAGAAATTTGACCGATCGAATGTTTTTTGCCGATCGGTCAAGTTTGACTGATCGGTAAAAAATTATCCGGTCAAGGTTCGAGTGATCGGCAAAAAACCTTGGTTTTTTACCAGATCCAGTAGAAATTTCACCGATCGAATGATTTTAGCCGATCGGTCAAGTTTGACCGATCGGTTAAAAAATATCCGGTCAAGGTTCGAGTGATCGGTAAAAAACCTTGGTTTTTTGCCAGATCCAGTAGAAATTTGACCGATCGAATGATTTTAGCCGATCGGTCAAGTTTGACCGATCGGTTAAAAAATATCCGGTCAAGGTTCGATTGATCGGCAAAAAACCTTGGTTTTTTGCCAGATCCAGTAGAAATTTGACCGATCGGTTAAAAAATATCCGGTCAAGGTTCGAGTGATCGGCAAAAAACCTTGGTTTTTTGCCAGATCCAGTAGAAATTTGACCGATCGAATGATTTTAGCCGATCGGTCAAGTTTGACCGATCGGTTAAAAAATATCCGGTCAAGGTTCAAGTGATCGGCAAAAAACCTTGGTTTTTTGCCAGATCCAGAAGAAATTTGACCGATCGAATGATTTTAGCCGATCAGTCAAGTTTGACCGCTCGGTTAAAAAATATCCGGTCAAGGTTCGAGTGATCGGCAAAAAACCTTGGTTTTTTGCCAGATCCAGTAAAAATTTGACCGATCGAATGATTTTAGCCGATCGGTCAAGTTTGACCGATCAGTTAAAAAATATCCGATCAAGGTTCGAGTGATCGGCAAAAAACCTTGGTTTTTTGCCAGATCCAGTAGAAATTTCACCGATCGAATGATTTTAGCCGATCGGTCAAGTTTGACCGATCGGTTAAAAAATATCCGGTCAAGGTTCGAGTGATCGGCAAAAAACCTTGGTTTTTTGCCAGATCCAGTAGAAATTTGACCGATCGAATGATTTTAGCCGATCAGTCAAGTTTGACCGATCGGTTAAAAAATATCCGGTCAAGGTTCGAGTGATCGGCAAAAAACCTTGGTTTTTTGCCAGATCCAGTAGAAATTTGACCGATCGAATGATTTTAGCCGATCAGTCAAGTTTGACCGATCGGTTAAAAAATATCCGGTCAAGGTTCGAGTGATCGGCAAAAAACCTTAGTTTTTTGCCAGATCCAGTAGAAATTTCACCGATCGAATGATTTTAGCCGATCGGTCAAGTTTGACCGATCGGTTAAAAAATATCCGGTCAAGGTTCGAGTGATCGGCAAAAAACCTTGGTTTTTTGCCAGATCCAGTAGAAATTTCACCGATCGAATGATTTTAGCCGATCGGTCAAGTTTGACCGATCGGTTAAAAAATATCCGGTCAAGGTTCGAGTGATCGGCAAAAAACCTTGGTTTTTTGCCAGATCCAGTAGAAATTATCCGATCAAATTAAAAATTTTGAACCTGCCCTTTAGAGTTTTGAACATTGATGGAGCTTGATCCTTCCTGTTTTGAGTTTTTGGTTGGCTTGAATGAGGCTTTTAACCGGCGGTCCGGTTTGCTCAGACCGGTGGCTCGCTTGGACCGTTGGTTCACGTGGACCGGTGGTCCGACGTTTCGTCTGGTCCGATGGTTCGCCTAATTTTGCGCTTGCTGTGGATGGATGCCACGCGTTCCTACAAAAACACGCGATTTGATACGGTGAAGACACGTGTCTTCTTGATTTGCGTACCTGTTTTACCCTGGGTATATAAGTTTCACTGGCTGTCATTTTTGCCTCACGCTTCCAAAATTTTTCGAAGTCCAGACTCTTTTGCTCCCGATTTCTGCTCTTGATCGATCGATCAGATGGCATCTTCTGGAAGTTCGAAGAAGTCTGGCGGGGTCCTTTCGAAGAGGAAAGGGAAGGAGATTGTTGAGGTTCCATCCCCTCCGAAGGGTCGTGGCAAGGGTAAGGCCGTGCTTGCCGAACTCGGACAGCTGGGCAAAAGACACCAAGGAGTAGGGTTTGCTTCGGCGCCATCAAGGCCAGAGCACATCCCTAAAGTAAAGTTTGTTTTGGGCCCGCTCATGTCTCTATCAGAGGAAACGGAGTATGTGTACAATACCGGTGGTGAGTTCACATATGCAAAGAGAAAGAAGTGGCAAACACTTCTCTCTTATTTCACCGAAGGAAAGGTGCAGCCTTCGCTCCCCAGTGTCCAGACTGCATTTGGTATTGATAAGAAGACCGTCTTCACCAGCTTTGCCAGTAATGAAAAGGTCATGGGAACCATTGTGACCATCGGCCAACTCAACTGCGGTCTGCGCCTTCCGTTGCCACCCTTCGCGGCAAGGTTATTGAACACTTCTGGCCTTTGCCCGGGGCAGGTCACTGGGAATGCTTGGAGAATTATCTACGCTTTCTGCCGCGTAGAGTCGGATTTCCAGGAGGACTTGAAGGCATGCTACTCCAGCATTCTAGAAGGTGAAGTTGCTCGGATCGAGCTTGGATATTTTTTCTTCCATTATCGATGGGCTTACAGGAGGGACAGTCCGTTCTACAATTTGACCGGCGTATCTCCACTGCGCCCACTTACCGATACAGTCCCTTCGGACAAATTATACACAGATTGGCCCATCTCTATTACTGGTGCATGGACACCCATCTCAGTGCCCGATACCCCCCGAAGCGACGTGCACGATGCAGTGAAGATGTACTACGAGGGAGGCATCTTTGCCTGGACTTCCGAGAGGGCTGGAGCTATCGACAATTTATTCCTCAACTTGACCTGCGGGACCAGGTCATGGAAGCAGTTCTCCAACTGCCCAGTGAGATATGGCAAGGCCAATCTCCTCCATCGATCGCGAGACAGATACGAGGATAATGAAGTTCTATATTCTGACTATGAGGAGGACCCTCATTCGGGTAAGATCATCCGGAAGATTCGGGTCGAGAAGAAAATTTATACTGTAAGGCGCCGATTGCCTACTTTGGAGGAGAAACTGGTGATACAAAGAGGCCCAGTGAAGAAGAAAAGAAAAACCCTCATCAAGCAAAAGGAAGATGAAGACCAAGGAAAGAAAAATGAAGATGAAGAAGAAAAAGAAAAGAAGGGGATCGACGAGGAAGACGAAGAGACCGAGAATGTCAGCCACGACAACAGTGGTAATGACGAAGACGAGGATGGGGACGGTGAGAATGATCTTTCTTCCACACCCTCTGGTTGAGATTATAGGAATGGGGGTGGTGAGGAAGAAATTCCTCCCACCCCCACTGGTGATGCAAGAGAGGAAGATTCACTTCCTATTCCCATTGACGAGGCTAAAGCCCGTCAAATGGAAGAAGTCATTGATATAGAAGGTGATGGCCAAAAGGTGGTTCCCACCTATAAATTCGATGAATTGAAGAAGCCGTTGCGCTTTAAAATAAAATTGTCGAGGAGTGGTGGGGTTGGAAGCAACCCCACGCCCCTCGATCAAATTCCTCCTGAAGTACCCCGTCTCGAAGGAGCGACAACGAGCGGGGGTATGGAGGTTGAGCAACCCCCACCCCCCTCTCGGTCTCTGGCTGAGAAGGTGGCTGCCATGGTGGCGGGACTCATCCAGCCAGGCGGGCCACAAGAGGAAGAAAGAGGCTCACCTCTTCGGGATGCCTCCTCTCCTATCCACTTGGAGAGGGAAAGTCGCGTGGGCGATGGAGCTCCTCAACCTCAGTTAGTGCCGACTCCTATTCAGGAGAAATCGACCCCTCAGGGAGGCTCCGATCGCCGGAAGGGTAAGGAGCCGAGGGTTGAAGCCTCAGGTAATTGTGCTAACTCGCTTTGATTGTTTTGCCTTTGAAGCTTGGAAATAATCTAACACTTTGACCTCTCGTGTTTTGATTGCAGGTGCGCCTGTTGGCTCGACCCCGAAGATGAAGAGTTTGGGTGATGTTGACATCAACCACCCCACAGCTGTAATCCGGAAACTCTGCAATCTTCCGGGGGCTACACTGGATGAAGCCTTCGACAGGCTTGAACTGGTGGTAGGTGCATCTGCTTGATCGATCATTTGAGTTGTCTTCAGAATAATTCTAACTCTTTAGTTCTTTTGCAGAACTCAGCAGTTTTGAATGTCGCAACCAAGCTCTCCATGAAGGCGGGAGCAAAAGAAGCTTCAGCTGAAGTATCCCGCTTAGCTGCTGCACTAGAGGTTGTAAGCGAGGAGAGGGATAAGCTGAGGGAGGCTCTAACCTCAAAGAAGGAGGCATTGAAGGCCAAGACTGAGGCCCTTCGTAAGGAAAAGTTGGAGAGCAAGGGCTGGCAGAATGGATACGAGGCCCGGGGTCACGAGCTTGAAGAATTGAAGAATCGATTCTTCAGGATCGAGAATTTGGGCTTCGACCGCGCGGCTAAAATAAAGGAACTGGAGGCTCAAGTTGCTGCTTCAGCGGCTAAGGAGGATACCCATAAGAAGGAGCTGGAGCATATGCGGAGCGAGTGCAAGAGCTACAGGGAAACAGCTGAGAAGGCAGCAGAAGCACTCAGGGTCCATGTTGCCGGCGTCCAATCTTCTAAGGCTTCAGTGGCGAGCAAAGCTCGTGCTGGATCTGAGGGGAAGAAGTCGCGTGCGCATAGTGTGGCCAAGCCTTGAGACTTTTCTTCTTTTTAGTTGTTATGCTTGTAAACTTTTGACATGTAGTAGCTTGCTCCTGTACTTGGCACATTTTGATAATAATAGAAATCTTTTTGGTGTTTGAAAATTGGATCTCTTGAATTGAATGTCTTTAATACCATGTACTGGGTAGCATTGGAATAGATACAATCTTTTGAATGTAAGGGATCGAGTCGCAACTTGATTACCCAAACTTGTGACTTGAAAATTGAATTGGAATTCGTGTAACATTTGTATGTGAGGGGGTGAGTCGCAACTCAAGCACCCAAACATGTTAAACGATATCGAAATTGATTGAAATTGAATATTGAAATTTGAAAGTCAGTTTAACATTTGCTAGTAAGGGGTTGAGTCGCAACTATAACACCCAAACTTGTTAAAAAGACTTGGTAACTTGAATATGGTCAGTTTTTAACATTTGCTAGTAAGGGGTTGAGTCGCAACTCTAACACCCAAACTTGTTAAAAGACCTGGTAATTTGAATATGGATAACTTGAATCTGCTTCAGAACTTGAATTTAAAAGCTGAATACTGGCACATTTGAATACTTAAAAGAGATCTTTATTTATCACAGAATTTACATCATGGATAGAACATCTTGAGGTGCCTAGAATTCCAAGCTCGAGGCAATCTATCTCCTTCTGGTGTGATCAGTCTGTAAGAACCTTTGCCTCCTACTGATTCGACGATATATGGACCTTCCCAGTTGGGAGCAAGCTTCCCACTGCTATGTTCTTTAGTGTTGTAAAAAACTGCTCTGAGAACTAGGCTGCCCACTGGGAATTGTCTCTTATAGACTTTCTCATCGTAGGCTCTTTTGATCTTCTGCTGGTACTTGACCACACGAAGGGATGCTTGATCTCGTAGTTCTTCTGAGAAGTCTAGATCATTGATTCGTAGTTCTTCGTTGATTCCTTCTTCAACTGCTTTGGTCTTCAAAGTACTTGATATATTTTCTGTTGGGAGTACCGCTTCCGATCCATATGTTAGACGAAAGGGTGAGAACCCTGTTGATCTTCTCGGAGTTGTGCGATACCCCCAAAGGACTTCAGGTAGGACTTGCTCCCACAATCCTTTCTTGTCGTTGAGTTTCTTCTTGAGTATACCCAGAATAGCTCTATTTGAGGCTTCAGCTTGACCATTGCATTGAGGATATCTTGGAGTTGAATAGAATAGCTTGATACCGTTGTTCAGACAGAACTCTCGAAATTTGTCGGAGTCAAATTGAGCTCCATTGTCAGCAACGAGAACTTGAGGTGTGCCGAACCTTGAGAAGATGTTGTGCCGAATGAATTTGATCACTTCGTCGTCAGTCTCTCGGAAGAGGGGCACAGCTTCAACCCATTTGGTGAAGTAATCAGTGGCCAGCAATAGATACTTCTTCTTGCTCAGAGTTGGAGGGAAAGGACCCAGGAAATCTAACCCCCATTGATGGAAAGGCCAGGGGCTTGACAATTGATGAAGTTCATCTGCAGGGAGATGGATAGCTCGAGCGTGTCGTTGGCAAGGTTCGCACCTTTGAACAACTTGTTGAGCATCCCTTGCCATTGTTGGCCAGTAGTACCCTTGTAGCTTCGTCTTAGCTTCAAGAGATCTTCCTCCCGAATGATTTCCACAAGCTCCAGAGTGGATATCAATCAGGATTGCCTGTGCTTGCTCGGGACCAAGGCACTTGAGCAACATCCCGTTGTGAGATTTGAAATATAGATCTTCTCCTTGTAGAATGTAGCATGGGAGCTTCCTTTGAACTCTTCGGGCTTGATTTGGATCTTTCGGCATTTTGCCATGCTTGAAGAAGTCGAAAATTGATCGTCTCCAGTCTTCAAGCTGATCTCCACCCCCAGATTCTTTTGTAGTAGTAAGGATCTGTTGATCGGGGGTGGTCTTGGGCACTTCTTGATAATCGATCTGTATTTGCCTTCCTCCGAGTGAGTCTCCAAGAACTGAGGCAGCATTGGCTAAGGCATCTGCTTCTCGGTTCTCTGCTCTGGGAATTTGAATGAATTCAGTACCAATAAAACGTTATTGAAGACGTCGTACTAAGGCCAAGTAGAGTTGCATTCTTTCTTCGTGAGCTGTGTACTCTCCATTGATTTGCCTTATGATCAATTGGGAGTCGCTGTAGACGATGATTCGATCTACCCCCAGGGATTTCGCCATCTCGAGTCCAGAAATAAGTGCTTCGCATTCGGCTTCGTTGTTGGTGGCAGTGAATCCAAGGAGAGTGGCCTTCTGGAGATGATCAAGTTCGGGGGATATCAATACTATCCCAGTTCCTGATCCGATCGAACTTGAAGCTCCATCAGTATAAAGCTTCCATGGAGGAGTTGCAGCAGTAGCTTCGAGATTTGGATCAATTTTTGTTGCAAGATTGATCGGAGTGTTGTCCTCATCTTCCAAACGCATGTCGACATCTTCTTCCCAAGTGATGGGGTCTTCAACTGGAAAATCAGCTAGAAAATCAGCAATAGCTTGACCTTTGATAGAAGTACGAGATACGAACTGAATCCCCAGGGAGCTCATTTCGATCACACATTTGGTCATTCGACCAGCTCGACCCGCTTTGTCAATGATATCTTTGAGCGAGTGTTCTGAAATGACAGTGATCTGGTGAGAGACGAAGTATGGTTGAAGGCGACGCGATGCAGTGAGTAAGGCTAGGATGACCTTCTCAGTTTTTGAATAGCGAGTTTCAGCCGGAAGAAGAGTGTGACTGATATAAGAGACTGGATGCTCGAAGCCTTCTCTTCTACTGACTAAGACTGCACTGATTGCTTGATCAGTTACGGCGAGATAGAGCCATAAGTCTTCTTTTGGAAGTGGAGCCGTCAAGATAGGAGCTTGCACCAGATATCTCTTGATGCTTTGAAATGCTTCTTCACAAATCGGACTCCACCCTGAAGTATCCGCCTTTCGTAGTTTGTCGAAGAGAGGTTTACATTTGTCAGAAGACTTTGAGATGATGCGATTGAGGGCAGCAAGTCTTCCAGTGAGTCGCTGCACCTCCTTTCGATTGGTAGGTGATGGCATGTCGAGGATAGCTCGAATTTGATCGGGATTGGCTTCAATACCCCTCCTGGTCACAAGATGACCCAGGAATTTGCCAGATTGAACTTCGAAAGCGCACTTGGCTGGATTGAGCTTCATACGATATTTTCGAAGAACTTGAAAGGTTTCTGCCAGATCAAAAAGATGCTTGCTTCGTACGGAGCTCTTGGTGAGGAGATCATCGGCGTAGACTTCGACGTTGCGACCGATCTGATCTTCGAACATTTTTGTGACTAACCTTTGATAGGTGGAACCAGCATTTTTGAGGCCGAATGGCATTACTTTGTAGCAGTAAAGACCTCGGCTAGTCACGAAGCAAGTCTTCTCTTGATCGTCTGGATGAAGTGGAATTTGATTATATCCAGAATACCCATCCATGAAAGACAATAGCTCGTGGCCAGCAGTGGCATCGACGAGTCTATCGATCCTTGGCATGGGAAATGGGTCTTTGGGGCAAGCCTTGTTGATGTTGGTGAAGTCGATGCAGACTCGGACTTTCCCATTCTTCTTCGGAACAGCAACAATATTAGAGATCCAAGTAGGATACTCTACTTCACGTATGAAGCCTGCTGCGAGTAGCTTGGTGATTTCTTCTTGAACAGCTACTTGTAGCTCTGGTCGGATGGTACGTGGCTTTTGCTTGACAGGCTTCACCTCTTCTTTGATTGCAAGTCGATGACAAGCGTCATCCGGATTGATACCAGGCATGTCTTCGAAACACCAAGCGAAGACATCGATATTGGATTGGAGGAAGGACACCATGTCTTGCGCTTCTGCGTCGCTAAGACTGGTACCAATGAAAGTTTGTCGAGGGAGATCTCCGCTGCCTATGTTGATTGGGATGATTTCTTCTATTGAAGGTGATGCTTCCCATTCGATTGGTGGAGGTTCGGCCAGCGGAATCTCCTTTGATTGCTATTGGGAAGAGGGACCAGCTTCATCTCTTGGCCGCTTTGGAGGAGCAATGTTGATCTTTCGATCTGTCTTAGCCGCAGCAGCCTCACAAGACCTTCCAGCTTGTTGATCACCTCGAATGCAGACAATGCCTTCCCCAGTTGCAAACTTGAGTAGTTGATGATAAGAAGAGGAGATGGCATTGATCTGGTGGAGGAATGGTCGCCCGAGGATGGCGTTGTAGCTGGATACTCCTTCGATAATTGCAAACCTTACCGAGACTCGAGTCTCTCGGCTGAGGTCCAGAGTGAATCTCGATTCGCCCACCGTGATGCTTTGTTCGCCGTTGAAGCCAGTAATCATGGTCGGGACGACGTCGAGGCTTTGATATTAATGTCCCAGACGTTTGAAGCAGTCTGAGAACATAATATCGATAGAACTCCCGGTGTCGACGAGGATCCGATTGACGGTGCTTCCGTCAATGATGAGTTTCAAGACCAGAGGGTCTCGATGTGGAGTGTGAACTCCTTGAAGATCAGTGTCGTTGAAGACGATGGACGGCCAAGCAAGACCTTCGATGGGCTTCTCGATCCAGGTATCTTCTTTATTTGCAGTAGATCGAACATGGAAGATGCGCCGAATTTACCGATCGACTTCTTTCCCGGTCACTGCTTGGTTGTGCAATGATCCATGAATGCCAAAGACATTGGCATTCACAGAGATAGGTTGCCGGTCAGAGGAGATTTGATGTATCCAACACACTTCTTTCCCCTTTGCAGAGGTTCGACGTTGATCGTGTCCGTTGTTAACGAATTCTTGAAGGTGGCCCTCTCGCAGTAAGTCTTCAAGATGGAACTTCAATCGATAGCATCGGTCGGTAGAGTGGCCGTGACTTCGATGGAATTTGCAGTAAACTGTTTTGTCTGCTGTGAATTTGGAGTTTGGCTGAAGAGGATTGGGCCTTCGAATGAATTCCTCGTGTTGAATGCGGTCGAGTATCTGTTCGACTGGAATACTCCACTCGGTAAAAGTGGTCTTCGTTGGAGATCGACGCCCGTCATTCTTTGATCGTTTGTTGGTTGGAGGGGCTGTTCCCTCAGCGTTGTGAGCCTTGGCAGGATACTTGGGAGCTTCTCTCTCCGCAGGCCTTCGTTTTGTTTCTCGCCCTTTTTGAGCGACTTGATCGTCTTCGACTTCGATCTTTCTCTGGATTCGATCGAACATAGCTCCCAGAGAAGGAGGGGGATTACGGATGAAGTCGTTGTAGATGTGTAGATCGAAGCGGAGAGCGTTCTGGAAAGCCAACATGATGGTTTCATCGTCCAGATGTCTTCCAGAGAGGGCAGCATGCTCGTTGCAAAATCTCCCAGTGAAACTTCGGAGAGTCTCGTCAGCACCCATCCTTAGCCGATAGAGAGAGTCAAGCTTCTTCTCGGGCTTGAGATTGAGCTGATAATGCTGCACAAAGAGTTTAGCCAAAACATCGAACTGGGTGATGGACCCAGCTCGGAGATTATGATACCAGTCGAGCGACGGTTCATCGAGACTTCCTGCGAAGGTGCGGCAGAGCACATTGTTTTCTTCTTCGTGCGGCGTTAAGGCTTGCTTGAAGTCAAGGATGTGGAGAGTAGGATCTCCTCTGATGTAGTTGAATTTGGGGAGGATTGGAGTTCTCCATCCCCTTGGAAATGTTGTCTCAAAGAGACTTCGATGTAGAGGCCCGGCAGAAGAATAGCCATCCCTGCGACCATGTCCTCGACCTAGAGGTGGGTCAAGAGGCAAGATCGCAAGGTCTTGCTCAGGCATTGAAGTATTTGCCGGTTGAAGTCGATGTCGGAGGTCCGATCCAAGCCCACGCTGAAGTGGAATGGAAGGGGAAACTCGACTCTTTGAAGGAGCGCCTTTTATTTGGTGCCTCGTTGGTATATTGAGCTTTGAAGGTGCCCTCTTGTCGCAGTTGCGGCCAGAAGACGATTGGGAAGACTCATCGTCAAGGCGATCCCAAACACTATGCTTCCAGGGGGCAGCAGAGGGAGTTGGGTCGCGTCGGATCCTCTCGAGGGCAGCAGTGCCCATTGACCTCCGTTGCTCGGAGTGAATTGAATGTCGAGGAAGATCGATCCTCTCGCTTGTAGAGGGAATAGGTAGAGCGATCCCAGCCTCGGAAGCTGCTTTCTTCAGAGCATCCCTCTCAGCGGTGAGGGTGGCGTTCTGCTTCGCCAATTGGAGCAGTTGAAAGTCGACCGCAGAGATTTGGTAGGTCGATGGAGGGTCTTCAGCAGGAGCGGGTGTTGTTTGCCCAATTGACTGCCGCGCGGGGTGGGCGATAGGTCGATCGACAGATCTCCCACTTCCTGAACGAACCCCCATCTCGGGGACAGCAAGGGGCTGTCCGAAGTTGAGCCTTTGACTCATTGAACGAGTCTCAGGACGAGGTTGTTGTTGAGTGTTACTTCCTTCTGGTTGACCTTGATGTTTCGTCCTCGCCATTCAGAGAGCGAAAGGTGCAACGAGAGTGCCGTTCAGTTGTCTGATCAACCGAGAGGGCGAGGAAGTTTGACTATCAAGATCGGTTGTAGGTTCAACCGATCAAGTAGTAGCGGAGAGTTGGACTTTTTGATCGGATCCCACAGACGGCGCCAAACTGTGTGGGAAAATCTTCGTGCCGACCCGAAGACTCTCGCAGCACCAGTCAATTGAAGGTATTGACGTGGAAGATCGTTGGTCGATCTATTGATTGAAGTTGAAGCCTTTTGATATGCTAATAGAAAGAGATGCAATCTTGAGAAGTATAAGGCCGAAAGGTCAAAGAAGAGGAAGCGCGGCGATGACGACGGCGCAGGTGCTGGCCCTGCTTAGGTT
Organism: Chamaelirium japonicum; assembly: GCA_947650365.1. NCBI lineage: Eukaryota > Viridiplantae > Streptophyta > Magnoliopsida > Liliales > Melanthiaceae > Chamaelirium > Chamaelirium japonicum. Next base: position 91,665,786 of record OX393550.1, read on the forward strand.
CCATCCTTTTGTAACCCCTTCGATATATCTTTAAATAATGAATGAAATGAATGATACTTTTTGAGCTCGCCTCTGCGTTTCTTTCTCTCTCTGTGTTGCTCATGAGTCCGCTTTAGGAGTTTCGCAGCGATCTCGAGAGTGATACCCCGGGCGAGGCAGCTAATTCGATTCAACCGTTTTATTTTAAAGTATATGCAAACGAAAAAACTCGGCATGCTCGCTAAAACTCAACAGTCTCTGAGCCCGGAAAACGATAAGCGAACCAAATGACTTCAAAAAAAAACTTTCCTACACTCAGAGACTTAAACCATTTTTATTTTAAAAGGAAACTAATAAGTGCTAGCTGCCCCCTGCCCGGTTAATTTCCCTCGATGATCCTGTTCAGCGGACTTGCCCTTTGAGGGGTATGCCCACGCCAGGATGCTTCCGTTCATGGCAGGTGAACGTGAAGGATCTCGGTTAGGTTTAGAGTCCACTAGGCAGCGGACTTCCCCAGGAATCTCAAGGTCACCCACTGGCTGCCTCTGAGGATCCCGGTCTTGATTTAAGTCCGCACAACGGCGGACTACCCCGGGAATCTCAAGGTCGCCCACTGGCTGCCTCTGAGGATCCCGGTCTTGCTTTAAGTCCGCACAACGACGGACTACCCCGGGAATCTCAAGGTCGCCCACTGGCTGCCTCTGAGGATCCCGGTCTTGCTTTAAGTCCGCACAACGGCGGACTGCCCCGGGAAGCTCAAGGTCGCCCACTGGCTTCCTCTGAGGATCCCGGTCTTGCATTAAGTCCGCTCAGCGGCGGACTACACTTTATAGATCATGCGGGCTCTTGCTGCGCTGAGCTTCCGAGTTAAATTCTTCGTTGTAACCTCCATCGTTCATTCATAACTTCTTCAGAAGACGATTTACAAAATTCCTTGGTCTTATGCATAAAACTTGCAAAGGTGCAAAGCATTCCAAGGTCGCTCTAACAGGTCGCCTTCAGAGGTCATCAACCGGTAAGCCCCTGAGCTTCCTGCTTCGTGTACTATGTAGGGGCCTTCCCAGTTCGCCGCGAGCTTTCCTGCATTAGGCTCTTGCGTGTTTGCGAACACCTTTCTCATCACCAGATCGCCAGCCTTGAATGCCCGATGGCGGACTCTTTTGTCATATGCGCGCTTTATTTCCTGTCTATATCCGGCAAGGTGTAGATTAGCGCGCTCTCGTCTTTCTTTGAGCTGATCGAGGGAGTCGGCAAGCAGCTTGTCATTGTCGACCTCCTCCGACGCAAGCCTTCTTTCAGTGGGCAGCTCGGCTTCTACGGGTAGCACGGCTTCGCAACCAAAAGTGAGACTGAAAGGGGATTCGTTAGTTGAGCGACGTGGAGTAGTGCGATAGGCCCACAAGACTCCATCGAGCTCCTGCTCCCACAATCCTTTTTTCCCTTCCAGTCTTTTCTTGAGGTTGTCTAGGATTACATGATTCGTAGCTTTGGCCTGCCCGTTGCTTTGAGGGTACCTTGGGGACGAGAACCTTAGGTCGACTCCATATTCAGCGCAAAAGCTTCTGATCAAGCGATTGTCGAACTGGCGACCATTGTCGGTGATAAGTACCCGAGGCAGACCGAACCGGCAGAAAATATTCTTCCAAATGAAGTCTTTCACTTGTTTCTCACCTATCTTAGCTAGCGGGACCGCTTCCACCCATTTGGTGAAATAGTCCGTAGCTACTAGGATGAATTTCTTCTGCCGGGCTGATACGGGGAAAGGTCCCATAATATCTAACCCCCATTGTTGAAACGGCCAGGGGCTCGCCAGAGGATGCAGTTCTTCTGCGGGCATATGATTTGTCGTGGCGTGCTTCTGACATTGGACGCAGCTTTGTGCGACCTTCAAGGCATCTTGATCCAGAGTGGGCCACCAGTATCCTTGCCTCCGTACTTTCGCAGCTAGAGACCGCCCACCAGTGTGGTTTCCCAGCTCGCCCGAGTGAATGCAATTCAAAACTTCTTCGGTCTCCGGGCTCTCGACGCAACAAAGATTTGGCCCCCAAAAAGATCTTAGAAAAAGGCGATCCTAGCGAATGAGGTAGCGCCCAGCGCATTTCTCCACTCGCCGGGCTTCCTCTCTATCCTCTGGAAGCTCGCCCTTCTGGAGAAAACGAAGAATGGGGGCGGTCCACCCGCCGGGTGATACGTCGGCAGAGACTTGGTTAACAGCGGGCTCTATCAGTCGGAGCCGAGACTGATTCTGGACCTCGATGAGAATCTGGCGAGCTTCTGATATTCCCAGCAGGGAGGCAGTGTTTGCCAATGCATCAGCTCGCCTATGATCGGCTCGAGGGATTTGCTCGAAGGAGATCTTTTCGAACTCTGCAGCCTTTCCTTTTACTAGATCCACGTAGCCCGCCATTCGCGTATCCCGGGAGGTGTACTCTCCATTGATTTGACAAATGATCAGCTTGGAATCGCTGAAAACCTTTAACCGTTTGGCGCCTACTTCTTGAGCGAGCTCTAGTCCGGTGAGCAGTGCCTCATACTCTGCCTCATTGTTGGTTGCCGTGAAATCCAGCCGGACTGACTTCTCAAGCATTACCGATTGAGCGATCAGTGCAACCCCGATCCCGGCCCCCAGAGCGTTGGAGGATCCATCAACGAATAATTCCCAGCCCGCCATCTCTGAATGCTTAGTTGGAGGAAGCTCGCCTTGGTTATCCAAGAACCTTGCCTTCCCAGGGTGTGCCTCAGTTGGCTCGTCCTCCTGGTACTGGACCGGTTCTTCTATGGGGAAGTCCGCCAAGAAATCGGCGAGAGCCTGCCCTTTGACAGCAACTTGAGGGACATACTCCAAACCATAGGCGGCGAGCTCGGCGGACCATCGGTAGAGCCTGCCGGCTACCGAGGGTCTGGAGAGCGCGCTCTTTAGAGGGTGCTCCGTGATGACCTTGACAGTGTGCGTCGAGAAGTAGGGGTGAAGCTTTCTCGCGGTAAGGACCAAGGCCAATGCGACCTTCTCGATTGGTCGATACCGGAGCTCGGCGGGAAGCATTGTGTGGCTTACAAAGTAGACAGGCCGCTCCACCTTTGCTTCTTCCACAACAAGGACCCCGCTTACCGCATTCTCTGTGACCGTGAGATACACGCCAAGCTCGGCGCCATCTTTTGGTGCCGCTAGGATTGGCGGGCTCGCCAGATAATCCTTGATCTTTTGAAAGGCGTGCTCGCACTTTTCATCCCAATAAATGCTCGCTCCTTTTCGTAGTAGCTCGAAAAGCGGTCGGCAATTGTCTGAGGATTTGGAGATGAATCGATTGAGCGTGGCGATTCGCCCGCTCAACCTCTGGAATTCCTGCCAGGTTCTTGGTGCGGGCATCTCGACAAGTGCTCGGATTTGTCCAGGGTCCGCCTCGATCCCCCTGTGGGTGACCAGGTACCCTAGAAATTTCCCAGAAGTCACCCCGAATGCGCACTTTGCCGGGTTCAGCCTCATTTGGTACTTTCTCAACACTTCGAAGGTTTCGCGGAGATCGGCGACATGCCCCTCTCGCTCTCGACTTTTCACCAGGAGGTCGTCTACATAAACTTCGACATTCCTGCCGATCTGACCCTTGAACATCTGAGTGACTAACCTTTGGTAGGTTGCTCCAGCGTTCTTAAGTCCAAAAGGCATCACTCGATAGCAGAATAGCTTCTGGTAGCCCGCCCCAGAATAGAAGGCGCTCTTCTCTTGATCGTCGACGTGGAGAGGTATCTGGTTATACCCAGAATATCCATCCATGAAGGACAGGGCCTGGAATCCGATAGCTCCGTCGACCAGCGCGCCTATCCGTGGAAAAGGAAAACCGTCCTTCGGGCATACTTTATTGAGGTTGGAGAAGTCAATGCACACTTTGACCGCCCCGCTCTTCTTGGGCACCGCCACGATGTTGGAGATCCACTCGAGAAAGTGCGCCTCTCGAATAAAGCCAACTCGCTCTAGCTTGTCTATCTCCGCCGCCACTACGATGGATTTCGTAGCCGGTATGTGCCGAGCTTTTTGCTTGATCGGCGGGAACTCTTTCATGGTGTGCAGACAATGACAGGCGACCTCCGGGTCAATCCCTGGCATGTCCGCGAAGCTCCAAGCGAATACGTCATGGTATTCCCTGAGTATGTCGGTCAAGGCCAGGACCTCGCCCTTGGTTAGCGAGGTCCCGAGACTAACCATCCTCGGTCCGTCCTCGCTTCCGATGTTGACTTCTTGTAGTGGCTCGGCTATGGGAAAACTTCCTCTCTTGGACCCCGGTAGGTGGCCTTTCTCCTCGAGCTCAAAATCCACGCCGCTCCCACCCGGGGATGAAGTGGGGGATCTAAGCGAGGCGACCTCTCTCGGGCTTTGAGGGAGCCCGCTTGAGGTGGGCGTTAACTGATAGGAGGGCGCAGGCCTCTTGGCCTCACCGACCTCAACGTCTGCGAGGTGAAAGACGTCCTGCTCGCACCTGGTAGCAGCGACCTGGTCTCCTTGAATTACCACGACCCCTCCGCTGGTGGGAAACTTGAGGGCCTGGTGATTAGGCGAGGACACCGCTTTCATCTGCCTCAACCAAGATCGCCCTAGGATGGCATTGAAAGCGGACTGCCCGTCCACCATCGCGAAATGGACTTGACGTACCTTCGGGCCCGCCGTTACGGTGAGGGTTATCTCCCCTACCACCTTAGCGACCTCGCCAGTGAAATCGGTGAGCGAGCCCGTTGAGGGAGACAAATCAATTTGTCTCAGTCCCATTCGCTGGAAGGCCGACAAGAACAGGATGTCTACGGCACTTCCTGGGTCAATCAGGACCCGCCTTACTTCGATGTTTGCCATTATTAGGCGTATGATGAGGGGGTCATTGTGGGGGGTAACGACCCCGGCCATGTCCTCCTCCGAGAACCAAATAAAGTCTCGGGCTTCTACCCTTGGTGTTTGGAGCAATACAGGAGTTAGAGAAACGGAGAATACCTTCTGAGCCCGCTCCATCTCTCTAACTTGCCGCCGAACCTTGTTGCTGGATCTTGGGCCGTTCAGGCGCCCACTGATGGTGTGACAAACCGCCGGCCCTCCCGGGGGCGGTGGAGGCAGGGCTGGCTTAGCGGGCCCCGGGCGATCTTCCTCCTGAGGAGCCCGTGCCGGTATCACCTCGAACCTCCTTGGAGGCGAAATAAACTGATCCAAATGGCCCTGGGTGACCAAGTCCTCGAGGTGGTTCTTGAGAGCCCGACATCTGTTGGTGTGATGCCCGGGGCTGCGATGAAAGGCACACCGCCGCGAATTGTCGGTTGAGCCGGGCTCCCCGACCTGCAGGGGGGGGGATACTGAAAGAAAGGTTCGTTCTGAATCTGGTGAAATATTTGCCCTGGCGAGTGGGTTAACACGGTGAAATCCCGCTCCCCGGGTCCCGGAGGCAGGCGCCAGTTCGCCGGCCTTCCAACGACCATCGGGGGGGCTTCCGCGGGCTGCACGGCAGGAGCTGCGGGCGGTCCGGGCAAAGGTGCCACTCGTGGCACCTCCCGCCTTTCCACGGCCTTAACGACGAGAGGTCGCAGAGCCGGGGAGGTCGCTGCTCGACTGCCTTTCCCTTTCGGTCTAACACCGCGTCTTGGAGCTTGTTGTACTGCTGGACAAGGGCGAATAGCTCGACGATCGTGCGGGGATCCTTGATTACCAGGGCATCATGAAGCTTGCTTTCCTCGGGGAGGGCGTTCCGGAACGCGCTCACCGTCGTGCGATCTTGGCCGACAGCGTCCTCCAGAGCGAGGTAGGCGCTTCGGAAGCGCGTCGCGAAGCTTCGAAGAGTTTCGCGGGCTCCCATGGACAAAGTAAAGAGGGACTCGATCCTCTTAGGGGGCTGTCTGTTGCACCGGTACTGCTCCAGAAACAACCTGGAGAGAGTTGGGAAGTCTGGAATGGTGCCCGATGGCAATTTGTGGAACTAATTTAACGCCGAGCCCGTCAAGCTGCTCGGGAAAGCCCGGCACAAAACATGATCTTGGTCCCGGAAGAATAACAGCTTCCGGTAAGCCAATAGGTGGTCGACTGGATCCTGCGATCCATCGAACAATACAAACTTAGGCGGGGTCCAATGGTGAGGGAAACCTCCTTGGTGCACCTCGCTCGTGAAGGGCGAGCTACCCCCGTGGGCGGCGAGGTCCTCCAGTAGGTCTACCGTCGCGTTAGGTCGCTGCCAGTGCCCGGGGAAAACTCCCAGAGGCTGCTGCACAGGTCCTAGGCGGCCGTGCACGCTCCCTCGAGGGAGGTTCGGATCCGCCCCGCGGCGACCCTCGGGGGCTACCGCTCGGCGGCCTCCTCGCTGTTCGCCCGTGGATTCCTTCATCGTGGCGGTTGGTCTGTGGGAGGCCGTTGCCTCTCGAGCTTCGGAAGGTATAGCCACCGCGGGCTCTTTCCCTCGTCGCCGATGGCGCGGGTTGCGATCCCGCTCTAAAGACCTTGCCTCCGACTCGTTAGAATCGGCGCTACGACTACGGCGGCGAGAGATGGTCACCCGCGAGGTCGCCTGGTTGCTAGACTGCTGGGTTACTAGCTTCTGCAGCCTCGTAAGCGGGGTTTCCGGCACCCCGCACATGGCCGCTTTCTCGACCGGGGGTTCCGGACGGGAAACCTGCCGAGCCGGAATGGTCGTGGGCGGGCGCGATGTTGATGCTGGTGGTCGCACCGGAGACGCCGTCTTCGTCGGCCCTGACCGTTGGCTGGCCACCGGAACCTGATGGAGTCGCGTCAGTTCATCCATCATTGCCCGCTGGGTAGCCAGCATCTCCAACAGGAGCTGGTCACTGAGCGGGACGTGGGGCTGGGGGGTCTCAACAGGAGGTTCGCTGCGCGCAGACCTCGCACGGGTCCTCGATCACCGGCGTCCCCTTGTCACCGGAGCCATCTTTGGGTTACGAGAGCCTCCGGTGTTCAACCGCGTGGTCGAGGGCATTCTTGCCGGAACCAGTCGAAAGATCCCACAGACGGCGCCAAATGTTCGGGGGATTTTTTCGCTAGTCCGTGCTAGCGACCTGTAAGACAAAGAAAAAGCGTGAGAACGGCTGGCTCCCTTAGGAGCGCAGACCCTCCGAAGCTCAAGTTAGTCTCAGGTGCACAACGGTGAGCTTTAGTGGATGAAAGTGGTAGGGAAAAGGGTTTCGAACCTATACTCTGGAGCCTGGGGGTGAGCATTTATAGACATTGGCGACCTACCGCGGCCCGACACGTGGAGATTCTTTCCGACGCCTTCTAGACCCCCACGTTCTGGCTCACGTGGGTCTCTGACAGTCCTTGGTACTCGCGTCCCTGACATTCTTTGTCGTTGAGCCTGCCAGGCTGTTTGAGTGGGGGAGAGTATCTTTTTTTGTCGCCGCCAGGTGGCTATTCTGGAATGTTCAAGTCTGGGAGGTCTCGAACTGATTTGAGCGGGCTTCCGTGGACCACGTTTGACCACGTAGCTTCCATGGGGTTTCGACACCTGGCATCCTTTCATACACTGTGGGCGACCTCCGGTGGGGAGCCAAGGCGAGCTCGCCCTCCATTGCTCCGCCTTCTCCTCCACATCTATCAAGAGTCGGACCTCGCGGGAGCGACCTCTTCGATAAACTGGGGAGTTCTAGCGAGCTTGGGCGAGCTCCTGAGCGAGCTTGGACGAGCTCCTGAGCGAGCTTGATCGAGCTCCTGAGCGAGCTTGGGCAAGCTCCCGAGCGAGCTTGGGCGAGCTCCTGAGCGAGCTCTTTGCCTAAGGCCCCATCAGTCCAATGTGGAGCTCGCTCCCTGTCAAGATGATTTAGTTAGCATGGGGGGGAGGGCGAGCTCCTGGGCGAGTTCCCCACCCCATGGAATCCTGGGGTCTATGAGATCCACAGGCAAGGGCGAACTTGGGCGAGCTCCTGCACGAGCTTGGGCGAGCTCCTGCGCGAGCTTGAGCGAGCTCCTGCGTGAGCTGGGGGCATTTGTGGTGTCTGTATCTTTGTATGCATGACGGTCTAACTCCCGCTGCCATCTTCAGCGAACTCCTGCGCGAGCTTGGGCGAGTTCCCGAGCGAGCTTGATCGAGCTCCTGAGCGAGCTTGGGCGAGCTCCTGAGCGAGCTTTTAGCCTAAGGCCCCTTCAGCCCAATGTGGATCTCACTCCCTGTCAAGGTGATTTGGTGAGCGCGGAGGGCGGGGGGGGGGGGGGGGGGGGGCGAACTCCAGGGCAGATTTCAGCTACCCCCAACACGATCCATTCTAATTCATTCGTACGATCGATTCTAATTCATTCGCACAATCCATTCTAATTCATTCGTATGATCCATTCTAATTCATTCGTATGATCCATTCTAATTTATTCGTTCAAATATATCCATTTACGATCCATTCTAATTCATTCGCACAATCCATTCTATTTCATTCGTACGATCCATTCTTACTCATTGGTACGATCCATTCTAATTCATTCGCACGAATGTATCCATTCTAATTCATTCGTACGAATCTATTCTAATTCATTCGTATGATCCATTCTAATTCATTCGCACGATCCATTCTAAGTCATTCGTACGATCCATTCTAATTCATTCACACGAATGTATCCATTCTAATTCATTCGTACGATCCATTCTAATTCATTCGTACGATCCATTCTAATTCATTCGCATGAATGTATCCATTCTAGTTCATTCGTACGATCCATTCTAATTCATTCGTACGATCCATTCTAATTCATTCACACGATCCATTCTAATTCATTAGCACGATCCATGCTAATTCTTTCGTTCGATCAATTCTAATTCATTCGCACGATCCATTCTAATTCATTCATACAATCCATTCTAATTCTTTCACACGATCCATTCTAATTCATTCGTTCGTTCCATTCTAATTCATTAGCACGATCCATGCTAATTCATTCGTCCGATCCATTCTAATTCATTCGCACGAATGTATCCATTCTAATTCATTCGTACGGTCTATTCTAATTCATTCGCACAATCCATTCTATTTCATTCGTACGATCCATTCTTACTCATTCGTATGATCCATTATGGATACATTCGTGCAAATGAATTAGAATGGATCATACGAATGAGTAAGAATGGATCGTACGAATGAAATAGAATAGATTGTATGAAAGAATTAGAATGGATCCTACGAATGAATTAGAATAGATCGTGTGAAAGAATTAGAATGGATTGTATGAATGAATTAGAATGAATTCGTACGATCCATTCGAATTCATTCGCACGATCCATTCTAATTCATTCATACGATCCATTCTAATTCATTCATACAATCCATTCTAATTCTTTCACACGATCCATTCTAATTCATTCGTTGGATCCATTCTAATTCATTCGTACAATCTATTCTATTTCATTCGTACGATCCATTCTTACTCATTCGTATGATCCATTCTAATTCATTCGGACGAATGTATCCATTCTAATTTATTCGTACGATCCATTCTAATTCATTCGTACGATCCATTCTAATTCATTCGTTTGATCCATTCTAATTCTCCGTGCTATAGGGAGCAACCCGAATTCACTAACACTTCACTTGGAGTGACCTCGACAGGCCGAGTGTCACTGAAATCTCTTTAACCTTTTCAAGGGTAAGAAGAGAAAGATAAAGAGTTAGAAATTTCTAGGTTCTGGTTTCTGAAAATAGATATCAAATGATGATGGCACTGATTTTCTCTCTTGATTTGAAATTGGTTCTGAGTTTCGATCCCTTCTCCTCCTGAAGGCTCTGCTATTTATAGGATTCTCTGGTGGTAAATGGCGGTCTGTGCTGCAGCATCTGGGGATCCTCCAGGTAAAGCTGGCGGGCCCCGCTACCATTTTCTGGGGGATTCTACAGGCTCGTGGGCCTACCGGGCAGGGCCGGTGGGTATCGCGGTGGTCCTCGTGGGCCCACCCGGCAGGGTCGATGGGTCCCGTGGTAGTCTTCGTGGGCCCACCAGGCTGGGCCGGTGGGTCCCGTGGTAGTCTTCGTGGGCCCGCCAGGCAGGGCCGGTAGGTCCCGTGGTAGTCTTCGTGGGCTCACCAGGCAGGGCCGGTGGGTCCCGTGGTAGTTGGTAAACTTTTGCCAAAATTTGCACCCACAGTTACCCCCTCCAAGTTAGCTAGAGTTCGTTCTGGCTGGCTTGGATTTGGTGCAAAAAATAGCAACCACCTGTCACAAAAGGCACGAAGAAGCTTGTCGAGTGTTAGCACAAAAAAGGACTGATCGGTCAATTTTGACGGATCGGTCAATTTTGACCGATCGGTCAAATTTTGACCGATCGGTCAAAATTCAACCGGTCAAGAATCGGGTGATCGGTCAAAAAACATGGTTTTTTGACCGATCCAGTAGGAAATTTGACCGATCGGTTGAAATTTGACCGATCGGTTAATTTTTAACCGATCGGTTAAAATTCAACCGGTCAAGATTCGAGTGATCGGCAAAAAACCTTGGTTTTTTGCCAGATCCAGTAGAAATTTGACCGATCGAATGTTTTTTGCCGATCGGTCAAGTTTGACCGATCGGTACAAAAAACCTTGGTTTTTTGCCAGATCCAGTAGAAATTTGATCGATCGAATGTTTTTTGCCGATCGGTCAAGTTTGACTGATCGGTAAAAAATTATCCGGTCAAGGTTCGAGTGATCGGCAAAAAACCTTGGTTTTTTGCCAGATCCAGTAGAAATTTCACCGATCGAATGATTTTAGCCGATCGGTCAAGTTTGACCGATCGGTTAAAAAATATCCGGTCAAGGTTCGAGTGATCGGTAAAAAACCTTGGTTTTTTGCCAGATCCAGTAGAAATTTGACCGATCGAATGATTTTAGCCGATCGGTCAAGTTTGACCGATCGGTTAAAAAATATCCGGTCAAGGTTCGAGTGATCGGCAAAAAACCTTGGTTTTTTGCCAGATCCAGTAGAAATTTGACCGATCGGTTAAAAAATATCCGGTCAAGGTTCGAGTGATCGGCAAAAAACCTTGGTTTTTTGCCAGATCCAGTAGAAATTTGATCGATCGAATGATTTTAGCCGATCGGTCAAGTTTGACCGATCGGTTAAAAAATATCCGGTCAAGGTTCGAGTGATCGGCAAAAAACCTTGGTTTTTTGCCAGATCCAGAAGAAATTTGACCGATCGAATGATTTTAGCCGATCAGTCAAGTTTGACCGCTCGGTTAAAAAATATCCGGTCAAGGTTCGAGTGATCGGCAAAAAACCTTGGTTTTTTGCCAGATCCAGTAGAAATTTGACCGATCGAATGATTTTAGCCGATCGGTCAAGTTTGACCGATCAGTTAAAAAATATCCGATCAAGGTTCGAGTGATCGGCAAAAAACCTTGGTTTTTTGCCAGATCCAGTAGAAATTTCACCGATCGAATGATTTTAGCCGATCGGTCAAGTTTGACCGATCGGTTAAAAAATATCCGGTCAAGGTTCGAGTGATCGGCAAAAAACCTTGGTTTTTTGCCAGATCCAGTAGAAATTTGACCGATCGAATGATTTTAGCCGATCGGTCAAGTTTGACCGATCGGTTAAAAAATATCCGGTCAAGGTTCGAGTGATCGGCAAAAAAACTTGGTTTTTTGCCAGATCCAGTAGAAATTTGACCGATCGAATGATTTTAGCCGATCAGTCAAGTTTGACCGATCGGTTAAAAAATATCCGGTCAAGGTTCGAGTAATCGGCAAAAAACCTTGGTTTTTTGCCAGATCCAGTAGAAATTTCACCGATCGAATGATTTTAGCCGATCGGTCAAGTTTGACCGATCGGTTAAAAAATATCCGGTCAAGGTTCGAGTGATCGGCAAAAAACCTTGGTTTTTTGCCAGATCCAGTAGAAATTTCACCGATCGAATGATTTTAGCCGATCGGTCAAGTTTGACCGATCGGTTAAAAAATATCCGGTCAAGGTTCGAGTGATCGGCAAAAAACCTTGGTTTTTTGCCAGATCCAGTAGAAATTATCCGATCAAATTAAAAATTTTGAACCTGCCCTTTAGAGTTTTGAACATTGATGGAGCTTGATCCTTCCTGTTTTGAGTTTTTGGTTGGCTTGAATGAGGCTTTTAACTGACGGTCCGGTTTGCTCAGACCGGTGGCTCGCTTGGACCGTTGGTTCACGTGGACCGGTGGTCCGACGTTTCGTCTGGTCCGACGGTTCGCCTGATTTTGCGCTTGCTGTGGATGGATGCCATGCGTTCCTGCAAAAACACGCGATTTGATACGGTGAAGACACGTGTCTTCTTGATTTGCGTACCTGTTTTACCCTGGGTATATAAGTTTCACTGGCTGTCATTTTTGCCTCACGCTTCCAAAATTTTTCGAAGTCCAGACTCTTTTGCTCCCGATTTCTGCTCTTGATCGATCGATCAGATGGCATCTTCTGGAAGTTTGAAGAAGTCTGGCGGGGTCCTTTCGAAGAGGAAAGGGAAGGAGATTGTTGAGGTTCCATCCCCTCCGAAGGGTCGTGGCAAGGGCAAGGCCGTGCTTGCCGAACTCGGACAGCTGGGCAAAAGACACCAAGGAGTAGGGTTTGCTTCGGCGCCATCAAGGCCAGAGCACATCCCTAAAGTAAAGTTTGTTTTGGGCCCGCTCATGTCTCTATCAGAGGAAACGGAGTATGTGTACAATACCGGTGGTGAGTTCACATATGCAAAGAGAAAGAAGTGGCAAACACTTCTCTCTTATTTCACCGAAGGAAAGGTGCAGCCTTCGCTCCCCAGTGTCCAGACTGCATTTGGTATTGATAAGAAGACCGTCTTCACCAGCTTTGCCAGTAATGAAAAGGTCATGGGAACCATTGTGACCATCGGCCAACTCAACTGCGGTCTGCGCCTTCCGTTGCCACCCTTCGCGGCAAGGTTATTGAACACTTCTGGCCTTTGCCCGGGGCAGGTCACTGGGAATGCTTGGAGAATTATCTACGCTTTCTGCCGCGTAGAGTCGGATTTCCAGGAGGACTTGAAGGCATGCTACTCCAGCATTCCAGAAGGGGAAGTTGCTCGGATCGAGCTTGGATATTTTTTCTTCCATTATCGATGGGCTTACAGGAGGGACAGTCCGTTCTACAATTTGACCGGCGTATCTCCACTGCGCCCACTTACCGATACAGTCCCTTCGGACAAATTATACACAGATTGGCCCATCTCTATTACTGGTGCATGGACACCCATCTCAGTGCCAGATACCCCCCGAAGCGACGTGCACGATGTAGTGAAGATGTACTACGAGGGAGGCATCTTTGCCTGGACTTCCGAGAGGGCTGGAGCTATCGACAATTTATTCCTCAACTTGACCTGCGGGACCAGGTCATGGAAGCAGTTCTCCAACTGCCCAGTGAGATATGGCAAGGCCAATCTCCTCCATCGATCGCGAGACAGATACGAGGATAATGAAGTTCTATATTCTGACTATGAGGAGGACCCTCATTCGGGTAAGATCATCCGGAAGATTCGGGTCGAGAAGAAAATTTATACTGTAAGGCGCCGATTGCCTACTGTGGAGGAGAAACTGGTGATACAAAGAGGCCCAGTGAAGAAGAAAAGAAAAACCCTCATCAAGCAAAAGGAAGATGAAGACCAAGGAAAGAAAAATGAAGATGAAGAAGAAAAAGAAAAGAAGGGGATCGACGAGGAAGACGAAGAGACCGAGAATGTCAGCCACGACAACAGTGGTAATGACGAAGACGAGGATGGGGACGGTGAGAATGATCTTTCTTCCACACCCTCTGGTGGAGATTATAGGAATGGGGGTGGTGAGGAAGAAATTCCTCCCACCCCCACTGGTGATGCAAGAGAGGAAGATTCACTTCCTATTCCCATTGACGAGGCTAAAGCCCGTCAAATGGAAGAAGTCATTGATATAGAAGGTGATGGCCAAAAGGTGGTTCCCACCTATAAATTCGATGAATTGAAGAAGCCGTTGCGCTTTAAAATAAAATTGTCGAGGAGTGGTGGGGTTGGAAGCAACCCCACGCCCCTCGATCAAATTCCTCCTGAAGTACCCCGTCTCGAAGGAGCGACAATGAGCGGGGGTATGGAGGTTGAGCAACCCCCACCCCCCTCTCGGTCTCTGGCTGAGAAGGTGGCTGCCATGGTGGCGGGACTCATCCAGCCAGGCGGGCCACAAGAGGAAGAAAGAGGCTCACCTCTTCGGGATGCCTCCTCTCCTATCCACTTGGAGAGGGAAAGTCGTGTGGGCGATGGAGCTCCTCAACCTCAGTCAGTGCCGACTCCTATTCAGGAGAAATCGACCCCTCAGGGAGGCTCCGATCGCCGGAAGGGTAAGGAGCCGAGGGTTGAAGCCTCAGGTAATTGTGCTAACTCGCTTTGATTGTTTTGCCTTTGAAGCTTGGAAATAATCTAACACTTTGACCTCTCGTGTTTTGATTGCAGGTGCGCCTGTTGGCTCGACCCCGAAGATGAAGAGTTTGGGTGATGTTGACATCAACCACCCCACAGCTGTAATCCGGAAACTCTGCAATCTTCCGGGGGCTACACTGGATGAAGCCTTCGACAGGCTTGAACTGGTGGTAGGTGCATCTGCTTGATCGATCATTTGAGTTGTCTTCAGAATAATTCTAACTCTTTAGTTCTTTTGCAGAACTCAGCAGTTTTGAATGTCGCAACCAAGCTCTCCATGAAGGCGGGAGCAAAAGAAGCTTCAGCTGAAGTATCCCGCTTAGCTGCTGCACTGGAGGTTGTAAGCGAGGAGAGGGATAAGCTGAGGGAGGCTCTAACCTCAAAGAAGGAGGCATTGAAGGCCAAGACTGAGGCCCTTCGTAAGGAAAAGTTGGAGAGCAAGGGCTGGCAGAATGGATACGAGGCCCGGGGTCACGAGCTTGAAGAATTGAAGAATCGATTCTTCAGGATCGAGAATTTGGGCTTCGACCGCGCGGCTAAAATAAAGGAACTGGAGGCTCAAGTTGCTGCTTCAGTGGCTAAGGAGGAGACCCATAAGAAGGAGCTGGAGCATATGCGGAGCGAGTGCAAGAGCTACAGGGAAACAGCTGAGAAGGCAGCAGAAGCACTCAGGGTCCATGTTACCGGCGTCCAATCTTCTAAGGCTTCAGTGGCGAGCAAAGCTCGTGCTGGATCTGATGGGGAGAAGTCGCGTGCGCATAGTGTGGCCAAGCCTTGAGACTTTTCTTCTTTTTAGTTGTTATGCTTGTAAACTTTTGACATGTAGTAGCTTGCTCCTGTACTTGGCACATTTTGATAATAATAGAAATCTTTTTGGTGTTTGAAAATTGGATCTCTTGAATTGAATGTCTTTAATACCATGTACTGGGTAGCATTGGAATAGATACAATCTTTTGAATGTAAGGGATCGAGTCGCAACTTGATTACCCAAACTTGTGACTTGAAAATTGAATTGGAATTCGTGTAACATTTGTATGTGAGGGGGTGAGTCGCAACTCAAGCACCCAAACATGTTAAACGATATCGAAATTGATTGAAATTGAATATTGAAATTTGAAAGTCAGTTTAACATTTGCTAGTAAGGGGTTGAGTCGCAACTATAACACCCAAACTTGTTAAAAAGACTTGGTAACTTGAATATGGTCAGTTTTTAACATTTGCTAGTAAGGGGTTGAGTCGCAACTCTAACACCCAAACTTGTTAAAAGACCTGGTAATTTGAATATGGATAACTTGAATCTGCTTCAGAACTTGAATTTAAAAGTTGAATACTGGCACATTTGAATACTTAAAAGAGATCTTTATTTATCACAGAATTTACATCATGGATAGAACATCTTGAGGTGCCTAGAATTCCAAGCTCGAGGCAATCTATCTCCTTCTGGTGTGATCAGTCTGTAAGAACCTTTGCCTCCTACTGATTCGACGATATATGGACCTTCCCAGTTGGGAGCAAGCTTCCCACTGCTATGTTCTTTAGTGTTGTAAAAAACTGCTCTGAGAACTAGGCTGCCCACTGGGAATTGTCTCTTATAGACTTTCTCATCGTAGGCTCTTTTGATCTTCTGCTGGTACTTGACCACACGAAGGGATGCTTGATCTCGTAGTTCTTCTGAGAAGTCTAGATCATTGATTCGTAGTTCTTCGTTGATTCCTTCTTCAACTGCTTTGGTCTTCAAAGTACTTGATATATTTTCTGTTGGGAGTACCGCTTCCGATCCATATGTTAGACGAAAGGGTGAGAACCCTGTTGATCTTCTCGGAGTTGTGCGATACCCCCAAAGGACTTCAGGTAGGACTTGCTCCCACAATCCTTTCTTGTCGTTGAGTTTCTTCTTGAGTATACCCAGAATAGCTCTATTTGAGGCTTCAGCTTGACCATTGCATTGAGGATATCTTGGAGTTGAATAGAATAGCTTGATACCGTTGTTCAGACAGAACTCTCGGAATTTGTCGGAGTCAAATTGAGCTCCATTGTCAGCAACGAGAACTTGAGGTGTGCCGAACCTTGAGAAGATGTTGTGCCGAATGAATTTGATCACTTCGTCGTCAGTCTCTCGGAAGAGGGGCACAGCTTCAACCCATTTGGTGAAGTAATCAGTGGCCAGCAATAGATACTTCTTCTTGCTCGGAGTTGGAGGGAAAGGACCCAGGAAATCTAACCCCCATTGATGGAAAGGCCAGGGGCTTGACAATTGATGAAGTTCATCTGCAGGGAGATGGATAGCTCGAGCGTGTCGTTGGCAAGGTTCGCACCTTTGAACAACTTGTTGAGCATCCCTTGCCATTGTTGGCCAGTAGTACCCTTGTAGCTTCGTCTTAGCTTCAAGAGATCTTCCTCCCGAATGATTTCCACAAGCTCCAGAGTGGATATCAATCAGGATTGCCTGTGCTTGCTCGGGACCAAGGCACTTGAGCAACATCCCGTTGTGAGATTTGAAATATAGATCTTCTCCTTGTAGAATGTAGCATGGGAGCTTCCTTTGAACTCTTCGGGCTTGATTTGGATCTTTCGGCATTTTGCCATGCTTGAAGAAGTCGAAAATTGATCGTCTCCAGTCTTCAAGCTGATCTCCACCCCCAGATTCTTTTGTAGTAGTAAGGATCTGTTGATCGGGGGTGGTCTTGGGCACTTCTTGATAATCGATCTGTATTTGCCTTCCTCCGAGTGAGTCTCCAAGAACTGAGGCAGCATTGGCTAAGGCATCTGCTTCTCGGTTCTCTGCTCTGGGAATTTGAATGAATTCAGTACCAATAAAACGTTATTGAAGACGTCGTACTAAGGCCAAGTAGAGTTGCATTCTTTCTTCGTGAGCTGTGTACTCTCCATTGATTTGCCTTATGATCAATTGGGAGTCGCTGTAGACGATGATTCGATCTACCCCCAGGGATTTCGCCATCTCGAGTCCAGAAATAAGTGCTTCGTATTCGGCTTCGTTGTTGGTGGCAGTGAATCCAAGGAGAGTGGCCTTCTGGAGATGATCAAGTTCGGGGGATATCAATACTATCCCAGTTCCTGATCCGATCGAACTTGAAGCTCCATCAGTATAAAGCTTCCATGGAGGAGTTACAGCAGTAGCTTCGAGATTTGGATCAATTTTTGTTGCAAGATTGATCGGAGTGTTGTCCTCATCTTCCAAACGCATGTCGACATCTTCTTCCCAAGTGATGGGGTCTTCAACTGGAAAATCAGCTAGAAAATCAGCAATAGCTTGACCTTTGATAGAAGTACGAGATACGAACTGAATCCCCAGGGAGCTCATTTCGATCACACATTTGGTCATTCGACCAGCTCGACCCGCTTTGTCAATGATATCTTTGAGCGAGTGTTCTGAAATGACAGTGATCTGGTGAGAGACGAAGTATGGTTGAAGGCGACGCGATGCAGTGAGTAAGGCTAGGATGACCTTCTTAGTTTTTGAATAGCGAGTTTCAGCCGGACGAAGAGTGTGACTGATATAAGAGACTGGATGCTCGAAGCCTTCTCTTCTACTGACTAAGACTGCACTGATTGCTTGATCAGTTACGGCGAGATAGAGCCATAAGTCTTCTTTTGGAAGTGGAGCCGTCAAGATAGGAGCTTGCACCAGATATCTCTTGATGCTTTGAAATGCTTCTTCACAAATCGGACTCCACCCTGAAGTATCCGCCTTTCGTAGTTTGTCGAAGAGAGGTTTACATTTGTCAGAAGACTTTGAGATGATGCGATTGAGGGCAGCAAGTCTTCCAGTGAGTCGCTGCACCTCCTTTCGATTGGTAGGTGATGGCATGTCCAGGATAGCTCGAATTTGATCGGGATTGGCTTCAATACCCCTCCTGGTCACAAGATGACCCAGGAATTTGCCAGATTGAACTCCGAAAGCGCACTTGGCTGGATTGAGCTTCATACGATATTTTCGAAGAACTTGAAAGGTTTCTGCTAGATCAAAAAGATGCTTGCTTCGTACGGAGCTCTTGGTGAGGAGATCATCGGCGTAGACTTCGACGTTGCGACCGATCTGATCTTCGAACATTTTTGTGACTAACCTTTGATAGGTGGAACCAGCATTTTTGAGGCCGAATGGCATTACTTTGTAGCAGTAAAGACCTCGGCTAGTCACGAAGCAAGTCTTCTCTTGATCGTCTGGATGAAGTGGAATTTGATTATATCCAGAATACCCATCCATGAAAGACAATAGCTCGTGGCCAGCAGTGGCATCGACGAGTCTATCGATCCTTGGCATGGGAAATGGGTCTTTGGGGCAAGCCTTGTTAAAGTTGGTGAAGTCGATGCAGACTCGGACTTTCCCATTCTTCTTCGGAACAGCAACAATATTAGAGATCCAAGTAGGATACTCTACTTCACGTATGAAGCCTGCTGCGAGTAGCTTGGTGATTTCTTCTTGAACAGCTACTTGTAGCTCTGGTCGGATGGTACGTGGCTTTTGCTTGACAGGCTTCACCTCTTCTTTGATTGCAAGTCGATGACAAGCGTCATCCGGATTGATACCAGGCATGTCTTCGAAATACCAAGCGAAGACATCGATATTGGATTGGAGGAAGGACACCATGTCTTGCGCTTCTGCGTCGCTAAGACTGGTACCAATGAAAGTTTGTCGAGGGAGATCTCCGCTGCCTATGTTGATTGGGATGATTTCTTCTATTGAAGGTGATGCTTCCCATTCGATTGGTGGAGGTTCGGCCAGCGGAATCTCCTTTGATTGCTATTGGGAAGAGGGACCAGCTTCATCTCTTGGCCGCTTTGGAGGAGCAATGTTGATCTTTCGATCTGTCTTAGCCGCAGCAGCCTCACAAGACCTTCCAGCTTGTTGATCACCTCGAATGCAGACAATGCCTTCCCCAGTTGCAAACTTGAGTAGTTGATGATAAGAAGAGGAGATGGCATTGATCTGGTGGAGGAATGGTCGCCCGAGGATGGCGTTGTAGCTGGATACTCCTTCGATAATTGCAAACCTTACCGAGACTCGAGTCTCTCGGCTGAGGTCCAGAGTGAATCTCGATTCACCCACCATGATGCTTTGTTCGCCGTTGAAGCCAGTAATCACGGTCGGGACGACGTCGAGGCTTTGATATTTATGTCCCAGACGTTTGAAGCAGTCTGAGAACATAATATCGATAGAACTCCCGGTGTCGACGAGGATCCGATTGACGGTGCTTCCGTCAATGATGAGTTTCAAGACCAGAGGGTCTCGATGTGGAGTGTGAACTCCTTGAAGATCAGTGTCGTTGAAGACGATGGATGGCCAAGCAAGACCTTCGATGGGCTTCTCGATCCAGGTATCTTCTTTATTTGCAGTAGATCGAACATGGAAGATGCGCCGAATTTACCGATCGACTTCTTTCCCGGTCACTGCTTGGTTGTGCAATGATCCATGAATGCCAAAGACATTGGCATTCACAGAGATAGGTTGCCGGTCAGAGGAGATTTGATGTATCCAACACACTTCTTTCCCCTTTGCAGAGGTTCGACGTTGATCGTGTCCGTTGTTAACGAATTCTTGAAGGTGGCCCTCTCGCAGTAAGTCTTCAAGATGGAACTTCAATCGATAGCATCGGTCGGTAGAGTGGCCGTGACTTTGATGGAATTTGTAGTAAACTGTTTTGTCTGCTGTGAATTTGGAGTTTGGCTGAAGAGGATTGGGCCTTCGAAGGAATTCCTCGTGTTGAATGCGGTCGAGTATCTGTTCGATTGGAATACTCCACTCGGTAAAAGTGGTCTTCGTTGGAGATCGACGTCCGTCATTCTTTGATCGTTTGTTGGTTGGAGGGGCTGCTCCCTCAGCGTTGTGAGCCTTGGCAGCATACTTGGGAGCTTCTCTCTCCGCAGGCCTTCGTTTTGTTTCTCGCCCTTTTTGAGCGACTTGATCGTCTTCGACTTTGATCTTTCTCTGGATTCGATCGAACATAGCTCCCAGAGAAGGAGGGGGATTACGGATGAAGTCGTTGTAGATGTGTAGATCGAAGCGGAGAGCGTTCTGGAAAGCCAACATGATGGTTTCATCGTCCAGATGTCTTCCAGAGAGGGCAGCATGCTCGTTGCAAAATCTCCCAGTGAAACTTCGGAGAGTCTCGTCAGCACCCATCCTTAGCCGATAGAGAGAGTCAAGCTTCTTCTCGGGCTTCAGATTGAGCTGATAATGCTGCACAAAGAGTTTAGCCAAAACATCGAACTGGGTGATGGACCCAGCTCGGAGATTATGATACCAGTCGAGCGACGGTTCATCGAGACTTCCTGCGAAGGTGCGGCAGAGCACATTGTTTTCTTCTTCGTGCGGCGTTAAGGCTTGCTTGAAGGCAAGGATGTGGAGAGTAGGATCTCCTCTGATGCAGTTGAATTTGGGGAGGATTGGAGTTCTCCATCCCCTTGGAAATGTTGTCTCAAAGAGACTTCGATGTAGAGGCCCGGCAGAAGAATAGCCATCCCTGCGACCATGTCCTCGACCTAGAGGTGGGTCAAGAGGCAAGATCGCAAGGTCTTGCTCAGGCATCGAAGTATTTGCCGGTTGAAGTCGATGTCGGAGGTCCGATCCAAGCCCACGCTGAAGTAGAATGGAAGGGGAAACTCGACTCTTTGAAGGAGCGCCTTTCATTTGGTGCCTCGTTGGTATATTGAGCTTTGAAGGTGCCCTCTTGTCGCAGTTGCGGCCAGAAGACGATTGGGAAGACTCATCGTCAAGGCGATCCCAAACACTATGCTTCCAGGGGGCAGCAGAGGGAGTTGGGTCGCGTCGGATCCTCTCGAGGGCAGCAGTGCCCATTGACCTCCGTTGCTCGGAGTGAATTAAATGTCGAGGAAGATCGATCCTCTCGCTTGTAGAGGGAATAGGTAGAGCGATCCCAGCCTCGGAAGCTGCTTTCTTCAGAGCATCCCTCTCAGCGGTGAGGGTGGCGTTCTGCTTCGCCAATTGGAGCAGTTGAAAGTCGACCGTAGAGATTTGGTAGGTCGATGGAGGGTCTTCAGCAGGAGCGGGTGTTGTTTGCCCAATTGACTGCAGCGCGGGGTGGGCGATAGGTCGATCGACAGATCTCCCACTTCCTGAACGAACCCCCATCTCGGGGACAGCAAGGGGCTGTCCGAAGTTGAGCCTTTGACTCATTGAACGAGTCTCAGGACGAGGTTGTTGTTGAGTGTTACTTCCTTCTGGTTGACCTTGATGTTTCGTCCTCGCCATTCAGAGAGCGAAAGGTGCAACGAGAGTGCCGTTCAGTTGTCTGATCAACCGAGAGGGCGAGGAAGTTTGACTATCAAGATCGGTTGTAGGTTCAACCGATCAAGTAGTAGCGGAGAGTTGGACTTTTTGATCGGATCCCACAGACGGCACCAAACTGTATGGGAAAATCTTCGTGCCGACCCGAAGACTCTCGCAGCACCAGTCAATTGAAGGTATTGACGTGGAAGATCGTTGGTCGATCTATTGATTGAAGTTGAAGCCTTTTGATATGCTAATAGAAAGAGATGCAATCAAAGAGTTTGACACAAGAGATGTGATCTCGGAGTTCAGCCGAAGCCTACGTCTCCGTGCTATAGGGAGCAACCCGAATTCACTAACACTTCACTTGGAGTGACCTCGACAGGCCGAGTGTCACTGAAATCTCTTTAACCTTTTCAAGGGTAAGAAGAGAAAGATAAAGAGTTAGAAATTTCTAGGTTCTGGTTTCTGAAAATAGATATCAAATGATGATGGCACTGATTTTCTCTCTTGATTTGAAATTGGTTCTGAGTTTCGATCCCTTCTCCTCCTGAAGGCTCTGCTATTTATAGGATTCTCTGGTGGTAAATGGCGGTCTGTGCTGCAGCATCTGGGGATCCTCCAGGTAAAGCTGGCGGGCCCCGCTACCGTTTTCTGGGGGATTCTACAGGCTCGTGGGCCTACCGGGCAGGGCCGGTGGGTATCGCGGTGGTCCTCGTGGGCCCACCCGGCAGGGTCGGTGGGTCCCGTGGTAGTCTTCGTGGGCCCACCAGGCTGGGCAGGTGGGTCCCGTGGTAGTCTTCGTGGGCCCGCCAGGCAGGGCCGGTGGGTCCCGTGGTAGTCTTCGTGGGCCCACCAGGCAGGGCCGGTGGGTCCCGTGGTAGTTGGTAAACTTCTGCCAAAATTTGCACCCACAGTATCCATTCTAATTCATTCGTACGATCCATTCTAATTCATTCGTACGATCCATTCTAATTCATTCGTAAGATCCATTCTAATTCATTCGTACGATCCATTCTAATTCATTCGTACGATCCATTCTAATTCATTCGCACGAATGTATCCATTCTAGTTCATTCGTACGATCCATTCTAATTCATTCGTACGATCCATTCTAATTCATTCATACGATCCATTCTAATTCATTCGTACGATCCATTCTAATTCATTCGCACAATCCATTCTATTTCATTCGTTCGATCAATTCGTGCGAATGAATTAGAATGGATCATACAAATGAGAAAGAATGGATCATACGAATGAAATAGAATGGATTGTACGAATGAATTAGAATGGATTCATACGAATGAATTAGAATGGATACATTCGTGCGAATGAATTAGAATGGATCGTACCAATGAGTAAGAATGGATCGTACGAATGAAATAGAATGGATTGTGCGAATGAATTAGAATGGATCGTACGAATGAATTAGAATGGATCATGTGAAAGAATTAGAATGGATTGTATGAATGAATTAGAATAGATCGTATGAATGAATTAGAATGGATCATACGACCATTCTAATTCATTCATACGATCCATTCTAATTCATTCGTACGATCCATTCTAATTCATTCGCACAAATGTATCCATTCTAATTCATTCGTACGATCCATTCTAATTCATTCGCACGATCCATTCTAATTCATTCGTACGATCCATTCCAATTCTTTCACACGATCCATTCTAATTCATTCGTACGATCCATTCTAATTCATTCACACGATCCATTCTAATTCATTCGTACGATCCATTCTAATTCATTTAAACGATCCATTCTAATTCATTCGTACGATCCATTCTAATTCATTCGCACAAATGTATCCATTCTAATTCATTCGTACGATCCATTCTAATTCATTCGCACGATCCATTCTAATTCATTCGTACGATCCATTCTAATTCATTCGTACGATCCATTCTAATTCATTCGTATGATCCATTCTAATTAATTCGTATGATCCATTCTAATTCATTCGCACGATCCATTCTA
Source organism: Chamaelirium japonicum (assembly GCA_947650365.1). NCBI lineage: Eukaryota > Viridiplantae > Streptophyta > Magnoliopsida > Liliales > Melanthiaceae > Chamaelirium > Chamaelirium japonicum. The sequence goes on from OX393550.1 coordinate 91,689,355, forward strand.
ATTCATTCATACAATCCATTCTAATTCATTCGCACGAATGTATCCATTCTAATTAATACGTACGATCCATTCTAATTCATTCGTATGATCTATTCTTATTCATTCGCACGATCCAGTCTAATTGATTCGCACGATCCATTCTAATTCATTCGCACGAATGTATCCATTCTAATTCATTCGTACGATCCATTCTAATTCATTAATATGATCCATTCTAATTCATTCGTACAATCCATTCTAATTCATATGCACAAAGGTATCCATTCTAATTCATTCGTACGATCCATTCTAATTCAGGATCATACGAATAAATTAGAATGGATAGATTCGTGCGAATGAATTAGAATTGATCGTACGAATGAATTAGAATGGATCGTGCGAATGAATTAGAATGGATCGTACGAATGAATTAGAATGGATCGTACGAATGAACTAGAATGGATACATTCGTGTGAATGAATTAGAATGGATCGTACGAATGAATTAGAATGGATCGTACGAATGAATTAGAATGGATCTTACGAATGAATTAGAATGGATCGTACGAATGAATTAGAATGGATACAATCGTGCGAATGAATTAGAATGGATCGGACGAATGAATTAGAATGGATCGTACGAATGAATTAGAATGGATCGGACGAATGAATTAGAATGGATCGTACGAATGAATTAGAATGGATCGTACGAATGAATTAGAATGGATACATTCGTGCGAATGAATTAGAATGGATCGGACGAATGAATTAGAATGGATCGTACGAATGAATTAGAATGGATCCTATGAATGAATTAGAATGGATCGTGCTAATGAATTAGAATGGATCGTATGAATGAATTAGACTGGATCGTGCTAATGAATTAGAATTGATCGAACGAATGAATTAGCATGGATCGTGCTAATGAATTAGAATGGAACGTACGAATGAATTAGAATGGATCGTGTGAAAGAATTAGAATGGATTGTATGAATGAATTAGAATGAATTCGTACGATCCATTCGAATTCATTCGCACTATCCATTCTAATTCATTCATACGATCCATTCTAACTCATTCATACAATCCATTCTAATTCTTTCACACGATCCATTCTAATTCATTCGTAGGATCCATTCTAATTCATTCGTACAATCTATTCTATTTCATTCGTACGATCCATTCTTACTCATTCGTATGATCCATTCTAATTCATACAGACGAATGTATCCATTCTAATTTATTCGTACGATCCATTCTAATTCATTTGTACGATCCATTCTAATTCATTCGTATGATCCATTCTAATTCACTCACACGCGGCCAGGGTCTGCTTCGGGCGAGCTTGGGCGCCTGTCGTGGGCGATCTGCGCCGAGAGTTTTGACTCCCAGTATTTCACAAACGCTGGGCGGGCCACGAGTATCAGCCACGAGCGATCTCCTTCCGGTGCATAAGATCCATTCTAATTCATTCGCACGAATGTATCCATTCTAGTTCATTCGTACGATCCATTCTAATTCATTCATACGATCCATTCTAATTCATTCGCACGATCCATTCTAATTCATTCGTACGATCCATTCTAATTCATTCATACGATCCATTCTAATTCATTCGTACGATCAATTCTAATTCATTCGCACAAATGTATCAATTCTAATTCATTCGTACGATCCATTCTAATTCATTCGCATGATCCATTCTAATTCATTCGTACGATCCATTCTAATTCTTTCACACGATCCATTCTAATTCATTCGTACGATCCATTCTAATTCATTCGCACAATCCATTCTAATTCATTCGTACGATCCATTCTAATTCATTCGCACGAATATATCCATTCTAGTTCATTCGTACGATCCATTCTAATTCATTCGTACGATCCATTCTACTTCATTCGCACGATCCATTCTAATTCATTCGTACGATCCATTCTAACTCATTCATATGATCCATTCAAATTCATTCATACGATCCATTCTAATTCATTCGCACAAATGTATCCATTCTAATTCATTCGTACGATCCATTCTAATTCATTCGCACGATCCATTCTAATTCATTCGTACGATCCATTCTAATTCTTTCCCACGATCCATTCTAATTCATTCGTACGATCCATTCTAATTCATTCGCACGATCCATTCTAATTCATTCGTACGATCCATTCTAATTCATTCGTACGATCCATTCTAATTCATTCGCACAAATGTATCCATTCTAATTCATTCGTACGATCCATTCTAATTCATTCACACGATCCATTCTAATTCATTCGTACGATCCATTCTAATTCATTCGTACGATCAATTCTAATTCATTTGTATGATCCATTCTAATTCATTCGTACGATCCATTCTAATTCATTCATACAATCCATTCTAATTCATTCGCACGAATGTATCCATTCTAATTAATTCGTACGATCCATTCTAATTCATTCGTATGATCTATTCTTATTCATTCGCACGATCCAGTCTAATTGATTCGCACGATCCATTCTAATTCATTCGCACGAATGTATCCATTCTAATTCATTCGTACGATCCATTCTAATTCATTAATATGATCCTTTCTAATTCATTCGTATGATCCATTCTAATTCATATGCACAAAGGTATCCATTCTAATTCATTCGTACGATCCATTCTAATTCAGGATCGTACGAATGAATTAGAATAGATACATTCGTGCGAATGAATTAGAATTGATCGTACGAATGAATTAGAATGGATCGTGCGAATGAATTAGAATGGATCGTACGAATGAATTAGAATGGATGATACGAATGAACTAGAATGGATACATTCGTGCGAATGAATTAGAATGGATCGTACGAATGAATTAGAATGGATCGTACGAATGAATTAGAATGGATACATTCGTGCGAATGAATTAGAATGGATCGGACGAATGAATTAGAATGGATCGTACGAATGAATTAGAATGGATCAAATGAATGAATTAGAATGGATCGTACGAATGAATTAGAATGGATCGTACGAATGAATTAGAATGGATACATTCGTGCGAATGAATTAGAATGGATCGGACGAATGAATTAGAATAGATCGTACGAATGAATTAGAATGGATCGTACGAAAGAATTAGATTGGATCGTACGAATGAATTACAATGGATATATTCGTGCAAATGAATTAGAATGGATCGTATGAATGTATTAGAATGGATCGTATAAGTGAATTAGAATGGATCGTACGAATGAATTTAAATGGATCGTATGAATGAATTAGAATGGATACATTCGTGTGAATGAATTAGAATGGATCGTATGAATGAATTAGAATAGATTTTGTGAATGAATTAGAACTGATCGTACGAATGAATTAGAATGGATACATTCGTGCGAATGAATTAGAATGGATTATATGAATGAATTAGAATGGACCGTACGAATGAATTAGAATGGATCGTATGAGTGAATTAGAATGGATACGAAGGAATTAGAATGGATCGTACGAAGGAATTAGAATGGATCATACGAATGAAATAGAATGGATCGTACGAAGGAATTAGAATGGATCGTACGAAGGAATTAGAATGGATCGTACGAAGGAATTAGAATGGATCGTACGAATGAATTAGAATGGATATATTCGTGCAAATGAATTAGAATGGATCGTATGAATGAATTAGAATGGATCGTATGAGTGAATTAGAACGGATAGTACGAATGAAGTAGAATGGATCGTATGAATGAATTAGAATGGATACATTCGTGCGAATGAATTAGAATGGATCGTACGAATGAATTAGAATGGATACATTCGTGCGAATGAATTAGAATGGATCGGACGAATGAATTAGAATGGATCGTACAAATAAATTAGAATGGATCAAATGAATGAATTAGAATGGTTACATTCATGCGAATGAATTAGAATGGATCGTACGAATGGATTAGAATGGATCGTACGAATGGATTAGAATGGATACATTCGAGTGAATGAATTAGAATGGATCGTACGAATGAATTAGAATGGATCGTACGAATGGATTATAATGGATCCTACGAATGGATTAGAATGGATACCTTTGTGCATATGAATTAGAATGGATCGTACGAATGAATTAGAATGGATCGTACGAATGAATTAGAATGGATCGTGCTAATGAATTAGAATTGATCGAACGAATGAATTAGCATGGATCGTGTTAATGAATTAGAATGGAACGTACGAATGAATTAGAATGGATCATGTGAAAGAATTAGAATGGATTGTACAGAATGAATTTGAATGGATCGTACGAATGAATTAGAATGGATCGTACGAATGAATTAGAATGGATCATACGAATGAATTAGAATGGATCGTGTGAAAGAATTAGAATGGATTGTATGAATGAATTAGAATAGATCGTATGAATGAATTAGAATGGATCGTACGAATGAATTAGAATGGATCGTACGAATGAACTAGAATGGATACATTCGTGCGAATGAATTAGAATGGATCGTACGAATGAATTTGAATGGATCGTACGAATGAATTAGAATGGATCTTACGAATGAATTAGAATGGATCGTAAGAATGCACTATCCATGCTAATTCATTCGTTCGATCAATTCTAATTCATTAGCATAATCCATTCTAATTCATTCGTACGATCCATTCTAATTCATTCGCACGATCCATTCTAATTCATTCGTACGATCCATTCTAATTCTTTCACACGATCCATTCTAATTCATTCGTACGATCCATTCTAATTCATTCGTACGATCTATTCTAATTCATTCGTACGATCCATTCTAATTCATTCGTACGATCCATTCTAATTCCTTCGTACGATCCATTCTTATTCATTCATACAATCTATTCTAATTCATTCATACAATCCATTCTAATTCTTTCGCACGATCCATTCTAATTCATTCGTACGATCCATTCTAATTCATTCATACAATCCATTCTAATTCTTTCACACGATCCATTCTAATTCATTCGTACGTTCCATTCTAATTCATTAGCACGATCCATGCTAATTCATTCGTTCGATCAATTCTAATTCATTAGCACGATCCATTCTAATTCATTCGTACGATCCATTCTAATTCATTCGCACGATCCATTTTAATTCATTCATAGGATCCATTCTAATTCATTCATATGATCTATTCTAATTCTTTCGCACGAATGTATCCATTCTAATTCATTCGCACGAATATATCCATTCTAATTCATTCGTACGATCCATTCTAATTCATTCGTACGATCCATTCTAATTCATTCGTACGATCCATTCTAATTCATTTATACGATCTATTCTAATTCATTCATACAATCCATTCTAATTCTTTCACACGATCCATTCTAATTCATTCGTACGATCCATTCTAATTCATTCGCACAATCCATTCTATTTCATTCGTACGATCCATTCTTACTCATTGGTACGAACCATTCTAATTCATTCGCACGAATGTATCCATTCTAATTCATTCATACGAATCCATTCTAATTCATTCGTACAATCCATTCTATTTCATTCGTACGATCCATTCTTACTCATTCGTATGATCCATTCTAATTCATTCGCATGAATGTATGCATTCTAAATCATTCGTACGATCCATTCTAATTCATTCGTACGATCCATTCTAAATCATTCGTACAATCCATTCTATTTCATTCGTACGATCAATTCTAATTCATTAGCACGATCCATTCTAATTCATTCGTACGATCCATTCAAATTCATTCGCACGATCCATTCTAATTCATTCGTACAATCCATTCTATTTCATTCGTACGATCCATTCTTACACATTCGTATGATCCATTCTAATTCATTCGGACGAATGTATCCATTCTAATTTATTCGTACGATCCATTCTAATTCATTCGTACGATCCATTCTAATTCATTCACACGATCCATTCTAATTCATTCGTACGATCCATTCTAATTCATTCGCACAAATGTATACATTCTAATTCATTCGTACGATCCATTCTAATTCATTCGCACGATCCATTCGAATTCATTCGTACGATCCATTCTAATTCATTCGTACGATCCATTCTAATTCATTCGTATGATCCATTCTAATTAATCAGCACGATCCATTCTAATAAATTCATACGATCCATTCTAGAATGGATACATTCGTGTGAAAAAATTAGAATAGATCGTATGAATGAATTAGAATGGATCCTATGAATGAATTAGAATGGATCGTGCTAATGAATTAGAATTGATCGAACGAATGAATTAGCATGGATCGTGCTAATGAATTAGAATGGATCGTACGAATGAATTAGAATGGATCGTGTAAAAGAATTAGAATGGATTGTATGAATGGATTAGAATGGATCGTACGAATGAATTAGAATGGATCGTACGAAGGAAACAATCCATTCTAATTCATTCGCACGAATGTATCCATTCTAATCCATTCGTACGATCCATTCTAATCCATTCGTACGATCCATTCTAATTCATTCGCATGAATGTAACCATTCTAATTCATTCATTTGATCCATTCTACTTTATTCGTACGATCCATTCTAATTCATTCGTCCGATCCATTCTAATTCATTCGCACGAACGTATCCATTCTAATTCATTCGTACGATCCATTCTAATCCATTCTAATTCTTTCACACGATCCATTCTAATTCATTCGTAGGATCCATTCTAATTCATTCGTACAATCTATTCTATTTCATTCGTACGATCCATTCTTACTCATTCATATAATCCATTCTAATTCATTAGGACGAATGTATCCATTCTAATTTATTCGTACGATCCACTCTAATTCATTCGTAAGGTCCATTCTAATTCATTCGTACGATCCATTCTAATTCATTCGTAACGATCCATTCTAATTCATTCGCACGAATATATCCATTCAAGTTCATTCGTACGATCCATTCTAATTCATTCGTACGATCCATTCTAATTCATTCGCACGATCCATTCTAATTCATTCGTACAATCCATTCTAATTCATTAATACGATCCATTCTAATTCATTCGTACGATCCATTCTAATTCATTCGCACAAATGTATCCATTCTAATTCATTCGTACGATCCATTCTAATTCATTCGCACGATCCATTCTAATTCATTCGTACGATCCATTCTAATTCTTTCACACGATCCATTCTAATTCATTCGTATGATCCATTCTAATTCATTCGTGCAATCCATTCTATTTCATTCGTACGATCCATTCTAATTCATTCGCGCAATCTATTCTAATTCATTCGTACGATCCATTCTAATTCATTCGTACGATCTATTCTAATTCATTCGTATGATCTATTCTTATTCATTCGCACGATCCATTCTAATTGATTCGCACGATCCATTCTAATTCATTCGTACGAATGGATTAGAATGGATACATTCGTGCGAATGAATTAGAATGGATTGTTTCCTTCGTACGATCCATTCTAATTCATTCGTACGATCCATTCTAATTCATTCATACAATCCATTCTAATTCTATTATACGATCCATTCTAATTCATTCGTACGATCCATTCTAATTCATTAGCATGATCCATGCTAATTCATTCATTCGATCAATTCTAATTCATTAGCACGATCCATTCTAATTCATTCATAGGATCCATTCTAATTCATTCAAACGATCCATTCTAATTCATTCATACGATCCATTCTAATTCATTCGCACGAATGTATCCATTCTAGAATGGATCGTATGAATGTATTAGAATGGATCGTGCTAATTAATTAGAATGGATCATACGAATGAATTAGAATGGATCGTACGAATGAATTAGAATGGATCGTACGAATGAATTAGAATGGATCGTGCGAATGAATTAGAATGGATCGTACGAATGAATTAGAATGGATACATTTGTGCGAATGAATTAGAATGGATCGTACGACTGAATTAGAATGGATCGTATGAATGAATTAGAATGGATCGTACGAATGAATTAGAATGGATCGTGTGAATGAATTAGAATGGATCGTACGAATAAATTAGAATGGATACATTCGTCCGAATGAATTAGAATGGATCATACGAATGAGTAAGAATGGATCGTACGAATGAAATAGAATGGATTGTACGAATGAATTAGAATAGATCGTGCGAATGAATTTGAATGGATCGTACGAATGAATTAGAATGGATCGTGCTAATGAATTAGAATTGATCATACGAATGAAATAGAATGGATTGTATGAATGATTTAGAATAGATCGTACGAATGAATCAGAATGGATCGTACGAATGTATCCATTCTAATTCATTCGCACGAATGTATCCATTCTAATTCATTCGTACGATCCATTCTAATTCATTCGTACGATCCATTCTAATTCATTCGTACGATCCATTCTAATTCATTTCTACGATCTATTCTAATTCATTCATACAATCCATTCTAATTCTTTCACACGATCCATTCTAATTCATTCGTACGATCCATTCTAATTCATTCGCACAATCCATTCTATTTCATTCGTACGATCCATTCTTACTCATTGGTACGATCCATTCTAATTCATTCGCACGAATGTATCCATTCTAATTCATTCGTACGAATCCATTCTAATTCATTCGTACAATCCATTCTATTTCATTCGTACGATCCATTCTTACTCATTCGTATGATCCATTCTAATTCATTCGCACGAATGTATCCATTCTAAATCATTCGTACGATCCATTCTAATTCATTCGTACGATCCATTCTAAATCATTCGTACAATCCATTCTATTTCATTCGTATGATCAATTCTAATTTAATAGCACGATCCATTCTAATTCATTCATACGATCCATTCAAATTCATTCGCAGGATCCATTCTAATTCATTCGTACAATCCATTCTATTTCATTCGTACGATCCATTCTTACTCATTCGTATGATCCATTCTAATTCATTCGGACGAATGTATCCATTCTAATTTATTCGTACGATCCATTCTAATTCATTCGTACGATCCATTCTAATTCATTCACACGATCCATTCTAATTCATTCGTACGATCCATTCTAATTCATTCATACGATCCATTCTAATTCATTCGCACAAATGTATCCATTCTAATTCATTCGTACGATCCATTCTAATTCATTCGCACGATCCATTCTAATTCATTCGTACGATCCATTCTAATTCTTTCGTACGATCCATTCTAATTCATTCGTATGATCCATTCTAATTAATTAGCACGATCCATTCTAATACATTTATACGATCCATTCTAGAATGGATACAGTCGTGCGAATGAATTAGAATGGATACATTCGTGCGAAAGAATTAGAATAGATCGTATGAATGAATTAGAATGGATCCTATGAATGAATTAGAATGGATCGTGCTAATGAATTAGAATTGATCGAACGAATGAATTAGCATGGATCGTGCTAATGAATTAGAATGGATCGTACGAATGAATTAGAATAGATCGTGTAAAAGAATTAGAATGGATTGTATGAATGAATTAGAATGGATCGTACGAATGAACTAGAATGGATCGTACGAAGGAAACAATCCATTCTAAGTCATTCGCACGAATGTATCCATTCTAATCCATTCGTACGATCCATTCTAATCCATTCGTACGATCCATTCTAATTCATTCGCATGAATGTAACCATTCTAATTCATTCATTTGATCCATTCTAATTTATTCGTACGATCCATTCTAATTCATTCGTCCGATCCATTCTAATTCATTCGCACGAACGTATCCATTCTAATTCATTCGTACGATCCATTCTAATCCATTCTAATTCTTTCACACGATCCATTCTAATTCATTCGTAGGATCCATTCTAATTCATTCGTATAATCTATTCTATTTCATTCGTACGATCCATTCTTACTCATTCGAATAATCCAATCTAATTCATTCGGACGAATGTATCCATTCTAATTTATTCGTACGATCCATTCTAATTCATTCGTAAGGTCCATTCTAATTCATTCGTACGATCCATTCTAATTCATTCGTACGATCCATTCTAATTCATTCGCACGAATGTATCCATTCGAGTTCATTTGTACGATCCATTCTAATTCATTCGTACGATCCATTCTAATTCATTCGCACGATCCATTCTAATTCATTCGTACAATCCATTCTAATTCATTAATACGATCCATTCTAATTCATTCGTACGATCCATTCTAATTCATTCGCACAAATGTATCCATTCTAATTCATTCGTATGATCCATTCTAATTCATTCGCACGATCCATTCTAATTCATTCGTACGATCCATTCTAATTCTTTCACACGATCCATTCTAATTCATTCGTACGATCCATTCTAATTCATTCGTGCAATCCATTCTATTTCATTCGTACGATCCATTCTTACTCATTCGTACGATCCATTATAATTCATTCACACGAATATATCCATTCGTACGAATGAATTAGAATAGATTGTACGAATGAATTAGAATGGATCGTACGAATGAATTAGAATGGATCGTACGAAGGAATTAGAATGGATCGTACGAATGAATTAGAATGGATCGTACGAATGAATTAGAATAGATCGTACGAATGAATTAGAATGGATCGTATGAAGGAATTAGAATGGATCGTACGAATGAATTAGAATGGATATATTCGTGCAAATGAATTAGAATGGATCGTATGAATGTATTAGAATGGATCGTATGAGTGAATTAGAATGGATTGTACGAATGAATTAGAATGGATTGTACGAATGAATTTGAATGGATCATACGAATGAATTAGAATGGATCATACGAATGAGTAAGAATGGATCGTACGAATGAATTAGAATAGATCGTACGAATGAATTAGAATAGATTGTGCGAATGAATTAGAATGGATCGTACGAATGAATTAGAATGGATCATATTAATGAATTAGAATGGATCGTATGAATGAATTAGAATGGATACATTCGTGCGAATGAATTAGAATGGATCGTGCGAATCAATTAGACTGGATCGTGCGAATGAATAAGAATAGATCATACGAATGAATTAGAATGGATCATACGAATGAATTAGAATGGATCGTACGAATGAATTAGAATAGATTGCGCGAATGAATTAGAATGGATCGTGCGAATGAAATAGAATGGTTACAAATGAATTAGAATGGATCATACGAATGAATTAGAATGACGATCCATTCTTACTCATTCGTATGATCCATTCTAATTTATTCGCACGAATGTATCCAATCTAATTCATTCATACGTCTAATTCATTCGTACGGTCCATTCTAATTCATTCGCACAATCCATTCTATTTCATTCGTACGATCCATTCTTACTCATTCGTATGATCCATTATGGATACATTCATGCGAATGAATTAGAATGGATCATACGAATGAGTAAGAGTGGATCGTACGAATGAAATAGAATGGATTGTGCGAATGAATTAGAATGGATCGTACGAATGAATTAGAATGGATCGTGTGAAAGAATTGGAATGGATTGTATGAATGAATTAGAATAGATCGTATGAATGAATTAGAATGGATCGTACGAATGAATTAGAATGGATCGTAAGAATGAATTAGAATGGATGCATTCGTGCGAATGAATTAGAATGGATCGTACGAATGAATTAGAATGGATCGTACGAATGAATTAGAATGGATCGTACGAATGGATTAGAATGGATCCTACGAATGAATTAGAATGGATACATTCGTGCGAATGAATTAGAATGGATTGTGCGAATGAATAAGAACAGATTGTGCGAATGAATTAGAATGGATCGTACGAATGAATTAGAATGGATCGTGCGAATGAATTAGAATGGATCGTACGAATGAATTAGAATGGATACATTTGTGCGAATGAATTAGAATGGATCGTACGAATGAATTAGAATGGATCGTATGAATGAATTAGAATGGATCGTACGAATGAATTAGAATGGATCGTGCGAATGAATTAGAATGGATCGTACGAATGAATTAGAATGGATCGTACGAATGAATTAGAATGGATCTTACGAATGAATTAGAATGGATCGTACGAATGAATTAGAATGGATCGTACGAATGAATTAGAATGGATACATTCGTGCGAATGAATTAGAATGGATCGGACGAATGAATTAGAATAGATCGTACGAATGAATTAGAATGGATCGTACGAATGAATTAGAATGGATCGTACGAATAAATTAGAATGGATACATTCGTCCGAATGAATTAGAATGGATCATACGAATGAGTGAGAATGGATCGTACTAAATGAAGTAGAATAGATTGTACGAATGAATTAGAATGGATCCTACGAATGAATTAGAATGGATCGTGTGAAAGAATTAGAATGGATTGTATGAATGAATTAGAATGGATCGTATGAATGAATTAGAAGGGATCGTACGAATGAATTCGAATGGATCGTACGAATTCATTCTAATTCATTCATACAATCCATTCTAATTCTTTCACACGATCTATTCTAATTCATTCGTAGGATCCATTCTAATTCATTCGTACAATCTTTTACATTTCATTCGTACGATCCATTCTTACTCATTCGTATGATCCATTCTTATTTATTTCGACGAATGTATCCATTCTAATTTATTCGTACGATCCATTCTAATTCATTCGTACGATCCATTCTTATTCATTCGTACGATCCATTCTAATTCATTCGTCCGATTCATTCTAATTCATTCGCACGAATGTATCCATTCTAATTCATTCGTACGGTCCATTCTAATTCATTCGCACAATCCATTCTAATTCATTCGTACGATCCATTCTTACTCATTCGTATGATCCATTATGGATACATTCGTGCGAATGAATTAGAATGGATCATACGAATGAGTAAGAATGGATCATACGAATGAAATAGAATGGATTGTGCGAATGAATTAGAATGGATTGTACAAATGAATTAGAATGGATCGTGTGAAAGAATTAGAATGGATTGTATGAATGAATTAGAATAGATCGTATGAATGAATTAGAATGGATCGTACGAATGAATTAGAATGGATCATACGAATGAACTAGAATGGATACATTCGTGCGAATGAATTAGAATGGATCGTACGAACGAATTAGAATGGATCGTACGAATGAATTAGAATGGATCTTACGAATGAATTAGAATGGATCGTACGAATGCACGATCCATGCTAATTCATTCGTTCGATCAATTCTAATTCATTAGCACGATCCATTCTAATTCATTCGTACGATCCATTCTAATTCATTCGCACGATCCATTCTAATTCATTCGTACGATCCATTCTAATTCTTTCACACGATCCATTCTAATTCATTCGTACGATCCATTCTAATTCATTCGTACGATCTACTCAAATTCATTCGTACGATCCATTCTAATTCATTCGTACGATTCATTCTAATTCCTTCGTACGATCCATTCTAATTCATTCATATAATCCATTCTAATTCTTTCACACGATCCATTCTAATTCATTCGTACGATCCATTCTAATTCATTCGTGCAATCCATTCTATTTCATTCGTACGATCCATTCTTAATCATTCGTACGATCCATTCTAATTCATTCACACGAATATATCCATTCGTACGAATGAATTAGAATAGATTGTACGAATGAATTAGAATGGATCGTACGAATGAATTAGAATGGATCGTACGAATGAATTAGAATGGATCGTACGAATGAATTAGAATGGATCGTACGAATGAATTAGAATGGATCGTACGAATGAATTAGAATGGATCGTACGAAGGAATTAGAATGGATCGTACGAAAGAATTAGAATGGATATATTTGTGCAAATGAATTAGAATGGATCGTATGAATGTATTAGAATAGATCGTATGAGTGAATTAGAATGGATCGTACGAATGAATTAGAATGGATTGTATGAATGAATTAGAATGGATCGTACGAATGAATTAGAATGGATCGTGCGAATGAATTAGAATGGATCGTACGAATGAATTAGAATGGATGGATTGTGCGAATGAATTAGAATGGATCGTACGAATAAATTAGAATGGATACATTCGTCCGAATGAATTAGAATGGATCATACGAATGAAATAGAATAGATTGTACGAATGAATTAGAATGGATCCTACGAATGAATTAGAATGGATCGTGTGAAAGAATTAGAATGGATTGTATGAATGAATTAGAATGGATCGTATGAATGAATTAGAATGGATCGTGCGAATGAATTTGAATGGATCATACGATCCATTCTAATTCATTCATACAATCCATTCTAATTCATTCGCACGAATGTATCCATTCTAATCCATTCGTACGATCCATTCTAATCCATTCGTACGATCCATTCTAATTCATTCGCATGAATGTAACCATTCTAATTCATTCATTTGATCCATTCTAATTCATTCGTACGATCCATTCTAATTCATTCATCCGATCCATTCTAATTCATTCGCACGAATGTATCCATTCTAATTCATTCGTACGATCCATTCTAATTCATTCGTACGATCCATTCTAATTCATTCCCACGATCCATTCTAATTTATTCGTACGATCCATTCTAATTCATTCGTACGATCTATTCTAATTCATTCGCACGAATGTAACCATTCTAATTCATTCATACGATTCATTCTAATTCATTCGTATGAGCTATTCTAATTCATTCGTACGATCCATTCTAATTCATTCGTACGATCCATTGTAATTCATTCATACAATCCATTTAGATTCATTCGCACAAATGTATCCATTCAAATTCATTCGTACGATCCAGTCGAATTCATTCGTACGATCCATTCTAATTCATTCGCACGAATATATCCATTCTAATTCTTTCGTACGATGCATTCTAATTCATTCGTACGATCCATTCTAACTCATTCTCACAAATGTATCCATTCTAATTCATTCGTACGATCCATTGTAATTCATTCCTACGATCTATTCTAATTCATTCGCTCGAATGTATCCATTTTAATTCATTCGTACGATCCATTCTAATTCATTCGTACGATCTAATTCATTCGTACGATCCATTCTAATTCATTCGTACGATCGATTCTAATTCATTCGCACTATCCATTCTAATTCATTCGTACGATCCATTCTAATTCATTCGTATGATCCATTCTAATTTATTCTTTCAAATATATCCATTCTAATCCATTCGTACGATCCATTCTAATTCTTTCGCACGGTCCATTCTAATTCATTCGCACGAATGTATCCATTCTAATTTATTTGCACGATCCATTCTAATTTATTCCTATGATCTATTCTAATTCATTCGTACGATCCATTCTAATTCATTCTAATTCATTCGTACGATCCATTCAACGATCCATTCTAATTCATTCGTATATTCCATTCTAATTCATTAGCACGATCCATGCTAATGAATTAGAATGGATCGTACGATCCAATCTAATTCATTCGTACGATCCATTCTTACTCATTCGTATGATCCATTCTAATTCAATCGTACGATCCATTCTAATTCATTCGTACGATCCATTCTAATTCCTTCGTACGATCCATTCTAATTCATTCGTACGATCCATTCTAATTTATTCGTACGATCCATTCTAATTCCTTCGTATGATCTATTCTAATTCATTCGTACGATCCATTCTAATTCATTCACGCAATCTATTCTAATTCATTCGTACGATCCATTCCAATTCATTCGTACGATCCATTCTAATTCATTCATACAATCTATTCTAATTTATTCGCACGAATGTATCCATTCTAATTCATTCGTACGATCCATTCTAATTCATTCGCACAATCTATTCTAATTCATTCATACGATCCATTCTAATTCATTCGCACGAATGTATCCTTTCTAATTCATTCATACGATCTATTCTACTTCATTCGTACTATCCGTTCTAATTCACTCATACGATCCATTCTATTTCATTCATACGATCCATTCTAATTCATTTGCACGAATATATCCATTCTAATTCATTCGTACGATCCATTCTAATTCCTTCGTACGATCCAATCTAATTCCTTCGTACGATCCATTCTAATTCCTTTGTACGATCTATTCTATTTCATTCGTATGATCCATTCTAATTCCTTCGTACGATCCATTCTAATTCCTTCGTATCCATTCTAATTCACTCATACAATCCATTCTAATTCATTCGTACGATCCATTTTAATTCATTCATCAATCCATTCTAATTCTTTCACACGATCCATTCTAATTCATTCGTACGATCCATTCTAATTCATTCGCACAATCCTTTCTATTTCATTCGTACGATCCATTCTTACTCATTCGTGTGATCCATTCTAATTCATTCGCACGAATGTATCCAAAATGGATCATACGAATGAGTAAGAATGGATCGTACGAATGAAATAGAATGGATTGTGCGAATGAATTAGAATGGACCGTACGAATGAATTAGAATGGATACATTCGTGCGAATGAATTAGAATGGATCGGATGAATGAATTAGAATGGATCGTACGAATGAATTAGAATGGATCGTACGAATGAATTAGAATGGATCGTACGAATAAATTAGAATGGATACATTTGTCCGAATGAATTAGAATGGATCATACGAATGAGTAAGAATGGATCGTACGAATGAAATAGAATAGATTGTACGAATGAATTAGAATGGATTCGTACAAATAAATTAGAATGGATACATTCGTGCGAATGAATTAGAATGGATCGTACCAATGAGTAAGAATAGATCGTACGAATGAAATAGAATGGATTGTGCGAATGAATTAGTATGGATCGTACGAATGAATTAGAATGGATCGTGTGAAAGAATTAGAATGGATTGTATGAATGAATTAGAATAGATCGTATGAATGAATTAGAATAGATCGTACAAATGAATTAGAATGGATCGTACGAATGAATTAAAATGGATCGTACGAATGAATTTGAATGGATACATTCGTGCGAAAGAATTAGAATGGATACATTCGTGCGAAAGAATTAGAATAGATCGTATGAATGAATTAGAATGGATCCTATGAATGAATTAGAATGGGTCGTGCGAATGAATTAGAATGGATCGTACGAATGAATTAGAATGGATCGTGCTAATGAATTAGAATTGATCGAACGAATGAATTAGAATGGATCGTACGAATGAATTAGAATGGATCGTGCGAATGAATTAGAATGGATCGTACGAATGAATTAGAATGGATCGTACGAATGAACTAGAATGGATACATTCGTGCGAATGAATTAGAATAGATCGTACGAATGAATTAGAATGGATCGTACGAATGAATTAGAATGGATACATTCGTGCGAATGAATACATTCTATTCTAATTCATTCGTAAGATCCATTCATCCAAATGGATTCGTCCTAATGGATACATTCTATTCTAATTCATTCATACGATCTATTCTAATTCATTCATACGATCTATTCTATTTCATTCGTACGATCCATTCTTACTCATTCGTATGATCCATGCTAATTCATTCACACGAATGTATCCATTCTAATCCATTCGTACGATCCATTCTAATCCATTCGTACGATCCATTCTAATTCATTCGCATGAATGTAACCATTCTAATTCATTCATTTGATCCATTCTAATTCATTCGTACGATCCATTCTAATTCATTTGTCTGATCCATTATAATTCATTCGCACGAATGTATCCATTCTAAACCATTCATACGATCCATTCTAATTTATTCGTACGATCCATTCTAATTCATTCGTAAGATCCATTCTAATTCATTCGTACGATCCATTCTAATTCATTCGCACGAATGTATCCATTCTAGTTCATTCGTACGATCCATTCTAATTCATTCGTACGATCCATTCTAATTCATTCGCACGATCCATTCTAATTCATTCGTACGATCCATTCTAATTCATTCGCGCGAATGTATCCATTCTAATTCATTCGTACGATGCATTCTAATTCATTCATACGATCCATTCTAATTCATTCGCACGATCCATTCTAATTCATTCGTACGATCCATTCTAATTCATTCATACGATCCATTCTAATTCATTCGTACGATCCATTCTAATTCATTCGCACAAATGTATCCATTCTAATTCATTCGTACGATCCATTCTAATTCATTCGCACGATTCATTCTAATTCATTGTAATTCATTCGTACGATCCATTCTAATTCATTCGTACGATCCATTCTTACTCATTCGTATGATCCGTTCTAATTCAGTCGTACGATCCATTCTAATTCATTCGCACGAATGTAACCATTCTAATTCATTCGTACGATCCATTCTAATTCATTCGCACAAATGTATCCATTCTAATTCATTCGTACGATCCATTCTAATTCATTCGCACGATCCATTCTAATTCATTCATCCGATCCATTCTAATTCTTTCACATGATCCATTCTAATTCATTCGTACGATCCATTCTAATTCATTCGCACGATCCATTCTAATTCATTCATAGGATCCATTCTAATTCATTCGTACGATCTATTCTAATTCTTTCGCATGAATCTATCCATTCTAATTCATTCGCACGAATGTATCCATTCTAATTCATTCGTACGATCCATTCTAATTCATTCGTACGATCCATTCTAATTCATTCGTACGATCCATTCCAATTAATTCGTATGATCCATTCTAATTCATTCGTACGATCCATTCTAATTCATTCATACAATCCATTCTAATTCATTCGCACGAATGTATCCATTCTAATTAATTCGTACGATCCATTCTAATTGATTCGTATGATCCATTCTTATTCATTCGCACGATCCAGTCTAATGGATTCACACGATCCATTCTAATTCATTCGCACAAATGTATCCATTCTAATTCATTCGTACGATCCATTCTAATTCATTAATCTGATCCATTCTAATTCATTCGTACGATCCATTCTAATTCATATGCACAAAGGTATCCATTCTAATCCATCCGTAGCATCCATTGTAATCCATTCGTACGATCCATTCTAATTCATTCGTACGATCCATTCTAATTCATTCGTATGATCCATTCTAATTCATTCGTATGATCCATTCTAATTCATTCGTAAGATCCATTCTAATTCATTCGAACAATCCATTCTAATTCATTCGCACGAATGTATCCATTCTAGTTTATTCGTACGATCCATTCTAATTCATTCGTACGATCCATTCTAATTCATTCGCACGAATGTATCCATTCTAGTTCATTCGTACGATCCATTCTAGTTCATTCGTACGATCCATTCTAATTCATTCGCACGATCCATTCTAATTCATTCGTGTGATCCATTCTAATTAATTCGTATGATCCATTCTAATTCATTCGTACGATCCATTCTAATTCATTCATACAATCCATTCTAATTCATTCGCACGAATGTATCCATTCTAATTAATTCGTACGATCCATTCTACTTCAATCGTATGATCCATTCTAATTCATTCGTACGAATCCATTCTAATTCATTCGTACAATCTATTCTATTTCATTCGTAGGATCCATTCTAATTCATTCGTACGATCCATTCTAATTCATTCGCACGAATGTATCCATTCTAGTTCATTCGTACGATCCATTCTAATTCATTCGTACGATCCATTCTAATTCATTCATACGATCTATTCTAATTCATTATTACAATCCATTCTAATACATTTGTACGAATGAATTAGAATGGATCGTACGAAGGAATTAGAATGGATCGTACGAATGAATTAGAATGGATATATTCGTGCAAATGAATTAGAATGGATCGTATGAATGAATTAGAATGCATTGTATGAATGAATTAGAATGGATCGTATGAATGAATTAGAATGGATTGTACGAATGAATTAGAATGGATACATTCGTGCGAATGAATTAGAATGGATACATTCGTGCGAAAGAATTAGAATAGATCGTATGAATGAATTAGAATGGATCCTATGAATGAATTAGAATGGATCGTGCGAATGAATTAGAATGGATCGTACGAATGAATTAGAATGGATCGTGTGAAAGAATTAGAATGGATCGTACGAATGAATTAGAATGGATCGTGCGAATGAATTAGAATGGATCGTACGAATGAATTAGAATGGATACATTTGTGCGAATGAATTAGAATGGATCGTACGAATGAATTAGAATGGTTACATTCGTGCGAATGAATTAGAATGGATCGTACGAATGAATTAGAATGGATATATTCGTGCAAATGAATTAGAATGGATCGTATGAATGTATTTGAATGGATCGTATGAGTTAATTAGAATGGATCGTGCGAATGAATTAGAATGGACTGTGCGAATGAATTAGAATGGATCATACGAATGAATTAGAATGGATCGTGTGAAAGAATTAGAATGGATTTTATGAATGAATTAGAATAGATCGTATGAATGAATTAGAATGGATCATACGAATGAATTAGAATGGATCGTACGAATGAACTAGAATGGATACATTCGTGCGAATGAATTAGAATGGATCGTACGAATGAATTAGAATGGATCGTACGAATGAATTAGAATGGATCTTACGAATGAATTAGAATGGATCGTACGAATGCACTATCCATGCGAATGAATTAGAATAGATCGTACGAATGAACTAGAATGGATACATTCGTGCGAATGAATTAGAATGGATCGTACGAATGAATTAGAATGGATCGTACGAATGAATTAGAATGGATACATTCGTGCGAATGAATTAGAATGGATCGGACGAATGAATTAGAATGGATCGTACGAATGAATTAGAATGGATCGTACGAATGAATTAGAATGGATCGTACGAATAAATTAGAATGGATACATTCGTCCGAATGAATTAGAATGGATCATACGAATGAGTAAGAATGGATCGTACGAATGAAATAGAATAGATTGTACGAATGAATTAGAATGGATTCGTACGAATGAATTAGAATGGATACATTCGTGCGAATGAATTAGAATGGATCGTACCAATGAGTAAGAATGGATCGTACGAATGAAATAGAATGGATTGTGCGAATGAATTAGAATGGATCATACGAATGAATTAGAATAGATCGTACGAATTAATTAGAATGGATACATTCGTGCGAATTAATTAGAATGGATTGTATGAATGAATTAGAATGGATCGTACGAATGAATTAGAATGGATCATACGAATTAATTAGAATGGATCAAACGAATGAATTAGAATGGATCGTACGAATGAATTAGAATGGATCGTACGAATGAATTAGAATGGATACATTCGTGCGAATAAATTAGAATGGATTGTGCGAATGAATAAGAACAGATCGTGCGAATGAATTAGAATGGATCGTACGAATGAGTTAGAATGGATCGTGCGAATGAATTTGAATGGATCGTACGAATGAATTAGAATGGATACATTTGTGCGAATGAATTAGAATGGATCGTACGAATGAATTAGAATGGATCGTATGAATGAATTAGAATGGATCGTACGAATGAATTAGAATGGATCGTGCGAATGAATTAGAATGGATCGTACGAATGAATTAGAATGGATCGTATGAATGAACTAGAACGGATAAATTCGTGCGAATGAATTAGAATGGATCGTACGAATGAATTAGAATGGATCGTACGAATGAATTAGAATGGATCTTACGAATGAATTAGAATGGATCGTACGAATGAATTAGAATGGATCGTACGAATGAATTAGAATGCATACATTCGTGCGAATGAATTAGAATGGATCGGACGAATGAATTAGAATGGATCGTACGAATGAATTAGAATGGATCGTACGAATGAATTAGAATGGATCGTACGAATAAATTAGAACGGATACATTCGTCCGAATGAATTAGAATGGATCATACGAATGAGTAAGAATGGATCGTACGAATGAAATAGAAAAGATTATACGAATGAATTAGAATGGATCCTACGAATGAATTAGAATGGATCGTGTGAAAGAATTAGAATGGATTGTATGAATGAATTAGAATGGATCGTATGAATGAATTAGAATGGATCGTGCGAATGAATTCGAATGGATCGTACGAATTCATTCTAATTCATTCATACAATCCATTCTAATTCTTTCACATGATCTATTCTAATTCATTCGTAGGATCCATTCTAATTCATTCGTACAATCTATTCTATTTCATTCGTACGATCCATTCTTACTCATTCGTATGATCCATTCTAATTCATTCGGACGAATGTATCCATTCTAATTTATTCGTACAATCCATTCTAATTCATTCGTACGATCCATTCTAATTCATTCGTACGATCCATTCTAATTCATTCGTCCGATCCATTCTAATTCATTCGCACGAATGTATCCATTCTAATTCATTCGTACGATCCATTCTAATTCATTCGTACGATCCATTCTAATTCATTCGTAAGATCCATTCTAATTCATTCGTACGATCCATTCTAATTCATTCGTACGATCCATTCTAATTCATTCGCATGAATGTATCCATTCTAGTTCATTCGTACGATCCATTCTAACTCATTCGTACGATCCATTCTAATTCATTCGCACAATCCATTCTAATTCATTCGTACAATCTATTCTATTTCATTCACACGATCCATTCTTACTCATTCGTATGATTCATTCTAATTCATTCGGACGAATGTATCCATTCTAATATATTCGTACGATCCATTCTAATTCATTCGTATGATCCATTCTAATTCATTTGTACGATTCATTCTAATTCATTCGTCCGATCCATTCTAATTCATTCGCATGAATGTATCCATTCTAATTCATTCGTACGGTCCATTCTAATTCATTCGCACAATCCATTCTATTTCATTCGTACGATCCATTCTTACTCATTCGTATGATCCATTATGGATACATTCGTGCGAATGAATTAGAATGGATCATACGAATGAGTAAGAATGGATCGTACGAATGAAATAGAATGGATTGTGCGAATGAATTAGAATGGATCGTACGAATGAATTAGAATGGATCGTGTGAAAGAATTAGAATGGATTGTATGAATGAATTAGAATAGATCGTATGAATGAATTAGAATGGATCGTACGAATGAATTAGAATGGATCGCACGAATGAACTAGAATGGATACATTCGTGCGAATGAATTAGAATAGATCGTACGAATGAATTTGAATAGATCGTACGAATGAATTAGAATGGATACATTCGTGCGAATGAATTAGAATGGATCGGACGAATAAATTAGAATGGATCGTACGAATGAATTAGAATGGATCGTACGAATGAATTAGAATGGATCGTATGAATGAATTAGAATGGATACATTCATGCGAATGAATTAGAATTGATCGTACGAATGAATTAGAATGGATTGTGCGAATGAATTAGAATGGATCGAACGAATGAATTAGAATGGATCGTACGAATGAACTAGAATGGATACATTCGTGCGAATGAATTAGAATGGATCGTACGAATGAATTAGAATGGATCGTACGAATGAATTAGAATGGATATTACGAATGAATTAGAATGGATCGTACGAATGAATTAGAATGGATCGTACGAATGAATTAGAATGGATACATTCGTGCGAATGAATTAGAATGGATCGGACGAATGAATTAGAATGGATCGTACGAATGAATTAGAATGGATCGTACGAATGAATTAGAATGGATCGTATGAATAAATTAGAATAGATACATTCGTCCGAATGAATTAGAATGGATCAAACGAATGAGTAAGAATGGATCGTACGAATGTAATAGAATAGATTGTACGAATGAATTAGAATGGATCCTACGAATGAATTAGAATGGATCGTGTGAAAGAATTAAAATGGATTGTATAAATGAATTAGAATGGATCGTATGAATGAATTAGAATGGATCGTGCGAATGAATTCGAATGGATCGTACGAATTCATTCTAATTCATTCATACAATCCATTCTAATTCTTTCACACGATCCATTCTAATTCATTCATACGTTCCATTCTAATTATTAGCACAAGCCATGCTAATTCATTCGTTCGATCAATTCTAATTCATTAGCACGATCCATTCTAATTTATTCGTACGATCCATTCTAATTCATTCGCACGATCCATTCTAATTCATTCAAAGGATCCATTCTAATTCATTCATACGATCTATTCTAATTCTTTCGCACGAATGTATCCATTCTAATTCATTCGCACGAATGTATCCATTCTAATTCATTCGTACGATCCATTCTAATTCATTCGTACGATCCATTCTAATTCATTCGTACGATCCATTCTAATTCATTCATACGATCTATTCTAATTCTTTCATACAATCCATTCTAATTCTTTCACACGATCCATTCTAATTCATTCGTATGATCTATTCTAATTCATTTGCACAATCCATTCTATTTCATTCGTACGATCCATTCTTACTCATTGGTATGATCCATTCTAATTCATTCGCACGAATGTATCCATTCTAATTCATTCGTACGAATCCATTCTAATTCATTCGTACAATCCATTCTATTTCATTCGTACGATCCATTCTTACTCATTCGTATGATCCATTCTAATTCATTCGCACGAATGTATCCATTCTAAATCATTCGTACGATCCATTTTAATTCATTCGTACGATCCATTCTAAATCATTCGTACAATCCATTCTATTTCATTCGTACGATCAATTCTAATTCATTAGCACGATCCATTCTAATTCATTCGTACGATCCATTCAAATTCATTCGCACGATCCATTCTAATTCATTCGTACAATCCATTCTATTTCATTCGTACGATTCATTCTTACTCATTCATATGATCCATTCTAATTCATTCGCACGAATGTATCCATTCTAATCCATTCGTACGATCCATTCTAATCCATTCGTACGATCCATTCTAATTCATTCGCATGAATGTAACCATTCTAATTCATTCATTTGATCCATTCTAATTCATTCGTACGATCCATTCTAATTCATTCGTCCGATCCATTCTAATTCATTCGCACGAATGTATCCATTCTAAACCATTCATACGATCCATTCTAATTTATTCGTACGATCCATTCTAATTCATTCGTAAGATCCATTCTAATTCAATTGTACGATCCATTCTAATGCATTCGTACGATCCATTCTAATTCATTCGCACGAATGTATCCATTCTAGTTCACTCGTACGATCCATTCTAATTCATTCGTACGATCCATTCTAATTCATTCGCACGATCCATTCTAATTCATTCGTACGATCCATTCTAATTCATTCGCGCGAATGTATCCATTCTAATTCATTCGTACGATCCATTCTAATTCATTCGTACGATCCAATCTAATTCATTCGCACGATCCATTCTAATTCATTCATACGATCCATTCTAATTCATTCATACGATCCATTCTAATTCATTCGTACGATCCATTCTAATTCATTCGCACAAATGTATCCATTCTAATTCATTCGTACGATCCATTCTAATTCATACGCACGATCCATTCTAATTCATTCTAATTCATTCGTACGATCCATTCTAATTCATTCGTATGATCCATTCTTACTCATTCGTATGATCCATTCTAATTCATTCGTACGATCCATTCTAATTCATTCGCACGAATGTAACCATTCTAATTCATTCGTACGATCCATTCTAATTCATTCGCACAAATGTATCCATTCTAATTCATTCGTACGATCCATTCTAATTCATTCGCTTGATCCATTCTAATTCATTCGTACGATCCATTCTAATTCTTTCACACGATCTATTCTAATTCATTCGTACGATCCATTCTAATTCATTCGCACGATCCATTCTAATTCATTCATAGGATCCATTCTAATTCATTCATACGATCTATTTTAATTCTTTCGCATGAATGTATCCATTCTAATTCATTCACACGAATGTATCCATTCTAATTCATTCGTACGATCCATTCTAATTCATTCGTCCGATCCATTCTAATTCATTCGTACGATCCATTCTAATTAATTCGTATGATTCATTCTAATTCATTCGTACGATCCATTCTAATTCATTCATACAATCCATTCTAATTCATTCGCACGAATGTATTCATTCTAATTAATTCGTACGATCCATTCTAATTCATTCGTATGATCCATTCTTATTCATTCGCACGATCCAGTCTAATGGATTCGCACGATCCATTCTAATTCATTTGCACGAATGTATCCATTCTAATTCATTCGTACGATCCATTCTAATTCATTAATATGATCCATTCTAATTCATTCGTACGATCCATTCTAATTCATATGCACAAAGGTATCCATTCTAATCCATTCGTAGGATCCATTCTAATCCATTCGTACGATCCATTCTAATTCATTCGTACGATCCATTCTAATTCATTCGTAAGATCCATTCTAATTCATTCGTACGATCCATTTCAATTCATTCGTACGATCCATTCTAATTCATTCGCACGAATGTATCCATTCTAGTTCATTCGTACGATCCATTCTAATTCATTCGTACGATCCATTCTAATTCATTCGCACGAATGTATCTATTCTAGTTCATTCGTACGATCCATTCTAGTTCATTCGTACGATCCATTCTAATTCATTCGTACGATCCATTCTAATTAATTCATATGATCCATTCTAATTCATTCGTACGATCCATTCTAATTCATTCATACAATCCATTCTAATTCATTCGCACGAATGTATCCATTCTAATTAATTTGTACGATCCATTCTAATTCATTCGTATGATCCATTCTAATTCATTCGTACGAATCCATTCTAATTCATTCGTACAATCTATTCTATTTCATTCGTAAGATCCATTCTAATTCATTCGTACGATCCATTCTAATTCATTCGCACGAATGTATCCATTCTAGTTCATTCGTACGATCCATTCTAATTCATTCGTACGATCCATTCTAATTCATTCATACGATCTATTCTAATTCATTATTACAATCTATTCTAATACATTTGTACGAATGAATTAGAATGGATCATACGAATGAATTAGAATAGATCGTACGAATGAATTAGAATGGATCGTACAAAGGAATTAGAATGGATCGTACGAATGAATTTGAATGGATATATTCGTGCAAATGAATTAGAATGGATCGTATGAATGAATTAGAATGCATTGTATGAATGAATTAGAATGGATCGTATGAATGAATTAGAATGGATCGTACGAATGAATTAGAATGGATACATTCGTGCGAATAAATTAGAATGGATACATTCGTGCGAAAGAATTAGAATAGATCGTATGAATGAATTAAAATGGATGCTATGAATGAATTAGAATGGATCGTGCAAATGAATTAGAATGGATCGTACGAATGAATTAGAATGGATCGTGTGAAAGAATTAGAATGGATCGTACGAATGAATTAGAATGGATCGTGCGAATGAATTAGAATGGATCGTACGAATGAATTATAATGGATACATTTGTGCGAATGAATTAGAATGGATCGTACGAATGAATTATAATGGTTACATTCGTGCGAATGAATTAGAATGGATCGTACGAATGAATTAGAATGGATATATTCGTGCAAATGAATTAGAATGGATCGTATGAATGTATTAGAATGGATCGTATGAGTGAATTAGAATGGATCGTGCGAATGAATTAGAATGGATTGTGCGAATGAATTAGAATGGATCGTACGAATGAATTAGAATGGATCGTGTGAAAGAATTAGAATGGATTGTATGACTGAATTAGAATAGATCGTATGAATGAATTAGAATGGATCGTACGAATGAATTAGAATGGATCGTACAAATGAACTAGAATTGATACATTCGTGCGAATGAATTAGAATGGATCGTACGAATGAATTAGAATGGATCTTACGAATGAATTCGAATGGATCGTACAAATGCACGATCCATGCGAATGAATTAGAATAGATCGTACGAATGAACTAGAATGGATACATTCGTGCGAATGAATTAGAATGGATCGTACGAATGACTTAGAATGGATCGTACGAATGAATTAGAATGGATCTTACGAATGAATTAGAATGGATCGTACGAATGAATTAGAATGGATCGTACGAATGAATTAGAATGGATACATTCGTGCGAATGAATTAGAATGGATCGGACGAATGAATTAGAATGGATCGTACGAATGAATTAGAATGGATCGTACGAATGAATTAGAATGGATCGTACGAATAAATTAGAATGGATACATTCGTCCGAATGAATTAGAATGGATCATACGAATGAGTAAGAATGGATCGTACGAATGAAATAGAATAGATTGTACGAATGAATTAGAATAGATTCGTACGAATGAATTAGAATGGATACATTCGTGCGAATGAATTAGAATGGATCGTACCAATGAGTAAGAATGGATTGTACGAATGAAATAGAATGGATTGTGCGAATGAATTAGAATGGATCATACGAATGAATTAGAATGGATCGTACGAATTAATTAGAATGGATGCATTCGTGCGAATGAATTAGAATGGATTGTATGAATGAATTAGAATGGATCGTACGAATGAATTAGAATGGATCATACGAATTAATTAGAATGGATCATACGAATGAATTAGAATGGATCGTACGAATGAATTAGAATGGATCGTACTAATGAATTAGAATGGATACATTCGTGCGAATAAATTAGAATGGAATGTGCGAATGAATAAGAACAGATCGTGCGAATGAATTAGAATGGATCGTACGAATGAATTAGAATGGATCGTGCGAATGAATTAGAATGGATCGTACGAATGAATTAGAATGGATACATTTGTGCGAATGAATTAGAATGGATCGTACGAATGAATTAGAATGGATCGTATGAATGAATTAGAATGGATCGTACGAATGAATTAGAATGGATCGTGCGAATGAATTAGAATGGATCGTACGAATGAATTAGAATGGATCGTACGAATGAACTAGAATGGATACATTCGTGCGAATGAATTAGAATGGATCGTACGAATGAATTAGAATGGATCGTACGAATGAATTAGAATGGATCTTACGAATGAATCAGAATGGATCGTACGAATGATTAAGAATGGATCGTACGAATGAATTAGAATGGATACATTCGTGCAAATGAATTAGAATGGATCGGACGAATGAATTAGAATGGATCGTACGAATGAATTAGAATGGATCGTACGAATGAATTAGAATGCATCGTACGAATGAATTAGAATGGATCGTACGAATAAATTAGAATGGTTACATTCGTCCGAATGAATTAGAATGGATCATATGAATGAGTAAGAATGGATCATACAAATTAAATAGAATAGATTGTACGAATAAATTAGAATGGATCCTACGAATGAATTAGAATGGATCGTGTGAAAGAATTAGAATGGATTGTATGAATGAATTAGAATGGATCGTATGAATGAATTAGAATGGATCGTGCGAATGAATTCGAATGGATCGTACGAATTCATTCTAATTCATTCAGATAATCCATTCTAATTCTTTCACATGATCTATTCTAATTCATTCGTAGGATCCATTCTAATTCATTCGTACAATCTATTCTATTTCATTCGTACGATCCATTCTTACTCATTCGTATGATCCATTCTAATTCATTCGGATGAATGTATCCATTCTAATTTATTCGTACGATCCATTCTAATTCATTCGTACGATCCATTCTAATTCATTCGTACGATCCATTCTAATTCATTCGTCCGATCCATTCTAATTCATTCGCACGAATGTATCCATTCTCATTCATTCGTACGATCCATTCTAATTCATTCGTAAGATCCATTCTAATTGATTCGTACAATCTATTCTATTTCATTCGTACAATCTATTCTATTTCATTCGTACGATCCATTCTAATTCATTCGTACGGTCCATTCTAATTCATTCGCACAATCCATTCTATTTCATTCGTACGATCCATTCTTACTCATTCGTATGATCCATTATTGATACATTCGTGCGAATGAATTAGAATGGATCATACGAATGAGTAAGAATGGATCGTACGAATGAAATAGAATCGATTGTGTGAATGAATTAGAATGGATCGTACGAATGAATTAGAATGGATCGTATGAAAGAATTAGAATGGATTGTATGAATGAATTAGAATAGATCGCATGAATGAATTAGAATGGATGATACGAATGAATTAGAATGGATCGTACGAATGAACTAGAATGGATACATTCGTGCGAATGAATTAGAATGGATCGTACGAATGAATTAGAATGGATCTTACGAATGAATTAGAATGGATCATACGAATGCACGATCCATGCGAATGAATTAGAATAGATCGTACGAATGAACTAGAATGGATACATTCGTGCGAATGAATTAGAATGGATCGTACGAATGAATTAGAATGGATCGTATGAATGAATTAGAATGGATCGTACGAATGAATTAGAATAGATCGTACGAATGAATTTGAATGGATCGTACGAATGAATTAGAATGGATACATTCATGCGAATGAATTAGAATGGATACATTCGTGCGAAAGAATTAGAATAGATCGTATGAATGAATTAGAATGGATCCTATGAATGAATTAGAATGGATCGTGCGAATGAATTAGAATGGATCGTACGAATGAATTAGAATGGATCGTGCTAATGAATTAGAATTGATCGAACGAATGAATTAGAATGGATACATTCGTGCGAATGAATTAGAATGGATCGGACGAATGAATTAGAATGGATCGTACGAATGAATTAGAATGGATCGTACGAATGAATTAGAATGGATTGTACGAATAAATTAGAATGGATACATTCGTCCGAATGAATTAGAATGGATCATACGAATGAGTAAGAATGGATCGTACGAATGAAATAGAATAGATTGTACAAATGAATTAGAATGGATCCTACGAATGAATTAGAATGGAACGTGTGAAAGAATTAGAATGGATTGTATGAATAAATTAGAATGGATACATTCGTCCGAATGAATTAGAATGGATCATACGAATGAGTAAGAATGGATCGTACGAATGAAATAGAATAGATCGTACGAATGAATTAGAATGGATCGTACGGAGGAATTAGAATGGATCGTACGAATAAATTAGAATGGCTATATTCGTGCAAATGAATTAGAATGGATCGTATGAATGTATTAGAATGGATCGTATGAGTGAATTAGAATGGATCGAACGAATGAATTAGAATGGATCGTATGAATGAATTAGAATGGATACATTCGTGTGAATGAAATAGAATGGATCGTATGAATGAATTAGAATAGATTTTATGAATGAATTAGAACTGATCGTGCGAATGAATTAGAATGGATACATTCATGCAAATAAATTACAATGGATTGTATGAATGAATTAGAATGGATCGTACGAATGAATTAGAATGGATCGTATGAGTGAATTAGAATAGATACGAAGGAATTAGAATGGATCGTATGAAGGAATTAGAATGGATCATACGAATGAAATAGAATGGATCGTACGAAGGAATTAGAATGGATCGTACGAAAAAATTAGAATGGATCGTACGAAGGAATTAGAATGGATCGTACGAATGAATTAGAATGGATATATTCCTGCAAATGAATTAGAATGGATCGTATGAATGAATTAGAATGGATCGTATGAGTGAATTAGAACGGATAGTACGAATAAAGTAGAATGGATCGTATAAATGAATTAGAATGGATACATTCTTGCGAATGAATTAGAATGGATCGTATGAATGAATTAGAATAGATTGTGCGAATGAATTAGAATGGATCGTACGAATGAATTAGAATGGATACATTCGTGCGAATAAATTAGAATGGATTGTATGAATGAATTAGAATGGATCGTACGAATGAATTAGAATGGATCGTACGAATGAATTAGAATAGATTGCGCGAATGAATTAGAATGGATCGTATGAATGAATTAGAATGGATCGTACGAAGGAATTAGAATGGATCGTACGAATGAATTAGAATGGATCGTACGAATGAATTAGAATGGATCGTACGAATGAATTAGAATGGATCGTACGATTGAATTAGAATGGATCATACGAATGAGTAAGAATGGATCGTATGAATGAATTAGATTGGATCATACGATCCATTCTAATTCATTAGCATGGATCGTGCTAATGAATTAGAATGGAATATACGAATGAATTAGAATGGATCGTAGAATGGATCGTACGAATGAATTAGAATGGATCGTACAAATGAATTAGAATAGATCATAGGAATGAATTAGAATGGATCGTGTAAATGAATAAGAATGGATACATTCGTACGAATGAATTAGAATGGATCGTATAAATGAATTAGAATGGATCGTACGAATGAATTCGAATGGATCGTACGATCCATTCTAATTCATTCATACAATCCATTCTAATTCATTCGCACGAATGTATGTATTCTAATCCATTCGTACGATCCATTCTAATCCATTCGTACGATCCATTCTAATTCATTCGCATGAATGTAACCATTCTTATTCATTCACACGATCGTATGAATTAGAATGGATACATTCGTGCAAATGAATTAGAATGGATCGTGCGAATCCATTAGACTGGATCGTGCGAATGAATAAGAATGGATCATACGAATGAATTAGAATGGATCGTACGAATTAATTAGAATGGATACATTCGTGTGAATGAATTAGAATGGATCGTATGAATGAATTAGAATGGATCGTACGAATGAATTAGAATGGATCATACGAATTAATTAGAATGGATCATACGAATGAATTAGAATGGATCGTACGAATGAATTAGAATGGATCGTACGAATGAACTAGAAAGGATCGTACGAATGAACTAGAATGGATACATTCGTGCGAATGAATTAGAATGGATCGTATGAATGAATCAGAATGAATCGTACGATTCATTCTAATTCATTCGTACGATCCATTCTAATACATTTGTACGATTCATGCTAATTCATTCGCACGATCCATTCTAATTCATTCGTACGATCCAATCTTATTCATTCATATGATCCATTCTAATTCATTCGCACAATCCATTCTAATTCATTCGTACAATCCATTCTAATTTATTCGTATGATCCATTCTAACTCATTCTGTGGATCCATTCTAATTCATTCGTACGATCCATTCTAATTCATTCCCACGATCCATTCTAATTTATTCGTACGATCCATTCTAATTCATTCGTACGATCTATTCTAATTCATTCGCACGAATGTAACCATTCTAATTCATTCATACGATTCATTCTAATTCATTCGTATGAGCTATTCTAATTCATTCGTATGATCCATTCTAATTCATTCGTACGATCCATTGTAATTCATTCATACAATCCATTTAGATTCATTCCCACAAATGCATCCATTAAAATTCATTCGTACGATCCAGTCTAATTCATTCGTACGATCCATTCTAATTCATTCGCACGAATATATCCATTCTAATTCTTTTGTACGATGCATTCTAATTCATTCGTACGATCCATTCTAATTCATTCATTTGATCCATTCTAATTCATTCGTACGATCCATTCTAATGCATTCGTCCGATCCATTCTAATTCATTCGCACGAATGTATCTATTCTAATTCATTCATACGATCCATTCTAATTCATTCGTACGATCCATTCTAATTCATTCATAAGATCGATTCTAATTCATTCGTACGATCCTTTCTAATTCATTCGTACGATCCATTCTAATTCATTCGCACGAATGTATCCATTTTAGTTCATTCGTATGATCTATTCTAATTCATTCGTACGATCCATTCTAATTCATTCGCACGAAATCCATTCTAATTCATTCGTACGATCAATTCTAATTCATTCGCACGAATGTATCCATTCTAATTCATTCGTACGATCCTGAATTAGAATGGATCGTACAAATGAATGGATCGTGCGAATGAATTAGAATGGAATATACGAATGAATTAGAATGGATCATACGAATTAATTAGAATGGATCATACGAATGAATTAGAATGGATCGTACGAATGAATTAGAATGGATCGTGCGAATGAATTAGAATGGATCGTACGAATGAATTAGAATGGATCGTGCGAATGAATTAGAATGGATCGTACGAATGAATTAGAATGGATCGTGTGAAAGAATTAGAATGGATCGTACGAATGAATTAGAATGGATCGTGCGAATGAATTAGAATGGATCGTACGAATGAATTAGAATGGATACATTCGTGCGAATGAATTAGAATGGATACATTCGTGCGAAAGAATTAGAATAGATCGTATGAATGAATTAGAATAGATCGTACGAATGAAATAGAATAGATCGTACGAATGAATTAGAATGGATCGTACGAAGGAATTAGAATGGATTGTACGAATGAATTAGAATGGATATATTCGTGCAAATGAATTAGAATGGATCGTATGAATATATTAGAATGGATCGTATGAGTGAATTAGAATGGATCGTACGAATGAATTAGAATGGATCGTATGAATGAATTAGAATGGATACATTCGTGTGAATGAATTAGAATGGATCATATGAATGAATTAGACTAGATTTTGTGAATGAATTAGAACTGATCGTACGAATGAATTATAATGGATACATTCGTGCGAAAGAATTAGAATGGATTGTATGAATGAATTAGAATGGATCCTATGAATGAATTAGAATGGATCGTACGAATGAATTAGAATGGATACATTCGTGCGAATGAATTAGAATTGATCGTACGAATGAATTAGAATGGATCGTGCGAATGTATTAGAATAGATCGTACGAATGAATTAGAATGGATACATTCGTGCGAATGAATTAGAAAAAATACATTCGTGCGAAAGAATTAGAATAGATCGTATGAATGAATTAGAATGGATTGTATGAATGAATTAGAATGGATCGTATGAATGAATTAGAATGGATCGTGCGAATGAATTCGAATGGATCGTACGAATTCATTCTAATTCATTCATACAATCCATTCTAATTCTTTCACACGATCCATTCTAATTCATTCGTATGTTCCATTCTAATTCATTAGCACTATCCATGCTAATTCATTCGTTTGATCAATTCTAATTCATTAGCATGATCCATTCTAATTCATTCGTACGATCCATTCTAATTCATTCGTACGATCCATTCTAATTCATATGCACAAAGGTATCCATTCTAATCCATTCGTAGGATCCATTCTAATCCATTCGTACGATCCATTCTAATTAATTCGTACGATCCATTCTAATTCATTCGCTCGAATGTATCCATTCTTATCTATTCGTACGATCCATTCTAATCCATTCGTACGATCCATTCTAATTCATTTGCATGAATGTAACCATTCTAATTCATTCATTTGATCCATTCTAATTCATTCGTACGATCCATTCTAATTCATTCGTCTGATCCATTCTAATTCATTCGCAAGAATGTATCCATTCTAATTCATTCGTACAATCCATTCTAATTCATTCGTACGATCCATTCTAATTCATTCGTAAGATCCATTCGAATTGATTCGTACGATCCATTCTAATTCATTCGTACGATCCATTCTAATTCATTCGCACGAATGTATCCATTCTAATTCATTCATACGATCCATTCTAATTCATTCGCACTATCCGTTCTAATTCACTCATACGATCCATTCTAATTCATTTGCACGAATATATCCATTCTAATTTATTCGTACGATCCATTCTAATTCCTTCGTACGATCCATTCTAATTCCTTCGTACGATCCATTCTATTTCATTCGTATGATCCATTCTAATTCCTTCGTACGATCCATTCTAATTCCTTCGTATCTATTCTAATTCACTCATACGATCCATTCTAATTCATTCGTATGATCCATTCTAATTCATTCATACAATCCATTCTAATTCATTCGCACGAATGTATCCATTCGAATTCATTCGTACGATCAGTTCTAATTCATTCACAAAATCTATTCTAATTCATTCATACAATCCATTCTAATTCATTCACACGAATGTATCCATTCTAATTCATTCATACGATCCATTCTAATTCATTCGTACGATCCATTCTAATTCACTCATACGATCCATTCTAATACATTCATACGATCCATTCTAATTCATTTGCACGAATATATCCATTCTAATTCATTCGTACAATCCATTCTAATTCCTTCGTACGATCCATTCTAATTCATTCGTACGATCTATTCTAATTCATTCGTCCGATCCATTCTAATTCATTCGCACGAATGTATCCATTCTAATTCATTCGTACGATCCATTCTAATTCATTCGTACGATCCATTCTAATTCATTCATTTGATCCATTCTAATTCATTCGTACGATCCATTCTAATTCATTCGTCCGATCCATTCTAATTCATTCGCACGAATGTATCCATTCTAATTCATTCGTACGATCCATTCTAATTCATTCGTACGATCCATTCTAATTCATTCGTATGATCCATTCTAATTCATTCGCACGAATGTATCCATTCTAGTTCATTCGTACGATACATTCTAATTCATTCGTACGATCCATTCTAATTCATTCGCACGATCCATTCTAATTCATTCGTACGATCAATTCTAATTAATTCGCACGAATGTATCCATTCTAATTCATTCGTACGATCCTGAATTAGAATGGATCGTACGAATGAATGGATCGTGCGAATGAATTAGAATGGAATATACGAATGAATTAGAATGGATCATACGAATTAATTAGAATGGATCATACGAATGAATTAGAAAGGATCGTACGAATGAATTAGAATGGATCGTACGAATGAATTAGAATGGATCGTGCGAATGAATTAGAATGGATCATACGAATGAATTAGAATGGGTACATTTGTGCGAATGAATTAGAATGGATCGTACGAATGAATTAGAAAGGATCGTATGAATGAATTAGAATGGATCGTACGAATGAATTAGAATGGATCGTACGAATGAATTAGAATGGATCGTGTGAAAGAATTAGAATGGATCGTACGAATGAATTAGAATAGATCGTGCGAATGAATTAGAATGGATCGTACGAATGAATTAGAATGGATACATTCGTGCGAATGAATTAGAATGGATCGGACGAATGAATTAGAATGGATCGTACGAATGAGTAAGAATGGAACGTACGTATGAAATAGAATAGATCGTACGAATGAATTAGAATGGATCGTACGAAGGAATTAGAATGGATCGTATGAACGAATTAGAATGGATATATTCGTGCAAATGAATTAGAATGGATCGTATGAATGTATTAGAATTGATAGTATGAGTGAATTAGAATGGATCGTACGAATGAATTAGAATGGATCGTACGAATGAATTAGAATGGATCGTATGAATGAATTAGAATGGATACATTCGTGTGAATGAATTAGAATGGATCGTATGAATGAATTAGAATAGATTTTGTGAATGAATTAGAAGTGATCGTACGAATGAATTAGAATGGATACATTCATGCGAATGAATTAGAATGGATTGTATGAATGAATTAGAATGGATCCTATGAATGAATTAGAATGGATCGTACGAATGAATTAGAATGGATACATTTGTGCGAATGAATTAGAATTGATCGTACGAATGAATTAGAATGGATCGTGCGAATGAATTAGAATGGATCGTACGAATGAATTAGAATGGATACATTCGTGCGAATGAATTAGAATGGATACATTCGTGCGAAAGAATTAGAATAGATCGTATGAATGAATTAGAATGGATTGTATGAATGAATTAGAATGGATCGTATGAATGAATTAGAATGGATCGTGCGAATGAATTTGAATGGATCGTACGAATTCATTCTAATTCATTCATACAATCCATTCTAATTCTTTCACACGATCCATTCTAATTCATTCGTATGTTCCATTCTAATTCATTAGCACGATCCATGCTAATTCATTTGTTCGATCAATTCTAATTCATTAGCATGATCCATTCTAATTCATTCGTACGATCCATTCTAATTCATTCGTACGATCCATTCTAATTCATATGCACAAAGGTATCCATTCCATTCCATTCGTAGGATCCATTCTAATCCATTCGTACGATCCATTCTAATTCATTCGTACGATCCATTCTAATTCATTCGCTCGAATGTATCCATTCTTATCCATTCGTACGATCCATTCTAATCCATTCATACGATCCATTCTAATTCATTCGTATGAATGTAACCATTCTAATTCATTCATTTGATCCATTCTAATTCATTCGTACGATCCATTCTAATTCATTCGTCCGATCCATTCTAATTCATCCGCACGAATGTATCCATTCTAATTCATTCGTACAATCCATTCTAATTCATTCGTACGATCCATTCTAATTCATTCGTAAGATCCATTCTAATTCACTCGTACGATCCATTCTAATTCATTCGTACGATCCATTCTAATTCATTCGCACGAATGTATCCATTCTAATTCATTCATACGATCCATTCTACTTCATTCGTACTATCCGTTATAATTCACTCATACGATCCATTCTAATTCATTCATACGATCCATTCTAATTCTTTTGCACGAATATATCCATTCTAATTTATTCGTACGATCCATTCTAATTCCTTCGTACGATCCATTCTAATTCCTTCGTACGATCCATTCTATTTCATTCGTATGATCCATTCTAATTCCTTCGTACGATCCATTCTAATTCCTTCGTATCTATTCTAATTCATTCATACGATCCATTCTAATTCTTTCGTACGATCCATTCTAATTCATTCATACAATCCATTCTAATTCATTCGCAAGAATGTATCCATTCGAATTCATTCGTACGATCAGTTCTAATTCATTCACAAAATCTATTCTAATTCATTCATATGATCCATTCTAATTCATTCACACGAATGTATCCATTCTAATTCATTCATACGATCCATTCTAATTCATTCGTACGATCCATTCTAATTCACTCATACGATCCTTTCTAATACATTCATACGATCCATTCTAATTCATTTGCACGAATATATCCATTCGAATTCATTCATACGATCCATTCTAATTCCTTCGTACGATCCATTCTAATTCATTTGTACGATCTATTCTAATTCATTCGTCCGATCCATTCTAATTCATTCGCACGAATGTATCCACTCTAATTCATTCGTACGATCCATTCTAATTCATTCATCCGATCCATTCTAATTCATTCGCACGAATGTATCCATTCTAATTCATTCGTACGATCCATTCTAATTCATATTACGATCCATTCTAATTCATTCGTACGATCCATTCTAATTCATTCGCACGATCCATTCTAATTCATTCGTACGATCAATTCTAATTCATTCGCACGAATGTATCCATTCTAATTCATTCGTACGATCCTGAATTAGAATGGATCGTACGAATGAATTAGAATGGATACCTTTGTGCATATGAATTAGAATGGATCGTACGAATGAATTAGAATGGATCATATTAATGAATTAGAATGGATCGTACGAATCAATTAGAATGGATACATTCGTGCGAATGAATTAGAATGGATCGTGCGAATCAATTAGACTGGATCGTGCGAATGAATAAGAATAGATCATACGAATGAATTAGAATGGATCGTACGAATTAATTAGAATAGATACATTCGTGCGAATGAATTGGAATGGATTGTATGAATGAATTAGAATGGATCGTACGAATGAATTAGAATGGATCATACGAATTAATTAGAATGGATCGTACGAATGAATTAGAATGGATACATTCGTGCGAATGAATTAGAATGGATCGGACGAATGAATTAGAATAGATCGTACGAATGAATTAGAATGGATCGTACGAAGGAATTAGAATGGATCGTACGAATGAATTAGAATGGAGATATTCGTGCAAATGAATTAGAATGGATCGTATGAATATATTAGAATCGATACATTCGTGCGAATAAATTAGAATAGATCGGACGAATGAATTAGAATAGATCGTACGAATGAATTAGAATGGATCGTACGAAGGAATTAGAATGGATCGTACGAATGAACTAGAATGGATTAGAATGGATCGTATGAATGAATTAGAATGGATCGTATGAATGAATTAGAATGGCTCGTACGAATGAATTAGAATGGATCGTATGAATGAATTAGAATGGATCGTACGAATGAATTAGAATGGATCGTGCGAATGAATTAGAATGGATCGTACGAATGAATTAGAATGGATCGTACGAATGAACTAGAATGGATACATTCGTGCGAATGAATTAGAATGGATCGTACGAATGAATTAGAATGGATCGTACGAATGAAATAGAATGGATCGTACGAATGAACTAGAATGGATACATTCATGCGAATGAATTAGAATGGAACGTACGAATGAATTAGAATGGATCGTACGAATGAATTAGAATGGATCTTACGAATGAATTAGAATGAATCGTACGAATGAATTAGAATGGATCGTACGAATGAATTAGAATGGATCTTACGAATGAATTAGAATGGATCGTACGAATGAATTAGAATGGACACATTCATGCGAATGAATTAGAATGGATCGGACGAATGAATTAGAATGGATCGTACGAATGAATTAGAATGGATCGTACGAATGAATTAGAATGGATCGTACGAAAAAATTAGAATGGTTACTTTCGTCCGAATGAATTAGAATGGATCATACGAATGAGTAAGAATGGATCGAATGAATGAAATAGAATAGATCGTATGAGTGAATTAGAATGGATTGTATGAGTGAATTAGAATGGATCGTATGAATGAATTAGAATGGATCGTGCGAATGAATTCGAATGGATCGTACGAATTCATTCTAATTCATTCATACCATCCATTCTAATTCTTTCACACGATCTATTCTAATTCATTCGTAGGATCCATTCTAATTCATTCGTACAATCCATTCTATTTCATTTGTACGATCCATTCTTACTCATTCGTACGATCCATTCAAATTCCTTCGTATCCATTCTAATTCACTCATACGATCCATTCTAATTCATTTATACGATCTATTCTAATTCATTCATACAATCCATTCTAATTCTTTCACACGATCCATTCTAATTCATTTGTACGATCCATTCTAATTCATTCGCACAATCCATTCTATTTCATTCGTACGATCCATTCTTACTCATTGGTACGATCCATTCTAGTTCATTCGCACGAATGTATCCATTCTAATTCATTCGTACGAATCCATTCTAATTCATTCGTACAATCTATTCTATTTCATTCGTACGATCCATTCTTACTCATTCGTATGATCCATTTTAATTCATTCGGATGAATGTATCCATTCTAATTTATTCGTACGATCCATTCTAATTCATTCGTACGATCCATTCTAATTCATTCGTCCGATCCATTCTAATTCATTCGTCCGATCCATTCTAATTCATTCGCACGAATGTATCCATTCTAATTCATTCGTACGATTCATTCTAATTCATTCGTACGATCCATTCTAATTCATTCGTAAGATCCATTCTAATTCATTCGTACGATCCATTCTAATTCATTCGTACGATCCATTCTAATTCATTCGCACGAATGTATCCATTGTAGTTCATTCGTACGATCCATTCTAATTCATTCGTACAATCCATTCTAATTCATTCGTACGATCCATTCTAATTCATTCGCACAAATGTATCCATTCTAATTCATTCGTACGATCCATTCTAATTCATTCGTCCGATCCATTCTAATTCATTAATAAGATCCATTCTAATTCATTCGTACGATCCATTCTAATTCATTCATGCGATCCATTCTAATTCATTCGCACGAATGTATCCATTCTAGTTCATTCGTACGATCCATTCTAATTCATTCGTACGATCCATTCTAATTCATTCGCACGATCCATTCTAATTCATTCGTACGATCCATTCTAATTCATTCATACGATCCATTCTAATTCATTCGTACGATCCATTCTAATTCATTCGCACAAATGTATCCATTCTAATTCATTCGTACGATCCATTCTAATTCATTCACACGATCCATTCTAATTCATTCGTACGATCCATTCTAATTCATTCGCATGATCTGTTCTTATTCATTCACACAATCCATTCTAATTCATTCGCACGAATGTATCCATTCCAATTCATTCGTACGATCCATTCTAATTCATTTGTACGATCCATTCTAATTCATTCTTATGATCCATTCTAATTAATTCGTATGATCCATTCTAATTCACTCATACGATCCATTCTAATACATTCATACGATCCATTCTAATTCATTTGCACGAATATATCCATTCTAATTCATTCGTACGATCCATTCTAATTCCTTCGTACGATCCATTCTAATTCATTCGTACGATCTATTCTAATTCATTCGTACGATCCATTCTAATTCATTCGTACGATCCATTCTAATTCCTTTGTACGATCCATTCTAATTCATTCGTACGATCCATTCTAATTCATTCGTACAATCTATTCTAATTCATTCGTACGAATGGATACATTCGTGTGAATGAATTAGAATGGATCGTACGAATGAGTAAGAATGGATCGTATGAATGAAATAGAATGGATTGCACGAATGAATTAGAATGGATCGTACGAATGAATTAGAATGGATCATGTGAAAGAATTAGAATGGATTGTATGAATAAATTAGAATGGATCGTACGAACGAATTAGAATGGATACATTCGTGCGAATGAATTAGAATGGATCGTCCGAATGAATTAGAATGGATCGTACGAATGAATTAGAATGGATCGTACGAATAAAATAGAATAGATTCCAGGAATGAATTAGAATGGATCCTACGAATGAATTAGAATGGATCGTGTGAAAGAATTAGAATGGATTGTATGAATGAATTAGAATGGATCGTATGAATGAATTAGAATGGATCGTACGAATGAATTAGAATAGATTGCGCGAATGAATTAGAATGGATCGTGTGAATGAAATAGAATGGATACAAATGAATTAGAATGAATCATACGAATGAATTAGAATGACGATCCATTCTTACTCATTCGTATGATCCATTTTAATTTATTCGCACGAATATATCCATTGTAATTCATTCGTACGTCTAATTCATTCGTACGGTCCATTCTAATTCATTCGCACAATCCATTCTATTTCATTTGTACGATCCATTCTTACTCATTCGTATGATCCATTATGGATACATTCGTACGAATGAATTAGAATGGATCATACGAATGAGTAAGAATGGATCGTACGAATGAAATAGATGGATTGTGTGAATGAATTAGAACGGATCGTACGAATGAATTAGAATGGATCGTGTGAAAGAATTAGAATGGATTGTATGAATGAATTAGAATAGATCGTATGAATGAATTAGAATGGATCGTACGAATGAATTAGAATGGATCGTACGAATGAATTAGAATGGATCGTACGAATGAATTAGAATGGATACATTCGTGCGAATGAATTAGAATGGATACATTCGTGCGAAAGAATTAGAATAGATCGTAGAATGAATTAGAATGGATCCTATGAATGAATTAGAATGGATCGTGCGAATGAATTAGAATGGATCGTACGAATGAATTAGAATGGATCGTGCTAATGAATTAGAATTGATCGAACGAATGAATTAGCATGGATCGTGCTAATGAATTAGAATGGAACGTACGAATGAATTAGAATGGATCGTGTGAAAGAATTAGAATGGATTGTATGAATGAATTAGAATGAATTCGTACGATCCATTCGAATTCATTCGCACGATCCATTCAAATTCATTCATACGATCCATTCTAATTCATTCATACAATCCATTCTAATTCTTTCACACGATCCATTCTAATTCATTCGTAGGATCCATTCTAATTCATTCGTACAATCTATTCTATTTCATTCGTACGATCCATTCTTACTCATTCGTATGATCCATTCTAATTCATTCAGACGAATGTATCCATTCTAATTTATTCGTACGATCCATTCTAATTCATTCGTACGATCCATTCTTACTCATTCGTATGATCCATTCTAATTCATTCGTACGATCCATTCTAATTCATTCGTACGATCGATTCTAATTCATTCGCACTATCCTTTCTAATTCATTCGTACGATCCATTCTAATTCATTCGTATGATCCATTCTAATTTATTCGTTCAAATATATCCATTCTAATTCATTCGTACGATCCATTCTAATTCTTTCGCACGATCCATTCTAATTCATTCGCACGAATGTATCCATTCTAATTCATTTGCACGATCCATTCTA
This sequence comes from Chamaelirium japonicum, assembly GCA_947650365.1. Taxonomy (NCBI): domain Eukaryota; kingdom Viridiplantae; phylum Streptophyta; class Magnoliopsida; order Liliales; family Melanthiaceae; genus Chamaelirium; species Chamaelirium japonicum. The sequence goes on from OX393550.1 coordinate 91,733,466, forward strand.
ATTCATTCCTATGATCTATTCTAATTCATTCGTACGATCCATTCTAATTCATTCTAATTCATTCGTACGATCCATTCTACGATCCATTCTAATTCATTCGTATATTCCATTCTAATTCATTAGCACGATCCATGCTAATGAATTAGAATGGATCGTACGATCCAATCTAATTCATTCATACGATCCATTCTTACTAATTCGTATGATCCATTCTAATTCAATCGTACGATCCATTCTAATTCATTCGTATGATCCATTCTAATTCTTTCGTACGATCCATTCTAATTCATTCGTACGATCCATTCTAATTCATTCGTACGATCCATTCTAATTCCTTCGTACGATCCATTCTAATTCATTCGTACAATCTATTCTAATTCATTCATACGAATGGATACATTCGTGTGAATGAATTAGAATGGATCGTACGAATGAGTAAGAATGGATCGTACGAATGAAATAGAATGGATTGCACGAATGAATTAGAATTGATCGTACGAATGAATTAGAATGGATCGTGCGAATGAATTAGAATGGATCGTACGAATGAATTAGAATGGATCGTACGAATGAACTAGAATGGATACATTCGTGCGAATGAATTAGAATGGATCGTACGAATGAATTAGAATGGATCGTACGAATGAATTAGAATGGATCTTACGAATGAATTAGAATGGATCGTACGAATGAATTAGAATGGATCGTACGAATGAATTAGAATGGATACATTCGTGCGAATGAATTAGAATGGATCGGACGAATGAATTAGAATGGATCGTACGAATGAATTAGAATGGATCAAATGAATGAATTAGAATGGTTATATTCATGCGAATGAATTAGAATGGATCGTACGAATGGATTAGAATGGATCGTACGAATAGATTAGAATGGATACATTCGAGCGAATGAATTAGAATGGATCGTACGAATGAATTACAATGGATCGTACGAATGGATTAGAATGGATCCTACGAATGGATTAGAATGGACACCTTTGTGCATATGAATTAGAATGGATCGTACGAATGAATTAGAATGGATCATATTAATGAGTTAGAATGGATCGTACGAATGAATTAGAATGGATCGTACGAATGAATTATAATGGATATATTCGTGCGAATAAATTAGAATGGATACATTCGTGCGAAAGAATTAGAATAGATCGTATGAATGAATTAGAATGGATCCTATGAATGAATTAGAATGGATCGTGCGAATGAATTAGAATGGATCATACGAATGAATTAGAATGGATCGTGCTAATGAATTAGAATTGATCGAACGAATGAATTAGAATGGATACATTCGTGCGAATGAATTAGAATGGATCGGACAAATGAATTAGAATGGATCGTAAGAATGAGTAAGAATGGATAGTACGAATGAAATAGAATAGGTCGTACGAATGAATTAGAATGGATCGTACGATGGAATTAGAATGGATCGTACGAATGAATTAGAATGGATATATTCGTGCAAATGAATTAGAATGGATCGTATGAATGTATTAGAATGGATCGTATGAGTGAATTAGAATGGATCGTACGAATGAATTAGAATGGATCGTATGAATGAATTAGAATGGATACATTCGTGTGAATGAATTAGAATGGATCGTACGAATGAATTAGAATAGCTCATACGAATGAATTAGAATGAATCGTATGAATGAATTAGAATGGTTACATTCGTGCGAATGAATTAGAATAGATCGTACGAATGAATTAGAATAGATCGTATGAATAAATTAGAATGGATCATGGGAATGAATTAGAATGGATCGTACGAATGAATTAGAATGGATCCACCGAATGAGTTAGAATGGATCATACGAATGAATTAGAATGGATTGTACGAATGAATTAAAATGGATTGTGCGAATGAATTAGAATGGATCGTATGAATGAATAAGAATGGATCGTACGAATGAATTAGAATGGATCGTGCGAATGAATTAGCATGAATCGTACGAATGTAGTAGAATGGATCGTACGAATGAATTAGAATGAATCGTACGATCCATTCTAATTCAATCGTCCGATCCATTCTAATTCATTCGCATGAATGTATCCATTCTAATTCATTCGTACAATCCATTCTATTTCATTCGTACGATCCAATCTTACTCATTCGTATGATCCATTTTAATTCATTCGTATGATCCAATCTAAATCATTCGTACGATCCATTCTAATTCATTTGTACGATCCATTCTAATTCATTCGCACGATCCATTCTAATTCATTCATACGATCCATTCTAATTCATTCATACGATCCATTCTAATTCATTCCTACAATCCATTCTAATTCATTTGCCCGATCCATTCTAATTCATTCATACGATCCATTCTATTCGAATGGATCATGCGATCCATTCGAATTCATTCGCATGATCCATTCTAATTCATTCATACGATCCATTCTAAGTCATTCATACAATGCATTCTAATTCTTTCACACGATCCATTCTAATTCATTCGTACGATCCATTCTAATTAATTCTTACAATCCATTCTATTTCATTTGTACGATCCATTCTTACTCATTCGTATGATCTATTCTAATTCATTCGTACGATCCATTCTAATTCATTTGTACGATCCATTCTAATTCATTCGTACAATCCATTCTATTTCATTCGTACGATCCATTCTTACTCATTCGTATGATCCATTCTAATTCATTCGCACGAATGTATCCATTCTAATTCATTCATACAATCCATTCTAATTCATTCCGTACGATCCATTCTAATTCATTCGTACGATCGTACGAATGAATTAGAATGGATCGTACGAATGAATTAGAATAGATTGTGCGAATGAATTAGAATGGATCGTACGAATGAATTAGAATGGATCGTACGAATGAATTAGAATGGATCATACGAATGAGTAAGAATGGATCGTACAAATGAATTAGAATGGATCGTACGAATGAATTAGAATGGATCGTACGAATAAATTAGAATGGATACATTCGTCCGAATGAATTAGAATGGATCATACGAATGAGTAAGAATGGATCGTACGAATGAAATAGAATAGATTGTACGAATGAATTAGAATGGATCCTACGAATGAATTAGAATGGATCGTGTGAAAGAATTAGAATGGATTGTATGAATGAATTAGAATGGATCGTATGAATGAATTAGAATGGATCGTGCGAATGAATTCGAATGGATCATACGAATTCATTCTAATTCATTCATACAATCCATTCTAATTCTTTCACACGATCCATTTTTATTCATTCGTACGTTCCATTCTAATTCATTTGCACGATCCATGCTAATTCATTCGTTCGATCAATTCTAATTCATTAGCACGATCCATTCTAATTCATTCCCACGATCCATTCTAATTTATTCGTATGATCCATTCTAATTCATTCTTATGATCTATTCTAATTCATTCGCACGAATGTAACCATTCTAATTCATTCATACGATTCATTCTAATTCATTCGTATGAGCTATTCTAATTCATTCGTACGATCCATTCCAATTCATTCGTACGATCCATTGTAATTCATTCATACAATCCATTTAGATTCATTCGCACAAATGTATCCATTCAAATTCATTCGTACGATCCAGTCTAATTCATTCGTACGATCCATTCTAATTCATTCGCACGAATATATCCATTCTAATTCTTTCGTACGATGCATTCTAGTTCATTCGTACGATCCATTCTAATTCATTCGTACGATCCATTTACGAATGAAGTAGAAGGGATCGTATGAATGAATTAGAATGGATACATTCGTGCGAATTAATTAGAATGGATCGTATGAATGAATTAGAATAGTTTGTACGAATGAATTAGAATGGATCGTACGAATGAATTAGAATGGATACATTCATGCGAATAAATTAGAATGGATTGTATGAATGAATTAGAATGGATCGTACGAATGAATTAGAATGGATCGTACGAATGAATTAGAATAGATTGCGCGAATGAATTAGAATGGACCGTGCGAATGAAATAGAATGGATACAAATGAATTAGAATGGATCATACGAATTAATTAGAATGACGATCCATTCTTACTCATTCGTATGATCCATTCTAATTTATTCGCACGAATGTATCCATTCTAATTCATTCGTACGTCTAATTCATTCGTACGGTCCATTCTAATTCATTCGCACAATCCATTCTATTTCATTCGTACGATCCATTCTTACTCATTCGTATGATCCATTATGGATACATTCGTGTGAATGAATTAGAATGGATCATACGAATGAGTAAGAATGGATCGTACGAATGAAATAGAATGGATTGTGCGAATGAATTAGAATGGATCGTACGAATGAATTAGAATGGATCGTGTGAAAGAATTAGAATGGATTGTATGAATGAATTAGAATAGATCGTATGAATGAATTAGAATGGATCGTACGAATGAATTAGAATGGATCGTACGAATGAATTAGAATGGATCGTACGAATGAATTAGAATGGATACATTCGTGCGAATGAATTAGAATGGATACATTCGTGCGAAAGAATTAGAATAGATCGTATGAATGAATTAGAATGGATCCTATGAATGAATTAGAATGGATTGTGCGAATGAATTAGAATGGATCGTACGAATGAATTAGAATGGATCGTGCTAATGAACTAGAATTGATTGAATGAATGAATTAGCATGGATCGTGCTAATGAATTAGAATGGAACGTACGAATGAATTAGAAAGGATCGTGTGAAAGAATTAGAATGGATTGTATGAATGAATTAGAATGAATTCGTACGATCCATTCGAATTCATTCGAACGATCCATTCTAATTCATTCATACGATCCATTCTAATTCATTCATACAATCCATTCTAATTCTTTCACACGATCCATTCTAATTCATTCGTAGGATCCATTCTAATTCATTCGTACAATCTGTTCTATTTCATTCGTATGATCCATTCTTACTCATTCGTATGATCCATTCTAATTCATTCGGATGAATGTATCCATTCTAATTTATTTGTACGATCCATTCTATTTCATTCGTACGATCCATTCAAATTCATTCGTACGATCCATTCTAATTCATTCGTCCGATCCATTCTAATTCATTCGCACGAATGTATCCATTCTAATTCATTCGTACGATCCATTCTAATTCATTCGTACGATCCATTCTAATTCATTCGTAAGATCCATTCTAATTCATTCGTACGATCCATTCTAATTCATTCGTACGATCCATTCTAATTCATTCACACGAATGTATCCATTCTAGTTCATTCGTACGATCCATTCAAATTCATTCGTACGATCCATTCTAATTCATTCGCACGATCCATTCTAATTCATTCGTACGATCCATTCTAATTCATTCATACGATCCATTCTAATTCATTCGTACGATCCATTCTAATTCATTCGCACAAATGTATCCATTCTAATTCATTCGTGCGATCCCTTCTAATTCATTCGCACGATCCATTCTAATTCATTCGTACGATCCATTCTAATTCTTTCAGACGATCCATTCTAATTCATTCGTACGATCCATTCTAATTCATTCGCACGATCCATTCTAATTCATTCGTACGATCCATTCTAATTCATTCATACGATCCATTCTAATTCATTCGTATGATCCATTCTAATTCATTCGCACAAATGTATCCATTCTAATTCATTCGTACGATCCATTCTAATTCATTCGCACGATCCATTCTAATTCATTCGTACGATCTGTTCTTATTCATTCGCACAATCCATTCTAATTCATTTGCACGAATGTATCCATTCTAATTCATTCGTACGATCCATTCTAATTCATTCGTACGATCCATTCTAATTCATTCGTATGATCCATTCTAATTAATTCGTATGATCCATTCTAATTCATTCGTACGATCCATTCTAATTCATTCATACAATCCATTCTAATTCATTCGTACGATCCATTCTAATTCACTAATACGATCCATTCTAATACATTCATACGATCCATTCTAATTCATTTGCACGAATATATCCATTCTAATTCATTCGTACGATCCATTTTAATTCCTTCGTACTATCCATTCTAATTCATTCGTACGATCTATTCTAATTCATTCGTACGATCCATTCTAATTCATTCGTACGATCCATTCTAATTCCTTCGTACGATCCATTCTAATTCATTCGTACGATCCATTCTAATTCATTCGTACAATCTATTCTAATTCATTCGTACGAATGGATACATTCGTGTGAATGAATTAGAATGGATCGTACGAATGAGTAAGAATAGATCGTACGAATGAAATAGAATGGATTACACGAATGAATTAGAATGGATCGTACGAATGAATTAGAATGGATCGTGTGAAAGAATTAGAATGGATTGTATGAATGAATTAGAATGGATCGTACGAATGAATTAGAATGGATCGTCCGAAAGAATTAGAATGGATCGTACGAATGAATTAGAATGGATCGTACGAATGAATTAGATTAGATCGTACGAATGAATTAGAATGGATCGTACGAAGGAATTAGAATGGATCGTACGAATGAATTAGAATGGATATATTCGTGCAAATGAATTAGAATGGATCGTATGAATGTTTTAGAATGGATCTTATGAATGAATTAGAATGGATCGTACGAATGAATTAGAATGGATCGTATGAATGAATTAGAATGGATACAGTCGTGTGAATGAATTAGAATGGATCGTATGAATGAATTAGAATAGATTTTGTGAATGAATTAGAACTGATCATACAAATGAATTAGAATTGATACATTTGTGCGAATGAATTAGAATGGATTGTATGAATGAATTAGAATGGATCGTACGAATGAATTAGAATGGATCGTATGAGTGAATTAGAATGGATACGAAGGAATTAGAATGGATCGTACGAAGGAATTAGAATGGATCATACGAATGAAATAGAATGGATCGTACGAAGGAATTAGAATGGATCGTACGAAGGAATTAGAATGGATCGTACGAAGGAATTAGAATGGATCGTATGAATGAATTAGAATGGATCGTATGAGTGAATTAGAACGGATAGTACGAATGAAGTAGAATGGATCGTATGAATGAATTAGAATGGATACATTCGTGCGAATGAATTAGAATGATTCGTATGAATGAATTAGAATAGATTGTGCGAATGAATTAGAATGGATCGTACGAATGAATTAGAATGGATACATTCATGCGAATTAATTAGAATGGATTGTATGAATGAATTAGAATGGATCGTACGAATGAATTAGAATGGATCGTACGAATGAATTAGAATAGATTGCGCGAATGAATTAGAATGGATCGTAGGAATGAATTAGAATGAATCGTACGAAGGAATTAGAATGGATCGTACGAATGAATTAGAATGGATCGTACGAATGAATTAGAATGGATCGTACGAAGGAATTAGAATGGATCGTACGAATGAATTAGAATGGATCGTACGATTGAATTAGAATGGATCATACGAATGAGTAATAATGGATCGTATGAATGAATTAGATTGGATCGTACGATCCATTCTAATTCATTAGCATGGATCGTGCTAATGAATTAGAATGGAATATACGAATGAATTAGAATGGATCGTAGAATGGATCGTACGAATGAATTAGAATGAATTAGAATGGATCGTACGAATGAATTAGAATAGATCAAAGGAATGAATTAGAATGGATCGTGCGAATGAATTAGAATGGATACATTAGTGCGAATGAATTAGAATGGATCGTGCGAATGAATTAGAATGGATCTTACGAATGAATTAGAATGGATATATTTGAACGAATAAATTAGAATGGATCATACGAATGAATTAGAATGGATCGTACGAATGAATTAGAATGGATAGTGCGAATGAATTAGAATCGATCGTACGAATGAATTAGAATGGATCGTACGAATGAATTAGAATGGATCATACGAATGAGTAAGAATGGATCGTACGAATGAATTAGAATGGATCGTACGAATGAATTAGAATGGATCGTACGAATAAATTAGAATGGATACATTCGTCCGAATGAATTAGAATGGATCATACAAATGAGTAAGAATGGATCGTACGAATGAAATAGAATAGATTGTACGAATGAATTAGAATGGATCCTAGTACGATCCATTCTAATTCATTCGTACGATCCATTCTAATTCATTCATACAATCCATTCTAATTCTTTCACACGATCCATTCTAATTCATTCGTACGATCCATTCTAATTCAATCGTGCAATCCATTCTATTTCATTCGTACGATCCATTCTTACTCATTCGTACGATCCATTCTAATTCATTCACACGAATGTATCCATTCGTACGAATGAATTAGAATAGATTGTACGAATGAATTAGAATGGATCGTACGAATGAATTAGAATGGATCGTACGAAGGAATTAAAATGGATCGTACGAATGAATTAGAATGGATCGTACGAATGAATTAGAATAGATCGTACGAAGGAATTAGAATGGATCGTATGAATGAATTAGAATGGATATATTCGTGCAAATGAATTAGAATGGATTGTATGAATGTATTAGAATGGATCGTATGAGTGAATTAGAATGGATCATACGAATTAATTAGAATGGATCATACGAATGAATTAGAATGGATCGTACCAATTAATTAGAATGGATCGTACGAATGAATTAGAATGGATACATTCGTGCGAATGAATTAGAATGGATTGTGCGAATGAATAAGAACAGATCGTGCGAATGAATTAGAATGGATCGTACGAATGAATTAGAATGGATCATGCGAATGAATTAGAATGGATCGTACGAATGAATTAGAATGGATACATTTGTGCGAATGAATTAGAATGGATCGTACGAATTAATTAGAATGGATCGTACGAGTGAATTAGAATGGATCGTACGAATGAATTAGAATAAATCGTACGAACGAATTAGAATGGATCGTATGAATGAATTAGAATGGATCGTACGAATGAATTAGAATGGATACATTCGTGCGAATGAATTAGAATGGATCGGACGAATGACGTACGATCCATTCTATTTCATTCGTATGATCCATTCTAATTCCTTCGTACGATCCATTCTAATTCCTTCGTATCCATTCTAATTCACTCATACTATCCATTCTAATTCATTCGTACGATCCATTCTAATTCATTCATACAATCCATTCTAATTCATTCGCACGAATGTATCCATTCTAATTCTTTCGTACGATCAGTTCTAATTCATTCACAAAATCTATTCTAATTCATTCATACGATCCATTCTAATTCATTCACACGAATGTATCCATTCTAATTCATTCATACGATCCATTCTAATTCATTCGTACGATTCATTCTAATTCACTCATACGATCCATTCTAATACATTCATACGATCCATTCTAATTCATTTGCACAAATATATTCATTCTAATTCATTCGTACGATCCATTCTAATTCCTTCGTACGATCCATTCTAATTCATTCGTATGATCCATTCTAATTCATTCATACGATTCACTCTAATTCATTCGTACGATCCATTCTAATTCCTTCGTACGATCCATTCTAATTCATTCGTACGATCCATTCTAATTCATTCATACAATCCATTGTAATTCTTTCACACGATCCATTCTAATTCATTCGTACGATCCATTCTAATTCATTCATTTAATCCATTCTATTTCATTCGTACGATCCATTCTTACTCATTCGTACGATCCATTCTAATTCATTCACACGAATGTATCCATTCATACGAATGAATTAGAATAGATTGTACGAATGAATTAGAATGTATCGTACGAATGAATTACAATGGATCGTACGAAGGAATTAGAATGGATCGTACGAATGAATTAGAATGGATCGTACGAAGGAATTAGAATAGATCGTACGAATGAATTAGAATGGATCGTACGAAGGAATTAGAATGGATCATACGAATGAATTAGAATGGATATATTCGTGCAAATGAATTAGAATGGATCGTATGAATGTATTAGAATGGATCGTATGAGTGAATTAGAATGGCTCGTACGAATGAATTAGAATGGATCGTATGAATGAATTAGAATGGATACATTCGTGCGAATGAATTAGAATTGATCGTACGAATGAATTAGAATGGATCGTGCGAATGAATTAGAATGGATCGTACGAATGAATTAGAATGGATCGTACGAATGAACTAGAATGGATACATTCATGCGAATGAATTAGAATGGATCGTACTAATGAATTAGAATGGATCGTACGAATGAATTAGAATGGATCTTACGAATGAATTAGAATGGATCGGACGAATGAATTAGAATGGATCGTACGAATGAATTAGAATGGATACATTCGTGCGAATGAATTAGAATGGATCGGACGAATGAATTAGAATGGATCGTACGAATGAATTAGAATGGATCAAATGAATGAATTAGAATGGTTACATTCATGCGAATGAATTAGAATGGATCGTACGAATGGATTAAAATGGATCGTACGAATGGATTAGAATGGATACATTCGAGCGAATGAATTAGAATTAATCGTACGAATGAATTAGAATGGATCGTACGAATGGATTAGAATGGATCCTACAAATGGATTAGAATGGATACCTTTGTGCATATGAATTCGAATGGATCGTACAAATGAATTAGGATGGATCATATTAATGAATTAGAATGGATCGTACGAATGAATTAGAATGGATACATTCGTGCACGATCCATTCTAATTCATTCGCACGAATGTGTCCATTCTAATTCATTCGTACGATCCATTCTAATTCATTAATATGATCCATTCTAATTCATTCGTACGATCCATTCTAATTCATATGCACAAAGGTATCTGTTTGGGGGAATTTTCACTGGTCCGTGCGGGCTGCCTGCAAGACAAAGAAAAGAGAACGTGAGAACGGCTGGCTCCCTTAGGAGCGCAGATCCTCCGACGCTCAAGTCAGTCACGGTGGCACAACGGTGAGCTGTTGTATACCAAAGTGATAGGGGAAAGGATTTCCCACCTGTACTATGGAGCCTGGGGGTGAGCATTTATAGCAATCGGCGGCCTACCGTGGCCCGACACGTGGAGATTCTTCCAGGGCCTTCTAGACCCCCACGATTCGGCTCGCGTGGGTCTCTGACAGTCCTTGGTACTCACGCCCTGACATTCTGTCGTCAAGCCTGCCAGGCGGTTTGAGTGGGGGAGAGCATCTTTCTTGTCGTTGCCAAATGGCTGTTCTGGAATGTTCAAGCCTGAGAGATCTTCGTGCACTGTGGGCGACCTCCGGTGGGGAGCCAGGGCGGGGATGCCCTCCATGGCTCTGCCTTTTCTTCCATACTATCAAGAGTCGAACCTCGCGGGGGCGACCTCTTCGATAAACTGGGGAGTTCTGGCGAGCTTGGGCGAGCTCCTGAGCGAACTTGGGCGAGCTCCTGAGCGAGCTCGATCGAGCTCCTGAGCGAGCTTGGACGAGCTCCTGAGCGAGCTCTTTGCCTAAGGCACCTTCGGCCCAATGTGGAGCTCGCTCCCTGTCAAGGTGACTTGGTTAGCATGGGGGGGAGGGCGAGCTCCTGGGCGAGTTCCCCACCCCTTGGAATCCTAGGGTCTATGAGATCCACAGGCAAGGGCGAACTTGGGCCTATCCTAGGGTATACGAACTTGGGCGAATCCTAGGGTCTATGAGATCCTAGAGTCTATGAGTTCCCCACCCCTTGGAATCCTAGGGTCTATGAGATCTATAGTGTGTAGTCCGCCGTTGTGCGGACTAAAAATGAGACCGGGATCCTCAGAGGCAGCCAGTGGGCGACCTTGAGCTTCCCGGGGCAGTCCGCCGTCGTACGGACTTAAAGCAAGACCGGGATCCTCAGAGGCAGCCAGTGGGCGACCTTGAGCTTCCCGGGGCAGTCCGCCGTCGTGCGGACTTAAAACAAGATCGGGATCCTCAGAGGCAGCCAGTGGGCGACCTTGAGCTTCCCGGGGCAGTCCGCCGACGTGCAGACTTAAAGCAAGACCGGGATCCTCAGAGGCAGCCAGTAGGCGACCTTGAGATTCCCGGGGAAGTTCGCTGCCTAGTGGACTCTAAACTTAACCAGGATCCTTCGCGTTCACCTGCCATGAACGGAAGCATCCTGGCGTTGGCGTACCCCTCGAAGGGCGAGCCCACCGAACAGGATCATCGAGGGAAATTAACCGGGCAGGGGGCAGCTAGCACTTATTAGTTTTCTTTCAAAAATAAAAATGGTTTAAGTCTCTGAGTGTAGGGAAGTTTTTGAAGTCTTTTGGTTCGCTTATCGTTTTCCGGGCTCAGAGGCTAATTGAGTTTTAGCGAGCATGCCGAGTTTTTCGTTTGCATATACTTTAAAAATAAAAAGATTTAATCGAATTAGTTGCCTCGCCCGGGGTATCGCTCTCGAGATCGCTGCGAAACTCCTAAAGCGGACTCATGAGCAACAAAGAAAGAGAAAGAAACGCATAGACGAGTTCAAAAGGATGAAAATTTCATTGATTGACAAAAGATTAAAAAAGCAGTTACAAGGCTGCAAGTTCAAGGCTTGCTAGGCTCCGCCCCACTGTCGTCCCCTCGGCGCCGCTTCTTCGACCTCTCGGTCTTGTACCTTTCCACAGCGGCCAGGGCGCCCTTTTTGAGGAGATCGTCCAGCTGGGCTTGGAGGCGACCTTGTTGAGCCCGGAGGCCTTCGGCGTGCATCTCCTTCAGGGCGGCGATCTCTATCTTCAGAGCAGCGACCTCGCCTTGAAGTTGAGCCGCCTCCTTCCTAGCGGCCTCTCTGGAAGTGACAGCCTCGTCCCGCTCCGCCACGACCTTCTTGAGGTCGTCGGAGGTCTTGAGCTGGGCCGTCTCCAGCTCGGCCATGCCCGACACTAGGGTCGCGACCTTCAGGCGGAGCTCCTCAGTCTCTTTCAGGGCCCCGGCCTGTGAGGCCCGCTGGAGCTCGTGGATGTGCTCGTTCACCTTGCGCTCAGACCCCCGAACGGAACCGTCGAACAAGGCGGCCAGTGCCTTTCCGGCCTCAGCGACCTCCGCGGCCAATGCCCGGCTCTATTTCTCCGCCTGCATGGGGAAGATGAAAAAGTTAGAAAGAAAGACAACGTTTTTGGTGTAAGGCCAGAGAAAGCGAGAGGTACCTCGGCCAGGTGTTCGCTCAAGGAAGCGAAGGGGGCTCGGGCGAAGACATTACGGCCCAGTAGATGCCGCAAGTAATAAGGCGCCCTCCCCTCCTCCGCAGAGGAGCCCGCGCTGGGACCCCCCGGAGCTTCGATAGGAGGTGGCGTACCGGGGGAAGGAGTGGGGGCCGGTACCTCCCCAGGGCCAACTCCGGGTGCTGCCGGGCTCGGAGGGTTCGCCCTGGCAACTTTGGCCTCCGGCTCCGAGCTGGAGGACTCAGAGTCAGAGCCAATGTCTACGAAGCTAGGGGACCTGTAGACCAGGTCCCCCAAGCCCTGCTGGGAGCCCGCTCCCTCCTGGCCCTCTGCTGAAGGAGAGGCCTGAGGGCCGGGAGCTGGAGCTGCCGCCGGCGAGGAGGTCGCAGCGGTGGCATTGGGCTCGCCCTGCTGGACCCCTGCCACGGCGGCGGGAGGTGGAAGCTCCTGCCCGCTCGATCCCGCCCCTAGTGCGGGAGCAGATGGAGCCGGGGGCTTCTCCACTTGGGCGAAAGCGGAAGGCCCCGCCTGGGAAGGTTGAGGAGTGGGCTCTTCCACCTCGGAGCCTGATGCCTCCTCCTCGGAGTCCGTCCAGTTTGGCTCCGAGTCCAAGCCCGCCTCCTCCAGCGCTTTCCGTCGCTGCTCCGTCTGGACGTTCGAAGCCGCGGGCCTCGCGAGCTTTACCTTCTTCTTCCCGCGGGCCTCCATCTCCGGCGTCAGCACTGCTACACGGAGAGGAAAGGTCAGATCGCCGGGGAAGTGGCCCATTAATATCTGGGCCATCCCGGATTCGACTTCCGCCATGGTTAGCGGGAGGTCGATGTTCGGGTCATCGGGCTCGACCATTTGAATCTTGCGGTGAACTATTGGAGGTGGGGCAGGTGGCTGACCTGGGTCGGCGTCCGGGTGAGGAGGTGGTGCAGGAGCGGAGGCTTCGCCCTGGCGGAGCATCTCCATGGTGTCGGGGTCGTTGAGGCGGATCGGCGAAGCCCGCCTCCGGACCGTCTTCTTGCGAGGATTGCCTCCCGAACTCCCCGCCCCCTTGCTGGCCCCTTTGGAGGGAGGAAGGACGTTCTGCATTGGCGGAATAGCGCCGATCTCCTCCTCCTTCTTCTTCCGGACGGTCTTCTAATTCAGCAGAATAGTGCCAGTCTTCCCGTCCTTCAGTTGGAAGACGAAGTCTGGAGCAGTGATCTTCTCCGGAGTTCGCCCTCCGAGGTAGTGGAGGAACGCCTCGTCCAGAGATCGCTCCCGGTCGGGAGTGATGCACTTCTTCTTCCCCGCCCGGAAAAGGGCCATCTCCCGAAAGACCGCCGTTGGGGGAACCCCGGGATGAGCCGGGACTCCGCTGTGCCACCCGCGCCAGTTGCCGACCGCCACGAAAGGGTGGTCCTTCCAGTGGCGGTCCTTGTTCTCAATGGCGGAGAAGGGGAGCACCTCGCCAGGTCGCCCGGCGAGGTAGAAATATCCGCAGCCCACGGTGTGGAAGACCGGCCCGGGCTTGAGGAGCCACTTTTTGAGCAAGTAGCTCAGTGGGATCCTCGCCTTCAGGGCGGTCTCCAGCTGGGACAGCCCGTAGAGTATCCCCCAGGAGTTTCCTGAGAGCTGGGCGGGGCAAAGCCCCGTCAACTCCAGGAGCTCCCCAGCAAGATGACTCAGGGGAAACCGCAGCCCAGACCACAGCAGCCCGACATAAGCTACTGTGCCCTGGGGCGGCCTCCCCGAGTGTGGCATCTCGGTGACGATGATCTCCCGAGGGAGATCGATCGCCGCCCGGATACTGTCCCCGACGGGCACCCCGATCGGGTTCTGCAGCCAGACCACCGCCCTCTCAGCGGCGGGCTCAGAGGCTTGGGCGGCGGCAGCGGCGGCAGCAGCAACGTCGGAAGCGGAGGCCATTAGAGCAGAAAGGCAAGGGCGAGCTAGAAGCAGAAGCGATCGAGGCGGGCTGAAAGCAAAGAAGGAAGGGAGAGCTGTTTTCACGCGACGGTAAATATCGCCCCCCATCCCCTATTTACAGACGGGTGAGAGGCAGGTGAATCGAGCCGCAGTTAATGCCCGAGCACGCGCGGCGAGGCGACGTGACGGCAATCGAAGCGACAGCCCGCTTCTTTCCAATCGTCAAGCGCCACGTGGGCCACGCGTGGAAAAGGCTGCGCCGGTGCCGACGCTGTCCTTTATTGACAGGAAAAGGAGCGAATAAGAAGAAGACACGTGTCTCGCGCCGATCGGGATCTCATGATGAGATTCATTGTATCAGCATCGAGCCTCGCACCGCATTTAATCTGAGGCGACCGTCGGAGATTCGGAGCGATGCCCAAGTCACAAGATCGCCCGTGGCTGGTGCCCGCAGCTCGCCCGAGGCAGACCCTGGCCACGTGTGACAAGCTCGCACCGGAAGGAGATCGCTCGTGGCTGATGCTCACGGCCCGCCCAGTGTTTGTGACATACTGGGAGTCAAAACTCTCGACGCGGATCGCCCACGGCTGGTGCCCAAGCTCGCCCGAGACATACCCTGGCCGCGTGTGACAAGCTCGCACCGGAAGGAGATCGCTCGTGGCTGATGCTCGCGGCCCGCCCAGCGTTTGTGACATACTGGGAGTCAAAACTCTGGACGCGGATCGCCCACGGCTTGTGCCCAAGCTCGCCCGAAGCAGACCCTGACCGCATGTGACCAGCTCGCACCGGAAGGAGATTGCTCGCGGCTGACGCTCGCGGCCCGTCCGGCGTTTGTGGAGTACTGGCAGTCAAAGCTCTCGGCGCAGACCGCACACGGCAGGTGCCCGCAGCTCGCTCGAGGCAGACCCTGACCGCATGTGACAAGCTCGCATCGAAAGGAGATCGCTCGTGGCTGATGCTCGTGGCCCGCCCAGCGTTTGTGAAATACTGGGAGTCAAAACTCTCGGCGCAGACCGCTTGCGGCAGGTGCCCTCAGCTCGCCCGAGGTACACCCTGACCGCGTGTGACAAGCTCGCACCAGAAGGAGATCGCTCGTGGCTGACGCTCCCGGCCCGCCCAGCGTTTGTGAAATACTGAGAGTCAAAACTCTCGACGCAGACCGCTCGTTGTAGGTGCCCGCAGCTCGCTCGAGGCAGACCCTGACCGCATGTGACAAGCTCGCATCGGAAGGAGATCGCTCGTGGCTGATGCTCGTGGCCCGCCCAGCGTTTGTGAAATACTGGGAGTCAAAACTCTCGGCGCAGACCGCTCGCGGCAGGTGCCAGCAGCTCGCCCGAGGTAGACCCTGACCGCGTGTGACAAGCTCGCACCGGAAGGAGATTGCTCGTGGCTGACGCTCCCGGCCCGCCCAGCGTTTGTGAAGTACTGACAGTCAAAGCTCTCGGCGCAGACCACCCGCGGTTGGTGCCCGTAGCCTACCGGGTGGAGGTCGCAAATGACTAGAACTCCCCATTCGACCATCGTGTGCAATAAGACTCCTGAGCAAGCGCCAAAGTCTCCTTAGTCGCTCCCTCAGGAGGGGGTAATGTTGGGGGTAGCAGAAATCTGCCCTGGAGTTTGCCCCCGCCCCCCCCCCCCCCCCCCCCCCCCGTGCTCACCAAATCACCTTGACAGGGAGCGAGATCCACATTGGGCTGAAGGGGCCTAGGCCAAGGGCACTCACAGGAGCTCGCCTAAGCTCGCTGGAGCTCGCCTGAGCTCGCCCAGGAGCCCGCCTAAGCTCGCTCAGGAGCTCGCCAAGCTCGCCCCGGAGCTCGCCTAAGCTCGCCTAGGAGCTCGCCGAGCCCGCGCGAGAAGTCGCTTGCAGTGGTAGCGGGAGTTAGACCGTCATGCATAACAAAGACACCGGCATCGCAAACGCCCCTAGCTCATGCAGGAGCTCGCCCAAGATCACGTAGGAGCTCGCCCAAGTTCGCCCTTGCCTGTGGATCTCATAGACCCTAGGATTCCAAGGGGTGGGGAACTCGCCCAGGAGCTCGCCCTCCCCCCCCCATGCTAACCAAGTCACCTTGACAGGGAGCGAGCTCCACATTGGGCCGAAGGTGCCTTAGGCAAAGAGCTCGCTCAGGAGCTCGTCCAAGCTCGCTCAGGAGCTCGATCAAGCTCGCTCAGGAGCTCGCCCAAGCTCGCCAGAACTCCCCAGTTTATCGAAGAGGTCGCCCCCGCGAGGTTCGACTCTTGATAGATATGGAAATAAAGGCGGAGCCATGGAGGGCATCCCCGCCCTGGCTCCCCACCGGAGGTCGCCCACAGTGCACGAAGATCTCTCAGGCTTGAACATTCCAGAACAGCCACCTGGCAGCGACAAGAAAGATGCTCTTCCCCACTCAAACCGCCTGGCAGGCTTGACGACAGAATGTCAGGGCGTGAGTACCAAGGACTGTCAGAGACCCACGCGAGCCGGATCATGGGGGTCTAGAAGGCCCTGGAAGAATCTCCACGTGTCGGGCCACGGTAGGCTGCCGATTGCTATAAATGCTCACCCCCAGGCTCCATAGTACAGGTGGGAAATCCTTTCCCCTACTACTTTGGTATACAACAGCTCGCCGTTGTGCCACCGTGACTGACTTGAGCGTCGGAGGGTCTGCGCTCCTAAGGGAGCCAGCCGTTCTCACGTTCTCTTTTCTTTGTCTTGCAGGCAGCCCGCACGGACCAGCGAAAATTCCCCCAAACAGTATCCATTCTCATTCATTCGTACGATCCATTCTAATTCAGGATCGTACGAATGAATTAGAATGGATACATTCGTGCGAATGAATTAGAATTGATCGTACGAATGAATTAGAATGGATCGTGCGAATGAATTAGAATGGATCGTACGAATGAATTAGAATGGATCGTACGAATGAACTAGAATGGATACATTCGTGCGAATGAATTAGAATGGATCGTACGAATGAATTAGAATGGATCGTACGAATGAATTAGAATGGATCGTACGAATGAATTAGAATGGATACATTCGTGCGAATGAATTAGAATGGATCGGACGAATGAATTAGAATGGATCGTACGAATGAATTAGAATGGATCAAATGAATGAATTAGAATGGTTACATTCATGCGAATGAATTAGAATGGATTGTACGAATGGATTAGAATGGATCGTACGAATGGATTAGAATGGATACATTCGAGCGAATGAATTAGAATGGATCGTACAAATGAATTAGAATGGATCGTACGAATGGATTAGAATGGATCCTACGAATGGATTAGAATGGATACCTTTGTGCATATGAATTAGAATGGATCGTACGAATGAATTAGAATGGATCATATTAATGAATTAGAATGGATCGTACGAATGAATTAGAATGGATACATTCGTGCGAATGAATTAGAATGGATCGTGCAAATCAATTAGACTGGATCATGCGAATGAATAAGAATAGATCATAATGATGAATTAGAATGGATCGTACGAATTAATTAGAATGGATACATTCGTGCGAACGAATTAGAATGGATTGTATGAATGAATTAAAATGGATCGTACGAATGAATTAGAATGGATCATACGAATTAATTAGAATGGATCATACGAATGAATTAGAATGGATCGTACGAATGAATTAGAATGGATCGTATGAATGAATTAGAATGGATACATTCGTGCGAATGAATTAGAATGGATCGGACGAATGAATTAGAATGGATCAAATGAATGAATTAGAATGGTTACATTCATGCGAATGAATTAGAATGGATCGTACGAATGGATTAGAATGGATCGTACGAATGGATTAGAATGGATCGTACGAATGGATTAGAATGGATACACTCGTGCGAATGAATTAGAATGGATTGTATGAATGAATTAGAATGGATCGTACGAATGAATTAGAATGGATCGTATGAGTGAATTAGAATGGATACGAAGGAATTAGAATGGATCGTACGAAGGAATTAGAATGGATCATACGAATGAAATAGAATGGATCGTACGAAGGAATTAGAATGGATCGTACGAAGGAATTAGAATGGATCGTACGAATGAATTAGAATGTTTATATTCGTGCAAATGAATTAGAATGGATCGTATGAATGAATTAGAATGGATCATATGAGTGAATTAGAACGGATAGTACGAATGAAGTAGAATGGATCGTATGAATGAATTAGAATGGATACATTCGTGCGAATGAATTAGAATGGATCGTATGAATGAATTAGAATAGATTATGCAAATAAATTAGAATGGATCGTACGAATGAATTAGAATGGATACATTCGTGCGAATAAATTAGAATGGATTGTATGAATGAATTAGAATGGATCGTACGAATGAATTAGAATGGATCGTACGAATGAATTAGAATAGATTGCGCGAATGAATTAGAATGGATCGTGCGAATGAAATAGAATGGATACAAATGAATTAGAATGGATCATACGAATGAATTAGAATGACGATCCATTCTTACTCATTCGTATGATCCATTCTTATTTATTCGCACGAATGTATCCATACTAATTCATTCGTACGTCTAATTCATTCGTACGGTCCATTCTAATTCATTCGCACAATCCAATCTATTTCATTCGTACGATCCATTCTTACTCATTCGTATGATCCATTATGGATACATTCGTGCGAATGAATTAGAATGGATCATACGAATGAGTAAGAATGGATCGTACGAATGAAATAGAATAGATTGTGCGAATGAATTAGAATGGATCGTACAAATGAATTTGAATGGATCGTGTGAAAGAATTAGAATGGATTGTATGAATGAATTAGAATAGATCGTATGAATGAATTAGAATGGATCGTACGAATGAATTAGAATGGATCGTACGAATGAATTAGAATGGATACATTCGTGCGAATGAATTAGATTGGATACATTCATGCGAAAGAATTAGAATAGATCGTATGAATGAATTAGAATGGATCCTATGAATGAATTAGAATGGATCGTGCGAATGAATTAGAATGGATCGTTCGAATGGATTAGAATGGATCGTGCTAATGAATTAGAATTGATCGAACGAATGAATTTGCATGGATCGTGCTAATGAATTAGAATGGAACGTACGAATGAATTAGAATGGATCGTGTGAAAGAATTAGAATGGATTGTATGAATGAATTAGAATGAATTCGTACGATCCATTCGAATTCATTCGCACGATCCATTCTAATTCATTCATACGATACATTCTAATTCATTCATACAATCCATTCTAATTCTTTCACACGATCCATTCTAATTCATTTGTAGGATCCATTCTAATTCATTCGTACAATCTATTCTATTTTATTCGTACGATCCATTCTTACTCATTCGTATGATCCATTCTAATTCATCCGGACGAATGTATCCATTCTAATTTATTCATACGATCCATTCTAAGTCATTCGTACGATCCATTCTAATTCATTCGTCCGATCCATTCTAATTCATTCGCACGAATGTATCCATTCTAATTCATTCGTACGATCCATTCTAATTCATTCGTACAATCCATTCTAATTCATTCGTAAGATCCATTCTAATTCATTCGTACGATCCATTCTAATTCATTCGTACGATCCATTCTAATTCATTCGCACGAATGTATCCATTCTAGTTCATTCGTACGATCCATTCTAATTCATTCGTACGATCCATTCTAATTCATTCGCACGATCCATTCTAATTCATTCGTACGATCCATTCTAATTCATTCTTACGATCCATTCTAATTCATTCGTACGATCCATTCTAATTCATTCGTACGATCCATTCTAATTCATTCGCACAAATGTTTCCATTCTAATTCATTCGTACGATCCATTCTAATTCATTCGCACGATCCATTCTAATTCATTCGTACGATCCATTCTAATTCTTTCACACGATCCATTCTAATTCATTCGTACGATCCATTCTAATTCATTCGCACGATCCATTCTAATTTATTCGTACGATCCATTCTAATTTATTCATACGATCCATTCTAATTCATTCGTACGATCCATTCTAATTCATTCGCACAAATGTGTCCATTCTAATTCATTCGTACGATCCATTCTAATTCATTCGCACGATCCATTCTAATTCATTCGTACGATCCATTCTAATTCATTCGCACGATCTGTTCTTATTCATTCGCACAATCCATTCTAATTCATTCGCACGAATGTAACCATTCTAATTCATTCGTACGATCCATTCTAATTCATTCATACGATCCATTCTAATTCATTCATATGATCCATTCTAATTAATTCGTATGATCCATTCTAATTCATTCGTACGATCCATTCTAATTCATTCATACAATCCACTCTAATTCATTCATACGATCCATTCTAATTCACTCATACGATCCATTCTAATACATTCATACGATCCATTCTAATTCATTTGCACGAATATATCCATTCTAATTCATTCATACGATCCATTCTAATTCCTTCATACGATCCATTCTAATTCATTCGTATGATTTATTCTAATTCATTCGTACGATCCATTCTAATTCATTCGTACGATCCATTCTAATTCCTTCGTACGATCCATTCTAATTCATTCGTATGATCCATTCTAATTCATTCGTACAATCTATTCTAATTCATTCGTACGAATGGATACATTCGTGTGAATGAATTAGAATGGATCGTACGAATGAGTAAGAATGGATCGTACGAATGAAATAGAATGGATTGCATGAATGAATTAGAATGGATCGTACGAATGAATTAGAATGGATCGTGTGAAAGAAATAGAATGGATTGTAAGAATGAATTAGAATGGATCGTACGAATGAATTAGAATGTATCGTATGAAGGAATTAGAATGGATCGTACGAATGAATTAGAATGGATCGTACGAATGAATTAGAATAGATCGTACGAATGAATTAGAATGGATCGTACGAAGGAATTAGAATGGATCGTACGAATGAATTAGAATGGATATATTCGTGCAAATGAATTAGAATGGATCGTACGAATGTATTAGAATGGATCGTATGAGTGAATTAGAATGGATCGTACAAATGAGTTAAAATGGATCGTATGAATGAATTAGAATGGATACATTCGTGTGAATGAATTAGAATGGATCGTATGAATGAATTAGAATAGATTTTGTGAATCAATTAGAACTGATCGTACGAATGAATTAGAATGGATACATTCGTGCGAATGAATTAGAATGGATTGTATGAATGAATTAGAATGGATCGTACGAATGAATTAGAATGGAACGTATGAGTGAATTAGAATGGATACGAAGGAATTAGAATGGATCGTACGAAATAATTAGAATGGATCATACGAATGAAATAGAATGGATCGTACGAAGGAATTAGAATGGATCGTACGAATGAATTAGAATAGATATATTCGTGCAAATGAATTAGAATGGATCGTATGAATGAATTAGAATGGATCATATGAGTGAATTAGAACGGATAGTACGAATGAAGTAGAATGGATCGTATGAATGAATTAGAATGGATACATTCGTGCGAATGAATTAGAATGGATCGTATGAATGAATTAGAATAGATTGTGCGAATGAATTAGAATGGATCGTACGAATGAATTAGAATGGATACATTCGTGCGAATAAATTAGAATGGATTGTATGAATGAATTAGAATGGATCGTACGAATGAATTAGAATGGATCGTACGAATGAATTAGAATAGATTGCGCGAATAAATTAGAATGGATCGTACGAATGAATTAGAATGGATCATATGAAGGAATTAGAATGGATCGTACGAATGAATTAGAATGGATCGTACGAATGAATTAGAATGGATCGTACGAAGGAATTAGAATGGATCGTACGAATGAATTAGAATGGATCGTACGATTGAATTAGAATGGATCATACGAATGAGTAAGAATGGATCGTATGAATGAATTAGATTGGATCGTACGATCCATTCTAATTCATTAGCATGGATCGTGCTAATGAATTAGAATGGAATATACGAATGAATTAGAATGGATCGTAGAATGGATCGTACGAATGAATTTGAATGAATTAGAATGGATCGTACGAATGAATTAGAATAGATCATAGGAATGAATTAGAATGGATCATGCAAATGAATTAGAATGGATACATTCGTGCGAATGAATTAGAATGGATCGTGCGAATGAATTAGAATGGATCGTACGAATGAATTAGGATGGATGTATTTGAACGAATAAATTAGAATGGATCATACGAATGAATTAGAATGGATCGTACGAATGAATTAGAATGGATAGTGCGAATGAATTAGAATCGATCGTACGAATGAATTAGAATGGATCGTACGAATGAATTAGAATGGATCATACGAATGAGTAAGAATGGATCGTACAAATGAATTAGAATGGATCGTACGAATGAATTAGAATGGATCGTACGAATAAATTAGAATGGATACATTCGTCCGAATGAATTAGAATGGATCATACGAATGAGTAAGAATGGATCGTACGAATGAAATAGAATAGATTGTACGAATGAATTAGAATGGATCCTACGAATGAATTAGAATGGATCGTGTGAAAGAATTAGAATGGATTGTATGAATGAATTAGAATGGATCGTATGAATGAATTAGAATGGATCGTGCGAATAAATTCGAATGGATCGTACGAATTCATTCTAATTTATTCATACAATCCATTCTAATTCTTTCACACGATCCATTCTAATTCATTAGCACGATCCATGCTAATTCATTCGTTCGATCAATTCTAATTCATTAGCACGATCCATTCTAATTCATTCGTACGATCCATTCTAATTCATTCGCACGATCCATTCTAATTCATTCATAGGATCCATTCTAATTCATTCATACGATCTATTCTAATTCTTTCGCACGAACGTATCCATTCTAATTCATTCGCACGAATGTATCCATTCTAATTCATTCGTACGATCCATTCTATTTCATTCGTCCGATCCATTCTAATTCATTCGTATGATCCATTCTAATTCATTCATATGATCTATTCTAATTCATTCATACAATCCATTCTAATTCTTTCACACGATCCATTCTAATTCATTCGTACGATCCATTCTAATTCATTCGCACAATCTATTCTATTTCATTCGTACGATCCATTCTTACTCATTGGTACGATCCATTCTAATTCATTCGCACGAATGTATCTATTCTAATTCATTCGGACGAATCCATTCTAATTCATTCGTACAATCTATTCTATTTTCTTCGTACGATCCATTCTTACTCATTCGTATGATCCATTCTAATTCATTCGGATGAATGTATCCATTCTAATTTATTCGTACGATCCATTCTAATTCATTCGTACGATCCATTCTAATTCATTCGTACGATCCATTCTAATTCATTCGTCCGATCCATTCTAATTCATTCGCACGAATGTATCCATTCTAATTCATTCGTACGATCCATTCTAATTCATTCGTACTATCCATTCTAATTCATTCGTAAGATCCATTCTAATTCATTCGTACGATCCATTCTAATTCATTCGTACGATCCATTCTAACTCATTCGCACGAATGTATCCATTCTAGTTCATTCGTACGATCCATTCTAATTCATTCGTACGATCCATTCTAATTCATTCGCACGATCCATTCTAATTCATTCGTACGATCCATTCTAATTCATTCATACGATCCATTCTAATTCATTCGTACGATCCATTCTAATTCATTCGCACAAATGTATCCATTCTAATTCATTCGTACGATCCATTCTAATTCATTCGCACGATCCATTCTAATTCATTCGTACGATCCATTCTTATTCTTTCACACGATCCATTCTAATTCAATCGTACGATCCATTCTAATTCATTCGCACGATCCATTCTAATTCATTCGTACGATCCATTCTAATTCATTCGCACGAATGTATCCATTCTAGTTCATTCGTACGATCCATTCTAATTCATTCGTACGATCCATTCTAATTCATTCGCACGATCCATTCTAATTCATTCGTACGATCCATTCTAATTCATTCGTACGATCCATTCTAATTCATTCGCACAAATGTATCCATTCTAATTCATTCGTATGATCCATTCTAATTCATTCGCACGATCCATTCTAATTCATTCGTACGATCCATTCTAATTCATTCGCACGATCTGTTCTTATTCATTCGCACAATCCATTCTAATTCATTCGCACGAATGTATCCATTCTAATTCATTCGTACGATCCATTCTAATTCATTCATACGATTCATTCTAATTCATTCGTATGATCCATTCTAATTAATTCGTATGATCCATTCTAATTCATTCGTACGATCCATTCTAATTCATTCATGCAATCCATTCTAATTCATTCGCACGAATGTATCCATTCTAATTAATTCGTACGATCCATTCTAATTCATTCGTATGATCTATTCTTATTCATTCGCACGATCCAGTCTAATTGATTCGCACGATCCATTCTAATTCATTCGCACGAATGTATCCATTCTTATTCATTCATACGATCCATTCTAATTCATTAATATGATCCATTCTAATTCATTCGTACGATCCAATCTAATTCATACGCACAAAGGTATCCATTCTAATCCATTCGTAGGATCCATTCTAAACCATTCGTACGATCCATTCTAATTCATTCGTACGATCCATTCTAATTCATTCGCTCGAATGTATCCATTCTAATCCATTCGTACGATCCATTCTAATCCATTCGTACGATCCATTCTAATTCATTCGCATAAATGTAACCATTCTAATTCATTCATTTGATCCATTCTAATTCATTCATACGATCCATTCTAATTCATTCGTCCGATCCATTCTAATTCATTCGCATGAATGTATCCATTCCAATTCATTCGTACGATCCATTCTAATTCATTAATATGATCCATTCTAATTTATTCGTACGATCCATTCTAATTCATTCGTACGATCCATTCTAATTCATTCGTAAGATCCATTCTAATTCATTCGTACAATCCATTCTAATTCATTCGTACGATCCATTCTAATTCATTCGTACAATCCATTCTAATTCATTCGCACGAATGTATCCATTCTAATTCATTCGTACGATCCATTCTAATTCATTAATATGATCCATTCTAATTCATTCGTACGATCCATTCTAATTCATATCCACAAAGGTATCCATTCTAATTCATTCGTACGATCCATTCTAATTCAGGATCGTACGAATGAATTAGAATGGATACATTCGTGCGAAAGAATTAGAATTGATCGTACGAATGAATTAGAATGGATCGTGCGAATGAATTAGAATGGATCGTACGAATGAATTAGAATGGATCGTACGAATGAACTAGAATGGATACATTCATGCGAATGAATTAGAATGGATCGTACGAATGAATTAGAATGGATCTTACGAATGAATTAGAATGGATCGTACGAATGAATTAGAATGGATCGTACGAAAGAATTAGAATGGATACATTCGTGCGAATGAATTAGAATGGATCGGACGAATGAATTAGAATGGATCGTACGAATGAATTAGAATGGATCAAATGAATGAATTAGAATGGTTACATTCATGCGAATGAATTAGAATGGATTGTACGAATGGATTAGAATGGATCGTACGAATGGATTAGAATGGATACATTCGAGCGAATGAATTAGAATGGATCGTACGAATGGATTAGAATGGATCCTACGAATGGATTAGAATGGATACCTTTGTGCAGAATGGATCGTACGAATGAATTAGAATGGATACATTCGTCCACGATCCATTCTAATTCATTCGCACGAATGTATCCATTCTAATTCATTCGTACGATCCATTCTAATTCATTAATATGATCCATTCTAATTCATTCATACGATCCATTCTAATTCATATGCACAAAGGTATCCATTCTAATTCATTCGAACGATCCATTCTAATTCAGGATCGTACGAATGAATTAAATGGATACATTCGTGCGAATGAATTAGAATTGATTGTACGAATGAATTAGAATGGATCGTGCGATTGAATTAGAATGGATCGTACGAATGAATTAGCATAGATCGTACGAATGAACTAGAATGGATACATTCGTGCGAATGAATTAGAATGGATCGTACGAATGAATTAGAATGGATCGTACGAATGAATTAGAATGGATCTTACGAATGAATTAGAATGGATCGTACGAATGAATTAGAATGGATCGTACGAATGAATTAGAATGGATACATTCGTGCGAATGAATTAGAATGGATCGGACGAATGAATTAGAATGGTTCGTACGAATGAATTAGAATGGATCAAATGAATGAATTAGAATGGTTACATTCATGCGAATGAATTAGAATGGATCGTACGAATGGATTAGAATGGATCGTACGAATGGATTAGAATGGATACATTTGAGCGAATGAATTAGAATGGATCGTACGAATGAATTAGAATGGATCGTACGAATGGATTAGAATGGGTCCTACAAATGGATTAGAATGGATACCTTTGTGCATAAGAATTAGAATGGATCGTACGAATGAATTAGAATGGATCATATTAATGAATTAGAATGGATCGTACGAATGAATTAGAATGGATACATTCGTGCGAATAAATTAGAATGGATCGTGCGAATCAATTAGACTGGATCGTGCGAATGAATAAGAATAGATCATACGAATGAATTAGAATGGATCGTATGAATTAATTAGAATGGATACATTCGTGCGAATGAATTAGAATGGATTCTATGAATGAATTAGAATGGATCGTAGGAATGAATTAGAATGGATCATACGAATTAATTAGAATGGATCATACGAATGAATTAGAATGGATCGTACGAATGAATTAGAATGGATCGTACGAATGAATTAGAATGGATACATTCGTGCGAATGAATTAGAATGGATTGTGCGAATGAATAAGAACAGATCGTGCGAATGAATTAGAATGGATCGTACGAATGAATTAGAATGGATCGTGCGAATGAATTAGAATGGATCGTACGAATGAATTAGAATGGATACATTTGTGCGAATGAATTAGAATGGATCGTACGAATGAATTAGAATGGATCGTATGAATGAATTAGAATGGATCGTACGAATGAATTAGAATGGATCGTATGAATGAATTAGAATGGATCGTACGAATGAATTAGAATGGATCGTGCGAATGAATTAGAATGGATCGTACGAATGAATTAGAATGGATCGTACGAATGAACTAGAATGGATACATTCGTGCGAAAGAATTAGAATGGATCGTACGAATGAATTAGAATGGATCGTACGAATGAATTAGAATGGATCTTACGAATGAATTAGAATAGATCGTACGAATGAATTATAATGGATCGTACGAATGAATTAGAATAGATACATTCGTGCGAATGAATTAGAATGGATCGGACGAATGAATTAGAATGGATCGGACGAATGAATTAGAATGGATCGTACGAATGAATTAGAATGGATCGTATGAATAAATTAGAATGGATACATTCGTCCGAATGAATTAGAATGGATCATACGAATGAGTAAGAATGGATTGTACGAATGAAATAGAATAGATTGTACGAATGAATTAGAATGGATCCTACGAATGAATTAGAATAGATCGTGTGAAAGAATTAGAATGGATTGTATGAATGAATTAGAATGGATCGTATGAATGAATTAGAATGGATCGTGCGAATGAATTCGAATGGATCATACGAATTCATTCTAATTCATTCATACAATCCATTCTAATTCTTTCACACGATCTATTCTAATTCATTCGTAGGATCCATTCTAATTCATTCGTACAATCTATTCTATTTCATTCATACAATCCATGCTTACTCATTTGTATGATCCATTCTAATTAATTCGGACGAATGTATCCATTCTAATTTATTCGTACGATCCATTCTAATTCATTCGTACGATCCATTCTAATTCATTCGTCCGATCCATTCTAATTCATTCGCACGAATGTATCCATTCTAATTCATTCGTACGGTCCATTCTAATTCATTCGCACAATCCATTCTATTTCATTCGTACTATCCATTCTTACTCATTCGTATGATCCATTATGGATACATTCGTGCGAATGAATTAGAATGGATCATACGAATGAGTAAGAACGAATGAATTAGAATGGATCATACGAATGAGTAAGAATGGATCGTACGAATGAAATAGAATGGATTGTGCGAATGAATTAGAATGGATCGTACGAATGAATTAGAATGGATCGTGTGAAAGAATTAGAATGGATTGTATGAATGAATTAGAATAGATCGTATGAATGAATTAGAATGGATCGTACGAATGAATTAGAATGGATCGTACGAATGAATTAGAATGGATCGTACGAATGAATTAGAATGGATCGTATGAATGAATTAGAATGGATCTTACGAATGAATTAGAATGGATCGTACGAATGAATTAGAATGGATCGTACGAATAAATTAGAATGGATACATAGAATGGATACATTCGTCCGAATGAATTAGAATGGATCATACGAATGAGTAAGAATGGATCGTACGAATGAAATAGAATAGATTGTACGAAGGAATTAGAATGGATCCTACGAATGAATTAGAATAGATCGTGTGAAAGAATTAGAATGGATTGTATGAATGAATTAGAATGAGTTCGTACGATCCATTCGAATTCATTCGCACGATCCATTCTAATTCATTCATATGATCCATTCTAATTCATTCATACAATCTATTCTAATTCTTTCACACGATCCATTCTAATTCATTCGTAGGATCCATTCTAATTCATTCGTACAATCTATTCTATTTCATTCGTACGATCCATTCTTACTCATTCGTATGATCCAATCTAATTCATTCGGACGAATGTATCCATTCTAATTTATTCGTACGATCCATTCTAATTCATTCGTATGATCCATTCTAATTCATTCGCACGATCCATTCTAATTCATTCGTACGATCCATTCTAATTCATTCATACGATCTATTCTAATTCATTTGTACGATCCATTCTAATTCATTCATACAATCCATTCTAATTCATTCGTACGATCCATTCTAATTCACTCATACGATCCATTCTAATACATTCATACGATCCATTCTAATTCATTTGCACGAATATATCCATTCTAATTCATTCGTACGATCCATTCTAATTCCTTCGTACGATCCATTCTAATTCATTCGTACGATCTATTCTAATTCATTCGTACGATCCATTCTAATTCATTCGTACGATCCATTCTAATTCCTTCGTACGATCCATTCTAATTCATTCGTACGATCCATTCTAATTCATTCGTACAATCTATTCTAATTCATTCGTACGAATGGATACATTCGTGTGAATGAATTAGAATGGATCGTACGAATGAGTAAGAATGGATCGTACGAATGAAATAGAATGGATTGCACGAATGAATTAGAATGGATCGTACGAATGAATTAGAATGGATCGTGTGAAAGAATTAGAATGGATTGTATGAATGAATTAGAATGGATCGTACGAAGGAATTAGAATGGATCGTACGAATGAATTAGAATGGATCGTACGAATGAATTAGAATAGATCGTACGAATGAATTAGAATGGATCGTACGAATGAATTAGAATGGATCGTGTGAAAGAATTAGAATGGATCGTACGAATGAATTAGAATGGATCGTGCGAATGAATTAGAATGGATCGTACGAATGAATTAGAATGGATCGTGCTAATGAATTAGAATTGATCGAACGAATGAACATGGATACATTCGTGCGAATGAATTAGAATGGATCGTACGAATGAATTAGAATGGATCTTACGAATGAATTAGAATGGATCGGACGAATGAATTAGAATGGATCGTATGAATGAATTAGAATAGATCGTACGAATGAATTAGAATGGATACATTTGTGCGAATGAATTAGAATGGATCGGACGAATGAATTCGAATGGATCGTACGAATGAATTAGAATGGATCAAATGAATGAATTAGAATGGTTACATTCAAGCGAATGAATTAGAATGGATCGTACGAATGGATTAGAATGGATTGTACGAATGGATTAGAATTCCTACGATCTATTCTAATTCATTCGCTCGAATGTATCCATTTTAATTCATCCGTACGACCCATTCTAATTCATTCGTATGATCTAATTCATTCGTACGATCCATTCTAATTCATTCGTACGATCGATTCTAATTCATTCGCACTATCCATTCTAATTCATTCGTACGATCCATTCTAATTCATTTGTATGATCCATTCTAATTTATTCGTTCAAATATATCCATTCTAATTCATTCGTACGATCTATTCTAATTCATTCACACGATCCATTCTAATTCATTCGCACGAATGTATCCATTCTAATTCATTTGCATGATCCATTCTAATTCATTCCTATGATCTATTCTAATTCATTCGTACGATCCATTCTAATTCATTCGCTCGAATGTATCCATTCTACTTCATTCGTACGATCTATTCTAATTCGTTTATATGATCCATTCTAATTCGTTCGTATGATCCATTCTAATTCGTTCGTACGATCCATTCTAATTCATTCGTATGATCCATTCTAATTCATTCGTACGATCCATTCTAATTCATTCATACAATCCATTCTAATTCATTCGCACGAATGTATCCATTCTAATCCATTCGTACGATCCATTCTAATCCATTTGTATGATCCATTCTAATTCATTCGCATGAATGTAACCATTCTAATTCATTCATTTGATCCATTCTAATTCATTCGTCCGATCCATTCTAATTCATTCGTCCGATCCATTCTAATTCATTCGCACGAATGTATCCATTCTAATTCATTCGTACGATCCATTCTAATTCATTCGTACGATCCATTCTAATTCATTTGTAAGATCCATTCTAATTCATTCCCACGATCCATTCTAATTTATTCGTACGATCCATTCTAATTAATTCGTACGATCTATTTTAATTCATTCGCACGAATGTAACCATTCTAATTCATTCATA
Organism: Chamaelirium japonicum; assembly: GCA_947650365.1. Lineage (NCBI taxonomy): Eukaryota > Viridiplantae > Streptophyta > Magnoliopsida > Liliales > Melanthiaceae > Chamaelirium > Chamaelirium japonicum. The sequence goes on from OX393550.1 coordinate 91,765,511, forward strand.
CGACTCATTCTAATTCATTCGTATGAGCTATTCTAATTCATTTGTACGATCCATTCTAATTCATTCGTACGATCCATTGTAATTCATTCATACAATCCATTTAGATTCATTCGCACAAATGTATCCATTCAAATTTATTCGTACGATCCAGTCTAATTCATTCGTACGATCCATTCTAATTCATTTGCACGAATATATCCATTCTAATTCTTTCGTACGATGCATTCTAAATCATTTGTACGATCCAATTTAATTCATTCTTACAAATGTATCCATTCTAATTCATTCGTACGATCCATTCTAATTCATTCCTACGATCTATTCAAATTCATTCGCTCGAATGTATCCATTTTAATTCATTCGTATGATCCATTCTAATTCATTTGTACGATCTAATTCATTCGTACGATCCATTCTAATTCATTCGTACGATCGATTCTAATTCATTCGCACTATCCATTCTAATTCATTCGTACGATCCACTCTAATTCATTCGTATGATCCATTCTAATTTATTCGTTCAAATATATCCATTCTAATTCATTCGTATGATCCATTCTAATTCATTCGCACGATCCATTCTAATTCATTCGCACGAATGTATCCATTCTAATTCATTTGCACGATCCATTCTAATTCATTCCTATGATCTATTCTAATTCATTCGTACGATCCATTCTAATTCATTCTAATTCATTCGTACGATTCATTCTACGATCCATTCTAATTCATTCGTATATTCCATTATAATTCATTAGCACGATCCATGCTAATAAATTAGAATGGATCGTACGATCCAATCTAATTCATTCATACGATCCATTCTTACTCATTCGTATGATCCATTCTAATTCAATCGTATGATCCATTCTAATTCCTTCGTACGATCCATTCTAATTCATTCGTACGATCCATTCTAATTCATTCGTACGATCCATTCTAATTCCTTCGTACGATCCATTCTAATTCATTCGCGCAATCTATTCTAATTCATTCGTACGATCCATTCTAATTTATTCGTCCGATCCATTCTAATTCATTCATACAATCCATTCTAATTTATTCGCACGAATGTATCAATTCTAATTCATTCGTACGATCCATTCTAATTCATTCGCACAATCTATTCTAATTCATTCATACGATCCATTCTAATTCATTCGCACGAATGTATCCATTATAATTCATTCATACGATCCATTCTACTTCATTCGTACTATCCGTTCTAATTCACTCATACGATCCATTCTAATTCATTCATACGATCCATTCTAATTCATTTGCACGAATATATCCATTCTAATTCATTCGTACGATCCATTCTAATTCCTTCGTACGATCCATTCTAATTCCTTCGTATGATCCATTCTAATTCCTTCGTACGATCCATTCTATTTCATTCGTATGATCCATTCTAATTCCTTCGTACGATCCATTCTAATTCCTTCGTATCCATTCTAATTCACTCATACGATCCATTCTAATTCATTCATACGATCCATTCTAATTCATTCAAACAATCCATTCTAATTCATTCGCACGAATGTATCCATTCTAATTCATTCGTACGATCAGTTCTAATTCATTCACAAAATCTATTCTAATTCATTCATACGATCCATTCTAATTCATTCACACGAATGTATCCATTCCAATTCATTCATACGATCCATTCTAATTCATTCGTACGACCTATTCTAATTCACTCATACGATCCATTCTAATACATTCATACGATCCATTCTAATTCATTGCACGAATATATCCATTCTAATTCATTCGTACGATCCATTCTAATTCCTTCGTACGATCCATTCTAATTCATTCGTACGATCCATTCTAATTCATTCGTACGATCCATTCTAATTCCTTCGTACGATCCATTCTAATTCATTCTTACGATCCATTCTAATTCATTCATACAATACATTCTAATTCTTTCACACGATCCATTCTAATTCATTCGTACGATCCATTCTAATTCATTCGTGCAATCCATTCTTTTTCATTCGTACGATCCATTCTAATCCCTTCGTACGATCCATTCTAATTCATTCGTACGATCAGTTCTAATTCATTCACAAAATCTATTCTAATTCATTCATACGATCCATTCTAATTCATTCACACGAATGTATCCATTCTAATTCATTCATACGATCCATTCTAATTCATTCGTACGACCCATTCTAATTCACTCATACGATCCATTCTAATGCATTCATACGATCCATTCTAATTCATTTGCACGAATATATCCATTCTAATTCATTCTAACGATCCATTCTAATTCCTTCGTACGATCCATTCTAATTCATTCGTACGATCCATTCTAATTCCTTCGTACGATCCATTCTAATTCATTCGTACGATCCATTCTAATTCATTCATACAATCCATTCTAATTCTTTCACACGATCCATTCTAATTCATTCGTACGATCCATTCTAATTCATTCGTGCAATCCATTCTTTTTCATTCGTACGATCCATTCTAATTCCTTCGTACGATCCATTCTAATTCATTCGTACGATCCATTCTAATTCATTCATACAATCCATTCTAATTCTTTCACACGATCCATTCTAATTCATTCGTACGATCCATTCTAATTCATTCGTGCAATCCATTCTAATTCATTCGTGCAATCCATTCTAATTCATTCGTAGAATAGATTGTACGAATGAATTAGAAAGGATCGTACGAATGAATTAGAATGGATCGTACGAAGGAATTAAAATGGATCGTACGAATAAATTAGAATGGATACATTCGTGCGAATGAATTAGAATGGATTGTGCGAATGAATTAGAATGGATCGTACGAATGAATTAGAATAGATCGTACGAATGAATTAGAATGGATACATTCTTGCGAATGAATTAGAATGGATCGGACGAATGAATTAGAATGGATCGTACGAATGAATTAGAATGGATCATACGAATGAATTAGAATTGATCGTATGAATGAATTAGAATGGATAGATTCGTGCGAATGAATTAGAATTGATCGTACGAATGAATTAGAATGGATCGTGCGAATGAATTATAGTGGATCGTACGAATGAATTAGAATGGATCGTACGAATGAACTAGAATGGATACATTCGTGCGAATGAATTAGAATGGATCGTAAGAATGAATTAGAATGGATTGTACGAATGAATTAGAATGGATCTTACGAATGAATTAGAATGGATCGTACGAATGAATTAGAATGGATCGTACGAATGAATTAGAATGGATACATTCGTGCGAAAATGAATTAGAATGGATCGGACGAATGAATTAGAATGGATCGTACGAAAGAATTAGAATGGATCAAATGAATGAATTAGAATGGTTACATTCATGCGAATAAATTAGAATGGATCGTACGAATTGATTAGAATGGATCGTACGAATGGATTAGAATGGATACATTCGAACGAATGAATTAGAATGGATCGTACGAATGAATTAGAATGGATCGTACGAATGGATTAGAATGGATCCTACGAATGGATTAGAATGGATACCTTTGTGCATATGAATTAGAATGGATCGTACGAATGAATTAGAATGGATCATATTAATGAATTAGAATGGATCGTACGAATGAATTAGAATGGATACATTCGTGCACGATCCATTCTAATTCATTCGCACGAATGTATCCATTCTAATTCATTCGTACGATCCATTCTAATTCATTAATGTGATCCATTCTAATTCATTCGTACGATCCATTCTAATTCATATGCACAAAGGTATACATTCTAATTCATTCGTACGATCCATTCTAATTCAGGATCGTACGAATGAATTAGAATGGATACATTCGTGCGAATGAATTAGAATTGATCGTACGAATGAATTAGAATGGATCGTGCGAATGAATTAGAATGGATCGTACGAATGAATTAGAATGGATCGTACTAATGAACTAGAATGGATACATTCATGCGAATGAATTAGAATGGATCGTACGAATGAATTAGAATGGATCGTACGAATGAATTAGAATGGATCTTACGAATGAATTAGAATGGATCGTACGAATGAATTAGAATGGATCGTACGAATGAATTAGAATGGATACATTCGTGCGAATGAATTAGAATGGATCGGACGAATGAATTAGAATGGATCATACGAATGAATTAGAATGGATCAAATGAATGAATTAGAATGGTTACATTCATGAGAATGAATTAGAATGGATCGTACGAATGGATTAGAATGGATCGTACGAATGGATTAGAATGGATACATTCGAGCGAATGAATTAGAATGGATCGTACGAATGAATTACAATGGATCGTACGAATGGATTAGAATGGATCCTACGAATGGATTAGAATGGATACCTTTGTGCATATGAATTAGAATGGATTGTACGAATGAATTAGAATGGATCATATTAATGAATTAGAATGGATCGTACGAATGAATTAGAATGGATACATTCGTGCGAATGAATTAGAATGGATCGTGCGAATCAATTAGACTGGATCGTGCGAATGAATAAGAATAGATCATACAAATGAATTAGAATGGATCGTACGAATTAATTAGAATGGATACATTCGTGCGAATGAATTAGTATGGATTGTATGAATGAATTAGAATGGATCGTACGAATGAATTAGAATGGATCATACGAATTAATTAGAATGGGTCATACGAATGAATTAGAATGGATCGTACGAATGAATTATAATGGATCGTACGAATGAATTAGAATGGATACATTCGTGCAAATGAATTAAAATGGATTGTGCGAATGAATAAGAACAGATCGTGCGAATGAATTAGAATGGATCGTACGAATGAATTAGAATGGATCGTGTGAATGAATTAGAATGGATCGTACGAATGAATTAGAATGGATACATTTGTGCGAATGAATTAGAATGGATCGTACGAATGAATTAGAATGGATCGTATGAATGAATTAGAATAGATTGTACGAATGAATTAGAATGGATCGTGCGAATGAATTAGAATAGATCGTACGAATGAATTAGAATGGATTGTACGAATGAACTAGAATGGATACATTCGTGCGAATGAATTAGAATGGATCGTACGAATGAATTAGAATAGATCGTACGAATGAATTAGAATGGATCTTACGAATGAATTAGAATGGATCATACGAATGAATTAGAATGGATCGTACGAATGAATTAGAATGGATACATTCGTGCGAATGAATTAGAATGGATCGGACGAATGAATTAGAATGGATCGTACGAATGAATTAGAATGGATCGTACGAATGAATTAGAATGGATCGTACGAATAAATTAGATTGGATACATTCGTCCGAATGAATTAGAATGGATCATATGAATGAGTAAGAATGGATCGTACGAATGAAATAGAATAGATTATACGAATGAATTAGAATGGATCCTACAAATGAATTAGAATGGATCGTGTGAAAGAATTAGAATGGATTGTATGAATGAATTAGAATGGATCGTATGAATGAATTAGAATGGATCGTGCGAATGAATTCGAATGGATCGTACGAATTCATTCTAATTCATTTATACAATCCATTCTAATTCTTTCACACGATCCATTCCAATTCATTCGTACGTTCCATTCTAATTCATTAGCACGATCCATGCTAATTCATTCGTTCGATCAATTCTAATTCATTAGCATGATCCATTCTAATTCATTCGTACGATCCATTCTAATTCATTCGCACGATCCATTCTAATTCATTCATAGGATCCATTCTAATTCATTCATACGATCTATTCTAATTCATCCGCTCGAATGTATCCATTCTAATTCATTCGCACGAATGTATCCATTCTAATTCATTCGTACGATCCATTCTAATTCATTCGTACGATCCATTCTAATTCATTCATACGATCTATTCTAATTCATTCATACAATCCATTCTAATTCTTTCACACGATCCATTCTAATTCATTCGTAGGATCCATTCTAATTCATTCGTACAATCTATTCTATTTCATTCGTACGATCCATTCTAATTCATTCATACGATCCATTCTAATTCATTCATAGGATCCATTCTAATTCATTCTTACTCATTGGTACGATCCATTCCAATTCACTCGCACGAATGTATCCATTCTAATTCATTCGTACGAATCCATTCTAATTCATTCGTACAATCCATTCTATTTCATTCGTACGATCCATTCTTACTCATTCGTATGATCCATTCTAATTCATTCGCACGAATGTATCCATTCTAAATCATTCGTACGATCCATTCTAATTCATTCGTACGATCCATTCTAAATCATTCGTACAATCCATTCTATTTCATTCGTACGATCCATTCTAATTCATTAGCACGATCCATTCTAATTCATTCGTACGATGCATTCAAATTCATTCGCCCGATCCATTCTAATTCATTCGTACAATCCATTCTATTTCTTTAATAAGATCCATTCTTACTCATTCGTATGATCCATTCTAATTCATTCGCACGAATGTATCCATTCTAATCCATTCATACGATCCATTCTAATCCATTCGTACAATCCATTCTAATTCATTCGCATGAATGTAACCATTCTAATTCATTCATTTGATCCATTCTATTTCATTCGTACGATCCATTCTAATTCATTCGTCCGATCCATTCTAATTCATTCGCACGAATGTATCCATTCTAAACCATTCATAGGATCCATTCTAATTTATTCGTACGATCCATTCTAATTCATTCGTAAGATCCATTCTAATTCATTCGTACGATCCTTTCTAATCCATTCGTACGATCCATTCTTACTCATTCGTATGATCCTTTATGGATACATTCGTGCGAATGAATTAGAATGGATCATACGAATGAGTAAGAATGGATCGTACGAATGAAATAGAATGGATTGTGCGAATGAATTAGAATGGATCGTACGAATGAATTAGAATGGATCGTGTGAAAGAATTAGAATTGCGAATGAATTAGAATGGATACATTTGTGCGAATGAATTAGAATGGATCGTACGAATGAATTAGAATGGATCGTACGAATGAATTAGAATGGATCGTGTGAATGAATTAGAATGGATCGTACGAATGAATTAGAATGGATCGTACGAATGAACTAGAATGGATACATTCGTGCGAATGAATTAGAATGGATCGTACAAATGAATTAGAATGGAACGTACGAATGAATTAGAATGGATCTTACGAATGAATTAGAATGGATCGTACGAATGAATTAGAATGGATCGTACGAATGAATTAGAATGGATCGTACGAATAAATTAGAATGGATCGTATGAATGGTTTAGAATGGATACATTCGTGTGAATGAATTAGAATGGATCGGACGAATGAATTAGAATGGATCGTACGAATGAATTAGAATGGATCAAATGAATGAATTAGAATGGTTACATTCATGCGAATGAATTAGAATGGATCGTACGAATGGATTAGAATGGATCGTACGAATTGATTAGAATGGATACATTCGTGCGAATGAATTAGAATGGATCATACGAATGAGTAAGAATGGATCGTACGAATGAAATAGAATGGATTGTACGAATGAATTAGAATGGATCGTGCGAATGAATTTGAATGGATCGTACGAATGAATTAGAATGGATCGTGCTAATGAATTAGAATTGATCGTACGAATGAAATAGAATGGATTGTACGAATGATTTAGAATGGATCGTACGAATGAATTAGAATGGATCGTACGAATGATTTAGAATGGATACATTCGTGCGAATGAATTAGAATGGATCATACGAATGAGTAAGAATGGATCATACGAATGAAATAGAATGTATTGTACGAGTGAAATAGAATGGGTTCGTACGAATGAATTAGAATGGATACATTCGTGCGAATGAATTAGAATGGATCGTATGAATGAATTAGAATAGATTGTGCGATCGTACGATCCATTCTAATTCATTCGTATGATCCATTCTAATTGATTCGTAAGATCCATTCTAATTCATTCGTACGATCCATTCTAATTCATTCGTACGATCCATTCTAATTCATTCGCATGAATGTATCCATTCTAGTTCATTCGTACGATCGATTCTAATTCATTCGTACGATCCATTCTAATTCATTCGCACGATCCATTCTAATTCGTTCGTACGATCAATTCTATTTCATTCGCACGAATATATCCATTCTAATTCATTCGTACGATCCTGAATTAGAATGGATCGTACGAATGAATTAGAATGGATCGTACGAAAGAACTTGAATGGATACATTCGTGCGAATGAATTAGAATGGATCGTACGAATGAATTAGAATGGATCGTACGAATGAATTAGAATGGATCATACGAATGAATTAGAATGGATCATACGAATGAGTAAGAATGGATCGTACGAATGAAATAGAATGGATTGTACGAATGAATTAGAATGGATCGTACGAATGAATTAGAATGGATCGTGTGAAAGAATTAGAATGGATTGTATGAATGAATTAGAATGGATCATATGAATGAATTAGAATGGATCGTGCGAATGAATTCGAATGGATCGTACGAATGAATTAGAATGGATCGTACGAATGAATTAGAATGGATACATTCGTGCGAATGAATTAGAATAGATACATTCGTGCGAAAGAATTAGAATAGATCGTATGAATGAATTAGAATGGATCCTATGAATGAATTAGAATGGATCGTGCGAATGAATTAGAATGGATCGTACGAATGAATTAGAATGGATCGAGCTAATGAATTAGAATTGATCGAACGAATGAATTAGCATGGATCGTGCTAATGAATTAGAATGGAACGTACGAATGAATTAGAATGGATCATACGAATGATCCATTCTAATTCATTCGTACGATCTATTCTAATTCATTCATACAATGCATTCTAATTCTTTCACACGATCCATTCTAATTCATTCGTACGATCCATTCTAATTCATTCGTACAATCCATTCTATTTCATTTGTACGATCCATTCTTACTCATTCGTATGATCCATTCTAATTCATTCGTACGATCCATTCTAATTCATTTGTACTATCCATTCTAATTCATTCGTACAATCCATTCTATTTCATTCGTACGATCCATTCTTACTCATTCGTATGATCCATTCTAATTCCTTCGGACGAATGTATCCATTCTAATTTATTTGTACGACCCATTCTAATTCATTCGTACGATCCATTCTAATTCATTCGTACGATCAATTCTAACTCATTCGTATGATCCATTCTAATTCATTCGTACGATCCATTCTAATTCATTTGTACGATCCATTCTAATTCATTCGCACAATCTATTCTAATTCATTCGTACGATCCATTCTAATTCATTCGTACGATCGTACGAATGAATTAGAATGGATCGTACGGAATGAATTAGAATGGATTGTATCAATGAATTAGAATGGATACATTCGTGTGAATGAATTAGAATGGATCATACGAATGAGTAAGAATGGATCGTACGAATGAAATAGAATGGATTGTACGAATGAATTAGAATGGCTAGTACAAATGAATTAGAATGGATCGTACGAATGAATTAGAATGGATCATACAAATGAGTAAGAATGGATCGTACAAATGAAATAGAATGGATTGTACGAATGAATTAGAATGGATCGTACGAAGGAATTAGAATGGATCGTGTGAAAGAATTAGAATGCATTGTATGAATGAATTAGAATGGATCGTATGAATGAATTAGAATGGATCGTGCGAATGAATTCGAATGGATCGCATGATCCATTCGAATAGAATGGATCGTATGAATGAATTAGAATGGATCGGGCGAATGAATTAGAATGGATTGTAGGAATGAATTAGAATGGATCGTATGAATGAATTAGAATGGATCGTATGAATGAATTAGAATGGATCGTGCGAATGAATTAGAATGGATCGTACGAATGAATTAGAATGGATTGTACGAATGAATTAGAATGGATCATACGAATGAATTAGAATGGATCATACGAATGAGTAAGAATGGATCGTACGAATGAAATAGAATGGATTATACGAATGAATTAGAATGGATACATTCATGCGAATGAATTAGAATGGATCGGACGATTGAATTAGAATGGATCGTACGATTCATTCTAATTCATTCGTACGATCCATTCTAATACATTCGTACGATTCCTGCTAATTCATTCGCACGATCCATTCTAATTCATTCGTACGAATGTATCCATTCTAATTCATTCGTACGATCCATTCTAATTCATTAATATGATCCATTCTAATTCATTCGTCCGATCCATTCTAATTCATTCGCACGAATGTATCCATTCTAATTCATTCGTACGATCCATTCTAATTCATTCATACGATCCATTCTAATTCATTCGTAAGATCCATTCTAATTCATTCGTACGATCCATTCTAATTCATTCGTACGATCCATTCTAATTCATTCGCACGAATGTATCCATTCTAATTCATTCGTACGATCCATTCTAATTCATTCGTACGATCCATTCTAATTCATTCACACGATCCATTCTAATTCATTCGTACGATCCATTCTAATTCATTCATACGATCCATTCTAATTCAGTCGTACGATCCATTCTAATTCATTCGCACAAATGTATCCATTCTAATTCATTTGTACGATCCATTCTAATTCATTCGCACGATCCATTCTAATTCATTCGTAAGATTCATTCTATTTCTTTTACACGATCCATTCTAATTCATTCGTACGATCCATTCTAATTCATTAGCACGATCCATTCTAATTCATTCGTACGATCCATTCTAATTCATTCATACGATCCATTCTAATTCATTCGTACGATCCATTCTAATTCATTCGCACAAATGTATCCATTCTAATTCATTCGTACGATCTATTCTAATTCATTCGCACGATCCATTCTAATTCATTCGTACGATCCATTCTAATTCATTCGTACGATCCATTCTAATTCATTCGTATGATCCATTCTAATTAATTTGTATGATCCATTCTAATTCATTTGTACGATCCATTCTAATTCATTCATACAATCCATTCTAATTCATTCGCACGAATGTATCCATTCTAATTAATTCGTATGATCCATTCTAATTCATTCGTATGATCTATTCTTATTCATTCGCACGATCCAGTCTAATTGATTCGCAAGATCCATTCTAATTCATTCGCACGAATGTTTCAATTCTAATTCATTCGTACGATCCATTCTAATTCATTAGTATGATCCATTCTAATTCATTTGTACGATCCATTCTAATTCATATGCACAAAGGTATCCATTCTAATTCATTCGCACGAAAGAATTAGAATGGATTGTATGAAAGAATTAGAATGGATCGTGCGAATGATTTAGAATGGATCGTAATAAGGAATTAGAATGGATCGTACGAAGGAATTAGAATGGATCATACGAATGAGTAAGAATGGATCGTACGAATGAAATAGAATAGATTGTACGAATGAATTAGAATGGATCCTACGAATGAATTAGAATGGATCGTGTGAAAGAATTAGAATGGATTGTCTGAATGAATTAGAATGGATCGTATGAATGAATTAGAATGGATCGTGCGAATAAATTCGAATGGATCGTACGAATTCATTCTAATTCATTCATACAATCCATTCTAATTCTTTCACACGATCCATTCTAATTCATTCGTACGTTTCATTCTAATTCATTAGCACGATCCATGCTAATTCATTCATTCGATCAATTCTAATTCATTAGCACGATCCATTCTAATTCATTCATACGATCTATTCTAATTTTTTCGCATGAATGTATCCATTCTAATTCATTTGCACGAATGTATCCATTCTAATTCATTCGTACGATCCATTCTAATTCATTTGTACGATCCATTCTAATTCATTCGTACGATCCATTCTAATTCATTCATACGATCTATTCTAATTCATTCATACAATCCATTCTAATTCTTTCACACGATCCATTCTAATTCATTCGTACGATCCATTCTAATTCATTCGCACAATCCATTCTATTTCATTCGTACAATCCATTCTTACTCATTGGTACGATCCATTCTAATTCATTCGCACAATCCATTCTATTTCATTCGTACGATCCATTCTTACTCATTGGTACGATCCATTCTAATTCATTCGCATGAATGTATCCATTCTAATTCATTCGTACGAATCAAGTCTAATTCATTCATACAATCCATTCTATTTCATTCGTACGATCCATTCTTACTCATTCGTATGATCCATTCTAATTCATTCGCACGAATGTATCCATTCTAAATCATTCGTACGATCCATTCTAATTCATTCGTACGATCCATTCTAAATCATTCGTACAATCCATTCTATTTCATTCGTACGATCAATTCTAATTCATTAGCACGATCCATTCTAATTCATTCGTACGATCCATTCAAATTCATTCGCACGATCCATTCTAATTCATTCGTACAATCCATTCTATTTCATTCGTCCGATCCATTCTTACTCATTCGTATGATCCATTCTAATTCATTCGCACGAATGTATCCATTCTAATCCATTCGTACGATCCATTCTAATCCATTCGTACGATCCATTCTAATTCATTCGCATGAATGTAACCATTCTAATTCATTCATTTGATCCATTCTAATTCATTCGTACGATCCATTGTAATTCATTCGTCCGATCCATTCTAATTTATTCGCACGAATGTATCAATTCTAAACCATTCATACGATTCATTCTAATTTATTCGTACGATCCATTCTAATTCATTCGTAAGATCCATTCTAATTCATTTGTACGATCCATTCTAATTCATTCGTACGATCCATTCTAATTCATTCGTAAGATCCATTCTAATTCATTCGTACGATCCATTCTAATTCATTCGTACGATCCATTCTAATTCATTCGCACAAATGTATCCATTCTAGTTCATTCGTACGATCCATTCTAATTCATTCGTACGATCCATTCTAATTCATTCGCACGATCCATTCTAATTCATTCGTATGATCCATTCTAATTCATTCATACGATCCATTCTAATTCATTCGTACGATCCATTCTAATTCATTCGCACAAATGTATCCATTCTAATTCATTCGTACGATCCATTCTAATTCATTCGCACGATCCATTCTAATTCATTCGTACGATCCATTCTAATTCTTTCACACGATACATTCTAATTCATTCGTACGATCCATTCTAATTCATTCGCACGATCCATTCTAATTCATTCGTACGATCCATTCTAATTCATTCGCACGATCTGTTCTTATTCATTCGCACAATCCATTCTAATTCATTCGCACGAATGTATCCATTCTAATTCATTCGTACGACCCTTTCTAATTCATTCGTACGATCCATTCTAATTCATTCGTATGATCCATTCTAATTAATTCGTATAATCCATTCTAATTCATTCGTACGATCCATTCTAATTCATTCATACAATCCATTCTAATTCATTCGTACGATCCATTCTAATTCACTCATACAATCCATTCTAATACATTCATACGATCCATTCTAATTCATTTGCACGAATATATCCATTCTAATTCATTCGTACGATCCATTCTAATTCCTTCGTACAATCCATTCTAATTCATTCGTACGATCTATTCCAATTCATTCGTACGATCCATTCTAATTCATTCGTACGATCCATTCTAATTCCTTCGTACGATCCATTCTAATACATTTGTACGATCCATTCTAATTCATTCGTACAATCTATTCTAATTCATTCGTACGAATGGATACATTCATACGAATGGATACATTCGTGTGAATGAATTAGAATGGATCGTACGAATGAGTAAGAATGGATCGTACGAATGAAATAGAATGGATTGCACGAATGAATTAGAATGGATCGTACGAATGAATTAGAATGGATCGTGTGAAAGAATTAGAATGGATTGTATGAATGAATTAGAATGGATCGTACGAATGAATTAGAATGGATCGTACGAAGGAATTAGAATGGATCGTACGAATGAATTAGAATGGATCGTACGAATGAATTAGAATAGATCGTACGAATGAATTAGAATGGATCGTATGAAGGAATTAGAATGAATCGTACGAATGAATTAGAATGGATATATTCGTGCAACTGAATTAGAATGGATCGTATGAATGTATTAGAATGGATCGTATGAGTGAATTAGAATGGATCGTACGAATGAATTAGAATGGCTCGTATGAATGAATTAGAATGGATACATTCGTGTGAATGAATTAGAATGGATCGTATGAATGAATTAGAATAGATTTTGTGAATGAATTAGAACTGATCGTACGAATGAATTAGAATGGATACATTCGTGCGAATGAATTAGAATGGATTGTATGAATGAATTAGAATGGATCATACGAATGAATTAGAATGGATCGTATGAGTGAATTAGAATGGATACGAAGGAATTAGAATGGATCGTACGAAGGAATTAGAATGGATCGTACGAAGGAATTAGAATGGATCGTACGAAGGAATTAGAATGGATCGTACGAAGGAATTAGAATGGATCGTACGAATGAATTAGAATGGATATATTCGTGCAAATGAATTAGAATGGATCGTATGAATGAATTAGAATGGATCGTATGAGTGAATTAGAACGGATGGTACGAATGAAGTAGAATGGGTCGTATGAATGAATTAGAATGGATACATTCGTGCGAATGAATTAGAATGGATCGTATGAATGAATTAGAATAGATTGTGCGAATGAATTAGAATTGATCGTACGAATGAATTAGAATGGATACATTCGTGCGAATAAATTAGAATGGATTGTATGAATGAAATAGAATGGATCGTACGAATGAATTAGAATGGATCGTACGAATGAATTAGAATAGATTGCTCGAATGAATTAGAATGGATCGTACGAATGAATTTGAATGGATCGTACGAAGGAATTAGAATGGATCGTACGAATGAATTAGAATGGATCGTACGAATGAATTAGAATGGATCGTACGAAGGAATTAGAATGGATCGTATGAATGAATTAGAATGGATCGTACGATTGAATTAGAATGGATCATACAAATGAGTAAGAATGGATCATATGAATGAATTAGATTGGATCGTATGATCCATTCTAATTCATTAGCATGGATCGTGCTAATGAATTAGAATGGAATATACGAATGAATTAGAATGGATCGTAGAATGGATCGTACGAATGAATTAGAATGGATCGTACGAATGAATTAGAATAGATCATAGGAATGAATTAGAATGGATCGTGCAAATGAATTAGAATGGATACATTCGTGTGAATGAATTAGAATGGATCGTGCGAATGAATTAGAATGGATCGTACGAATGAATTAGAATGGATATATTTGAACGAATAAATTTGAATGGATCATACGAATGAATTAGAATGGATCGTACGAATGATGTAGAATGGATAGTGTGAATGAATTAGAATCGATCGTACGAATGAATTAGAATGGATCGTACGAATGAATTAGAATGGATCATACGAATGAGTAAGAATGGATCGTACGAATGAATTAGAATGGATCGTACGAATGAATTAGAATAGATCGTACGAATAAATTAGAATGGATACATTCGTCCGAATGAATTAGAATGGATCATACGAATGAGTAAGAATAGATCGTACGAATGAAATAGAATAGATTGTACGAATAAATTAGAATGGATCCTAGTACGATCCATTCTAATTCATTCGTACGATCCATTCTAATTCATTCATACAATCCATTCTAATTCTTTCACACGATCCATTCTAATTCATTCGTACGATCCATTCTAATTCATTCGTGCAATCCATTCTATTTCATTCGTACGATCCATTCTTACTCATTCGTACGATCCATTCTAATTCATTCACACGAATGTATCCATTCGTACGAATGAATTAGAATAGATTGTACGAATGAATTAGAATGGATCGTACGAATGAATTAGAATGGATCATACGAAGGAATTAGAATGGATCGTACGAATGAATTAGAATGGATCGTACGAATGAATTAGAATGGATCGTACGAAGGAATTAGAATGGATCGTACGAATGAATTAGAATGGATCGTGTGAAAGAATTAGAATGGATTGTATGAATAAATTAGAATAGATCGTATGAATGAATTAGAATGGATCGTACGAATGAATTAGAATGGATCGTACGAATGAATTAGAATGGATACATTCGTGCGAATGAATTAGAATGGATACATTCGTGCGAAAGAATTAGAATAGATCGTATGAATGAATTAGAATGGATCCTATGAATGAATTAGAATGGATCGTGCGAATGAATTAGAATGGATCGTACGAATGAATTAGAATGGATCGTGCTAATGAATTAGAATTGATCGAACGAATGAATTAGCATGGATCGTGCTAATGAATTAGAATGGAACATACGAATGAATTAGAATGGATCGTGTGAAAGATTTAGAATGGATTGTATGAATTAATTAGAATGAATTCGTACGATCTATTCGAATTCATTCGCACGATCCATTATAATTCATTCATACGATCCATTCTAATTCATTCGTACGATCCATTCTAATTCATTTGCACAAATGTATCTATTCTAATTCATTCGTACGATCCATTCTAATTCATTCGCACGATCCATTCTAATTCATTCGTACGATCCATTCTAATTTATTAGCACGATCCATTATACTTCATTCGTTCGATCAATTCTAATTCATTAGCACGATCCATTCTAATTCATTCGTACGATCCATTCGAATTCATTCGCACAAATGTATCCATTCTAATTCATTCGTACGATCCATTCTAATTCATTCGCACGATCCATTCTAATTCATTCGTACGATCCATTCTAATTCTTTCACATGATCCATTCTAATTCATTTGTACGATCCATTCTAATTCATTCCCACGATCTATTCTAATTTATTCGTACGATCCATTCTAATTCATTCGTACAATCTATTCTAATTCTTTCGCACGAATGTAACCATTCTAATTCATTCGTACGATCCATTCTAATTCATTCGCACGATCCATTCTAATTCATTCGTACGATCTATTCTAATTCATTCATACGATCCATTCTAATTCATTCGTACGATCCATTCTAATTCATTCGCACAAATGTATCCATTCTAATTCAGTCGTACGATCCATTCTAATTCATTCGCACGATCCATTCTAATTCATTCCTACAATCCATTCTAATTCTTTCACATGATCCATTCTAATTCATTCGTAGGATCCATTCTAATTCATTCGTACAATCTATTCTATGTCATTCGTACGATCCATTCTTACTCATTCGTATGATTCATTCTAATTCATTCGGACGAATGTATCCATTCTAATTTATTCGTACGATCCATTCTAATTCATTCATACGATCCATTCTAATTCATTCGTACGATCCATTCTAATTCATTCGTCCGATCCATTCTTATTCATTCGCACGAATGTATCCATTCTAATTCATTTGTACGATCCATTCTAATTCATTCGTACGATCCATTCTAATTCATTCGTAAGATCCATTCTAATTCATTTGTACGATCCATTCTAATTCATTCGTACGATCCATTCTAATTCATTCGCACGAATGTATCCATTCTAGTTCATTCGTACGATCCATTCTAATTCATTCGTACTATCCATTCTAATTCATTCGCACGATCCATTCTAATTCATTCGTACGATCCATTCTAATTCATTCATACGATCCATTCTAATTCATTCGTACGATCCATTCTAATTCATTCGCACAAATGTATCCATTCTAATTCATTCGTACGATCCATTCTAATTCATTCGTACGATCCATTCTAATTCATTCGTACGATCCATTCTAATTCATTCGTACGATCCATTCTTACTCATTCGTACGATCCATTCTAATTCCTTCGTACGATCGATTCTAATTCGTTCGTACGATCCATTCTAATTCATTCGCACGATCCATTCTAATTCTTTCATACAATCCATTCTAATTCTTTCATGCGAATGAATTAGAATGGATACCTTTGTGCATATGAATTAGAATGGATCGTACGAATGAATTAGAACGGATCATATTAATGAATTAGAATGGATCGTACGAATGAATTAGAATGGATACATTCGTGCGAATGAATTAGAATGGATCTTGCGAATCAATTAGACTGGATCGTGCGAATGAATAAGAATAGATCATACGAATGAATTAGAATAAATCATACGAATTAATTAGAATGGATACATTCGTGCGAATGAATTAGAATGGATTGTATGAATTAATTAGAATGGATCGTACGAATGAATTAGAATGGATCATACGAATTAATTAAATGGATCATACGAATTAATTAGAATGGCTCGTATGAATGAATTAGAATGGATCGTACGAATGAATTAGAATGGATCGTACAAATGAATTAGAATGGATCGTGCGAATGAATTAGAATGGATCGTACGAATGAATTAGAATGGATACATTTGTGCGAATGAATTATAATGGATCGTACAAATGAATTAGAATGGATCGTATGAATGAATTAGAATGGATCGTACGAATGAATTAGAATGGATCGTGCGAATGAATTAGAATGGATCGTATGAATGAATTAGAATGGATCGTGTGAAAGAATTAGAATAGATCGTACGAATGAATTAGAATGGATCGTGCGAATGAATTAGAATGGATCGTACGAATGAATTAGAATGGATACATTTGTGCGAATGAATTAGAATGGATCGTACGAATGAATTAGAATGGATCTAGAATGGATCGTACGAATGAATTAGAATGGATCGTGCGAATGAATTAGAATGGATCGTACGAATGAATTAGAATGGATCGTACGAATGAACTAGAATGGATACATTCGTGCGAATGAATTAGAATGGATCGTACGAATGAATTAGAATGGATACATTCGTGCGAATGAATTAGAATGGATCGGACGAATGAATTAGAATGGATCGTACGAATGAATTAGAATGGATCGTACGAATAAATTAGAATGGATACATTCGTCCGAATGAATTAGAATGGATCATATGAATGAGTAAGAATGGATCGTACGAATGAAATAGAATAGATTGTACGAATGAATTAGAATGGATTCGTACGAATGAATTAGAATGGATACATTCGTGCGAATGAATTAGAATGGATCGTACCAATGAGTAAGAATGGATCGTACGAATGAAATATAATGGATTGTGCGAATGAATTAGAATGGATCGTACGAATGAATTAGAATGGATCGTGTGAAAGAATTAGAATGGATTGTATGAATGAATTAGAATAGATCGTAATGGATACATTCGTGCGAATGAATTAGAATGGATCGTATGTACGAATGAATTAGAATAGATACATTCGTGGAATGAATTAGAATGGATCGTACGAATGAATTAGAATGGATCGTCCGAATGAATTAGAATGGATCGTACAATTAAATTAGAATGGATCGTACGAATCGATTAGAATGGATCCTACGAATGGATTAGAATGGATACCTTTGTGCATATGAATTAGAATGGATCGTACGAATGAATTAGAATGGATCATATGAATGAATTAGAATGGATCGTGCGAATGAATTCGAATGGATTGTACGAATTCATTCTAATTCATTCATACAATCCATTCTAATTCTTTCACACGATCCATTCTAATTCATTCGTACGTTCCATTCTAATTCATTAGCACGATCCATGCTAATTCATTCGTTCGATCAATTCTAATTCATTAGCACGATCCATTCTAATTCATTCGTACGATCCATTCTAATTCATTCGCACGTTCCATTCTAATTCATTCATAGGATCCATTCTAATTCATTCATACGATCTATTCTAATTCTTTCGCACGAATGTATCCATTCTAATTCATTCGCACGAATGTATCCATTCTAATTCATTCGTACGATCCATTCTAATTCATTCGTACGATCCATTCTAATTCATTCGTTAGATCCATTCTAATTCATTCGTACGATCTATTCTAATTCATTCATACAATCAATTCTAATTCTTTCACACGATCTATTCTAATTCATTCGTACGATCCATTCTAATTCATTCGCACAATCCATTCTATTTCATTCGTACGATCCATTCTTACTCATTGGTATGATCCATTCTAATTCATTCGCACGAATGTATCCATTCTAATTCATTCGTACGAATCCATTCTAATTCATTCATACAATCTATTCTATTTCATTCTTACGATCCATTATTACTCATTCGTATGATCCATTCTAATTCATTCGGACGAATGTATCCATTCTAATTTATTCGTACGATCCATTCTAATTCATTCATACGATCCATTCTAATTCATTCGTACGATCCATTCTAATTCATTCGTCCGATCCATTCTAATTCATTCGCACGAATGTATCCATTCTAATTCATTCGTACGGTCCATTCTAATTCATTCGCACAATCCATTCTATTTCATTCGTACGATCCATTCTTACTCATTCGTATGATCCATTATGGATACATTCGTGTGAATGAATTAGAATGGATCATACGAATGAGTAAGAATGGATCGTACGAATGAAATAGAATGGATTGTGCGAATGAATTAGAATGGATCGTACGAATGAATTAGAATGGATCGTGTGAAAGAATTAGAATGGATTGTATGAATGAATTAGAATGGATCGTACGAATGAATTAGAATGGATCGTATGAGTGAATTAGAATGGATACGAAGGAATTAGAATGGATCGTACGAAGGAATTAGAATGGATCATACGAATGAAATAGAATGGATCGTACGAAGGAATTAGAATGGATCGTACGAAGGAATTAGAATGGATCGTACGAATGAATTAGAATGGATATATTCGTGCAAATAAATTAGAATGGATCATATGAATGAATTAGAATGGATCGTATGAGTGAATTAGAACGGATACTACGAATGAAGTAGAATGGATCGTATGAATGAATTAGAATGGATACATTCGTGCGAATGAATTAGAATGGATCGTATGAATGAATTAGAATAGATTGTGCGAATGAATTAGAATAGATTGCGCGAATGAATTATAATGGATCGTATGAATGAATTAGAATGGATCGTACGAAGGAATTAGAATGGATCGTACGAATGAATTAGAATGGATCGTACGAATGAATTAGAATGGATCGTACGAAGGAATTAGAATGGATCGTACGAATGAATTAGAATGGATCGTACGATTGAATTAGAATGGTTCATACGAATGAGTAAGAATGGATCGTGCGAATGACTTAGAATGGATCGTAGGAATAAATTAGAATGGATATATTCGTCCGAATGAATTAGAATGGATCATATGAATGAGTAAGAATGGATCGTACGAATGAAATAGAATAGATTGTACGAATGAATTAGAATGGATCCTAAGAATGAATTAGAATGGATCGTGTGAAAGAATTAGAATGGATTGTATGAATGAATTAGAATGGATCGTACGAATGAATTAGAATGGATCGTGCGAATGAATTCGAATGGATCGTACGATCCATTCTAATTCATTCATACAATCCATTCTAATTCATTCGCACGAATGTATCCATTCTAATCCATTCGTACGATCCATTCTAATCCATTCGTACGATCCATTCTAATTCATTCGCATGAATGTAACCATTCTAATTCATTCATTTGATCCATTCTAATTCATTCGTACGATCCATTCTAATTCATTCGTCCGATCCATTCTAATTCATTCGCACGAATGTATCCATTCTAATTCATTCATACGATCCATTCTAATTCATTCGTACGATCCATTCTAATTCATTCGTAAGATCCATTCTAATTCATTCCCACGATCCATTCTAATTTATTCGTACGATCCATTCTAATTCATTCGTACGATCTATTCTAATTCATTCGCACGAATGTAACCATTCTAATTCATTCATACGATTCATTCTAATACATTCGTATGAGCTATTCTAATTCATTCGTACGATCCATTCTAATTCATTCGTACGATCCATTGTAATTCATTCATACAATCCATTTAGATTCATTCGCACAAATGTATCCATTCAAATTCATTCATACGATCCAGTCTAATTCATTCGTACGATCCATTCTAATTCATTCGCACGAATATATCCATTCTAATTCTTTCGTACGATGCATTCTAATTCATTCGTACGATCCATTCTAATTCATTCTCACAAATGTATCCATTCTAATTCATTCGTACGATCCATTCTAATTCATTCCTACGATCTATTCTAATTCATTCGCTTGAATGTATCCATTTTAATTCATTCATACGATCCATTCTAATTCATTCGTACGATCTAATTCATTCGTACGATCCATTCTAATTCATTCGTACGATCGACTCTAATTCATTCGCACTATCCATTCTAATTCATTCGTACGATCCATTCTAATTCATTCGTATGATCCATTCTAATTTATTCGTTCAAATATATCCATTCTAATTCATTCGTACGATCCATTCTAATTCATTCGCACGATCCATTCTAATTCATTTGCACGAATTTATCCATTCTAATTCATTTACACGATCCATTCTTATTCATTCCTATGATCTATTCTACTTCATTCGTACGATCCATTCTAATTCATTCTAATTCATTGGTACGATCCATTCTACGATCCATTCTAATTCATTCGTATATTCCATTCTAATTCATTAGCACGATCCATGCTAATGAATTAGAATGGATCATACGATCCAATCTAATTCATTCATACGATCCATTCTTACTCATTCGTATGATCCATTCTAATTCAATCGTACGATCCATTCTAATTCATTCGTACGATCCATTCTAATTCCTTCGTACGATCCATTCTAATTCATTCGTACGATCCATTCTAATTCATTCGTACGATCCATTCTAATTTATTCGTACGATCCATTCTAATTCATTCGCGCAATCTATTCTAATTTATTCGTACGAACCATTCTAATTCATTCGTACGATCCATTCTAATTCATCCATACAATCCATTCTAATTTATTCGCACGAATGTATCCATTCTAATTCATTCGTACGATCCATTCTAATTCATTCGCACAATCTATTCTAATTCATTCATACGATCCATTCTAATTCATTCGCACGAATGTATCCATTCTAATTCATTCATACGATCCATTTTACTTTATTCGTACTATCCGTTCTAATTCACTCATACGATCCATTCTAATTCATTCATACGATCCATTCTAATTCATTTGCACGAATATATCCATTCTAATTCATTCGTACGATCCATTCTAATTCCTTCGTACGATCCATTCTAATTCCTTCGTACGATCCATTCTAATTCCTTCGTACGATCCATTCTATTTCATTCGTATGATCCATTCTTACTCATTCGTACGATCCATTCTATTTTATTCGTATGATCCATTCTTACTCATTCGTACGATCTATTCTATTTCATTCCTACGATCCATTCTATTTCATTCGTATGATCCTTTCTTACTCATTCGTATGATCCATTCTAATTCAATCGTATGATCCATTCTAATTCATTCGTACGATCCATTCTAATTCCTTCGTACGATCCATTCTAATTCATTCGTACGATCCATTCTAATTCATTCGTACGATCCATTCTAATTCCTTCGTACGATCCATTCTAATTCATTCGTACGATCCATTCTAATTCATTCGCGAAATCTATTCTAATTCATTCGTACGATCCATTCTAATTCATTCATACGATCCATTCTAATTCATCCATACAATCCATTCTAATTTATTCGCACGAATGTATCCATTCTAATTCATTCGTACGATCCATTCTAATTCATTCGCACAATCTATTCTAATTTATTAATACGATCCATTCTAATTCATTCACACGAATGTATCCATTCTAATTCATTCATACGATCCATTCTACTTCATTCGTACTATCCGTTCTAATTCACTCATACGATCCATTCTAATTCATTCATACGATCCATTCTAATTCATTTGCACGAATATATCCATTCTAATTCACTCATATTATCCATTCTAATTCATTCGTACGATCTATTCTAATTCATTCATACAATCCATTCTAATTCATTCGCACGAATATATCCATTCAATTCATTCGTACGATCAGTTCTAATTCATTCACAAAATCTATTCTAATTCATTCATACGATCCATTCTAATTCATTCACACGAATGTATCCATTCTAATTCATTCATACGATCCATTCTAATTCATTCGTACAATCCATTCTAATACATTCATACGATCCATTCTAATTCATTTGCACAAATATATCCATTCTAATTCATTCGTACGATCCATTCTAATTCATTCGTACGATCTATTCTAATTCATTCGTACGATCCATTCTAATTCATTCATACGATCCATTCTAATTCTTTCACACGATCCATTCTAATTCATTTGTAGGATCCATTCTAATTTATTCGTACAATCTATTCTATTTCAATCGTAGGATCCATTCTTACTCATTCGTATGATCCATTCTAATTCATTCACACGAATGTATCCATTCTAATTCATTCGTACAAATCGATTCTAATTCATTCGTACAATCCATTCTATTTCATTCGTACAATCCATTCTTACTCATTCGTATGATCCATTCTAATTCATTCGCACGAATGTATCCAGTCTAATTCATTCGTACGATCCATTCTAATTCATTCGTACGATCCATTCTTATTCATTCATACGATCCATTCGAATTCATTCGCACAATCCATTCTAATTCATTCATACAATCCATTCTAACTCATTCGTATGATCCATTCTAACTCATTCGGTGGATCCATTCTAGTTCATTCGCACGAATGAATTACAACTGATAGTACGAATGAATTAGAATGGATACATTCGTGCGAATGAATTAGAATGGATTGCATGAATGAATTGGAATGGATCGTACGAATGAACTAGAATGGATACATTCGTGCGAATGAATTAGAATGGATCGTACAAATGAATTAGAATGGATCCTACGAATGAATTAGAATCGATCTTACGAATGAATTAGAATGGATCGTGCGAATGAATTAGAATGGATCGTACGAATGAATTAGAATGGATCGTGCTAATAAATTAGAATTGATCGATCGAATGAATTAAAATGGATACATTCGTGCGAATGAATTAGAATGGATCGGACGAATGAATTAGAATGGATCGTACGAATAAGTAAGAATGGATCGTACGAATGAAATAGAATAGATCGTACGAATGAATTAGAATGGATCGTATGAAGAAATTAGAATGGATCGTACGAATGAATTAGAATGGATATATTCGTGCAAATGAATTAGAATGGATCGTATGAATGTATTAGAATGGATCGTATGAGTGAATTAGAATGGATCGTACGAATGAATTAGAATGGATCGTATGAATGAATTAGAATGGATATATTCGTGTGAATGAATTAGAATGGATCGTATGAATGAATTAGAATAGATTTTGTGAATGAATTAGAACTGATCGTACGAATGAATTAGAATAGATACATTCGTGCGAATGAATTAGAATGGATTGTATGAATGAATTAGAATGGATCCTATGAATGAATTAGAATGGATCGTGCGAATGAATTAGAATGGATCGTACGAATGAATTAGAATGGATCGTGCTAATGAATTAGAATTGATCGAACGAATGAATTAGCATGGATCGTGCTAATGAATTAGAATGGAACGTACGAATGAATTAGAATGGATCGTGTGAAAGAATTAGAATGGATTGTATGAATGAATTAGAATGAAATCGTGCGATCCATTCGAATTCATTCACACGATCCATTCTAATTCATTCATACGATCCATTCTAATTCATTCATACAATCCATTCTAATTCTTTCACACGATCCATTCTAATTCATTCGTAGGATCCATTCTAATTTATTCGTACAATCTATTCTATTTCATTCGTACGATCCATTCTTACTCATTCGTATGATCCATTCTAATTCATTCGGACGAATGTATCCATTCTAATTTATTCGTACGATCCATTCTAATTCATTCATACGATCCATTCTAATTCATTCATATGATCCATTCTAATTCATTCGTCCGATCCATTCTAATTCATTCGCACGAATGTATCCATTCTAATTCATTCGTACGATCCATTCTATTCATTCGTACGATCCATTCTAATTCATTCGTAAGATCCATTCTAATTCATTTGTACGATCCATTCTAATTCATTCGTACGATCCATTCTAATTAATTCGTACGATCCATTCTAATTCATTCAGACAATCCATTCTAATTCATTCGCACGAATGTATCCATTCTAATTCATTCGTACGATCAGTTCTAATTCATTCACAAAATCTATTCTAATTCATTCATACGATCCATTCTAATTCATTCACACGAATGTATCCATTCTAATTCATTCATACGATCCATTCTAATTCATTCGTACGATCCATTCTAATTCACTCATACGATCCATTCTAATACATTCATATGATCCATTCTAATTCATTTGCACGAATATATCCATTCTAATTCATTCGTACGATCCATTCTAATTGCTTCGTACGATCCATTCTAATTCATTCGTACGATCTATTCTAATTCATTCGTACGATCCATTCTAATTCATTCGTACGATCCATTCTAATTCCTTCGTACGATCCATTCTAATTCATTCGTACGATCCATTCTAATTCATTCATACAATCCATTCTAATTCTTTCACACGATCCATTCTAATTCATTCGTACGATCCATTCATACAAATGAATTAGAATGCATTGTACGAATGAATTAGAGTGGATTGTGCGAATGAATTAGAATGGATCGTATGAATGAATAAGAATGGATAATACGAATGAATTAGAATGGATCGTGCGAATGAATTAGCATGAATTGTATGAATTTATTAGAATGGATCGTACGAATGAATTAGAATGAATCGTACGATCCATTCTTACTCATTCGTATGATCCATTCTAATTCATTCGTATGATCCATTCTAATTCATTCGTAAGATCCATTCTAATTCATTCGTACGATCCATTCTAATTCATTCGCACGATCCATTCTAATTCATTCATACGATCCATTCTAATTCATTCATACGATCCATTCTAATTCATTCCTACAATCCATTCTAATTCATTCACCCGATCCATTCTAATTCATTCATACGATCCATTCTATTTGAATGGATCATGCGATCCATTCGAATTCATTCGCACGATCCATTCTAATTCATTCATACGATCCATTCTAATTCATTCGTACGATCCATTCTAATTCACTCATACGATCCATTCTGATATATTCATACGATCCATTCTAATTCATTTGCACGAATATATCCATTCTAATTCATTCGTACGATCCATTCTAATTCCTTCGTACGATCTATTCTAATTCATTCGTAGGATCCATTCTATTTCATTCGTACGATCCATTCTAATTCCTTCGTACGATCCATTCTAATTCATTCGTACGATCCATTCTAATTCATTCATACAATCCATTCTAATTCTTTCACACGATCCATTCTAATTCATTCGTACGATCCATTCTAATTCATTCGTGCAATCCATCCATTTCATTCGTACGATCCAATCTTACTCATTCGTACGATCCATTCTAATTCATTCGTACGATCCATTCTAATTCAGGATCGTATGAATGAATTAGAATGGATACATTCGTGCGAATGAATTAGAATTGATCGTACGAATGAATTAGAATAGATCGTGCGAATGAATTAGAATGGATCGTACGAATGAATTAGAATGGATCGTACGAATGAACTAGAATGGATACATTCGTGCGAATGAATTAGAATAGATCGTACGAATGAATTAGAATGGATCGTACGAATGAATTAGAATGGATCTTACGAATGAATTAGAATGGATCGTACGAATGGATTAGAATGGATACATTCGAGCGAATGAATTAGAATGGATCATACGAATGAATTAGAATGGATCGTACGAATGGATTAGAATGGATCCTACGAATGGATTAGAATGGATACCTTTGTGCATACGAATTAGAATGGATCATACGAATGAATTAGAATGGATCATATGAATGAATTAGAATGGATCGTGCGAATGAATTCGAATGGATCGTACGAATTCATTCTAATTCATTCATACAATCCATTCTAATTCTTTCACACGATCCATTCTAATTCATTCGTACGTTCCATTCTAATTCATTAGCTCGATCCATGCTAATTCATTCGTTCGATCAATTCTAATTCATTAGCACGATCCATTCTAATTCATTCGTACGATCCTTTCTAATTCATTCGCACGATCCATTCTAATTCATTCATAGGATCCATTCTAATTCATTCATACGATCCGTTCTAAATCATTCGTACGATCCATTCTAATTCATTCATACGATCTATTCTAATTCATTCATACAATCCATTCTAATTCTTTCATACGATCCATTCTAATTCATTCATATGATCCATTCTAATTCATTCGTACGATCCATTCTAATTCATATGCACAAAGGTATCCATTCTAATCCATTCGTAGGATCCATTCTAATCCATTCGTACGATCCATTCTAATTCATTCGTACGATCCATTCTAATTCATTCGCTCGAATGTATCCATTCTAATCCTTTCGTACGATCCATTCTAATCCATTCGTACGATCCATTCTAATTCATTCGCATGAATGTAACCATTCTAATTCATTCATACGATCCATTCTAATTCATTCGTACGATCCATTCTAATTCATTCGTACGATCCATTCTAATTCATTCGCACGAATGTATCCATTCTAATTCATTCATATGATCCATTCTAATTCATTCATACAATCCATTCTAATTCTTTCACACGATCCATTCTAATTCATTCGTACGATCCATTCTAATTCATTCATACAATCCATTCTATTTCATTCGTACGATCCATTCTTACTCATTCGTATGATCCATTCTAATTCATTCGTACGATCCATTCTAATTCATTCGCTCGAATGTATCCATTCTAATCCATTCGTACGATCCATTCTAATCCATTCGTACGATCCATTCTAATTCATTCGAAAGATCCATTCTTACTCATTCGTACGATCCATTCTAATTTATTTGTAAGATCCATTCTAATTCATTCGTATGATCCATTCTAATTCATTCGTACGATCCATTCTAATTCATTCGCACGAATGTATCCATTCTAGTTCATTCGTACGATCCATTCTAATTCATTCGTACGATCCATTCTAATTCATTCGCACGATCCATTCTATTTCATTCGTACGATCAATTCTAATTCATTCGCACGAATGTATCCATTCTAATTCATTCGTACGATCCTGAATTAGAATGGATCGTACGAATGAATTAGAATGGATCGTACGAATAAACTAGAATGGATACATTCGTGCGAATGAATTAGAATGGATCGTACGAATGAATTAGAATGGATCGTACGAATGAATTAAAATGGATCGTACGAATGAATTAGAATGGATCACACAAATGAATTAGAATGGATCATACGAATGAGTAAGAATGGATCGTACGAATGAAATAGAATGGATTGTACGAATGAATTAGAATGGATCGTACGAATGAATTAGAATGGATCGTGTGAAAGAATTAGAATGGATTGTATGAATGAATTAGAATGGATCATATGAATGAATTAGAATGGATCGTGCGAATGAATTCGAATTGATCGTACGAATGAATTAGAATGGATCGTACGAATGAATTAGAATGGATACATTCGTGCGAATGAATTAGAATGGATACATTCGTGCGAAAGAATTAGAATAGATCGTATGAATGAATTAGATTGGATCCTATGAATGAATTAGAATGGATCGTGCGAATGAATTAGAATGGATCGCACGAATGAATTAGAATGGATCGTGCTAATGAATTAGAATTGATCGAACGAATGAATTAGCATGGATCGTGCTAATGAATTAGAATGGAACGTACGAATGAATTAGAATGGATCGTGTGAAAGAATTAGAATGGATTGTATGAATGAATTAGAATGAATTCGTACGATCCATTCGAATTCATTCGCACGATCCATTCTAATTCATTCATACGATCCATTCTAATTCATTCATACAATCCATTCTAATTCTTTCACACGATCCATTCTAATTCATTCGTACGAGCCATTCTAATTCATTCGTACGATCCATTCTAATTCATTCGTCCGATCCATTCTAATTCATTCGCATGAATGTATCCATTCTAATTCATTCGTACGATCCATTCTAATTCATTCGTAAGATCCATTCTAATTCATTCGTACGATCCATTCTAATTCATTCGTACGATCCATTCTAATTCATTCGCACGAATGTATCCATTCTAATTCATTCAAACGATCCATTCTAATTCATTCGTATGATCCATTCTAATTCATTCGCACAAATGTATCCATTCTAATTCATTCGTACGATCCATTCTAATTCATTCGTAAGATCCATTCTAATTCATTCGTACGATCCATTCTAATTCATTCGTACGATCCATTCTAATTCATTCGCACAAATGTATCCATTCTAATTCATTCATACGATCCATTCTAATTCATTCGTATGATCCATTCTAATTCATTCGTACGATACATTCTAATTCATTCGTACGATCCATTCTAATTAATTCGTATGATCCATTCTAATTCATTCGTACGATCAATTCTAGTTCATTCGTACGATCCATTCTAATTTATTCGTACGAATGAATTAGAATGGATCGTACGAATGAACTAGAATTGATACATTCATGCGAATGAATTAGAATGGATCGTACGAATGAATTAGAATGGATCGTACGAATGAATTAGAATGGATCATACGAATGAATTAGAATGGATCATACGAATGAGTAAGAATGGATCGTACGAATGAAATAGAATGGATTGTACGAATGAACTAGAATGGATCGTACGAATGAATTAGAATGGATCAAATGAATGAATTAGAATGGATCGTACGAATGAATTAGAATGGATCATATTAATCAATTAGAATGGATCGTACGAATGAATTAGAATGGATCGTACGAATGAATTAGAATGGATCTTACGAATGGATTAGAATGGATACATTCGTGCGAATGAATTAGAATGGATCGGACGAATGAATTAGAATGGATCGTACGAATGAATTAGAATGGATCAAATGAATGAATTAGAATGGATCGTACGAATGGAATAGAATGGATACATTCGAGCGAATGAATTAGAATGGATCGTACGAATGAAATTAGAATGGATCGTACGAATGAATTAGAATTGATCGTACGAATGAATTAGAATGGATCATACGAATGAATTAGAATGGATCATGTGAAAAAATTAGAATGGATCGTACGAATGAATTAGAATGGATCGTGCGAATGAATTAGAATGGATCGTACGAATGAATTAGAATGGATCGTGCTAATGAATTAGAATTGATCGAATGAATAAATTAGCATGGATCGTGCATTCGTACGATCCATTCTAATTCATTCGTAAGATCCATTCTAATTCATTCGTACGATCCATTCTAATTCATTCGTACGATCCATTCTAATTCATTCGCACGAATGTATCCATTATAGTTCATTCGTACGATCCATTCTAATTCATTCGTACGATCCATTCTAATTCATTCATACGATCTATTCTAATTCATTCATACAATCCATTCTAATTCTTTCACAAGATCCATTCTAATTCATTCGTACGATCCATTCTAATTCATTCGCACAATCCATTCTATTTCATTCGTACGATCCATTCTTACTCATTCTTATGATCCATTCTAATTCATTCGCACGAATGTATCCATAATGGATCTTACGAATAAGTAAGAATGGATCGTACGAATGAAATAGAATGGATTGTGCGAATGAAT
This sequence comes from Chamaelirium japonicum, assembly GCA_947650365.1. NCBI lineage: Eukaryota > Viridiplantae > Streptophyta > Magnoliopsida > Liliales > Melanthiaceae > Chamaelirium > Chamaelirium japonicum. The sequence continues at coordinate 91,797,348 of OX393550.1, forward strand.
TAGAATAGACCATACGAATGAATTAGAATGGATACATTCGTGCGAATGAATTAGAATGGATCGGACGAATGAATTAGAATGGATCGTACGAATAAATTAGAATGGATACATTCGTCCGAATGAATTAGAATGGATCATACGAATGAGTAAGAATGGATCGTACGAATGAAATAGAATAGATTGTACGAATGAATTAGAATGGATCGTGTGAATGAATTAGAATGGATCGTACGAATGAATTAGAATGGATCGTGCGAATGAATTAGAATGGATCATATTAATGAATTAGAATGGATCGTACGAATGAATTAGAATGGATACATTCGTGCGAATGAATTAGAATGGATCGTGCGAATCTATTAGACTGGTTCGTGCGAATGAATAACAATGGATCATACGAATGAATTAGAATGGATCGTATGAATTAATTAGAATGGATACATTCGTGCGAATGAATTAGAATGGATTGTATGAATGAATTAGAATGGATCGTACGATTGAATTAGAATGGATCATACGAATGTATTAGAATGGATCGTAAGAATGATTTAGAATGGATCGTACGAATGAATTAGAATGGGTCTTACGAATGAATTAGAATGGATCGTACGAATGAATTAGAATGGATCGTACGAATGAATTAGAATGGATACATTCGTGCGAATGAATTAGAATGGATCGGACGAATGAATTAGAATGGATCGTACGGATGAATTAGAATGGATCGTACGAATGAAATAGAATGGATTGTGCGAATGAATTAGAATGGACCGTACGAATGAATTAGACGTACGAATGAATTAGAATGGATCGTACGAATGAATTAGAATGGATACATTCGTGCGAATGAATTAGAATGGATCGGACGAATGAATTAGAATGGATCGTACGAATGAATTAGAATGGATCGTACGAATGAATTAGAATGGATCGTATGAATGAATTAGAATGGATACATTCGTGCGAATGAATTAGAATTGATCGTACGAATGAATTAGAATGGATCGTGCGAATGAATTAGAATGGATCGTACAAATGAATTAGAATGGATCGTACGAATGAACTAGAATGGATACATTCGTGCGAATGAATTAGAATGGATCGTACGAATGAATTAGAATGGATCGTACGAATGAATTAGAATGGATCTTACGAATGAATTAGAATGGATCGTACGAATGAGTTAGAATGGATCGTACGAATGAATTAGAATGGATACATTCGTGCGAATGAATTAGAATGGATTGGACGAATGAATTAGAATGGATCGTACAAATGAATTAGAATGGATCAAATGAATGAATTAGAATGGTTACATTCATGCGAATGAATTAGAATGGATCGTACGAATGGATTAGAATGGATCGTACGAATGGATTAGAATGGATACATTCGAGCGAATGAATTAGAATGGATCGTACGAATGAATTAGAATGGATCGTACGAATGGATTAGAATGGATCCTACGAATGGATTAGAATGGATACCTTTGTGTATATGAATTAGAATGGATCGTACGAATGAATTAGAATGGATCATATTAATGAATTAGAATGGATCATACGAATGAATTAGAATGGATACATTCGTGCACGATCCATTCTAATTCATTCGCACGAATGTATCCATTCTAATTTATTCGTACGATCCATTCTAATTCATTAATATGATCCATTCTAATTCATTCGTACGATCCATTCTAATTCATATGCACAAAGGTATCCATTCTAATTCATTCGTACGATCCATTCTAATTCAGGATCGTACGAATGAATTAGAATGGATACATTCGTGCGAATGAATTAGAATTGATCGTAAGAATGAATTAGAATGGATCGTGCGAATGAATTAGAATGGATCGTACGAATGAATTACAATGGATCGTACGAATGAACTAGAATGGATACATTCGTGCGAATGAATTAGAATGGATCGTACGAATGAATTAGAATGGATCGTACGAATGAATTAGAATGGATCTTACGAATGAATTAGAATGGATCGTACGAATGAATTAGAATGGATCGTACGAATGAATTAGAATGGATACATTCGTGCGAATGAATTAGAATGGATCGGCAAATGAAGTAGAATGGATCGTACGAATGAATTAGAATGGATCAAATGAATGAATTAGAATGGATCAAATGAATGAATTAGAATGGTTACATTCATGCGACACGAATGTATCCATTCTAATTCATTCGTACGATCCATTCTAATTCATTCGTACGATCCATTCTAATTCATTCGTATGATCCATTCTAATTAATTCGTATGATCCATTCTAATTCATTCGTACGATCCATTCTAATTCATTCATACAATCCATTCTAATTCATTCGTACGATCCATTCTAATTCACTCATACGATCCATTCTAATACATTCATACGATCCATTCTAATTCATTTGCACGAATATATCCATTCTAATTCATTCGTACGATCCATTCTAATTCCTTCGTACGATCTATTCTAATTTCATTCGTACGATCTATTCTAATTCATTCGTACGATCCATTATAATTCATTCGTACGATCCATTCTAATTCCTTCGTACGATCCATTCTAATTCATTCGTACGATCCATTCTAATTCATTCGTACAATCGATTCTAATTCATTCGTACGAATGGATACATTCGTGTGAATGAATTAGAATGGATCGTACGAATGAGTAAGAATGGATCGTACGAATGAAATAGAATGGATCGCACGAATGAATTAGAATGGATCGTGCTAATGAATTAGAATGGATCGTGCTAATGAATTAGAATTGATCGAACGAATGAATTAACATGGATCGTGCTAATGAATTAGAATGGAACGTACGAATGAATTAGAATGGATCGTGTGAAAGACTTAGAATGGATTGTATGAATGAATTAGAATGAATTCGTATGATCCATTCGAATTAATTCGCACGATCCTTTCAAATTCATTCATACGATCCATTCTAATTCATTCATACAATCCATTCTAATTCTTTCACACGATCCATTCTAATTCATTCATAGGATCCATTCTAATTCATTCGTACAATCTATTCTATTTCATTCGTACGATCCATTCTTACTCATTCGTATGATCCATTCTAATTCATTCGGACGAATGTATCCATTCTAATTTATTCGTACGATCCATTCTAATTTATTCGTACGATCCATTCTAATTCATTCGTAAGATCTATTCTAATTCATTCATACGATCCATTCTAATTTCATTCGTACGATCCATTCTAATTCATTCGCTCGAATGTATCCATTCAAATCCATTCGTACGATCCATTCTAATCCATTCGTACGATCCATTCTAATTCATTCGCATGAATGAAACCATTCTAATTCATTCATTTGATCCATTCTAATTCATTCGTACAATCCATTCTAATTCATTCATCCGATCCATTCTAATTCATTCGCACGAATGTATCCATTCTAATTCATTTGTATGATCCATTCTAATTTATTCGTACGATCCATTCTAATTCATTCGTAAGATCCATTCTAATTCATTCGTACGATCCATTCTAATTCATTCGTACGATCCATTCTAATTCATTCGCACGAATGAATCCATTCTAGTTCATTCGTACGATCCATTCTAATTCATTCGTACGATCCATTCTAATTCATTCGCTTGATCCATTCTAATTCATTCGTACGATCAATTCTAATTCATTCGCACGAATGTATCCATTCTAATTCATTCGTACGATCCTGAATTAGAATGGATCGTACGAATGAATTAGAATGGATACCTTTGTGCATATGAATTAGAATGGATCGTACGAATGAATTAGAATGGATCATATTAATGAATTAGAATGGATCGTACGAATGAATTAGAATGGATCGTACGAATGAATTAGAATGGATCTTACGAATGGATTAGAATGGATACATTCGTGCGAATGAATTAGAATGGATCGTACGAATGAATTAGAATGGATCAAATGAATGAATTAGAATGGTTACATTCATGCGAATGAATTAGAATGGATCGTACGAATGGATTAGAATGGATACATTCGAGCGAATGAATTAGAATGGATCGTACGAATGAAATTAGAATGGATCGTACGAATGAATTAGAATAGATCGTACGAATGAATTAGAATGGATCGTACGAATGAATTAGAATGGATCGTGTGAAAGAATTAGAATGGATCGTACCAATGAATTAGAATGGATTGTGCGAATGAATTAGAATGGATCGTACGAATGAATTAGAATGGATCGTGCTAATGAATTAGAATTGATCGAACGAATGAATTAGCATGGATCGTGCATTCGTACGATCCATTCTAATTCATTCGTAAGATCCATTCTAATTCATTCGTACGATCCATTCTAATTCATTCGTACGATCCATTCTAATTCATTCGCACGAATGTATCCATTCTAGTTCATTCGTACGATCCATTCTAATTCATTCGTATGATCCATTCAAATTCATTCATACGATCTATTCTAATTCATTCATACAATCCATTCTAATTCTTTCTCACGATCAATTCTAATTCATTCGTACAATCCATTCTAACTCATTCGCACAATCCATTCTATTTCATTCGTACGATCCATTCTTACTCATTCGTATGATCCATTCTAATTCATTCGCACGAATGTATCCATAATGGATCAGATGAATGAGTAAGAATGGATCGTACGAATGAAATAGAATGGATTGTGCGAATGAATTAGAATGGACCGTACGAATGAATTAGAATGGATACATTCGTGCGAATGAATTAGAATGGATCGGACGAATGAATTAGAATGGATCGTACGAATGAATTAGCATGGATCGTACGAATAAATTAGAATGGATACATTCGTCCGAATGAATTAGAATGGATCATACGAATGAGTAAGAATGGATCGTACGAATGAAATTGAATAGATTGTACGAATGAATTAGAATGGATCGTGCAAATGATTTAGAATGGACCGTACGAATGAATTAGAATGGATCGTACGAATGAATTAGAATGGATCGTGCGAATGAATTAGAATGGATCATATTAATGAATTTGAATGGATCGTACGAATGAATTAGAATGGATACATTCGCGCGAATGAATTAGAATGGATCGTGCGAATCCATTAGACTGGATCGTGCGAATGAATAAGAATGGATCATACGAATGAATTAGAATGGATCGTACGAATTAATTAGAATGGATACATTCGTGCGAATGAATTAGAATGGATTGTATGAATGAATTAGAATGGATCGTACGAATGAATTAGAATGGATCATACGAATTAATTAGAATGGATCATACGAATGAATTAGAATGGATTGTACGAATGAATTAGAATGGATCGTACGAATGAACTAGAATGGATCGTACGAATGAACTAGAATGGATACATTCGTGCGAATGAATTGGAATGGATCATACGAATGAATTAGAATGGATCGTACGATTCATTCTAATTCATTCGTACGATTAATTCTAATACATTCGTACGATTCATGCTAATTCATTCGCACGATCCATTCTAAATCATTCGTACGATCCATTCTTATTCATTCATACGATCCATTCTAATTCATTCGCACAATCCATTCTAATTCATTCGTATAATCCATTCTAATTCATTCGTATGATCCATTCTAACTCATTCGGTGGATCCATTCTAATTCATTCGTACGATCCATTCTAATTCATTCCCACGATCCATTCTAATTTATTCGTACGATCCATTCTAATTCATTCGTACGATCTATTCTAATTCATTCGCATGAATGTAACCATTCTAATTAATTCATATGATTCATTGTAATTTATTCGTATGAGCTATTCTAATTCATTCGTACGATCCATTCTAATTCATTCGTACGATCTATTGTAATTCATTCATACAATCCATTTAGATTCATTCGCACAAATGTATCCATTCAAATTCATTCGTACGATCCAGTCTAATTCATTCGTACGATCCATTCTAATTCATTCGCACGAATATATCCATTCTAATTCTTTCGTACGATGCATTCTAATTCATTCGTACGATCCAATCTAATTCATTCGTACGATCCATTCTAATTCATTCGTACGATCCATTCTAATTCATTCGCACGAATGTATCCATTCTAATTCATTCGTACAATCAATTTTATTTCATTCATACGATCCATTCATACTCATTCGTATGATCCATTCTAATTCATTCGTATGATCCATTCTAATTCATTCGTACGATCCATTCTAATTCATTCGTACGATCCATTCTAATTCATTCATACGATCCATTCTAATTTATTCATACGATCCATTCTAATTCATTCCTACAATCCATTCTAATTCATCCGCCCGATCCATTCTAATTCATTCATACGATCCATTCTATTCGAATGGATCATGCGATCCATTCGAATTCATTCGCATGATCCATTCTAATTCATTCATACGATCCATTCTAATTCATTCATACAATGCATTCTAATTCTTTCAGACGATCCATTCTAATTCATTCGTACGATCCATTCTAATTCATTCGTACAATCCATTCTATTTCATTTGTACGATCCATTCTTACTCATTCGGATGATCCATTCTAATTCATTCGTACGAATATATCCATTCTAATTCATTTGTACGATCCATTCTAATTCATTCGTACAATCCATTCTATTTCATTCGTACGATCCATTCTTACTCATTCGTATGATCCATTCTAATTCATTCGCACGAATGTATCCATTCTAATTCATTCATACAATCTATTCTAATTCATTCCGTACGATCCATTCTAATTCATTCGTACGATCCATTCTAATTCATTCGTCCGATCCATTCTAATTCATTCGCACGAATGTATCCATTCTAATTCATTCCTACGATTCATTCTAATTCATTCGTACGATCCATTCTTACTCATTCGTATGATCCATTCTAATTCATTCGCACGAATGTATCTATTCTAATTCATTCATACAATCCATTCTAATTCATTCCGTACGATCCATTCTAATTCATTTGTACGATCCATTCTAATTCATTCGTCCGATCCATTCTAATTCATTCGCACGAATGTATCCATTCTAATTCATTCGTACGATCCATTCTAATTCATTCGTACGATCCATTCTAATTCATTCGTACAATCTATTCTATTTCATTCGTACGATCCATTCTTACTCATTCGTATGATCCATTCTAATTCATTCTAACGAATGTATCCATTCTAATTTATTCGTACGATCCATTCTAATTCATTCGTACGATCCATTCTAATTCATTCGTCCGATCCATTCTAATTCATTCGCACGAATGTATCCATTCTAATTCATTCGTACGATCCATTCTAATTCATTCGTACGATCCATTCTAATTCATTCGCACGATCCATTCTAATTGATTCGTACGATCCATTCTAATTTATTCATAGGATCCATTCTAATTCATTCGCACGAATGTATCCATTCTAATTCATTCGTACGATCCATTCTAATTCATTGACACGTGCAAATGAATTAGAATGGATCGTATGAATGTATTAGAATGGATCGTGCGAACGAATTAGAATGGATCGTACGAATGAATTAGAATGGATTGTATGAATGAATTAGAATGGATCTTACGAATGAATTAGAATGGATCGTACGAATGAATTAGAATGGATCCTACGAATGAATTAGAATGGATACATTCGTGCGAATGAATTAGAATGGATCGGACGAATGAATTAGAATGGATCGTACGAATGAATTAGAATGGATCGTACGAATGAATTAGAATGGATCGTACGAATAAATTAGAATGGATACATTCGTCCGAATGAATTAGAATGGATCATACGAATGAGTAAGAATGGATCGTATGAATGAAATAGAATAGATTGTACGAATGAATTAGAATGGATCCTACGAATGAATTAGAATGGATCGTGTGAAAGAATTAGAATGGATTGTATGAATGAATTAGAATGGATCGTATGAATGAATTAGAATGGATCGTGCGAATGAATTCGAATGGATCGTACGAATTCATTCTAATTCATTCATACAATCCATTCTAATTCTTTCACACGATCTATTCTAATTCATTCGTAGGATCCATTCTAATTCATTTGTACAATCTATTCTATTTCATTCGTACGATCCATTCTTACTCATTCGTATGATCCATTATAATTCATTCGGACGAATGTATCCATTCTAATTTATTCGTACGATCCATTCTAGTTCATTCGTACGATCCATTCTAATTCATTCGTCCGATCCATTCTAATTCATTCGCACGAATGTATCCATTCTAATTCATTCGTACGGTCCATTCTAATTCATTCGCACAATCCATTCTATTTCATTCGTTCGATCCATTCTTACTCATTCGTATGATCCATTATGGATACATTCGTGCGAATGAATTAGAATGGATCATACGAATGAGTTAGAATGGATCGTGCGAATGAAATAGAATGGATTGTGCGAATGAATTAGAATGGATCGTACGAATGAATTAGAATGGATCGTGTGAAAGAATTAGAATGGATTGTATGAATGAATTAGAATAGATCGTATGAATGAATTAGAATGGATCATACGAATGAATTAGAATGGATCGTACGAATGAATTAGAATGGATCTTACGAATGAATTAGAATGGATCGTACGAATGCACGATCCATGCTAATTCATTCGTACGAATGCACGATCCATTCTAATTCATTCGTCTGATCCATTCTAATTCATTCGCACGAATGTATCCATTCTAATTCATTCGTACGATCCATTCTAATTCATTCGTACGATCCATTCTAATTCATTCGCACGATCCATTCTAATTCATTCGTACGATCCATTCTAATTTATTCATACGATCCATTCTAATTCATTCGCACGAATGTATCCATTCTAATTCATTCGTACGATCCATTCTAATTCATTCACACGTGCAAATGAATTAGAATGGATCGTATGAATGTATTAGAATGGATCGTGCGAACGAATTAGAATGGATCGTACGAATGAATTAGAATGGATTGTATGAATGAATTAGAATGGATCTTACGAATGAATTAGAATGGATCGTACGAATGAATTAGAATGGATCCTACGAATGAATTAGAATGGATACATTCGTGCGAATGAATTAGAATGGATCGGACGAATGAATTAGAATGGATCGTACGAATGAATTAGAATGGATCGTACGAATAAATTAGAATGGATACATTCGTCCGAATGAATTAGAATGGATCATACGAATGAGTAAGAATGGATCGTATGAATGAAATAGAATAGATTGTACGAATGAATTAGAATGGATCCTACGAATGAATTAGAATGGATCGTGTGAAAGAATTAGAATTGATTGTATGAATGAATTAGAATGGATCGTATGAATGAATTAGAATGGATCGTGCGAATGAATTCGAATGGATCGTACGAATTCATTCTAATTCATTCATACAATCCATTCTAATTCTTTCACACGATCTATTCTAATTCATTCGTAGGATCCATTCTAATTCATTTGTACAATCTATTCTATTTCATTCGTACGATCCATTCTTACTCATTCGTATGATCCATTATAATTCATTCGGACGAATGTATCCATTCTAATTTATTCGTACGATCCATTCTAGTTCATTCGTACGATCCATTCTAATTCATTCGTCCGATCCATTCTAATTCATTCGCACTAATATATCCATTCTAATTTATTCGTACGGTCCATTCTAATTCATTCGCACAATCCATTCTATTTCATTCGTTCGATCCATTCTTACTCATTCGTATGATCCATTATGGATACATTCGTGCGAATGAATTAGAATGGATCATACGAATGAGTTAGAATGGATCGTGCGAATGAAATAGAATGGATTGTGCGAATGAATTAGAATGGATCGTATGAATGAATTAGAATGGATCGTGTGAAAGAATTAGAATGGATTGTATGAATGAATTAGAATAGATCGTATGAATGAATTAGAATGGATCATACGAATGAATTAGAATGGATCGTACGAATGAATTAGAATGGATCTTACGAATGAATTAGAATGGATCGTACGAATGCACGATCCATGCTAATTCATTCGTACGAATGCACGATCCATTCTAATTCATTCGTCTGATCCATTCTAATTCATTCGCACGAATGTATCCATTCTAATTCATTCGTACGATCCATTCTAATTCATTCGTACGATCCATTCTAATTCATTCGCACGATCCATTCTAATTCATTCGTACGATCCATTCTAATTTATTCATACGATCCATTCTAATTCATTCGCACGAATGTATCCATTCTAATTCATTCGTACGATCCATTCTAATTCATTCACACGTGCAAATGAATTAGAATGGATCGTATGAATGTATTAGAATGGATCGTGCGAACGAATTAGAATGGATCGTACGAATGAATTAGAATGGATTGTATGAATGAATTAGAATGGATCTTACGAATGAATTAGAATGGATCGTACGAATGAATTAGAATGGATCCTACGAATGAATTAGAATGGATACATTCGTGCGAATGAATTAGAATGGATCGGACGAATGAATTAGAATGGATCGTACGAATGAATTAGAATGGATCGTACGAATAAATTAGAATGGATACATTCGTCCGAATGAATTAGAATGGATCATACGAATGAGTAAGAATGGATCGTATGAATGAAATAGAATAGATTGTACGAATGAATTAGAATGGATCCTACGAATGAATTAGAATGGATCGTGTGAAAGAATTAGAATTGATTGTATGAATGAATTAGAATGGATCGTATGAATGAATTAGAATGGATCGTGCGAATGAATTCGAATGGATCGTACGAATTCATTCTAATTCATTCATACAATCCATTCTAATTCTTTCACACGATCTATTCTAATTCATTCGTAGGATCCATTCTAATTCATTTGTACAATCTATTCTATTTCATTCGTACGATCCATTCTTACTCATTCGTATGATCCATTATAATTCATTCGGACGAATGTATCCATTCTAATTTATTCGTACGATCCATTCTAGTTCATTCGTACGATCCATTCTAATTCATTCGTCCGATCCATTCTAATTCATTCGCACTAATATATCCATTCTAATTTATTCGTACGGTCCATTCTAATTCATTCGCACAATCCATTCTATTTCATTCGTTCGATCCATTCTTACTCATTCGTATGATCCATTATGGATACATTCGTGCGAATGAATTAGAATGGATCATACGAATGAGTTAGAATGGATCGTGCGAATGAAATAGAATGGATTGTGCGAATGAATTAGAATGGATCGTATGAATGAATTAGAATGGATCGTGTGAAAGAATTAGAATGGATTGTATGAATGAATTAGAATAGATCGTATGAATGAATTAGAATGGATCATACGAATAAATTAGAATGGATCGTACGAATGAATTAGAATGGATCTTACGAATGAATTAGAATGGATCGTACGAATGCACGATCCATGCTAATTCATTCGTACGAATGCACGATCCATTCTAATTCATTCGTCCGATCCATTCTAATTCATTCGCACGAATGTATCCATTCTAATTCATTCGTACGATCCACTCTAATTCATTCGTACGATCCATTCTAATTCATTCGCACGATCCATTCTAATTCATTCGTACGATCCATTCTAATTTATTCATAAGATCCATTCTAATTCATTCGCACGAATGTATCCATTCTAATTCATTCGTACGATCCATTCTAATTCATTCACACGTGCAAATGAATTAGAATGGATCGTATGAATGTATTAGAATGGATCGTGCGAACGAATTAGAATGGATCGTACGAATGAATTAGAATGGATTGTATGAATGAATTAGAATGGATCTTACGAATGAATTAGAATGGATCGTACGAATGAATTAGAATGGATCCTACGAATGAATTAGAATGGATACATTCGTGCGAATGAATTAGAATGGATCGGACAAATGAATTAGAATGGATCGTACGAATGAATTAGAATGGATCGTACGAATGAATTAGAATGGATCATACGAATAAATTAGAATGGAAACATTCGTCCGAATGAATTAGAATGGATCATACGAATGAGTAAGAATGGATCGTATGAATGAAATAGAATAGATTGTACGAATGAATTAGAATGGATCCTACGAATGAATTAGAATAGATCGTGTGAAAGAATTAGAATGGATTGTATGAATGAATTAGAATGGATCGTATGAATGAATTAGAATGGATCGTGCGAATGAATTCGAATGGATCGTACGAATTCATTCTAATTCATTCATACAATCCATTCTAATTCTTTCACACGATCTATTCTAATTCATTCGTAGGATCCATTCTAATTCATTTGTACAATCTATTCTATTTCATTCGTACGATCCATTCTTACTCATTCATATGATCCATTATAATTCATTCGGACGAATGTATCCATTCTAATTTATTCGTACGATCCATTCTAGTTCATTCGTACGATCCATTCTAATTCATTCGTCCGATCCATTCTAATTCATTCGCATGAATGTATCCATTCTAATTCATTCGTACGGTCCATTCTAATTCATTCGCACAATCCATTCTATTTCATTCGTTCGATCCATTCTTACTCATTCGTATGATCCATTATGGATACATTCGTGCGAATGAATTAGAATGGATCATACGAATGAGTTAGAATGGATCGTGTGAATGAAATAGAATGGATTGTGCGAATGAATTAGAATGGATCGTACGAATGAATTAGAATGGATCGTGTGAAAGAATTAGAATGGATTGTATGAATGAATTAGAATAGATCGTATGAATGAATTAGAATGGATCATACGAATGAATTAGAATGGATCGTACGAATGAATTAGAATGGATCTTACGAATGAATTAGAATGGATCGTACGAATGCACGATCAATGCTAATTCATTCGTTCGATCAATTCTAATTCATTAGCACGATCCATTCTAATTCATTCGTACGATCCATTCTAATTCATTCGCACGATCCATTCTAATTCATTCGTACGATCCATTCTAATTCTTTCACATGATCCATTCTAATTCATTCGTACGATCCATTCTAATTCACTCGTACGATCTATTCTAATTCATTCGTACGATCCATTCTAATTCATTTGTACGATCCATTCTAATTCCTTCGTACGATCCATTCTAATTCATTCATACAATCCATTCTAATTCTTTCACACGATCCATTCTAATTCATTCGTACGATCCATTCTAATTCATTCGTGCAATCCATTCTATTTCATTCGTATGATCCATTCTTACTCATTCGTACGATCCATTCTAATTCATTCACACGAATGTATCCATTCGTACGAATGAATTAGAATAGATTGTACGAATGAATTAGAATGGATCGTACGAATGAATTAGAATGGATCGTATGAATGAATTAGAATGGATCATACGAATGAATTAGAATGGATCGTGCGAATGAATTAGAATGGATCGTACGAATGAATTAGAATGGATCGTACGAATGAACTAGAATGGATACATTCGTGCGAATGAATTAGAATGGATCGTACGAATGAATTAGAATGGATCGTACGAATGAATTAGAATGGATTGTACAAATGAATTAGAATGGATCATACGAATGAGTAAGAATGCATCGTATGAATGAAATAGAATGGATTGTACGAATAAATTAGAATGGATCGTACGAATGAATTAGAATGGATCGTGTGAAAGAATTAGAATGGATTGTATGAATGAATTAGAATGGATCATATGAATGAATTAGAATGGATCATGCGAATGAATTCGAATGGATCGTACGAATGAATTAGAATGGATCGTACGAATGAATTAGAATGGATACATTCGTGCGAATGAATTAGAATGGATACATTCGTGCGAAAGAATTAAAATAGATCGTATGAATGAATTAGAATGGATCCTATGAATGAATTAGAATGGATCGTGCGAATGAATTAGAATGGATCGTACGAATGAATTAGAATGGATCATGCTAATGAATTAGAATTGATCAAACGAATGAATTAGCATGGATCGTGCTAATGAATTAGAATGGAACGTACGAATGAATTAGAATGGATCGTGAGAAAGAATTAGAATGGATTGTATGAATGAATTAGAATGAATTCGTACGATCCATTCGAATTAATTCACACGATCCATTCTAATTCATTCATACGATCCATTCTAAATCATTCATACAATCCATTCTAATTCTTTCACACGATCCATTCTAATTCATTCGTAGGATCCATTCTAATTCATTCGTACAATCTATTCTTTTTTCATTTGTACGATCCATTCTTACTCATTCGTATGATCCATTCTAATTCATTCGGACGAATGTATCCATTCTAATTTATTCGTACGATCCATTCTAATTCATTCGTTCGATCCATTCTTATTCATTCGTACGATCCATTCTTACTCATTCGTATGATCCATTCTAATTCATTCGTACGATCCATTCTAATTCATTCGTACGATCCATTCTAATTCATTCGCACAATCAATTCTAATTCATTCGTACGATCCATTCTAATTCATTCGTACAATCGTACGAATGAATTAGAATGGATCGTACGGAATGAATTAGAATGGATTGTATGAATGAATTAGAATGGATATATTCGTGCGAATGAATTAGAATGGATCATACGAATGAGTAAGAATAGATCGTACGAATAAAATATAATGGATCGTACGAATGAATTAGAATTGATCGTACGAATGAATTAGAATGGATCGTACGAATGAATTAGAATGGATCGTACGAATGAATTACAATGGATATATTCGTGCAAATGAATTAGAATGGATCGTATGAATGTATTAGAATGGATCGTATGAGTGAATTAGAATGGATCGTACGAATGAATTAGAATGGATCTTATGAATGAATTAGAATGGATCATACGAATGAATTAGAATGGATCGTACGAATGAATTAGAATGGATCGTACGAATAAATTAGAATGGATACATTCGACCGAATGAATTAGAATGGATGATGCGAATGAGTAAGAATGGATCGTACGAATGAAATAGAATAGATTGTACGAATGAATTAGAATGGATTCGTACGAATGAATTAGAATGGATACATTCATGCGAATGAATTAGAATGGATCGTACCAATGAGTAAGAATGGATCGTACGAATGAAATAGAATGGATTGTGAGAATGAATTAGAATGGATCGTACGAATGAATTAGAATGGATCGTGTGAAAGAATTAGAATGGATTGAATGAATGAATTAGAATAGATCGTATGAATGAATTAGAATGGATCGTACGAATGAATTAGAATGGATCGTATGAATGAATTAGAACGGATCGTACGAATGAATTAGAATGGATACATTCGTGCGAATGAATTAGAATGGATACATTCGTGCGAAAGAATGGATTAGAATGGATTGTGCGAATGAATTAGAATGGATCGTATGAATGAATAAGAATGGATCGTACGAATGAATGAGAATGGATCGTGCGAATGAATTAGCATGAATCGTACGAATGTATTAGAATGGATCGTACGAATGAATTAGAATGGATCGTACGAATGAATTAAAATGGATCGTACGAATGCACGATCCATGCTAATTCATTCGTTCGATCAATTCTAATTCATTAGCATGATCCATTCTAATTCATTCGTACGATCCATTCTAATTCATTCGCACGATCCATTCTAATTCATTCGTACGATCCATTCTAATTCTTTCACACGATCCATTCTAATTCATTCGTAGGATCCATTCTAATTCATTCGTACGATCTATTCTAATTCATTCGTACGATCCATTCTAATTCATTCGTACGATCCATTCTAATTCTTTCGTATGATCCATTCTAATTCATTCATACAATCCATTCTAATTCTTTCACACGATCCATTCTAATTCATTCGTACGATCCATTCTAATTCATTCGTGCAATCCATTCTATTTCATTCGTACGATCCATTCTTACTCATTCGTACGATCCATTCTAATTCATTCACACGAATGTATCCATTCGTACGAATGAATTAGAATAGATTGTACGAATGAATTAGAATGGATCGTACGAATGAATTAGAATGGATCATATGAATGAATTAGAATGGATCGTACGAATGAATTAGAATGGATCATGCGAATGAATTAGAATGGATCGTACGAATGAATTAGAATGGATCGTACGAATGAACTAGAATGGATACATTCGTGCGAATGAATTAGAATTGATCGTACGAATGAATTAGAATGGATCGTACGAATGAAGTACAATGGATCGTACGAATGAATTAGAATGGATCATACGAATGAATTAGAATGGATCATACGAATGAGTAAGAATGGATCGTACGAATGAAATAGAATGGATTGTACGAATGAATTAGAATGGATCGTACGAATGAATTAGAATGGATCGTGTGAAAGAATTAGAATGGATGGTATGAATGAATTACAATGGATCATATGAATGAATTAGAATGGATCGTGCGAATGAATTCGAATGGATCGTACGAATGAATTAGAATGGATCGTACGAATAAATTAGAATGGATACATTCGTGCGAATGAATTAGAATGGATACATTCGTGCGAAAGAATTAGAATAGATCTTATGAATGAATTAGAATGGATCCTATGAATGAATTAGAATGGATCGTGCGAATGAATTAGAATGGATCGTACGAATGAATTAGAATGGATTGTGCTAATGAATTAGAATTGATCGAACGAATGAATTAGCATGGATCGTGCTAATGAATTAGAATGGAACGTACGAATGAATTAGAATGGATCGTACGAATGAATTAGAATGGATCTTACGAATGAATTAGAATGGATCGTACGAATGAATTAGAATGGATCGTACGAATGAATTAGAATGGATCTTACGAATGAATTAGAATAGATCGTACGAATAAATTAGAATGGATCGTATGAATGGTTTAGAATGGATACATTCGTGCGAATGAATTAGAATGGATCGGACGAATGAATTAGAATGGATCGTACGAATGAATTAGAATGGATCAAATGAATGAATTAGAATGGTTACATTCATGCGAATGAATTAGAATGGATCGTACGAATGGATTAGAATGGATCGTACGAATGGATTAGAATGGATACATTCGTGCGAATGAATTAGAATGGATCATACGAATGAGTACGAATGGATCGTACGAATGAAATAGAATGGATTGTACGAATGAATTAGAATGGATCGTGCGAATGAATTTGAATGGATCGTACGAATGAATTAGAATGGATCGTGCTAATGAATTAGAATTGATCGTACGAATGAAATAGAATGGATTGTACGAATGATTTAAAATGGATCGTACGAATGAATTAGAATGGATCGTACGAATGATTTAGAATGGATACATTCATGCGAATGAATTAGAATGGATCATACGAATGAGTAAGAATGGATCGTACGAATGAAATAGAATGGATTGTACGAATGAATTAGAATGGATCGTACGAATGAATTAGAATGGATCATACGAATGAATTAGAATGGATCGTACGAATGAATTAGAATGGATACATTCGTGCGAATGAATTAGAATGGATCGTGCGAATGAATTAGAATGGATCGTACGAATGAATTAGAATGGATCGTACAAATGAATTAGAATGGATCGTGCGAATGAATTAGAATGGATCGTACGAATAAATTAGAATGGATCGTACGAATGAATTAGAATGGATCGTGCGAATGAATTAGAATGGATTGTACGAATAAATTAGAATGGATACATTCGTCCGAATGAATTGGAATGGATCATACGAATGAGTAAGAATGGATCGTACGAATGAAATAGAATAGATTGTACGAATGAATTAGAATGGATCGTGCGAATGAATTAGAATGGATCGTACGAATGAATTAGAATGGATCATACGAATGAATTAGAATGGATCGTGCGAATGAATTAGAATGGATCATATTAATGAATTAGAATGGATCGTACGAATGAATTAGAATGGATACATTCGTGCGAATGAATTAGAATGGATCGTGCGAATCCATTAGACTGGATCGTGCGAATGAATAAGAATGGATCATACGAATGACTTAGAATGGATCGTACGAATTAATTAGAATAGATACATTCGTGCGAATGAATTAGAATGGATTGTATGAACGAATTAGAATGGATCGTATGAATGAATTAGAATGGATCATACGAATTAATTAGAATGGATCATACGAATGAATTTGAATGGATCATACGAATGAATTAGAATGGATCGTACAAATGAACTAGAATGGATCGTACGAATGAACTAGAATGGATACATTCGTGCGAATGAATTAGAATGGATCGTACGAATGAATTAGAATGGATCGTACGATTCATTCTAATTCATTCGTACGATCCATTCTAATACATTCGTACGATTCATGCTAATTCATTCGCACGATCCATTCTAATTCAAATTCATTCGTATGATCCAGTCTAATTCATTCGTACGATCCATTCTAATTCATTCGCACGAATATATCTATTCTAATTCTTTCGTACGATGCATTCTAATTCATTCGTACGATCCATTCTAATTCATTCGTACGATCTATTCTAATTCATTCGTACGATCCATTCTAATTCATTCGCACGAATGTATCCATTCTAATTCATTCGTACAATCCATTCTATTTCATTCATACGATCCATTCTTACTCATTCATATGATCCATTCTAATTCATTCGTATGATCCATTCTAATTCATTCGTACGATCCATTCTAATTCATTCGTATGATCCATTCTAATTCATTCGTATGATCCATTCTAATTAATTCGTATGATCCATTCTAATTCATTCGTACGATCCATTCTAATTCATTCGTACGATCCATTCTAATTCACTCATACGATCCATTCTAATACATTCATACGATCCATTCTAATTCATTTGCACGAATATATCCATTATAATTCATTCGTACGATCCATTCTAATTCCTTCGTATGATCCATTCTAATTCATTCGTACGATCTATTCTAATTCATTCGTACGATCCATTCTAATTCATTCGTACGATCCATTCTAATTCCTTCGTACGATCCATTCTAATTCATTCGTACGATCCATTCTAATTCATTCGTACAATCTATTCTAATTCATTCATACGAATGGATACATTCGTGTGAATGAATTAGAATGGATCGTACGAATGAGTAAGAATGGATCGTACGAGAGAAATAGAATGGATTGCACGAATGAATTAGAATGGATCGTGCGAATGAATTAGAATGGATCGTACGAATGAATTAGAATGGATACATTTGTGCGAATGAATTAGAATGGATCGTACGAATGAATTAGAATGGATCGTATGAATAAATTAGAATGGATCGTGTGAATGAATTCGAATGGATCGTACGAATTCATGCTAATTCATTCATACAATCCATTCTAATTCTTTCACATGATCCATTCTAATTCATTCGTACGTTCCATTCTAATTCATTAGCACGATCCATACTAATTCATTCGTTCGATCAATTCTAATTCATTAGCACGATCCATTCTAATTCATTCGTACGATCCATTCTAATTCATTCGCACGATCCATTCTAATTCATTCATAGGATCCATTCTAATTCATTCATACGATCTATTCTAATTCTTTTGCACGAATGTATCCATTCTAATTCATTCGCACGAATGTATCCATTCTAATTCATTCGTACAATCCATTCTAATTCATTCGTACGATCCATTCTAATTCATTCGTTCGTACGATCCATTCTAATTCATTCGCATGAATGTAACCATTCTAATTTATTCATACGATCCATTCTAATTTATTCGTACGATCCATTCTTATTCATTCGTACGATCAGTTCAAATTCATTCACAAAATCTATTCTAATTCATTCATACGATCCATTCTAATTCATTCACACGAATGTATCCATTCTAATTCATTCATACGATCCATTCTATTCATTCGTATGATCCATTCTTACTCATTGGTACGATCCATTCTAATTCATTCGCACGATCCATTCTAATTCATTCGTACGATCCATTCTAATTCATTCGTACGATCCATTCTAATTCATTTGTACGATCCATTCTAATTCATTCGTAAGATCCATTCTAATTCATTCGTATGATCCATCCTAATTCATTCGTACAATCCATTCTAATTCATTCGCACGAATGTATCCATTCTAGTTCATTCGTACGATCCATTATAGTTCATTCATACGATCCATTCTAATTCATTCGCACGATCCATTCTAATTCATTCGTACGATCCATTCTAATTCATTCATACGATCCATTCTAATTCATTCGTACGATCCATTCTAATTCATTCGCACAAATGTATCCATTCTAATTTATTCGTACGATCCATTCTAATTCATTCGCACGATCCATTCTAATTCATTCGTACGATCCATTCTAATTCTTTCACACGATCCATTCTAATTCATTCGTACGATCCATTCTAATTCATTCGCACGATCCATTCTAATTCATTCGTACAATCCATTCTAATTCATTCATACGATCCATTCTATTTCATTCGTACGATCCATTCTAATTCATTCGTCCGATCCATTCTAATTCATTCTATTCATTCGTACGATCCATTTTTACTCATTGGTACGATCCATTCTAGTTCATTTGTACGATCCATTCTAATTCATTCGTACGATCCATTCTAATTCATTCGTACGATCCATTCTAATTCATTCGTACGATCCATTCTAATTCATTCGTAAGATCCATTCTAATTCATTCGTATGATCCATTCTAATTCATTCGTACGATCCATTCTAATTCATTCGCACGAATGTATCCATTCTAGTTCATTCGTACGATCCATTCTAATTCATTCGTACGATCCATTCTAATTCATTCGCACGATCCATTCTAATTCATTCATACGATCCATTCTAATTCATTCATACGATCCATTCTAATTCATTCGTACGATCCATTCTAATTTATTCGCATAAATGTATCCATTCTAATTCATTCGTACGATCCATTCTAATTCATTCGTACGATCCATTCTAATTCTTTCACACGATCCATTCTAATTCATTCGTACGATCCATTCTAATTCATTCGTACGATCCATTCAAATTCATTCGTATGATCCATTCTACTTCATTCATACGATCCCTTCTAATTCATTCGTACGATCCATTCAAATTCATTCGCACAAATGTATCCCTTCTAATTCATTCGTACGATCCATTCTAATTCATTCGCACGATCCATTCTAATTCATTCGTACGATCCATTCTAATTCATTCGTACGATCCATTCTAATTCATTCATATGATCCATTCTAATTAATTCGTATGATCCATTCTAATTCATTTGTACAATCCATTCTAATTCATTCATACAATCCATTCTAATTCATTCGCACGAATGTATCCATTCTAATTAATTCGTATGATCCATTCTAATTCATTCGTATGATCTATTCTTATTCATTCGCACGATCTAGTCTATTTGATTCACATGATCCATTCTAATTCATTCGCACGAATGTATCCATTCTAATTCAATCGTACGATCCATTCTAATTCATTAATATGATCCATTCTAATTCATTCGTACGATCCATTCTAATTCATATGCACAAAGGTATCCATTCTAATTCATTCGCACGAAAGAATTAGAATGGATTGTATGAAAGAATTAGAATGGATCGTGCGAATGAATTAGAATTGATCGTACGAAGGAATTAGAATGGATCGTACGAAGGAATTAGAATGGATCGTACGAATGAGTAAGAATGGATCATACGAATGAATTAGAATGGATCGTACGAATAAATTAGAATGGATACATTCGTCCGAATGAATTAGAATGGATCATACGAATGAGTAAGAATGGATCGTACGAATGAAATAGAATAGATTGTACGAATGAATTAGAATGGATCCTACGAATGAATTAGAATGGATCGTGTGAAAGAATTAGAATGGATTGTATGAATGAATTAGAATGAATTCGTACGATCCATTCGAATTCATTCGCACGATCCATTCTAATTCATTCATACGATCCATTCTAATTCATTCATACAATCCATTCTAATTCTTTCACACGATCCATTCTAATTCATTCGTAGGATTCATTCTAATTCAATCGTACAATCTATTCTATTTCATTCGTACGATCCATTCTTACTCATTCGTATGATCCATTCTAATTCATTCGGACAAATATATCCATTCTAATTTATTTGTACGATCCATTCTAATTCATTCGTACGATCCATTCTAATTCATTCGTCTGATCCATTCTAATTCATTCGCACGAATGTATCCATTCTAATTCATTCGTACGATCCATTCTAATTCATTCGTAAGATCCATTCTAATTCATTCGTACGATCCATTTTAATTCATTCGTACGATCCATTCTAATTCATTCGCACGAATGTATTCATTCTAGTTCATTCGTACGATCCATTCTAATTCATTCGTACGATCCATTCTAATTCATTCGCACGATCCATTCTAATTCATTCGTACGATCCATTCTAATTCATTCATACGATCCATTCTAATTCATTCGTACGATCCATTCTAATTCATTCGCACAAATGTATCCATTCTAATTCATTCGTACGATCCATTCTAATTCATTCGCACGATCCATTCTAATTCATTCGTACGATCCATTCTAATTCATTCGCACGATCTGTTCTTATTCATTCGCACAATCCATTCTAATTCATTCGCACGAATATATCCATTCTAATTCATTCGTACGATCCATTCTAATTCATTCGTACGATCCATTCTAATTCATTCATACAATCCATTCTAATTCATTCGCACGAATGTATCCATTCTAATTAATTCGTACGATCCATTCTAATTCATTCGTATGATCTATTCTTATTCATTCACACGATCCAGTCTTATTGATTCGCACGATCCATTCTAATTCATTCGCACGAATGTATCCATTCTAATTCATTCGTACGATCCATTCTAATTCATTAATATGATCCATTCTAATTCATTCGTACGATCCATTCTAATTCATATGCACAAAGGTATCCATTCTAATCCATTCGTAGGATCCATTCTAATCCATTCGTACGATCCATTCTAATTCATTCGTACGATCCATTCTAATTCATTCGCTCGAATGTATCCAGTCTAATCCATTCGTACGATCCATTCTAATCCATTCGTACGATCCATTATAATTCATTCGCATGAATGTAACCATTCTAATTCATTCATTTGATCCATTCTAATTCATTCGTACGATCCATTCTAATTCATTCATCCGATCCATTCCAATTCATTCGCACGAATGTATCCATTCTAATTCATTCGTACGATCCATTCTAATTCATTCATACGATCCATTCTAATTCATTCGTTAGATCCATTCTAATTCATTCGTACGATCCATTCTAATTCATTCGTACGATCCATTCTAATTCATTCGCACGAATGTATCCATTCTAGTTCATTCGTACGATCCATTCTAATTCATTCGTACGATCCATTCTAATTCATTCGCACGATCCATTCTAATTCATTCGTACGATCAATTCTAATTCATTCGCACGAATGTATCCATTCTAATTCATTCGTACGATCCTGAATTAGAATGGATCGTACGAATGAAGTAGAATGGATACCTTTGTGCATATGAATTAGAATGGATCGTACGAATGAATTAAAATGGATCATATTAATGAATTAGAAGGGATCGTACGAATGAATTAGAATGGATACATTCGTGCGAATGAATTAGAATGGATCGTGCACGAATGTATCCATTCTAATTCATTCGTATGATCCATTCTAATTCATTAATATGATCCATTCTAATTCATTCGTACGATCCATTCTAATTCATATGCACAAAGGTATCCATTCTAATCCATTCGAAGGATCCATTCTAATCCATTCGTACGATCCATTCTAATTCATTCGTACGATCCATTCTAATTCATTTGCTCGAATGTATCCATTCTAATCCATTCGTACGATCCATTCGTACGATCCATTCTAATTCATTCGCATGAATGTAACCATTCTAATTCATTCATTTGATCCATTCTAATTCATTCGTACGATCCATTCTAATTCATTAGTCCGATCCATTCTAATTCATTCGCACGAATGTATCCATTCTAATTCATTCGTACGATCCATTCTAATTCATTCGTACGATCCATTCTATTTCATTCGTATGATCCATTCTTACTCATTCGTATGATCCATTCTAATTCATTCGCACGAATGTATCCATTCTAATTCATTCATACAATCCATTCTAATTCATTCCGTACGATCTGTTCTAATTCATTCGTACGATCGTACGAATGAATTAGAATGGATTGTGCGAATGAATTAGAATGGATCGTACGAATGAATTAGAATGGATCGTACGAATGAAATAGAATGGATCGTATGAATGAGTAAGAATGGATCATACGAATGAATTAGAATGGATCGTACGAATGAATTAGAATGGATCGTACGAATAAATTAGAATGGATACATTCGTCCGAATGAATTAGAATGGATCATACGAATGAGTAAGAATGGATCGTACGAATGAAATAGAATAGATTGTACGAATGAATTGGAATGGATCCTTTGAATGAATTAGAATGGATCGTGTGAAAGAATTAGAATGGATTGTATGAATGAATTAGAATGGATCGTATGAATGAATTAGAATGGATCGTACGAATTCATTCTAATTCATTCATACAATCCATTCTAATTCTTTCACACGATCCATTCTAATTCATTCGTACGTTCCATTCTAATTCATTAGCACGATCCTTGCTAATTCATTCGTTCGATCAATTCTAATTCATTAGCACGATCCATTCTAATTCATTCGTACGATCCATTATAATTCATTCGCACGATCCATTCTAATTCATTCATAGGATCCATTCTAATGCATTCAAACGATCTATTCTAATTCTTTCGCACGAATGTATCCATTCTAATTCATTCGCACGAATGTATCCATTCTAATTCATTCGTACGATCCATTCTAATTCATTCGTACGATCCATTCGAATTCATTCGCACGATCCATTCTAATTCATTCATATGGTCCATTCTAATTAATTCATACAATCCATTCTAATTCTTTCACACGATCCATTCTAATTCATTCGTACGATCCATTCTAATTCATTCGTACAATCCATTCTATTTCATTCGTACGATCCATTCTTACTCATTCGTATGATCCATTCTAATTCGTTCGTATGATCCAATCTAATTCATTCGTACGATCCATTCTAATTCATTCGTACGATCCATTCTAATTCAGGATTGTACGAATGAATTAGAATGGATACATTCGTGCGAATGAATTAGAATTGATCGTACGAATGAATTAGAATGGATCGTGCGAATGAATTAGAATGGATCGTATGAATGAATTAGAATGGATCGTACGAATGAACTAGAATGGATACAATCGTGCGAATGAATTAGAATGGATCGTACGAATGAATTAGAATGGATCGTACGAATGAATTAGAATGGATCTTACGAATGAATTAGAATGGATCGTACGAATGAATTAGAATGGATCGTGCTAATGAATTAGAATTGATCGAACGAATGAATTAGCATGGATCGTGCTAATGAATTAGAATGAAACGTACGAATGAATTAGAATGGATCGTGTGAAAGAATTAGAATGGATTGTATGAATGAATTAGAATAAATTCGTACGATCCATTCGAATTCATTCGCACGATCCATTCTAATTCATTCATACGATCCATTCTAATTCATTCATACAATCCATTCTAATTCTTTCACACGATCCATTCTAATTCATTCGTGGGATCCATTCTAATTCATTCGTACAATCTATTCTATTTCATTCGTACGATCCATTCTTACTCATTCGTATGATCCATTCTAATTCATTCGGACGAATGTATCCATTCTAATTTATTCGTACGACCCATTCTAATTCTTTCGTACGATCCATTCTAATTCATTCGTACTATCTATTCTAATTCATTCATACGATCCATTCTAATTTCATTCGTACGATCCATTCTAATTAATTCGCTCGAATGTATCCATTCTAATCCATTCGTACGATCCATTCTAATCCATTCGTACGATCCATTCTTATTCATTCGCATGAATGTAACCATTCTAATTCATTCATTTGATCCATTCAAATTCATTCGTACGATCCATTCTAATTCATTCGTCCGATCCATTCTAATTCATTCGCACGAATGTATCCATTCTAATTCATTCGTACGATCCATTCTAGTTCATTCGTACGATCCATTCTAATTCATTCGTACGATCCATTCTAATTCATTCGTACGATCCATTCTAATTCATTCGTCCGATCCATTCTAATTCATTCGCACGAATGTATCCATTCTAATTCATTCGTACGATCCATGCTAATTCATTCGCATGATCCATTCTAATTCATTCGTACGATCAATTCTAATTCATTCGCACGAATGTATCCATTCTAATTCATTCGTACAATCCTGAATTAGAATTGATCGTACGAATGAATTAGAATGGATACCTTTGTGCATATGAATTAGAATGGATCGTACGAATGAATTAGAATGGATCATATTAATGAATTAGAATGGATCGTACGAATGAATTAGAATGGATCGTACGAATGAATTAGAATGGATCTTACGAATGGATTAGAATGGATACATTCGTGCGAATGAATTAGAATGGATCGAACGAATGAATTAGAATGGATCGTACGAATGAATTAGAATGGATCAAATGAATGAATTAGAATGGTTACATTCATGCGAATGAATTAGAATGGATCGTACGAATGGATTAGAATGGATCGTATGAATGGATTAGAATGGATACATTCGAGCGAATGAATTAGAATGGATCGTACGAATGAAATTAGAATGGATCGTACGAATGAATTAGAATAGATCGTACGAATGAATTAGAATGGATCGTACGAATGAATTAGAATGGATCGAGTGAAAGAATTAGAATGGATCGTACGAATGAATTAGAATGGATCGTGCGAATGAATTAGAATGGATCGTACGAATGAATTAGAATGGATCGTGCTAATGAATTAGAATTGATCGAACGAATGAAATAGCATGGATCGTGCATTCGTACGATCCATTCTAATTCATTCGTAAGATCCATTCTAATTCATTCGTACGATCCATTCTAATTCATTCGTACGATCCATTCTAATTCATTCACACGAATGTATCCATTCTAGTTCATTCGTACGATCCATTCTAATTCATTCGCACAATCCATTCTATTTCATTCGTACGATCCATTCTTACTCATTCGTATGATCCATTCTAATTCATTCGCACGAATGTATCCATAATAGATCATACGAATGAGTAAGAATGGATCGTACGAATGAAATAGAATGGATTGTGCGAATGAATTAGAATGGACCGTACGAATGAATTAGAATGGATACATTCGTGCAAATGAATTAGAATGGATCGGACGAATGAATTAGAATGGATCGTACGAATGAATTAGAATGGATCGTACGAATGAATTAGAATGGATCATACGAATAAATTAGAATGGATACATTCGTCCGAATGAATTAGAATGGATCATACGAATGAGTAAGAATGGATCGTACGAATGAAATAGAATAGATTGTACGAATGAATTAGAATGGATCGTGCGAATGAATTAGAATGGATCGTACGAATGAATTAGAATGGATCGTACGAATGAATTAGAATGGATCGTGTGAATGAATTAGAATGGATCATATTAATGAATTAGAATGGATCGTACGAATGAATTAGAATGGATACATTCGTGCGAATGAATTAGAATGGATCGTGCGAATCCATTAGACTGGATCGTGCGAATGAATAAGAATGGATCATACGAATGAATTAGAATAGATCGTACGAATTAATTATAATGGATACATTCGAGCGAATGAATTAGAATGGATTGTATGAATGAATTAGAATGGATCGTACGAATGAATTAGAATGGATCATACGAATTAATTAGAATGGATCATACGAATGAATTAGAATGGATCGTACGAATGAATTAGAATGGATCGTACGAATGAACTAGAATGGATCGTACAAATGAACTAGAATGGATACATTCGTGCGAATGAATTAGAATTGATCGTACGAATGAATTAGAATAGATCGTACGATTCACTCTAATTCATTCGTACGATCCATTCTAATACATTCGTACGATTCATGCTAATTCATTCGCACGATCCATTCTAATTCATTCGTACGATCCATTCTTATTCATTCATACGATCCATTCTAATTCATTCGCACAATCCATTCTAATTCATTCGTACAATCCATTCTAATTCATTCGTAAGATCCATTCTAACTCATTCGGTGGATCCATTCTAATTCATTTGTACGATCCATTCTAATTCATTCCCACGATCCATTCTAATTTATTCGTACGATCCATTCTAATTCATTCGTACGATCTATTCTAATTCATTCGCACGAATGTTACCATTCTAATTCATTCATAAGATTCATTCTAATTCATTCGTATGAGCCATTCTAATTCATTCGTACGATCCATTCTAATTCATTCGTACGATCCATTGTAATTCATTCATACAATCCATTTAGATTCATTCGTACAAATGTATCCATTCAAATTTATTCGTACGAACCAGTCGAATTCATTCGTACGATCCATTCTAATTCATTCGCACGAATATATCCATTCTAATTCTTTCGTACGATGCATTCTAATTCATTCGTACGATCCATTCTAATTCATTTGTACGATCCATTCTAATTCATTCGTACGATCCATTCTAATTCATTCGCACGAATGTATCCATTCTAATTCATTCGTACAATCCATTCTATTTCATTCGTATGATCCATTCTTACTCATTCATATGATCCATTCTAATTCATTCGTATGATCCATTCTAATTCATTCGTACGATCCATTCTAATTCATTCGTACGATCCATTCTAATTCATTCGCACGATCCATTCTAATTCATTCATACGATCCATTCTAATTCATTCATACGATCCATTCTAATTCATTCCTACAATCCATTCTAATTCATTCGCCCGATCCATTCTAATTCATTCATACGATCCATTCTATTCGAATGGATCATGCGATCCATTCGAATTCATTCACACGATCCATTCTAGTTCTAATTCATTCGCACAAATGTATCCATTCTAGTTCATTCGTACGATCCATTCGAATTCATTCACACGATCCATTCTAATTCATTCATACGATCCATTCTAATTCATTCATACAATCCATTCTAATTCTTTCACACGAATGTATCCATTCTAATTCATTCGTACGATCCATTCTAAATCATTCGTAAGATCCATTCTAATTCATTCGTACGATCCATGCACAAATGTATCCATTCTAGTTCATTCGTACGATCCATTCTAATTCATTCGTACGATCCATTCTAATTCATTCGCACGATCCATTCTAATTCATTCGTACGATCCATTCTAATTCATTCGCACGAATGTATCCATTCTAATTCATTCATACATACGATCTATTCTAATTCATTCGCACGAATGTATCCATTCTAATTCATTTGTATAATCCATTCTATTTCATTCGTACGATCCATTCTTACTCATTCGTATGATCCATTCTAATTCATTCGCACGAATGTATCCATTCTAATTCATTCGTACGATCCATTCTAATTCATTCGCACAATCCATTCTAGTTCATTCGTACGATCCATTCTAATTCATTCGTACGATCCATTCTAATTCATTCATACGATCCATTCTAATTCATTCGTAAGATCCATTCTAATTCATTCATACGATCCATTCTAATTCATTCGTACGATCCATTCTAATTCATTCGCACGAATGTATCCATTCTAGTTCATTCGTATGATCCATTCTAATTCATTCGTACGATCCATTCTAATTCATTCGCATGATCCATTCTAATTTATTCGTACGATCCATTCTAATTCAATCATACGATCCATTCTAATTCATTCGTACGATCCATTCTAATTCATTCGCACAAATGTATCCATTCTAATTCATTCATACGATCCATTCTAATTCATTCGCACGATCCATTCTAATTCATTCGTACGATCCATTCTAATTCTTTCACACGATCCATTCTAATTCATTCGTACGATCCATTCTAATTCATTCGCACGATCCATTCAAATTCATTCGTACGATCCATTCTAATTCATTCATACGATCCATTCTAATTCATTCGTACGATCCATTCTAATTCATTCGCACAAATGTATCCATTCTAATTCATTCGTACGATCCATTCTAATTCATTCGCACGATCCATTCTAATTCATTCGTACGATCCATTCTAATTCATTCGCACGAATCTATCCATTCTAATTAATTCGTACAATCCATTCTAATTCATTCGTATGATCTATTCTTATTCATTCGCACGATCCAGTCTAATTGATTCGCACGATCCATTCTAATTCATTTGCACGAATGTATCCATTCTAATTCATTCGTACGATCCATTCTAATTCATTAATATAATCCATTCTAATTCAATCGTACGATCCATTCTAATTCATATGCACAAAGGTATCCATTCTAATTCATTCGCACGAAAGAATTAGAATGGATTGTATGAAAGAATTAGAATGGATCGTGCGAATGAATTAGAATGGATCGTACGAAGGAATTAGAATTGATCGTACGAAGGAATTAGAATGGGTCGTACGAATGAGTAAGAATGGATCGTACGAATGAATTAGAATGGATCGTACGAATAAATTAGAATGGATACATTCGTCCGAATGAATTAGAATGGATCATACGAATGAGTAAGAATGGATCGTACGAATAGAATAGATTATACGAATGAATTAGAATGGATCCTACGAATGAAT
Source organism: Chamaelirium japonicum (assembly GCA_947650365.1). NCBI lineage: Eukaryota > Viridiplantae > Streptophyta > Magnoliopsida > Liliales > Melanthiaceae > Chamaelirium > Chamaelirium japonicum. The sequence goes on from OX393550.1 coordinate 91,828,260, forward strand.
TAGAATGGATCGTGTGAAAGAATTAGAATGGATTGTATGAATGAATTAGAATGAATTCGTACGATCCATTCGAATTCATTCGCACGATCCATTCTAATTCATTCATACGATCCATTCTAATTCATTCATACAATCCATTCTAATTCTTTCACATGATCCATTCTAATTCATTCGTAGGATCCATTCTAATTCATTCATACAATCTATTCTATTTCATTCGTACGATCCATTCTTACTCATTTGTATGATCCATTCTAATTCATTCGGACGAATGTATCCATTCTAATTTATTCGTACGATCCATTCTAATTCATTCGTACGATCCATTCTAATTCATTCGTCCGATCCATTCTGATTCATTCGAACGAATGTATCCATTCTAATTCATTCGTACGATCCGTTCTAATTCATTCGTAAGATCCATTCTAATTCATTCGTACGATCCACTCTAATTCATTCGTACGATCCATTCTAATTCATTCGCACGAATGTATCCATTCTAGTTCATTCGTACGATCCATTCTAATTCATTCGTACGATCCATTCTAATTCATTCGCACGATCCATTCTAATTCATTCGTACGATCCATTCTAATTCATTCATACGATCCATTCTAATTCATTCGTACGATCCATTCTAATTCATTCGCACAAATGTATCCATTCTAATTCATTCGTACAATCCATTCTAATTCATTCGCACGATCCATTCTAATTCATTCGTACGATCCATTCTAATTCATTCGCACGATCTGTTCTTATTCATACGCACAATCCATTTTAATACATTCGCACGAATGTATCCATTCTAATTCATTCGTATGATCCATTCTAATTCATTCGTACGATCCATTCTAATTCATTTGTATGATCCATTCTAATTAATTCGTATGATCCATTCTAATTTATTCGTATGATCCATTCTAATTCATTCATACAATCCATTCTAATTCATTCGCACGAATGTATCCATTCTAATTAATTCGTACGATCCATTCTAATTCATTCGTATATTCTATTCTTATTCATTCGCACGATCCAGTCTAATTGATTCGCACGATCCATTCTAATTCATTCGCACGAATGTATCCATTCTAATTCATTCGTACGATCCATTCTAATTCATATGCACAAAGGTATCCATTCTAATCCATTCGTAGGATCCATTCTAATCCATTCGTATGATCCATTCTAATTCATTCGTATGATCCATTCTAATTCATTCGCTCGAATGTATCCATTCTAATCCATTCGTACGATCCATTCTAATCCATTCGTACGATCCATTCTAATTCATTCGCATGAATGTAACCATTCTAATTCATTCATTTGATCCATTCTAATTCATTCGTACGATCCATTCTAATTCATTCGTCCGATCCATTCTAATTCATTCGCACGAATGTATCCATTCTAATTCATTCGTACGATCCATTCTAATTCATTCGTACGATCCATTCTATTTCATTCGTACGATCCATTCTTACTCATTCGAATGATCCATTCTAATTCATTCGCACGAATGTATCCATTCTAATTCATTCATACAATCCATTCTAATTCATTCCGTACGATCTATTCTAATTCATTCGCACGAAAGAATTAGAATGGATTGTATGAAAGAATTAGAATGGATCGTGCGAATTAATTAGAATGGATCGTACGAAGGAATTAGAATTGATCGTACGAAGGAATTAGAATGGGTCGTACGAATGAGTAAGAATGGATCGTACGAATGAATTAGAATGGATCGTACGAATAAATTAGAATGGATACATTCGTCCGAATGAATTAGAATGGATCATACGAATGAGTAAGAATGGATCGTACGAATAGAATAGATTATACGAATGAATTAGAATGGATCCTACGAATGAATTAGAATGGATCGTGTGAAAGAATTAGAATGGATTGTATGAATGAATTAGAATGAATTCGTACGATCCATTCGAATTCATTCGCACGATCCATTCTAATTCATTCATACGATCCATTCTAATTTATTCATACAATCCATTCTAATTCTTTCACATGATCCATTCTAATTCATTCGTAGGATCCATTCTAATTCATTCATACAATCTATTCTATTTCATTCGTACGATCCATTCTTACTCATTCCTATGATCCATTTTAATTCATTCCGACGAATGTATCCATTCTAATTTATTCGTACGATCCATTCTAATTCATTCGTACGATCCATTCTAATTCATTCGTCCGATCCATTCTGATTCATTCGAACGAATGTATCCATTCTAATTCATTCGTACGATCCGTTCTAATTCATTCGTAAGATCCATTCTAATTCATTCGTACGATCCATTCTAATTCATTCGTACGATCCATTCTAATTCATTCGCACAAATGTATCCATTCTAGTTCTTTCGTACGATCCATTCTAATTCATTCGTACGATCCATTCTAATTCATTCGCACGATCCATTCTAATTCATTCGTACGATCCATTCTAATTCACTCATACGATCCATTCTAATTCATTCGTACGATCCATTCTAATTCATTCGCACAAATGTATCCATTCTAATTCATTCGTACGATCCATTCTAATTCATTCGCACGATCCATTCTAATTCATTCGTACGATCCATTCTAATTCATTCGCACGATCTGTTCTTATTCATACGCACAATCCATTTTAATACATTCGCACGAATGTATCCATTCTAATTCATTCGTACGATCCATTCTAATTCATTCGTACGATCCATTCTAATTCATTTGTATGATCCATTCTAATTAATTCGTATGATCCATTCTAATTCATTCGTATGATCCATTCTAATTCATTCATACAATCCATTCTAATTCATTCGCACGAATGTATCCATTCTAATTAATTCGTACGATCCATTCTAATTCATTCGTATATTCTATTCTTATTCATTCGCACGATCCAGTCTAATTGATTCGCACGATCCATTCTAATTCATTCGCACGAATGTATCCATTCTAATTCATTCGTACGATCCATTCTAATTCATTAACATGATCCATTCTAATTCATTCGTACGATCCATTCTAATTCATATGCACAAAGGTATCCATTCTAATCCATTCTTAGGATCCATTCTAATCCATTCGTATGATCCATTCTAACTCATTCGTACGATCCATTCTAATTCATTCGCTCGAATGTATCCATTCTAATCCATTCGTACGATCCATTCTAATCCATTCGTACGATCCATTCTAATTCATTCGCATGAATGTAACCATTATAATTCATTCATTTGATCCATTCTAATTCATTCGTACGATCCATTCTAATTCATTCGTCCGATCCATTCTAATTCATTCGCACGAATGTATTTATTCTAATTCATTCATACGATCTATTCTAATTCATTCGTACGATCCATTCTAATTCATTCGTAAGATCCATTCTAATTCATTCGTACGATCCATTCTAATTCATTCGTACGATCCATTATAATTCATTCGCACGAATGTATCCATTCTAGTTCATTCGTACGATCCATTCTAATTCATTCGTACGATCAATTCTAATTCATTCGCACGATCCATTCTAATTCATTCGTACAATCAATTCTAATTCATTTGCACGAATGTATCCATTCTAATTCATTCGTACGATCCTGAATTAGAATGGATCGTACGAATGAATTAGAATGGATACCTTTGTGCATATGAATTAGAATGGATCGTACGAATGAATTAGAATGGATCATATTAATGAATTAGAATGGATCGTACGAATGAATTAGAATGGATACATTCGTGCGAATGAATTAGAATGAATCGTGCACGAATGTATCCATTTTAATTCATTCGTATGATCCATTCTAATTCATTAATATGATCCATTCTAATTCATTCGTACGATCCATTCTAATTCATATGCACAAAGGTATCCATTCTAATCCATACGTAGGATTCATTCTAATCCATTCGTACGATCCATTCTAATTCATTCATACGATCCATTCTAATTCATTCGCTCGAATGTATCCATTCTAATCCATTCGTACGATCCATTCTAATCCATTCGTACGATCCATTCTAATTCATTCGCATGAATGTAACCATTCTAATTCATTCATTTGATCCATTCGAATTCAATCGTACGATCCATTCTAATTCATTCGTCCGATCCATTCTAATTCATTCGCACGAATGTATCCATTCTAATTCATTCGTACGATCCATTCTAATTCATTCGTACGATCCATTCTATTTCATTCGTACGATCCATTCTTACTCATTCGTATGATCCATTCTAATTCATTCGCACGAATGTATCCATTCTAATTCATTCATACAATCCATTCTAATTAATTCCGTACGATCTATTCTAATTCATTCGTACGATCGTACGAATGAATAAGAATGGATCGTACGAATGAATTAGAATAGATTATGCGAATGAATTAGAATGGATCGTACGAATGAATTAGAATGGATCGTACGAATGAATTAGAATGGATCATACGAATGAGTAAAAATGGATCGTACGAATGAATTAGAATGGATCGTACGAATGAATTAGAATGGATAGTACGAATAAATTAGAATGGATACATTCGTCCGAATGAATTAGAATGGATCAAAGGAATGAGTAAGAATGGATCGTACGAATGAAATAGAATAGATTGTACGAATGAATTGGAATGGATCCTACGAATGAATTAGAATGGATCGTGTGAAAGAATTAGAATGGATTGTATGAATGAATTAGAATGGATCGTATGAATGAATCAGAATGGATCGTGCGAATGAATTCGAATGGATCGTACGAATTCATTCTAATTCATTCATACAGTCCATTCTAATTCTTTCACACGATCCATTCTAATTCATTCGTACGTTCCATTCTAATTCATTAGCACGATCCATGCTAATTCATTCGTTCGATCAATTCTAATTCATTAGCACGATCCATTCTAATTCATTCGTACGATCCATTCTAATTCATTCACACGATCCATTCTAATTCATTCATAGGATCCATTCTAATTCATTCATACGATCTATTCTAATTCTTTCGCACGAATGTATCCATTCTAATTCATTCGCACGAATGTATCCATTCTAATTCATTCGTACGATCCATTCGAATTCATTCGTACGATCCATTCGAATTCATTCGCACGATCCATTCTAATTCATTCATATGATCCATTCTAATTCATTCATACAATCCATTCTAATTCTTTCACACGATCCATTCTAAATCATTCGTACGATCCATTCTAATTCATTCGTACAATCCATTCTATTTCATTCGTACGATCCATTCTTACTCATTCGTATGATCCAATCTAATTCATTCGTATGATCCATTCTAATTCATTCGTACGATCCATTCTAATTCATTCATACGATCCATTCTAATTCATTCGTACGATCCATTCTAATTCATTCGCACGAATGTATCCATTCTAGTTCATTCGTACGATCCATTCTAATTCATTCGTACGATCCATTCTAATTCAGGATCGTACGAATAAATTAGAATGGATACATTCGTGCGAATGAATTAGAATTGATCGTACGAATGACTTAGAATAGATCGTGCGAATGAATTAGAATGGATCGTACGAATGAATTAGAATGGATCGTACGAATGAACTAGAATGGATACATTCGTGCGAATGAATTAGAATGGATCGTACGAATGAATTAGAATGGATCGTACGAATGAATTAGAATGGATCTTACGAATGAATTAGAATGGATCGTACGAATGAATTAGAATGGATCGTGCTAATGAATTAGAATTGATCGAACGAATGAATTAGCATGGATCGTGCTAATGAATTAGAATGGAACGTACGAATGAATTAGAATGGATCGTGTGAAAGAATTAGAATGGATTATATGAATGAATTAGAATGAATTCTTACGATCCATTCGAATTCATTCGCACGATCCATTCTAATTCATTCATAAGATCCATTCTAATTCGTCCATACAATCCATTCTAATTCTTTCACATGATCCATTCTAATTCCTTCGTAGGATCCATTCTAATTCATTCGTACAATCTATTCTATTTCATTCGTACGATCCATTCTTGCTCATTCGTATGATCCATTCTAATTCATTCGGACGAATGTATCCATTCTAATTTATTCGTACGATCCATTCTAATTCATTCGTACGATCCATTCTAATTCATTCGTACGATCTATTCTAATTCATTCATACGATCCATTCTAATTTCATTCGTACGATCCATTCTAATTCATTCGCTCGAATGTATCCATTCTAATCCATTCGTACGATCCATTCTAATCCATTCGTACGATCCATTCTAATTCATTCGCATGAATGTAACCATTCTAATTCATTCATTTGATCCATTCTAATTCATTCGTACGATCCATTCTAATTCATTCGTCCGATCCATTCTAATTCATTCGCACGAATGTATCCATTCTAATTCATTCGTACGATCTATTCTAATTCATTCGTACGATCCATTCTAATTCATTCGTAAGATCCATTCTAATTAATTCGTACGATCCATTCTAATTCATTCGTTTGATCCATTCTAATTCATTCGCACGAATGTATCCATTCTAGTTCATTCGTACGATCCTTTCTAATTCATTCGTACGATCCATTCTAATTCATTCGCACGATCCATTCTAATTCATTCGTACGATCAATTCTAATTCATTCGCACGAATGTATCCATTCTAATTCATTCGTACGATCCTGAATTAGAATGGATTGTACGAATGAATTAGAATGGATACCTTTGTGCATATGAATTAGAATGGATCGTACGAATGAATTAGAATGGATCATATTAATGAATTAGAATGGATCGTACGAATGAATTAGAACGGATCGTACGAATGAATTAGAATGGATCTTACGAATGGATTAGAATGGATACATTCGTGCGAATGAATTAGAATGGATCGGACGAATGAATTAGAATGGATCGTACGAATGAATTAGAATGGATCAAATGAATGAATTAGAATGGTTACATTCATGCGAATGAATTAGAATGGATCGTACGAATGGATTAGAATGGATACATTCGACGAATGAATTAGAATGGATCGTACGAATGAAATTAGAATTGATCGTACGAATGAATTAGAATAGATCGTACGAATGAATTAGAATGGATCGTACGAATGAATTAGAATGGATCGTACGAATGAATTAGAATGGATCGTGTGAAAGAATTAGAATGGATCGTACGAATGAATTAGAATGGATCGTGTGATTGAATTAGAATGAATCGTACGAATGAATTAGAATGGATCGTGCAAATGAATTAGAATTGATCGAACGAATGAATTAGCATGGATCGTGCATTCGTACGATCCATTCTAATTCATTCGTAAGATCCATTCTAATTCATTCGTACGATCCATTCTAATTCATTCGCACGAATGTATCCATTCTAGTTCATTCGTACGATCCATTCTAATTCATTCGTACGATCCATTCTAATTCATTCATACGATCTATTCTAATTCATTCATACAATCCATTCTAATTCTTTCACACGATCCATTCTAATTCATTCGTACGATTTATTCTAATTCATTCTCTCAATCCATTCTATTTCATTCGTACAATTCATTTTTACTCATTCGTATGATCCATTCTAATTCATTCGCACGAATGTAACCATAATGGATCATACGAATGAGTAAGAATGGATCGTACGAATGAAATAGAATGGATTGTGCGAATGAATTAGAATGGACCGTACGAATGAATTAGAATGGATACATTCGTGCGAATGAATTAGAATGGATCGGACGAATGAATTAGAATGGATCGTACGAATGAATTAGAATGGATCGTACGAATGAATTAGAATGGATCGTACGAATAAATTAGAATGGATACATTCGTCCGAATGAATTAGAATGGATCATACGAATGAGTAAGAATGGATCGTACGAAGGAAATAGAATAGATTGTACGAATGAATTAGAATGGATCGTGCGAATGAATTAGAATGGATCATACGAATGAATTAGAATGGATCGTACGAATGAATTAGAATGGATCGTGCGAATGAATTAGAATGGATCATATTAATGAATTAGAATGGATCGTACGAATGAATTAGAATGGATACATTCGTGCGAATGAATTAGAATGGATCGTGCGAATCCATTAGACTGGATCGTGCGAATGAATAAGAATGGATCATACGAATGAATTAGAATGGATCGTACGAATTAATTAGAATGGATACATTCGTGCGAATGAATTAGAATGGATTGTATGAATGAATTAGAATGGATCGTACTAATGAATTAGAATGGATCATTCGAATTAATTAGAATGGATCATACGAATGAATTAGAATGGATCGTACGAATGAATTAGAATGGATTGTACGAATGAACTAGAATGGATCGTACGAATGAACTGGAATGGGTACATTCATGCGAATGAATTAGAATGGATCGTACGAATGAATTAGAATGGATCGTACGATTCATTCTAATTCATTCGTACGATCCATTCTAATACATTCGTACGATTCATGCTAATTCATTCGCACGATCCATTCTAATTCATTCGTACGATCCATTCTTATTCATTCATACGACCCATTCTAATTCATTCGTACGATCCATGCACGAATGTATCCATTCTAGTTCATTCGTACGATCCATTCTAATTCATTCGTACGATCCATTCTAATTCATTCGCACGATCCAATCTAATTCATTCGTACGATCCATTCTAATTCATTCGCACGAATGTATCCATTCTAATTCATTCGTACATACGATCTATTCTAATTCATTCGCACGAATGTATCCATTCTAATTCATTTGTATAATCCATTCTATTTCATTCCTTTGATCCATTCTTACTCATTCGTATGATCCATTCTAATTCATTCGCACGAATGTATCCATTCTAATTCATTCGTACGATCCATTCTAATTCATTCGCACAATCCATTCTATTTCATTCGTACGATCCATTCTTACTCATTCAAACGATCCATTCTAATTCCTTCGTACGATCCATTCTATTTCATTCGTATGATCCATTCTAATTCCTTCGTACGATCCATTCTAATTCCTTCGTATCCATTCTAATTCACTAAAACGATCCATTCTAATTCATTGGTATGATCCATTCTAATTCATTTGCACGAATATATCCATTCTAATTCATTCGCACGATCTATTCTAATTCATTTGCACGATCCATTCTAATTAATTTGTACGATCGTGCTAGTGAATTAGAATGAATCGTACGAATGAATTAGATTGGATACATTCGTGCGAATCCATTCTATTTCATTCGTACGATCCATTCTAATTCATTCGTACGATCCATTCTCACTCATTCGTACGATCGATTCTAATTCATTCATACGATCCATTCTAATTCATTCTCACGATCCATTCTAATTCATTCGTACGATCCATTCTAATTCATTCGTAAGATCCATTCTAATTCATTCGTACTATCCATTCTAATTCATTCGTACGATCCATTCTAATTCATTCGCACGAATGTATCCATTCTAGTTCATTCGTATGATCCATTCTAATTCATTCGTATGATCCATTCTAATTCCTTCGTACGATCCATTCTAATTCATTCGTACGATCTATTCTAATTCATTTGTACGATCCATTCTAATTCCTTCGTACGATCCATTCTAATTCCTTCGTACGATCCATTCTAATTTATTCGTACGATCCATTCTAATTCCTTCGTATCCATTCTAATTCACTCATACAATCCATTCTAATTCATTCGTACGATCCATTCTAATTCATTCATACAATCCATTCTAATTCATTCGCACGAATGTATCCATACTAATTCACTCGTACGATCAGTTCTAATTCATTCACAAAATCTATTCTAATTCATTCATACGATCCATTCTAATTCATTCACACGAATGTATCCATTCTAATTCATTCGTACGATCCATTCTAATTCATTCGTACGATCCATTCTAATTCATTCGTATGATCTATTCTAATTAATTCGTATGATCCATTCTAATTCATTCGTACGATCCATTCTAATTCATTCATACAATCCATTCTAATTCATTCGCACGAATGTATCCATTCTAATTAATTCGTACGATCCATTCTAATTCATTCGTATGATCTATTCTTATTCATTCGCACGATCCAATCTAATTGATTCGCACGATCCATTCTAATTCATTCGCACGAATGTATCCATTCTAATTCATTCGTACGATCCATTCTAATTCATTAATATGATCCATTCTAATTCATTCGTACGATCCATTCTAATTCATATGCACAAAGGTATCCATTCTAATCCATTCGTAGGATCCACTCTAATCCATTCGTACGATCCATTCTAATTCATTCGTACGATCCATTCTAATTCATTCGCTCGAATGTATCCATTCTAATCCATTCGTATGCTCCATTCTAATTCATTCGCATGAATGTAACCATTCTAATTCATTCATTTGATCTATTCTAATTCATTGGTATGATCCATTTTAATTCATTCGTCTGATCCATTCTAATTCATTCGCACGAATGTATCCATTCTAATTCATTCGTACGATCCATTCTAATTCATTAATATGATCCATTCTATTTCATTCGTACGATCCATTCTAATTCATTCGTACGATCCATTCTAATTCATTCGTACGATCCATTCTAATTCATTCGTAAGATCCATTCTAATTTATTCGCACGAATGTATCCATTCTAGTTCATTCGTACGATCCATTCTAATTCATTCGTACGATCCATTCTAATTCATTCGCACGAATGTATCCATTCTAATTCATTCGTACGATCCATTCTAATTCATTAATATGATCCATTCTAATTCATTCGTACGATCCATTCTAATTCATATGCACAAAGGTATCCATTCTAATTCAATCGTACGATCCATTCTAATTCAGGATCGTACGAATGAATTAGAATGGATAGATTCGTGCGAATGAATTAGAATTGATCGTACGAATGAATTAGAATGGATCGTGCGAATGAATTAGAATGGATCGTACGAATGAATTAGAATGGATCGTACGAATGAACTAGAATGGATACATTCGTGCGAATGAACTAGAATGGATCGTATGAATGAATTAGAATGGATCGTACGAATGAATTAGAATGGATCTTACGAATGAATTAGAATTGATCGTACGAATGAATTAGAATGGATACATTCATGCGAATGAATTAGAATGGATCGGACGAATGAATTAGAATGGATCATACGAATGAATTAGAATGGATCAAATGAATGAATTAGAATGGTTACATTCATGCGAATAAATTAGAATGGATCGTACGAATGGATTAGAATGGATACATTCGAGCGAATGAATTAGAATGGATCGTACGAATGGATTAGAATGGATCCTACGAATGGATTTGAATGGATACCTTTGTGCAGAATGGATCGTACAAATGAATTAGAATGGATACATTCATGCACGATCCATTCTATTCATTCGCACGAATGTATCACTTCTAATTCATTCGTACGATCCATTCTAATTCATTAATATGATCCATTCTAATTCATTCGTATGATCCATTCTAATTCATTCGTATGATCCATTCTAATTCACTCATACGATCCATTCTAATACATTCATACGATCCATTCTAATTCATTCGGACGAATGTATCCATTCTAATTCATTCGCACGATCCATTCTAATTCATTCATAGGATCCATTCTAATTCATTCGCACGATCCATTCTAATTCATTCGTACGATCCATTCTAATTCATTCATACGATCCATTCTAATTCATTCGTACGATCCATTCTAATTCATTCACACAAATGTATCCATTCTAATTCATTCGTACGATCCATTCTAATTCATTCGCACGATCCATTCTTTCTCATTCGTATGATCCATTCTAATTCATTCGGGTATCCATTCTAACTTATTCGTACGATCCATTCTAATTCATTCGTACGATCCATTCTAATTCATTCGTAAGATCCATTCTAATTCATTCGTACGATCCATTCTAATTCATTCGTACGATCCATTCTAATTCATTCGTACGATCCATTCTAATTCATTCATACGATCTATTCTAATTCATTCATACAATCCATTGTAATTCTTTCACACGATCCATTCTAATTCATTCGTACGATCCATTCTAATTCATTCGCACAATCCATTCTATTTCATTCGTACGATTCATTCTTACTCATTCGTATGATCCATTCTTATTCATTCGCATGAATGTATCCATAATGGATCATACGAATGAGTAAGAATGGATCGTACGAATGAAATAGAATGGATTGTGCGAATGAATTAGAATGGACCGTACGAATGAATTAGAATGGATACATTCGTGCGAATGAATTAGAATGGATCGGACGAATGAATTAGAATGGATCATATGAATGAATTAGAATGGATCATACGAATGAATTAGAATGGATCGTACGAATAAATTAGAATGGATACATTCGTCCGAATGAATTAGAATGGATCATACGAATGAGTAAGAATGGATCGTACGAATGAAATAGAATAGATTGTACGAATGAATTAGAATGGATCCTACGAATGAATTAGAATGGATCGTGTGAAAGAATTAGAATAGATCGTACGAATGAGAAAGAATGGATCGTATGAATAAAATAGAATGGATTGCACGAATGAATTAGAATGGATCGTACGAATGAATTAGAATGGATCGTGTGAAAGAATTAGAATGGATTGTATGAATGAATTAGAATGAATTCGTACGATCCATTCGAATTCATTCGCACGATCCATTCTAATTCATTCATACGATCCATTCTAATTCATTCATACAATCAATTCTAATTCTTTCACACGATCCATTCTAATTCATTCGTAGGATCCATTCTAATTCATTCGTACAATCTCTTCTATTTCATTCGTACAATCCATTCTTACTCATTCGTATGATCCATTCTAATTCATTCGGACGAATGTATCCATTCTAATTTATTCGTACGATCCATTCTAATTCATTCGTACGATCCATTCTAATTCATTCATACGATCCATTCTAATTCATTCGTCCGATCCATTCTAATTCATTCGCACGAATGTATCCATTCTAATTCATTCGTACGGTCCATTCTAATTCAATCGCACAATCCATTCTATTTCATTCGTACGGTTCATTCTAATTCATTCGCACAATCCATTCTATTTCATTCGTACGATCCATTCTTACTCATTCGTATGATCCATTATGGATACATTCGTGCGAATGAATTAGAATGGATCATACGAATGAGTAAGAATGGATCGTACGAATGAAATAGAATGGATTGTGCGAATGAATTAGAATGGATCGTACGAATGAATTAGAATGGATCGTGTGAAAGAATTAGAATGGATTGTATGAATGAATTAGAATAGATCGTATGAATGAATTAGAATGGATCGTACGAATGAATTAGAATGGATCGTACGAATGAATTAGAATGGATCGTACGAATCAATTAGAATGGATCGTACGAATGAATTAGAATGGATCTTACGAATGAATTAGAATGGATTGTACGAATGAATTAGAATGGATCGTACGAAGAAATTAGAATGGATAGATTCGTCCGAATGAATTAGAATGGATCATACGAATGAGTAAGAATGGATTGTACGAATGAATTAAAATGGATCCTACGAATGAATTAGAATAAATATTGTGAAAGAATTAGAATGGATTGTATGAATGAATTAGAATGAATTCGTACGATCCATTCGAATTCATTCGCACGATCCATTCTAATTCATTCATACGATCCATTCTCATTCATTCATACAATCCATTCTAATTCTTTCACACGATCCATTCTAATTCATTCGTAGGGTCTATTCTAATTCATTCGTACAATCTATTCTAATACATTCGTACGATCCATTCTTACTCATTCGTATGATCCATTCTAATTCATTCGGACGAATATATCCATTCTAATTTATTCGTACGATCCATTCTAATTCATTCGTACGATCCATTCTAATTCATTCGTACGATCCATTCTAATTCATTCGTACGATCCATTCTAATTCATTCGCACGAATGTATCCATTGTAGTTCATTCGTACGATCCATTCTAATTCATTCGTACGATCCATTCTAATTCATTCGTACGATCCATTCTAATTCATTCGTCCGATCCATTCTAATTCATTCGCACGAATGTATCCATTCTAATTCATTCGTACGATCCATTCTAATTCATTCATACGATCTATTCTAATTCATTCGTAAGATCCATTCTAATTCATTCGTACGATCCATTCTAATTTATTCGTACGATCCATTCTAATTCATTCGTACGATCCATTCTAATTCATTCGCACGATCCATTCTAATTCATTCGTACGATCAATTCTAATTCATTCGCACGAATGAATCCATTCTAATTCATTCATACAATCCATTCTAATTCATTCGTACGATCCTTTCTAATTCACTCATACGATCCATTCTAATTCATTCGTACGATCCATTCTAATTCATTCATACAATCCATTCTAATTCATTCGCACGAATGTATCCATTCTAATTCATTCGTACGATCAGTTCTAATTCATTCACAAAATCTATTCTAATTCATTCATACGATCCATTCTAATTCATTCACACGAATGTATCCATTCTAATTCATTCATACGATCCATTCTAATTCATTCGTACGATCCATTCTAATTAACTCATACGATCCATTCTAATACATTCATTCGATCCATTCTAATTCATTTGCACGAATATATCCATTCTAATTCATTCGTACGATCCATTCTAATTCCTTCATATGATCCATTCTAATTCATTCGTATGATCTATTCTAATTCATTCGTACGATCCATTCTTATTCATTCGTACGATCCATTCTAATTCCTTCGTACGATCCATTCTAATTCATTCGTACGATTCATTCTAATTCATTCATACAATCCATTCTAATTCTTTCAAACGATCCATTCTAATTCATTCGTACGATCCATTCTAATTCATTCGTGCAATCCATTCTATTTCATTCGTTCGATCCATTCTTACTCATTCGTACGATCCATTCTAATTCATTCACACGAATGTATCCATTCATACGAATGAATTAGAATAGATTGTACGAATGAATTAGAATAGATCGTACGAATGAATTAGAATGGATCGTACGACGGAATTAGAATGGATCGTACGAATGAATTAGAATGGATCGTACGAATGAATTAGAATAGATCGTATGAATGAATTAGAGTGGATCGTACGAAGGAATTAGAATGGATCGTACGAATGAATTAGAATGGATATATTCGTGCAAATGAATTAGAATGGATCGTATGAATGTATTAGAATGGATCGTATGAGTGAATTAGAATGGATCGTACGAATGAATTAGAATAGATTGTATGAATGAATTAGAATGGATTCATTCGTGCGAATGAATTAGAATTGATCGTACGAATGAATTAGAATGGATCGTGCGAATGAATTAGAATGGATCGTACGAATGAATTAGAATGGATCGTACGAATGAACTAGAATGGATACATTCGTGCGAATGAATTAGAATGGATCGTACGAATGAATTAGAATGGATCGTACGAATGAATTAGAATGGATCTTACGAATGAATTAGAATGGATCGTATGAATGAATTAGAATAGATCGTACGAATGAATTAGAATGGATACATTCGTGCGATTGAATTAGAATGGATCGGACGAATGAATTAGAATGGATCGTACGAATGAATTAGAATGGATCAAATGAATGAATTAGAATGGTTACATTCATGCGAATGAATTAGAATGGATCGTACGAATGGATTAGAATGGATCGTACGAATGGATTAGAATGGATACATTCGAGCGAATGAATTAGAATGGATCGTACGAATGAATTAGAATAGATCGTACGAATGGATTAGAATGGATCCTACGAATGGATTAGAATGGATACCTTTGTGCATATGAATTAGAATGGATTGTACGAATGAATTAGAATGGATCATATTAATGAATTAGAATGGATCGTACGAATGAATTAGAATGGATACATTCGTGCGAATGAATTAGAATGGATCGTGCGAATCAATTAGACTGGATCGTGCGAATGAATAAGAATAGATCATACGAATGAATTAGAATGGATCGTACGAATTAATTAGAATGGATTCATTCGTGCGAATGAATTAGAATGGATTGTATGAATGAATTAGAATGGATCGTACGAATGAATTAGAATGGATCATACGAATTAATTAGAATGGATCATACGAATGAATTAGAATGGATCGTACGAATGAATTAGAATGGATCGTACTAATGAATTAGAATGGATACATTCGTGCGAATGAATTAGAATGGATTGTGCGAATGAAGAAGAACAGATCGTGTGAATGAATTAGAATGGATCGTACGAATGAATTAGAATGGATCGTGCGAATGAATTAGAATGGATCGTACGAATGAATTAGAATGGATCGTATGAATGAATTAGAATGGATCGTACGATTGAATTAGAATGGATCGTGCGAATGAATTAGAATGGATCGTACGAATGAACTAGAATGGATACAATCGTGCGAATGAATTAGAATGGATCGTACGAATGAATTAGAATGGATTGTACGAATAAATTAGAATGGATCTTACGAATAAATTAGAATGGATCGTACGAATGAATTAGAATGGATACATTCGTGCGAATGAATTAGAATGGATCGGACGAATGAATTAGAATGGATCGTACGAATGAATTAGAATGGATCGTACGAATGAATTAGAATGGATCGTACGAATAAATTAGAATGGATACATTCGTCCGAATGAATTAGAATGGATCATGCTAATGAGTAAGAATGGATCGTACGAATGAAATAGAATAGATTGTACTAATGAATTAGAATGGATCCTACGAATGAATTAGAATGGATCGTGTGAAAGAATTAGAATGGATTGTATGAATGAATTAGAATGGATCGTATGAATGAATTAGAATGGATCGTGCGAATGAATTCGAATGGATCGTACGAATTCATTCTAATTCATTCATACAATCCATTCTAATTCTTTCACACGATCTATTCTAATTCATTCGTAGGATCCATTCTAATTCATTCCTACAATCTATTCTATTTCATTCGTACGATCCATTCTTACTCATTCGTATGATCCATTCTAATTCATTCGTACAAACTATTCTATTTCATTCGTACGATCCATTCTTACTCATTCGTATGATCCATTCTAATTCATTCGGACGAATGTATCCATTCTAATTTATTCGTACGATCCATTCTAATTCATTCGTACGATCCATTCTAATTCTTTCATACGATCCATTCTAATTCATTCATACAATCCATTCTAATTCATTCACACGATCCATTCTAATTCATTCGTAGGATCCATTCTAATTCATTCGTACAATCTATTCTATTTCATTCGTACGATCCATTCTTACTCATTCGTATGATCCATTCTAATTCATTCGGACGAATGTATCCATTCTAATTTATTCGTACGATCCATTCTAATTCATTCGTACGATCCATTCTAATTCATTCGTTTGATCCTTTCTAATTTATTCGTCCGATCCATTCTAATTCATTCGCACGAAGGTATCCATTCTAATTAATTCGTACGATCCATTCTAATTCATTCGTACGATCCATTCTAATTCGTTCGTAAGATCCATTCTAATTCATTCGTACGATCCATTCTAATTCATTCGTACGATCCATTCTAATTCATTCACACGAATGTATCCATTCTAGTTCATTCGTACGATCCATTCTAATTCATTCGTACGATCTATTCTAATTCATTCGCACGATCCATTCTAATTCCTTCGTACGATCCATTCTAATTCATTCATACGATCCATTCTAATTCATTCGTATGATCCATTCTAATTCATTCGCACAAATGTATCCATTCTATTTCATTCGTACGATCCATTCTAATTCATTCGCACGATCCATTCTAATTCATTCGTACGATCCATTCTAATTCTTTCACACGATCTATTCTAATTCATTCGTACGATCCATTCTAACTCATTCGCACGATCCATTCTAATTCTTTCGTACGATCCATTCTAATTCATTCATACGATCCATTCTAATTCATTCGTACGATCCATTCTAATTCATTCGCACAAATGTATCCATTCTAATTCAATCGTTCGATCCATTCTAATTCATTCGCACGATCCATTCTAATTCATTCGTACGATCCATTCTAATTCATTCGCACAATCCATTCTAATTCATTCGCACGAATGCATCCAGTTTAATTCATTCGTACGATCCATTCTAATTCATTCATACGATCCATTCTAATTCATTCGTATGATCCATTCTAATTAATTTGTATGATCCATTCTAATTCATTCCTACGATCCATTCTAATTCATTCATACAATCCATTCTAATTCACTCATACGATCCATTCTAATACATTCATACGATCCATTCTAATTCATTTGCACGAATATATCCATTCTAATTTATTCGTACGATCCATTCTAATTCATTCGTACGATCCATTCTAATTCATTCGCACAATCCATTCTAATTCATTCGCAAGAATGTATCCATTCTAATTCATTCGTACGATCCATTCTAATTCATTCGTACGATCCATTCTAATTCATTCGTATGATCCATTCTAATTAATTCGTATGATCCATTCTAATTCATTCGTACGATCCATTCTAATTCATTCATACAATCCATTCTAATTCATTCGTACGATCCATTCTAATTCACTCATACGATCCATTCTAATACATTCATACGATCCATTCTAATTCATTTGCACGAATATATCCTTTCTAATTCATTCGTACGATCCATTCTAATTTCTTCGTACGATCCATTCTAATTCATTCGTACGATCTTTTCTAATTCATTCGCACGATCCATTCTAATTCATTCGTACGATCCATTCTAATTCTTTCACACGATCCATTCTAATTCATTCGTACGATCCATTCTAACGTACGAATGAATTAGAATGGATCGTATGAATGAATTAGAATGGATCGTACGAATGAATTAGAATGGATCGTGCGAATGAATTAGAATGGATCGTACGAATGAATTAGAATGGATCGTACGAATGAACTAGAATGGATACATTCGTGCGAATGAATTAGAATGGATCGTACGAATGAATTAGAATGGATCGTACGAATGAATTAGAATGGATCTTACGAATGAATTAGAATGGATCGTACGAATGAATTAGAATGGATCGTACGAATGAATTGGAATGGATACATTCGTGCGAATGAATTAGAATGGATCGGAAGAATGAATTAGAATGGATCGTACGAATGAATTAGAATGGATCGTACGAATGAATTAGAATGGATCATGCTAATGAATTAGAATTGATCGTACGAATGAAATAGGATGGATTGTACGAATGATTTAGAATGGATCGTACGAATGAATTAGAATGGATCGTACGAATGATTTAGAATGGATACATTCGTGCGAATGAATTAGAATAGATCATACAAATGAGTAAGAATGGATCGTACGAATGAAATAGAATGGATCATATTAATGAATTAGAATGGATCGTACGAATGAATTAGAATGGATACATTCGTGCGAATGAATTAGAATGGATCGTGCACGAATGTATCCATTCTAATTCATTCGTACGATCCCTTCTAATTCATTAATATGATCCATTCTAATTCATTCATACGATCCATTCTAATTCATATGCACAAAGGTATCCATTCGAATCCATTCGAAGGATCCATTCTAATCCATTCGTACGATCCATTCTAATTCATTCCTACGATCCATTCTAATTCATTCGGTCGAATGTATCCATTCTAATCCATTCGTACGATCCATTATAATCCATTCGTACGATCCATTCTAATTCATTCGTATGAATGTAACCATTCTAATTCATTCATTTGATCCATTCTAATTCATTCGTACGATCCATTCTAATTCATTCGTCCGATCCATTCAAATTCATTCGCACGAATGTATCCATTCTAATTCATTCGTACGATCCATTCTAATTCATTCCTACGATCCATTCTAATTCATTCGTAAGATCCATTCTAATTCATTCGTACGATCCATTCTAATTCATTCGTATGATCCATTCTAATTCATTCGCACGAATGTATCCATTCTAGTTCATTCGTACGATCCATTCTAATTCATTCGTACGATCCATTCTAATTCATTCGCACGATCCATTCTAATTCATTCGTACGATCAATTCTAATTCATTCGCACGAATGTATCCATTCTAATTCATTCATACGATCCATTCTAATTCATTCGTACGATCCATTCTAATTCACTCATACGATCCATTCTAATACATTCATACGATCCATTCTAATTCATTTGCACGAATATACCCATTCTAATTCATTCGTACGATCCATTCTAATTCCTTCGTACGATCCATTCTAATTCATTCGTACGATCTATTCTAATTCATTCGTACGATCCATTCTAATTCATTCGTACGATCCATTCTAATTCTTTCATACGATCCATTCTAATTCATTCATACAATCCATTCTAATTCTTTCACACGATCTATTCTAATTCATTCGTAGGATCCATTCTAATTTATTCGTACAATCTATTCTATTTCATTCGTACGATCCATTCTTACTCATTCGTATGATCCATTCTAATTCATTCGGACGAATGTATCCATTCTAATTTATTCGTACGATCCATTCTAATTCATTCGTACGATCCATTCTAATTCATTCGCACGTTCCATTCTAATTCATTCCTACGATCCATTCTAAATCATTCATACGATCCATTCTAATTCATTCATACGATCCATTCTAATTCATTCATACAATCCATTCTAATTCATTCGTACGATCCATTCTAATTTACTCATACGATCCATTCTAATACATTCATACGATCCATTCTAATTCATTTGCACGAATATATCCATTCTAATTCATTCGTACGATCCATTCTATTTCCTTCGTACGATCCATTCTAATTCATTCGTATGATCTATTCTAATTCATTCGTACGATCCATTCTAATTCATTCGTACGATCCATTCTAATTCCTTCGTACGATCCAGTCTAATTCATACGTACGATCCATTCTAATTCATTCGTACAATCTATTCTAATTCATTCGTACGAATGGATACATTCGTATGAATGAATTAGAATGGATCGTACGAATAAGTAAGAATGGATCGTACGAATGAAATAGAATGGATTGCACGAATGAATTAGAATGGATCGTACGAATGAATTAGAATGGATCGTGTGAAAGAATTTGAATGGATTGTATGAATGAATTAGAATGGATCGTACGAAGGAATTAGAATGGATCGTACGAATGAATTAGAATGGATCGTACGAATGAATTAGAATAGATCGTACGAATGAATTAGAATGGATCGTACGAATGAATTAGAATGGATCGTGTGAAAGAATTAGAATGGATCGTACGAATGAATTAGAATGGATCGTGCGAATGAATTAGAATGGATCGTACGAATGAATTAGAATGGATCATGCTAATGAATTAGAATTGATCGAACGAATGAATTAGCATGGATCGTTCATTCGTACGATCCATTCTAATTCATTCATAAGATCCAATCTAATTCATTCGTACGATCCATTCTAATTCATTCGTACGATCCATTCTAATTCATTCGCACGAATGTATCCATTCTAGTTCATTCGTACGATTCATTCTAATTCATTCGTACGATCCATTCTAATTCATTCATACAATCTATTCTAATTCATTCATACAATCCATTCTAATTCTTTCACACGATCCATTCTAATTCATTTGTACGATCCATTCTAATTCATTCGCACAATCCATTCTATTTCATTCGTACGATCCATTCTTACTCATTCGTACGATCCATTCTAATTCATTCGCACGAATGTATCCATAATGGATCATACGAATAAGTAAGAATGGATCGTACGAATGAAATAGAATGGATTGTGCGAATGAATTAGAATGGACCGTACGAATGAATTAGAATGCATACATTCGTGCGAATGAATTAGAATGGATCGTACGAATGAATTAGAATGGATCGTATGAATAAATTAGAATGGATATATTCGTCCGAATGAATTAGAATGGATCATACGAATGAGTAAGAATGGATTGTACGAATGAATTAGAATTGATCGTGCGAATGAATTAGAATGGATCGTACGAATGAATTAGAATGGATTGTACGAATGAACTAGCATGGATACATTCGTGCGAATGAATTAGAATGGATAGTCCGAATGAATTAGAATGGATCGTACGAATGAATTAGAATGGATCGTACAAATGAAATAAAATAGATATTACGAATGAATTAGAATGGATCCTACGAATGAATTAGAATGGATCGTGTGAAATAATTAGAATGGATTGTATGAATGAATTAGAATGGATCGTATGAATGAATTAGAATGGATCGTGCGAATGAATTCGAATGGATCGTACGAATTCATTCTAATTCATTCATACAATCCATTCTAATTCTTTCACACGATCCATTCTAATTCATTCGTACGTTCCATTCTAATTCATTAGCACGATCCATGCTAATTCATTCGTTCGATCAATTCTAATTCATTAGCACGATCCATTCTAATTCATTCGTACGATCCATTCTAATTCATTCGCACGATCCATTCTAATTCATTCATACAATTCATTCTAATTCATTCACACGATCCATTCTAATTCATTCGTAGGATCCATTCTAATTCATTCGTACAATCTATTCTATTTCATTCGTACGATCCATTCTTACACATTCGTATGATCCATTCTAATTCATTTGGACGAATGTATCCATTCTAATTTATTCATACGATTCATTCTAATTCATTCGTACGATCCATTCTAATTCATTCGTACGATCCATTCTAATTCATTCGTACGATCCATTCTAATTCATTCGTATGATCCATTCTAATTCATTCAAACAATCCATTCTAATTCTTTCACACGATCCATTCTAATTCATTCGTACGATCCATTCTAATTCATTCGCACAATCCATTCTATTTCATTCGTACGATCCATTCTTACTCATTCGTATGATCCATTCTAATTCATTCGCACGAATGTATCCATAATGGATCATACGAATGAGTAAGAATGGATCGTACGAATGAAATAGAATGGATTGTGCGAATGAATTAGAATGGACTGTACGAATGAATTAGAATGGATACATTCGTGCGAATGAACTAGAATGGATCGGACGAATGAATTAGAATGGATCGTACGAATGAATTAGAATGGATCGTACGAATGAATTAGAATGGATCGTACGAATAAATTAGAATGGATACATTCGTCCGAATGAATTAGAGTGGATCATACGAATGAGTAAGAATGGATCGTACGAATGAAATAGAATAGATTGTACGAATGAATTAGAATGGATCCTACGAAAGAATTCGAATGGATCGTACGAATGAATTAGAATGGATACATTCGTGCGAATGAATTAGAATGGATCGTGCGAATCAATTAGACTGGATCGTGCGAATGAATAAGAATAGATCATACGAATGAATTAGAATGGATCATATGAATGAATTAGAATGGATCGTACGAATGAAATAGAATGGATCGTACGAATAAATTAGAATGGATACATTCGTCCGAATGATTTAGAATGGATCATACGAATGAGTAAGAATGGATCGTACGAATGAAATAGAATAGATTGTACGAATGAATTAGAATGGATCCTACGAATGAATTAGAATAGATCGTGTGAAAGAATTAGAATGGATTGTAGAATGGATTAGAATGGATCGTATGAATGAATAAGAATGGATCGTACGAATGAATTAGAATGGATCGTGCGAATGAATTAGCATGAATCGTACGAATGTATTAGAATGGATCGTACGAATGAATTAGAATTGATCGTACGAACGAATTAGAATGGATCGTACGAATGCACAATCCATGCTAATTCATTCGTTCGATCAATTCTACTTCATTAGCACGATCCATTCTAATTGATTCGTACGATCCAATCTAATTCATTCGCACGATCCATTCTAATTCATTCGTACGATCCATTCTAATTCTTTCACACGATCCATTCTAATTCATTCGTACGATCCATTCTAATTCATTCGTACGATCTATTCTAATTCATTCGTACGATCCATTCTAATTCCTTCGTACGAACCATTCTAATTCATTCATACAATCTATTCTAATTCTTTCACACGATCCATTCTAATTCATTTGTACGATCCATTCTAATTCATTCGTGCAATCCATTCTATTTCATTCGTACGATCCATTCTTACTTATTCGTACGATCCATTCTAATTCATTCACACGAATGTATCCATTCGTACGAATGAATTAGAATAGATTGTACGAATGAATTAGAATGGATCGTACGAATGAATTAGAATGGATCGTATGAATGAATTAGAATAGATCGTACGAATGAATTAGAATGTATCGTGCGAATGAATTAGACTGGATCGTACGAATGAATTAGAATGGATCGTACGAATGAACTAGAATGGATACATTCGTGCGAATGAATTAGAATGGATCGTACGAATGAATTACAATGGATCGTACGAATGAATTAGAATGGATCGTACGAATGAATTAGAATGGATCATACGAATGAATTAGAATGGATTATACGAATGAGTAAAAATGGATCGTACGAATGAATTAGAATGGATCGTATGAATGAATTAGAATGGATCGTGTGAAAGAATTAGAATGGATTGTATGAATGAATTAGAATGGATCATATGAATGAATTAGAATGGATCGTGCGAATGAATTCGAATGGATCGTACGAATAAATTAGAATGGATCATACGAATGAATTAGAATGGATACATTCGTGCGAATGAATTAGAATGGATACATTCGTGCGAAAGAATTAGAATAGATCGTATGAATGAATTAGAATGGATCGTATGAATGAATTAGAATGGATCGTGCGAATGAATTAGAATGGATCGTACGAATGAATTAGAATAGATCGTGCTAATGAATTAGAATTGATCGAACGAATGAATTAGCATGGATCGTGCTAATGAATTAAAATGGAACGTACGAATTAATTAGAATGGATCGTACGAATGAATTAGAAGGGATCTTACGAATGAATTAGAATGGATCGTACAAATGAATTAGAATGGATCGTACAAATGAATTAGAATGGATCTTACGAATGAATTAGAATAGATCGTACGAATAAATTAGAATGGATCGTATGAATGGTTTAGAATGGATACATTCGTGCGAATGAATTTGAATGGATCGGACGAATGAATTAGAATGGATCGTACGAATGAATTAGAATGGATCAAATGAATGAATTAGAATGGTTACATTCATGCGAATGAATTAGAATGGATCGTACGAATGGATTTGAATGGATCGTACGAATGGATTAGAATGGATACATTCGTGCGAATGAATTAGAATGGATCATATGAATGAGTAAGAATGGATCGTACGAATGAAATAGAATGGATTGTACGAATGAATTAGAATGGATCGTGCGAATGAATTTGAATGGATCGTACGAATGAATTAGAATGGATCGTGCTAATGAATTAGAATTGATCGTATGAATAAAATAGAATGGATCGTGCTAATGAATTAGAATTTGAATGGATCGTACGAATGAATTAGAATAGATCGTACGAATGAATTAGAATGGATCGTACGAAGGAATTAGAATGGATATATTCGTGCAAATGAATTAGAATGGATCGTATGAATGTATTAGAATGGATCGTATGAGTGAATTAGAATGGATCGTACGAATGAATTAGAATGGATCGTACGAATGAATTAGAATGGATCGTATGAATGAGTTAGAATGGATACATTCATGTGAATGAATTAGAATGGATCGTATGAATGAATTAGAATAGATTTTGTGAATGAATTAGAACTGATCGTACGAATGAATTAGAATGGATACATTCGTGCGAATGAATTAGAATGGATTGTATGAATGAATTAGAATGGATCGTACGAATGAACAAGGATGGATACATTCGTACGAATGAATTAGAATGGATCATACGAATGAATTAGAATGGATCGTACGAATGAAGTAGAATGGATCTTACGAATGAATTAGAATGGATCGTACGAATGAATTAGAATGGATCGTACGAATGAATTATAATGGATACATTCGTGCGAATGAATTAGAATGGATCGTACGAATGAATTAGAATGGATCGTACGAATGAATTAGAATGGATCGTACGAATGAATTAGAATGGATCGTACGAATAAATTAGAATGGATACATTCGTCCGAATGAATTAGAATGGATCATACGAATTAGTAAGAATGGATCGTACGAATGAAATAGAATAGATTGTACGAATGAATTAGAATGGATCCTACGAATGAATTAGAATGGATCGTGTGAAAGAATTAGAATGGATTGTATGAATGTATTAGATCCATTCTAATTCTAATTCATTAATATGATCCATTCTAATCCATTGTATGAATGAATTAGATCCATTCTAATTCATTAATATGATCCATTCTAATTCATTCGTACGATCCATTCTAATTCATATGCACAAAGGTATCCATTCTAATCCATTCGTAGGATCCATTCTAATCCATTCGTACGATCCATTCTAATTCATTCGTACGATCCATTCTAATTCATTCGGTCGAATGTATCCATTCTAATCCATTCGTACGATCCATTCTAATCCATTCGTACGATCCATTCTAATTCATTTGCATGAATGTAACCATTCTAATTCATTCATTTGATCCATTCTAATTTATTCGTACGATCCATTCTAATTCATTCGTCCGATCCATTCTAATTCATTCGCACGAATGTATCCATTCTAATTCATTCGTACGATCCATTCTAATTCATTCGTACGATCCATTCTAATTCATTCGTGAGATCCATTCTAATTCATTCGTACGATCCATTCTAATTCATTCGCACGAATGTATCCATTCTAGTTTATTCGTACGATCCATTCTAATTCATTCGTACGATCCATTCTAATTCATTCGCACGATCCATTCTAATTCATTCGTACGATCAATTCTAATTCATTCGCACAAATGTATCCATTCTATTTCATTCATACGATCCATTCTAATTCATTCGTACGATCCATTCTAATTCACTCATACGATCCATTCTAATACATTCATACGATCCATTCTAATTCATTTGCACGAATATATCCATTCTAATTCATTCGTATGATCCATTCTAATTCCTTCGTACGATCCATTCTAATTCATTCGTACGATCTATTCTAATTCATTCGTACGATCCATTCTAATTCATTCGTACGATCCATTCTAATTCTTTCATACGATCCATTCTAATTCATTCATACAATCCATTCTAACTCTTACACACGATCCATTCTAATTCATTCGTAGGATCCATTCTAATTCATTCGTACAATCTATTCTATTTCATTCGTACGATCCATTCTTACTCATTCGTATGATCCATTCTAATTCATTCGGACGAATGTATCCATTCTAATTTATTCGTACGATCCATTCTAATTCATTCGTACGATCCATTCTAATTCATTCGCACGATCCATTCTAATTCATTCGTACGATCCATTCTAATTCATTCATACGATCCATTCTAATTCATTCGTACGATCCATTCTAATTCATTCATACAATCCATTCTAATTCATTCGTACGATCCATTCTAATTCACTCATACGATCCATTCTAATACGTTCATACGATCCATTCTAATTCATTTGCACGAATATATCCATTCTAATTCATTCGTACGATCCATTCTAATTCCTTCGTACGATCCATTCTAATTCATTCGTACGATCTATTCTAATTCATTCGTACGATCCATTCTAATTCATTCGTACGATTCATTCTAATTCCTTCGTACGATCCATTCTAATTCATTCGTACGATCCATTCTAATTCATTCGTACAATCTATTCTAATTCATTCGTACGAATGGATACATTCGTGTGAATGAATTAGAATGGATCGTACGAATGAGTAAGAATGGATCGTACGAATGAAATAGAATGGATTGCACGAATGAATTAGAATGGATCGTACGAATGAATTAGAATGGATCGTGTGAAAGAATTAGAATGGATTGTATGAATGAATTAGAATGGATCGTACGAAGGAATTAGAATGGATCGTACGAACGAATTAGAATGGATCGTACGAATGAATTAGAATAGATCGTACGAATGAATTAGAATGGATCGTACGAATGAATTAGAATGGATCGTACGAATGAAGTAGAATGGATCGTGTGAAAGAATTAGAATGGATCGTGCGAATGAATTAGAATGGATCGTACGAATGAATTAGAATGGATCATGCTAATGAATTAGAATTGATCGAACGAATGAATTAGCATGGATCGTGCATTCGTACGATCCATTCTAATTCATTCGTACGATCCATTCTAATTCATTCGCACGAATGTATCCATTCTAGTTCATTCGTACGATCCATTCTAATTCATTCGTACGATCCATTCTAATTCATTCATACGATCTATTCTAATTCATTCATACAATCCATTCTAATTCTTTCACACGATCCATTCTAATTCATTCGTACGATCCATTCTAATTCATTCGCACAATCCATTCTATTTCATTCGTACGATCCATTCTTACTCATTCGTATGATCCATTCTAATTCATTCGCACGAATATATCCATAATGGATCATACGAATGAGTAAGAATGGATCGTACGAATGAAATAGAATGGATTGTGCGAATGAATTAGAATGGACCGTACGAATGAATTAGAATGGATACATTCGTGCGAATTAATTAGAATGGATCGGACGAATGAATTAGAATGGATTGTACGAATGAATTAGAATGGATCGTACGAATGAATTCGAATGGATCGTACGAATAAATTAGAATGGATACATTCGTCCGAATGAATTAGAATGGATCATACGAATGAGTAAGAATGGATTGTACGAATGAATTAGAATTGATCGTGCGAATGAATTAGAATGGATCGTACGAATGAATTAGAATGGATCGTACGAATGAACTAGAATGGATACATTCGTGCGAATGAATTAGAATGGATAGTCCGAATGAATTAGAATGGATCGTACGAATGAATTAGAATGGATCGTACGAATGAAATAGAATAGATTGTATGAATGAATTAGAATCACTACAAAAAAAACAGTTATTACCGACGGACAATATCCGTCGATAATATTAATATTCCGTCGGTAATGTTTTATAGCGACGGAAGATATTTCCGTCGCTGGCTGTCGGGAAAGAAGGCGTCGGGGAAAACAATACGACGGACCAAATATTACCGTCGGTAATAAGAATTAATACCGACGGTAATATTAAAGTCGTCGGTAATATTTAATCAATAAAAACTAATATAATATAGTATTACCGACGTAACCTAAGAATATGTCGGTAATATATAAGCATTTTACCGACGGGTATAGTCTATACAGTCGGTAAAAATATATATATTACCGACGCATTTATATATTACCCGTCGGTAATAATATATATATTACCGACGAAATTTATATATCCGTCGGGAATACTATATATATTACCGACGCATATATATATTGCCCGTCGGTAATAATATATATATTACCGACGAATATTATTTGGCGTCGGCACATTATTTATAATTTAAAAAAAATAAAAATATTATTACCGACGGAATAATTAATTTCCGTCGGTAATAAGTATGTTTTTTTTTTTAATAAATTTACCTAAATAATGTTATTTAATTCCTGTGATTTACAACAATACCACAATATATTACCACAATTTATCAATTATTACCACAATTTATAAAATATTACCGCAAATTTTAAAATATTACCTAAATTGATAAAAAATTACAGCAAATTATCAAATATTACCATAGTTCCCGGCCGACAATTATAGACAAAAACAAAAAATAACCACATATTACAAAATAATATTTACACAATCCAGAACAGAGAGATGATACATGCCCTATCTCAACCACCCCCGCCCGCCACCAACGCCGGTGCTCTCATCGATCCCCTGACGCCACCCTATCTCAACCACGCCCGCCCACCACCAACGCTGGTGCTCTCATCGATCCCCTGACGCCGCCCTGCTCCTGCAATTAACATGTATTTGTTAAAAAAATGGTTTATATCTATAACTGAGTCTAAGCGTTAAAAAATGATAAGTTAGCGTGTTTCGGTTTTGAAATAGGTTTGGATTCGATCGGATCGGCATCCGATAATTCGAAGTTGGAATTATTCCGTATTTCGGACTTGCGAGCGGGTTCTAATTGGATATTTGACCAATTTACGCTCCGATTCACCGATTTAGAGTCTAAGTGTTGGAAAATCATAAGTTAGCGTGTTTCGGATATGAAATAGGTTTGGATTCGATCCGATCGTAGAATTATCGGCATCCGATAATTCGAACTTGGAATTATTCCGTATTTCGGACTTGCGAGCGGGTTCTAATTGGATATTTGACCAATTTACGCTCCGATTCACCGATTTAGAGTCTAAGTGTTGAAAAATCATAACTTAGCGTGTTTTGGATACGAAATAGCTAGGTTTGGATTCGATCGGATCGTCATCGGATCGGCATCCGATAATTTGAAGTTAGAATTATTCCGTATTTCGGACTTGCGAGCGGGTTCTAATTGGATATTTGACCAATTTACGTTCCGATTCACCGATTTAGAGTCTAAGTGTTGGAAAATCATAAGTTAGCGTGTTTCGGATATGAAATTGGTTTGGATTCTATCCGATCGTCTTCGGATCGGCATCCAATAATTCGAAATTGGATTTATTCCGTATTTCGGACTTGCGAGCGGGTTCTAATTGGATATTTGACCGATTTACGCTCCGATTCACCGATTTAGAGTCTAAGTGCTGGAAAATCATAAGTTAGCGTGTTTCGGATATGAAATAGGTTTGGATTCGATCCGATCGTCATCGGATTGGCATCCGATAATTCGAAATTGGAATTATTCCGTATTTTGGACTTGTGAGCGGATTCTAATTGGATATTTGACCAATTTACGTTCCGATTCACCGATTTAGAGTCTAAGTGTTGGAAAATCATAAGTTAGCGTGTTTCGGATATGAAATAGGTTTGGATTCGATCGGATCATCATCGGATCGGCATCCGATAATTCGAACTTGGAATTATTTCGTATTTCGGACTTGCGAGCGGGTTGTAATTTGATATTTGACTAATTTACGCTCCGATTCACCGATTTAGAGTCTAAGTGTTGGAAAATTATAAGTTAGCGTGTTTCGGATATGAAATAGGTTTGGATTCGATCCGATCGTCATCGGATCGGCATCCGCTAATTCGAAGTTAGAATTATTCCGTATTTCGGACTTGCGAGCGGGTTCTAATTGGATATTTGACCAATTTACGTTCCGATTCACCGATTTAGAGTCTAAGTGTTGGAAAATCATAAGTTAGCGTGTTTCGGATATGAAATAGGTTTGGATTCGATCCGATCGTCATCGGATCGGCATCCGATAATTCGAAGTTGGATTTATTCCGTATTTCGGACTTGCGAGCGGGTTCTAATTGGATATTTGACCAATTTACGCTCCGATTCACCGATTTAGAGTCTAAGCGTTGGAAAATCATAAATTAGTGTGTTTCGGATATGAAATAGGTTTGGATTCGATCCGATCGTCATCGGATCGGCATCCGATAATTCGAAATTGGAATTATTCCGTATTTCGGACTTGCGAGCGGGTTCTAATTGGATATTTGACCAATTTACGTTCCGATTCACCGATTTAGAGTCTAATTGTTGGAAAATCATAAGTTAGCGTGTTTCGGATATGAAATAGGTTTGGATTCGATCCGATCGTCATCGGATCGGCATCCGATAATTCGAAGTTGGATTTATTCCGTATTTCGGACTTGCGAGCGGGTTCTAATTGGATATTTGACCAATTTACGCTCCGATTCACCGATTTAGAGTCTAAGTGTTGGAAAATCATAAGTTAGCGTGTTCCGGATATGAAATAGGTTTGGATTCGATCCGATCATCATCGGATCGGCATCCGATAATTCGAAGTTGGAATTATTCCGTATTTCGGACTTGCGAGCGGGTTCTAATTGGATATTTGACCAATTTACGTTCCGATTCACCGATTTAGAGTCTAAGTGTTGGAAAATCATAAGTTAGCGTGTTTCGGATATGAAATAGGTTTGGATTCGATCGGATCATCATCGGATCGGCATCCGATAATTCGAACTTGGAATTATTCCGTATTTCGGACTTGCGAGCGGGTTCTAATTGGATATTTGACCAATTTACGTTCCGATTCACCGATTTAGAGTCAAAGTGTTGGAAAATCATAAGTTAGCGTGTTTCGGATATGAAATAGGTTTGGATTCGATCGGATCGTCATCGGATCGGCATCCGATAATTCGAACTTGGAATTATTCCGTATTTCGGACTTGCGAGCGGGTTCTAATTTGATATTTGACCAATTTACGCTCCGATTTACCGATTTAGAGTCTAAGTGTTGGAAAATCATAAGTTAGCGTGTTTCGGATATGAAATAGGTTTGGATTCGATCGGATCATCATCGGATCGGCATCCGATAATTCGAACTTGGAATTATTCCGTATTTCGGACTTGCGAGCGGGTTCTAATTTGATATTTGACCAATTTACGCTCCGATTCACCGATTACCGGATGCCGATCCGATCCGATGACGATCCGATGACGATCCGATGACGATCGGATCGAATCCAAACCTATTTCATATCCGAAACACGCTAACTTATGATTTTCCAACACATAGACTCTAAATCGGTGAATCGGAGCGTAAATTGGTCAAATATCCAATTAGAACTCGCTCGCAAGTCCGAAATACGGAATAATTCCAACTTCGAATTACCGGATGCCGATCCGATGACGATCGGATCGAATCCAAACCTATTTCATATCCGAAACACGCTAACTTATGATTTCCCAACACTTAGACTCTAAATCGGTGAATCGGAACGTAAATTGGTCAAATATCCAATTAGAACCCGCTCGCAAGTCCGAAATACGGAATAATTCCAACTTCGAATTACCGGATGCCGATCCGATGACGATCGGATCGAATCCAAACCTATTTCATATCCGAAACACGCTAACTTATGATTTTCCAACACTTAGATTTTAAATCGGTGAATCGGAGCGTAAATTGGTCAAATATCCAATTAGAACCCGCTCGCAAGTCCGAAATACGGAACAATTCCAACTTCGAATTATCGGATGCCGATCCGTTGACGATCCGATCGAATCCAAACCTATTTCATATCCGAAACAAGCTAACTTATGATTTTCCAACACTTAGACTCTAAATCGGTGAATCGGAACGTAAATTGGTCAAATATCCAATTAGAACTCGCTCGCAAGTCCGAAATACAGAATAATTCCAACTTCGAATTACCGGATGCCGATCCGATGACGATCGGATCGAATCCAAACCTATTTCATATCCGAAACACGCTAACTTATGATTTTCCAACACTTAGACTCTAAATTGGTGAATCGGAACGTAAATTGGTCAAATATCCAATTAGAACCCGCTCGCAAGTCCGAAATACGGAATAATTCAAACTTCGAATTACCGGATGCCGATCCGATGACGATCGGATCGAATCCAAACCTATTTCATATCCGAAACACGCTAACTTATGACGGTTCTCTCTGTCACTCGAGTAGATTTATGGCTTTAGCATACCTCATATCACACCGAACCGACAAAAACCGACCATTTCGGTTTCGGTTTCGGTTTCGGTTTTGATTTTTCGTAAACCGAAAAAAATATAACCGACAAAACCGACACCGAAACCGACCGACAAAACCGACGCTCACCCTAGTCTAAAAACTACATTTTGCCCCCCATTCCCCCATTCAATTCAGTTTTGATAGGATATAAAAAATCAATGTTTTAATTAAAACACGAAAAGTCGACTCGACTCGAAACCTTAATGAGTCGAGTAGACTCGACAACTCGGCTAAAACCCGACAAAACTCGAGTCGGATCGAAACTCAGCCGAGTCGGATCGAAACTCAAGTTTTGGATCGAGTCGGATCGAAACTCAGCCGAGTCGAGTCGACTCGGCCGAGTGTAGAGTCGACACTGCGAGTTTTAAAACAGTGTAAAAATTACCAATTGAGGGAATTAAGCAGTTTTGATAAGATAAAAATTATTCATATGAATGAATTGGAATAACTCATATGAATCGTATGATAATAACTCATATGAATGAATCGTATGAATGGATACATTCCCATTCCCCCCACGCACCGTCGCCATCTTCGAATAAAGTATTTTCTACGGTAAAACCCAAAACATAACTGGATACATTCCCATTCTATTAGGTCAAACCAAAAATATTAGGTCAAACATAAGGAAAAGAGACACAATCAATTAGGTCAAACCCAAAACATAACTGGAATGTATCCAATTCGCGACGGTGCGTGGGGGGAATGGGAATGTATCCATGTCACTCTTCAAATCTATTAGGTCAAACCCAAAACATAAGGAAAAGAGACACAATCAAAATTCAAGCAAATTCAAGCAAAATATATCAATATGCATTCAAGGATGAGGAGCTCACCGGGGGGAGGAGGAGGAGGAGGAGCTCGCCGGCGCGCACGAGAGGAGCTCACCGGAGTCCACAGGAGGAGGAGGAGGCGGAGCTTGCCAGCGCGCACGAGAGGGGAGGGGTGGCCGGCCGGCCGGAGGGGGGGAGGGAGGCCGGGGAGGGGGGGAGGGTGGCCGGGGAGGGGGGGGGAGGCCGGGGAGGGGGGGAGGGTGGCCGGGGAGGGGGGGAGATTGAGAGAGAGAGAGAGAGAGAGAGAGAGAGGGGCGGGGAGGGGTTTAGATCGAAACACAATAGAAGGGGGGATCGCTGAATCTGTTATAAAACAGGGTTTTTACCGACGGATATTTTAACTTTCGTCGGTGATAATACTTTTTACCGACGGCATACTACTTTCCGTCGGTAAAACTCGACGACGATAATACCTTTTTACCGACGGATATTATAAGTCCGTCGGCCGAATACCGACGGTAATTAAATATCCGTCGGTATAATGTCCCGACGAAACTCAGGGTTTGGGTTCCATTTTTTTTCCAGAGGCTCGGTTTTTACCCTGAGTTTCGTCGGGACAATTTTACCGATAGATATTTAATTACCGTCGGTATCGTACCGACGGTCATAAAAGATCCGTCGGCATAATTAGTTATACCGACGGATATATAAAGTCCGTCGGTAAAAATCTCCGACGGAACTCAGGGTTCCATTTTTTCCCAGAGGCTTGGTTTTTCCCTGAGAATCGTCGTGACCTTTTACCGACGGTCTTTATGTAGCCGTCGGTATAAAGTATATTACCGACGGTACATATATGTACCATCGGTATAAATAATTGTACCGACGAATACTATTTTACCGTCGGTAATAAATGTGCAAAAAAAATTTAAAAAATTGAAGTTATATTACCGACGGATATTATTGTCACCGTCGGTAAAAAGTGTATTATTACCGACGGTGATAAAAATGTCCGTCGGTAAAGACCCTCTTTTTTGTAGTGAATGGATCCTACGAATGAATTAGAATGGATCATGTGAAAGAATTAGAATGGATTGTATGAATGAATTAGAATGGATCGTATGAATGAAATAGAATGGATCGTGCGAATGAATTCGAATGGATCGTACGAATTCATTCTAATTCATTCATACAATCCATTCTAATTCTTTCACACGATCCATTCTAATTCATTCGTACGTTCCATTCTAATTCATTAGCACGATCCATGCTAATTCATTTGTTCAATCAATTCTAATTCATTAGCACAATCCATTCTAATTCATTCGTACGATCCATTCTAATTCATTCGCACGATCCATTCTAATTCATTCATAGGATCCATTCTAATTCATTCATACAATCCATTCTAATTCATTCATACAATCCATTCTAATTCTTTCACACGATCCATTCTAATTCATTCGTAGGATCCATTCTAATTCATTCGTACAATCTATTCTATTTCATTCGTACGATCCATTCTTACTCATTCGTATGATCCATTCTAATTCATTCGGACGAATGTATCCATTCTAATTTATTCGTACGATCCATTCTAATTCATTCGTACGATCCATTCTATTTCATTCGTACGATCCATTCTTACTCATTCGTACGATCCATTCGAATTCATTCGCACGATCCATTCTAATTCATTCTTACGATCCATTCTAATTTATTCATACAATCCATTCTAATTCTTTCACACGATCCATTCTAATTCATTCGTAGGATCCATTCTAATTCATTCGTACAATCTATTCTATTTCATTCGTACGATCCATTCTTACTCATTCGTATGATCCATTCTAATTCATTCGGACGAATGTATCCATTCTAATTTATTCGTACGATCCATTCTAATTCATTCGTACGATCCATTCTAATTCATTTGTACGATCCATTCTTACTCATTCGTATGATCTATTCTAATTCATTCGTACGATCAATTCTAATTCATTCGTACGATACATTCTAATTCATTCGCACAATCTATTCTAAGTCATTCGTACGATCCATTCTAATTCATTCGTACGATCGTACGAATGAATTAGAATGGATCGTACGGAATGAATTAGAATGGATTGTATGAATGAATTAGAATGGATACATTCGTGCGAATGAATTAGAATGGATCATACGAATGAGTAAGAATGGATCGTACGAATGAAATAGAATGGATTGTACGAATGAATTAGAATGGATCGTACAAATGAATTAGAATGGATCGTACGAATGAATTAGAATGGATCATACGAATGAGTAAGAATGGATCGTACAAATGAAATAGAATGGATTGTACGAATGAATTAGAATGGATCGTACGAATGAATTAGAATGGATCGTGTGAAAGAATTAGAATGCATTGTATGAATGAATTAGAATGGATCGTATGAATGAATTACAATGGATTGTGCGAATGAATTCGAATGGATCGCATGATCCATTCGAATAGAATAGATCGTATGAATGAATTAGAATGGATCGGGCGAATGAATTAGAATGGATTGTAGGAATGAATTAGAATGGATCGTATGAATGAATTAGAATGGATCGTATGAATGAATTAGAATGGATCGTGCAATGAATTAGAATGGATCGTACGAATGAATTAGAATGGATCATATGAATGAATTAGAATGGATCATACGAATGAATTAGAATGGATCATACGAATGAGTAAGAATGGATCGTACGAAAGAAATAGAATGGATTGTACGAATGAATTAGAATGGATACATTCGTGCGAATGAATTAGAATGGATCGTACGAATGAATTAGAATGGATCGTACGAATGAATTAGAATGGATCGTACGAATGAATTAGAATGCATCGTACGAAAGAATTAGAATGGATATATTCGTGCGAATGAATTAGAATGGATCGTACGAATGAATTAGACTGGATCGTACGAATGATTTTGAATGGATACATTTGTGCGAATGAATCTAAATGGATTGTATAAATGAATTACAATGGATCGTACGAATGAATTAGAATGGATCGTACGAATGAATTAGAATAGCTCATACGAATGAATTAGAATGAATCGTATGAATGAATTACAATGGTTACATTCGTGCGAATGAATTAGAATAGATCGTACGAATGAATTAGAATGGATCGTACGAATAAATTAGAATGGATCGTGGGAATGAATTAGAATGGATCGTACGAATGAATTAGAATGGATCCACCGAATGAGTTAGAACGGATCATACGAATGAATTAGTAGGGATTTTAGGAATGAATTAGAATGGATTGTGCAAATGAATTAGAATGGATCGTATGAATGAACAAGAATGGATCGAACGAATGAATTAGAATGGATCGTGCGAATGAATTAGCATGAATCGTACGAATGTATTAGAATGGATCGTACGAATGAATTAGAATGAATCGTACGATCCATTCTAATTCATTCGTACGATCCATTCTAATTCATTCGCACGAATGTATCCATTCTAGTTCATTCGTACGATCCATTCTAGTTCATTCGTACGATCCATTCTAATTCATTCGTATGATCCATTCTAATTCATTCATATGATCCATTCTAATTAATTCGTATGATCCATTCTAATTCATTCGTACGATCCATTCTAATTCATTCATACAATCCATTCTAATTCATTCGCACGAATGTATCCATTCTAATTAATTCGTACGATCCATTCTAATTCATTCGTATGATCCATTCTTATTCCTTCGCACGATCCAGTCTAATGGATTCGCACAATCCATTCTAATTCAATCGCACGAATGTATCCATTCTAATTCATTCGTATGATCCATTCTAATTCATTAATATGATCCATTCTAATTCATTCACACGATCCATTCTAATTCATTCGTACGATCCATTCTAATTCATTCGTACGATCCATTCTAATTCATTCGCACGATCCATTCTAATTCATTTGTACAATCTATTATATTTCATTCGTACGATCCATTCCTACTCATTCGTATGATCCATTCTAATTCATTCGGACGAATGTATCCATTCTAATTTATTCGTACGATCCATTCTAATTCATTCGTACGATCCATTCTAATTCATTCGTACGATCCATTCTAATTCATTCGTCCAATCCATTCTAATTCATTCGCACGAATGTATCCATTCTAATTCATTCGTACGGTCCATTCTAATTCATTCGCACAATCCATTCTATTTCATTTGTACGATCCATTCTTACTCATTCGTATGATCCATTATGGATACATTCGTGCGAATGAATTAGAATGGATCATACGAATGAGTAAGAATGGATCGTACGAATGAAATAGAATGGATTTTGCGAATGAATTAGAAAGGATCGTACGAATGAATTAGAATGGATCGTGTGAAAGAATTAGAATGGATTGTATGAATGAATTAGAATAGATCGTATGAATGAATTAGAATGGATCGTACGAATGAATTAGAATGGATCGTACGAATGAACTAGAAAGGATAGATTCGTGCGAATGAACTAGAATGGATCGTACGAATGAATTAGAATGGATCGTACAAATGAATTAGAATGGATCTTACGAATGAATTAGAATGGATCGTACGAATGCACGATCCATGCTAATTCATTCGTTCGATCAATTCTAATTCATTAGCACGATCCATTCTAATTCATTCGTACGATCCATTCTAATTCATTCGCACGATCCATTCTAATTCATTCATACGATCCATTCTAATTCTTTCACACGATCCATTCTAATTCATTCGAACGATCCATTCTAATTCATTCGTACGATCTATTCTAATTCATTCGTACGATCCATTCTAATTTCATTCGTACCATCCATTCTAATTCATTCGCTCGAATGTATCCATTCTAATCCATTCGTACGATCCATTCTAATCCATTCGTACGATCCATTCTAATTCATTCGCATGAATGTAACCATTCTAATTCATTCATTTGATCCATTCTAATTCATTCGTACGATCCATTCTAATTCATTCGTCCGATCCATTCTAATTCATTCACACGATACATTCTAATTCATTCGTACGATCCATTCTAATTCTTTCACACGATTCATTCTAATTCATTCGTACGATCCATTCTAATTCATTTGTACGATCTATTCTAATTCATTCGTACGATCCATTCTAATTCATTCGTACGATCCATTCTAATTCCTTCGTACGATCCATTCTAATTCACTCATACAATCCATTCTAATTCTTTCACACGATCCATTCTAATTCATTCGTACGATCCATTCTAATTCATTCGTTCAATCCATTCTATTTCATTCGTACGATCCATTCTTACTCATTCGTACGATCCATTCTAATTCATTCACACGAATGTATCCATTCGTACGAATGAATTAGAATAGATTGTACGAATGAATTAGAATGGATCGTACGAATGAATTAGAATGGATCGTACGAAGGAATTAGAATGGATCGTACGAATGAATTAGAATGGATCGTACGAATGAATTAGAATAGATCGTACGAATGAATTAGAATGGATCGTATGAATGAATTAGAATGGATCGTACGAATGAATTAGAATGGATCATGCGAATGAATTAGAATGGATTGTACGAATGAATTAGAATGGATCGTACGAATGAACTAGAATGGATACACTCGTGCGAATGAATTAGAATGGATCGTTTGAGTGAATTAGAATGGATCGTACGAATGTATTAGAATGGATCTTACGAATGAATTAGAATGGATCGTACGAATAAATTAGAATGGATACATTCGTCCGAATGAATTAGAATGGATCATACAAATCAGTAAGAATGATCGTCTGAATGAAATAGAATAGATTGTACGAATGAATTAGAATGGATCCTACGAATGAATTAGAATGGATCGTGTGAAAGAATTAGAATGGATTAGAATGGATCTTACGAACGAATTAGAATGGATACATTCGTGCGAATGAATTAGAATGGATCGGACGAATGAATTAGAATGGATCGTACGAATGAATTAGAATGGATCAAATGAATGAATTAGAATGGTTACATTCATGCGAATGAATTAGAATGGATCGTACGAATGGATTAGAATGGATCATACGAATGGATTAGAATAGATGCATTCGTGCGAATGAATTAGAATGGATTGTATAAATGAATTAGAATGGATCGTACGAATGAATTAGAATGGATCGTACGAATGAATTAGAATGGATCGTGTGAAAGAATTAGAATGGATTGTATGAAAGAATTAGAATAGATCAAATGAATGACTTAGAATGGATTGTACGAATGAATTAGAATGGATCGTACGAATGAATTAGAATGGATACATTCGCGAATGAATTAGAATGGATCGTACGAATGAATTAGAATGGATCGTACGAATGAATTAGAATGGATACATTTGTGCGAATGAATTAGAATGGATCGTACGAAAGAATTAGAATGGATCGTATGAATGAATTAGAATGGATCGTACGAAGGAATTAGAATGGATCGTACGAATGAATTAGAATGGATATATTCGTGCAAATAAATTAGAATGGATCGTATGAATGTATTAGAATGGATCGTATGAATGAATTAGAATGGATCATACGAATGAATTAGAATGGATCGTATGAATGAATTAGAATGGATACATTCGTGCGAATGAATTAGAATTGATCGTACGAATGGATTAGAATGGATCGTACGAATGGATTAGAATGGATACATTCGAGCGAATGAATTAGAATGGATCGTACGAATGAATTAGAATGGATCGTACGAATGGATTAGAATGGATTCTACGAATGGATTAGAATGGATTCCTTTGTGCATATGAAATAGAATGGATCGTACGAATGAATTAGAATGGATCATATTAATGAATTAGAATGGATCGTACGAATGAATAAGAATGGATACATTCGTAAGAATGAACTAGAATGGATCGTGCGAATCAATTAGACTGGATCGTGCGAATGAATAAGAATAGATCATACGAATGAATTAGAATGGATCGTACGAATGAATTAGAATGGATACATTCGTGCGAATGAATTAGAATGGATTGTATGAATGAATTAGAATGGATCGTACGAATGAATTAGAATGGATCATACGAATTAATTAGAATGGATCATACGAATGAATTAGAATGGATTGTACGAATGAATTAGAATGGATCGTACGAATGAATTAGAATGGATACATTCGTGCGAATGAATTAGAATGGATTGTGCGAATGAATAAGAATGGATCCTATGAATGAAATTAGAATGAATTAGAATTAGAATGGATCGGACGAATGAATTAGAATGGATCGTGCGAATGAATTAGAATGGATCGGACGAATGAATTACAATGGATCGTACGAATGAATTAGAATGGATCGTACGAATGAATTAGAATAGCTCATACGAATGAATTATAATGAATCGTATTAATGAATTAGAATGGTTACATTCGTGCGAATGAATTAGAATAGATCGTACGAATGAATAAGAATGGATCGTACGAATAAATTAGAATGGATCGTGGGAATGAATTAGAATGGATCGCACGAATGAATTAGAATGGATCCACCAAATGAGTTAGAATGGATCATACGAATGAATTAGAATGGATTGTACGAATGAATTAGAATGGATTGTGCGAATGAAGTAGAATGGATCCTACGAATGAATTAGAATTGATCGTGTGAAAGAATTAGAATGGATTGTATGAATGAATTAGAATGGATCAAAAGAATAAATTAGAATGGATCGTACGAATGAATTAGAATGGATCGTATGAATGAATTAGAATGGATACATTCATGTGAATGAATTAGAATTGATCATATGAATGGATTAGAATAGATTTTGTGAATGAATTAGAACTGATCGTACGAATGAATTAGAATGGATACATTCGTGCGAATGAATTAGAATGGATTGTATGAATGAATTAGAATGGATCCTATGAATGAATTAGAATGGATCGTACGAATGAATTAGAATGGATACATTCGTGCGAATGAATTAGAATTGATCGTACGAATGAATTAGAATGGATCGTGCGAATGAATTAGAATGGATCGTACGAATGAATTAGAATGGATACATTCGTGCGAATGAATTAGAATGGATATATTCGTGCGAAAGAATTAGAATATGTCGTATGAATGAATTAGAATGGATCCTATGAATGAATTAGAATGGATCGTGTGAATGAATTAGAATGGATCGTACGAATGAATTAGAATGGATCGTGCTAATGAATTAGAATTGATCGAACGAATGAATTAGCATGGATCATGCTAATGAATTAGAATGGAACGTACAAATGAATTAGAATGGATCGTGTGAAAGAATTAGAATGGATTGTATGAATGAATTAGAATGAATTTGTACGATCCATTCGAATTCATTCGCACGATCCA
This sequence comes from Chamaelirium japonicum, assembly GCA_947650365.1. Classification (NCBI taxonomy): domain Eukaryota; kingdom Viridiplantae; phylum Streptophyta; class Magnoliopsida; order Liliales; family Melanthiaceae; genus Chamaelirium; species Chamaelirium japonicum. The sequence continues at coordinate 91,871,291 of OX393550.1, forward strand.
TTCTAATTCATTCATACGATCCATTCTAATTCATTCATACAATCCATTCTAATTCTTTCACACGATCCATTCTAATTCATTCGTAGGATCCATTCTAATTCATTCGTACAATCTATTCTATTTCATTCGTAGGATCCATTCTTACTCATTCGTATGATCCATTCTAATTCATTCGGACGAATGTATCCATTCTAATTTATTCGTACGATCCATTCTAATTCATTCGTACGATCCATTCTAATTCATTCGTACGATCCATTCTTACTCATTCGTATGATCCATTCTAATTCATTCGTACGATCCATTCTAATTCATTCGTACGATCCATTCTAATTCATTCGCACAATCTATTCTAATTCATTCGTACGATCCATTCTAATTCATTCGTACAATCGTACGAATGAATTAGAATGGATCGTACGGAATGAATTAGAATGGATTGTATGAATGAATTAGAATGGATACATTCGTGCGAATGAATTAGAATGGATCACACGAATGAGTAAGAATGGATCGTACGAATGAAATAGAATGGATTGTACGAATGAATTAGAATGGATCGTACAAATGAATTAGAATGGATCGTACGAATGAATTAGAATGGATAATACGAATGAGTAAGAATGGATCGTACAAATGAAATAGAATTGATTGTACGAATGAATTAGAATGGATCGTACGAATGAATTAGAATGGATCGTGTGAAAGAATTAGAATGCATTGTATGAATGAATAAGAATGGATCGTATGAATGAATTAGAATGGATCGTGCGAATGAATTCGAATGGATCACATGATCCATTCAAATAGAATGGATCGTATGAATGGATTAGAATGGATCGGGCGAATGAATTAGAATGGATTGTAGGAATGAATTAGAATGGATCGTATGAATGAATTAGAATGGATCGGGCGAATGAATTAGAATGGATCGTACGAATGAATTAGAATGGATCGTACGAATGTATTAGAATGGATCATACGAATGAGTAAGAATGGATCGTACGAATGAAATAGAATTGATTGTACGAATGAATTAGAATGGATACATTCATGCGAATGAATTAGAATGGATCGGACGATTGAATTAGAATGGATCGTACGATTCATTCTAATTCATTCCTACGATCCATTCTAATACATTCGTACGATTCATGCTAATTCATTCGCACGATCCATTCTTATTCATTCATACGATCCATTCTAATTCATTCGCACAATCCATTCTAATTCATTCGTACAATCCATTGTAATTCATTCGTATGATCCATTCTAACTCATTCGGTGGATCCATTCTATATCATTCGTACGATCCATTCTAATTCATTCCCACGATCCATTCTAATTTATTCGTACGATCCATTCTAATTCATTCGTACGATCTATTCTAATTCATTCGCACGAATGTAACCATTCTCTCTCATTCATAAGATTCATTCTAATTCATTCGTATGAGCTATTCTAATTCATTCGTACGATCCATTCTAATTCATTCGTACGATCCATTCTAATTCATTCATACAATCCATTTAGATTCATTCGCACAAATGTATCCATTCAAATTCATTCGTACGATCCAGTCTAATTCATTCGTACGATCCATTCTAATTCCTCCGTACGATCCATTCTAATTCATTCGTACGATCTATTCTAATTCATTCGTACGATCCAGTCTAATTCATTCGTACGATCCATTCTAATTCATTCCTATGATCCATTCTAATTCATTCGTACGATCCATTCTAATTCATTCGTACGATCTATTCTAATTCATTCGTACGAATGGATACATTCGTGTGAATGAATTAGAATGGATCGTACGAATGAGTAAGAATGGATCGTACGAATGAAATAGAATGGATTGCACGAATGAATTTGAATGGATCGTACAAATGAATTAGAATAGATCGTGTGAAAGAATTAGAATGGATTGTATGAATGAATTAGAATGGATCGTACGAATGAATTAGAATGGATCGTACGAAGGAATTAGAATGGATCGTACGAATGAATTAGAATGGATCGTACGAATGAATTAGAATAGATCGTACGAATGAAATAGAATGGATCATACGAATGAGTAAGAATGGATCGTATGAATGAATTAGATTGGATACATTTGTGCGAATGAATTAGAATGGATCGTACGAATGAATTAGAATGGATCGTATCAATGAATTAGAATGGATCATACGAATGAATTAGAATGGTTCGTGCGAATGAATTAGAATGGATCGTACGAATGAATTAGAATGGATCGTGTGAAAGAATTAGAATGGATCGTACGAATGAATTAGAATGGATCGTGCGAATGAATTAGAATGGATCTTATGAATGAATTAGAATAGATTTTGTGAATGAATTAGAACTGATCATAAGAATGAATTAGAATGGATCGTACGAATGAATTAGAATGGATACATTTGTGCGAATGAATTAGAATGGATCGTATGAATGAATTAGAATGGATCGTATGAATGAATTAGAATGGATACATTCGTGCGAATGAATTAGAATGGATCTTGCGAATCCATTAGACTGGATCGTGCGAATGAATAAGAATGGATCATACCAATGAATTAGAATGGATCGTACGAATTAATTAGAATGGATACATTCGTGCGAATGAATTAGAATGGATTGTATGAATGAATTAGAATGGATCGTACGAATGAATTAGAATGGATCATACGAATTAATTAGAATGGAGCATACGAATGAATTAGAATGGATCGTACGAATGAATTAGAATGGATCGTACGAATGAACTAGAATGGATCGTACGAATGAAATAGAATAGATTGTACGAATGAATTAGAATGGATTCGTACGAATGAATTAGAATGGATACATTCGTGCGAATGAATTAGAATGGATACATTCGTGCGAAAGAATTAGAATAGATCGTATGAATGAATTAGAATGGATCCTATGAATGAATTAGAATGGATCGTGCGAATGAATTAGAATGGATCATACGATTGAATTAGAATGGATCGTGCTAATGAATTAGAATTGATCGAACGAATGAATTAGCATGGATCGTGCTAATGAATTAGAATGGATCGTACAAATGAATTAGAATGGATCAAATGAATGAATTAGAATGGTTACATTCATGCGAATGAATTAGAATGGATCGTACGAATGGATTAGAATGGATCGTACGAATGGATTACAATGGATACATTCGAGCGAATGAATTAGAATGGATCGTACGTAATGAATTAGAATGGATTGTATGAATGAATTAGAATGGATCGTGCGAATGAATTAGAATGTATCGTACGAATGAATTAGAATGGATCTTACGAATGAATTAGAATAGATCGTACGAATGAGTAAGAATGGATCGTACGAATGAAATAGAATGGATTGTACGAATGAATTAGAATGGATTCGTACGAATGAATTAGAATGGATACATTCGTGCGAATGAATTAGAATGGATCATACGAATGAGTAAGAATGGATCGTACGAATGAAATAGAATAGATTGTACGAATGAATTAGACTGGATCCTACGAATGAATTAGAATGGATCGTGTGAAAGAATTAGAATGGATTGTATGAATGAATTAGAATGGATCGTACGAATGAATTAGAATTGATACATTCGTGCGAATGAATTAGAATTGATCGTACGAATGAATTAGAATGGATCGTGCGAATGAATTAGAATGGATCGTACGAATGAATTAGAATGGATCATACGAATGAACTAGAATGGATACATTCGTGCGAATGAATTAGAATGGATCGTACGAATGAATTAGAATGGATCTTACGAATGAATTAGAATGGATCGTACGAATGAATTAGAATGGATCGTACGAACGAATTAGAATTGATACATTCGTGCGAATGAATTAGAATGGATCGGACGAATGAATTAGAATGGATCGTACGAATGAATTAGAATGGATCGTACGAATAAATTAGAATGGATACATTCGTCCGAATGAATTACAATGGATCATACGAATGAACTAGAATGGATACATTCGTGCAAATGAATTAGAATGGATCATACGAATGAATTAGAATGGATCGTACGAATGAATTAGAATGGATCTGACGAATGAATTAGAATGGATCGTACGAATGAATTAGAATGGATCGTACGAATGAATTAGAATGGATCTTACGAATGAATTAGAATAGATCGTACGAATGAGTAAGAATGGATCGTACGAATGAAATAGAATGGATTGTACGAATGAATTAGAATGGATTCGTACGAATGAATTAGAATGGATACATTCGTGCGAATGAATTAGAATGGATCATACGAATAAGAATGGATCGTACGAATGAAATAGAATAGATTGTACGAATGAATTAGAATGGATCCTACGAATGAATTAGAATGGATCGTGTGAAAGAATTAGAATGGATTGTATGAATGAATTAGAATGGATCGTAGGAATGAATTAGAATGGATCGTACAAATGAATTAGAATGGATACATTCGTGCGAATGAATTAGAATTGATCGTACGAATGAATTAGAATGGATCGTGCGAATGAATTAGAATGGATCGTACGAATAAAATAGAATGGATCGTACGAATGAACTAGAATGGATACATTCGTGCGAATGAATTAGAATGGATCGTACGAATGAATTAGAATGGATCGTACGAATGAATTAGAATGGATCTTACGAATGAATTAGAATGGATCGTACGAATGAATTAGAATGGATCGTACGAATGAATTAGAATGGATACATTCGTGCGAATGAATTAGAATGGATCGGACGAATGAATTAGAATGGATCGTACGAATAAATTAGAATGGATCGTACGAATGAATTAGAATGGATCGTACGAATAAATTAGAATGGATACATTCGTCCGAATGAATTAGAATGGATCATACGAATGAATAAGAATGGATCGTATGAATGAAATTGAATGGATCATACGAATGAACTAGAATGGATACATTCGTGCGAATGAATTAGAATGGATCGGACGAATGAATTAGAATGGATCGTACGAATGAATTAGAATGGATCGTACGAATGAATTAGAATGGATCGTATGAATGAATTAGAATGGATACATTCGTGCGAATGAATTAGAATTGATCGTAGGAATGAATTAGAATGGATCGTGCGAATAAATTAGAATGGATCGTACGAATGAATTAGAATGGATCATACGAATGAATTAGAATGGATCGTACGAATGAATTAGAATGGATCGTACGAATGAATTTGAATGGATACATTCGTGCGAATGAATTAGAATGGATCGGACGAATGAATTAGAATGGATCGTACAAATGAATTAGAATGGATCAAATGAATGAATTAGAATGGTTACATTCATGCGAATGAATTAGAATGGATCGTACGAATGGATAATAATGGATCGTACGAATGGATTAGAATGAATACATTCGAGCGAATAAATTAGAATGGATCGTACGAATGAATTAGAATGGATCGTACGAATGGATAAGAATGGATCCTACGAATGGATAAGAATGGATACCTTTGTGCATATGAATTAGAATGGATCGTACGAATGAATTAGAATGGATCATATTAATGAATTAGAATGGATCGTACAAATGAATTAGAATGGATACTTTCGTGCACGATCCATTCTAATTCATTCGCACGAATGTATCCATTCTAATTCATTCGTACGATCCATTCTAATTCATTAATATGATCCATTCTAATTCATTCGTACGATCCATTCTAATTCATTAATATGATCCATTCTAATTCATTCGTAGTATCCATTCTAATTCATTCGCACAATCCATTCTAATTCATTCGCACGAATGTATCCATTCTAATTCATTTGTACGATCCATTCTAATTCATTCGTACGATCCATTCTAATTCATTCGTCTGATCCATTCTAATTAATTCGTATAATCCATTCTAATTCATTCGTACGATCCATTCTAATTCATTCATACAATCCATTCTAATTCATTCGTACGATCCATTCTAATTCACTCATACGATCCATTCTAATACATTCATACGATCCATTCTAATTCATTTGCACGAATATATCCATTCTAATTCATTCGTACGATCCATTCTAATTCATTCGTCCGATCCATTCTAATTCATTCGCACGAATGTATCCAATCTAAACCATTCATACGATCCATTCTAATTTATTCGTACGATCCATTCTAATTCATTCGTAAGATCCATTCTAATTTATTCATACGATCCATTCTAATTCATTCGTACGATCCATTCTAATTCATTCGCACGAATGTATCCATTCTAGTTCATTCGTACGATCCATTCTAATTCATTCGTACGATCCATTCTAATTCATTCGCATGATCCATTCTAATTTATTCGTACGATCCATTCTAATTCATTCGCACGAATGTATCCATTCTAATTCATTCGTACATACGATCCATTCTAATTCATTCGCACGAATGTATCCATTCTAATTCATTTGTATAATCCATTCTATTTCATTCGTACGATCCATTCTTACACATTCGTATGATCCATTCTAATTCATTCGCACGAATGTATCTATTCTAATTCATTCGTACGATCCATTCTAATTCATTCGTACTATCCATTCTAATTCATTCGTACGATCCATTCTAATTCATTCGTATGATCCATTCTAATTTATTCGTTCAAATATATCCATTCTAATTCATTCGTACGATCCATTCTAATTCATTCGCACGATCCATTCTAATTCATTCGCACGAATGTATCCATTCTAATTCATTTGCACGATCCATTCTAATTCATTCCTATGATCTATTCTAATTCATTCGTACGATCCATTCTAATTCATTCGCACGAATGTATCCATTCTAATTCATTCGTACGATCCATTCTAATTCGTTCATATGATCCATTCTAATTCGTTCGTACGATCCATTCTAATTCGTTCGTACGATCCATTCTAATTCATTCGTATGATCCATTCTAATTCATTCCTACGAATTCTAATTCATTCGCTCGAATATATCCATTCTAATTCATTCGTTCGATCCATTCTAATTCATTCGCACGATCCATTCTAATTCATTCGTATGATCCATTCTAATCCATTCGTAGGATCCATTCTAATTCATTCGTACGATCCATTCTAATTCATTCGTACGATCCATTCTAATTCATTCGCACGAATGTATCCATTCTAGTTCATTCATACGATCCATTCTAATTCATTCGTACGATCCATGCTAATTCATTCGCACGATCCATTCTAATTCATTCGTACGATCAATTCTAATTCATTCATACGATCCATTCTAATTTATTCGTACGATCCATTCTAATTCATTCATACAATCCATTCTAATTCATTCGTACGATCCATTCTAATTCACTCATACGATCCATTCTAATACATTCATACGATCCATTCTAATTCATTTGCACGAATATATCCATTCTAATTCATTCGTACGATCCATTCTAATTCCTTCGTACGATCCATTCTAATTCATTCCTACGATCTATTCTAATTCATTCGTACGATCCATTCTAATTCCTTCGTACGATCCATTCTAATTCCTTCGTACGATCCATTGTAATTCATTCGTACAATCTATTCTAATTCATTCGTACGAATGGATACATTCGTGTGAATGAATTAGAATGGATCGTACGAATGAGTAAGAATGGATTGTACGAATGAAATAGAATGGATTGCACGAATGAATTAGAATGGATCGTACGAATGAATTAGAATGGATCGTGTGAAAGAATTAGAATGGATTGTATGAATGAATTAGAATGGATCGTACGAAGGAATTAGAATGGATACATTTGTGCGAATGAATTAGAATGGATCGTACGAATGAATTAGAATGGATCGTATGAATGAATTAGAATGGATCGTACGAATGAATTAGAATGGATTGTGCGAATGAATTAGAATGGATCGTACGAATGAATTAGAATGGATCGTACGGATGAACTAGAATGGATACATTCGTGCGAATGAATTAGAATGGATTGTATGAATGAATTAGAATGGATCGTACGAATGAATTAGAATGGATCATATGAGTGAATTAGAATGGATACGAAGGAATTAGAAGGGATCGTACGAAGGAATTAGAATGGATCATACGAATGAAATAGAATGGATCGTACGAAGGAATTAGAATAGATCGTACGAAGGAATTAGAATGGATCGTACGAATGAATTAGAATGGATATATTCCTGCAAATGAATTAGAATGGATCGTATGAATGAATTAGAATGGATCGTATGAGTGAATTAGAACGGATAGTAAGAATGAAGTAGAATGGATCGTATGAATGAATTAGAATGGATACATTCGTGCGAATGAATTAGAATGGATCGTATGAATGAATTAGAATAGATTGTGCGAATGAATTAGAATGGATCGTACGAATGAATTAGAATGGATACATTCGTGCGAATAAATTAGAATGGATCGGACGAATGAATTAGAATGGATCGTACGATTGAATTAGAATGGATCGTACGAATAAATTAGAATGGATCGTACGAATAAATTAGAATGGATACATTCGTCTGAATGAATTAGAATGGATCATACGAATGAGTAAGAATGGATCGTACAAATGAAATAGAATAGATTGTACGAATGAATTAGAATGGATCCTACGAATGAATTAGAATGGATCGTGTGAAAGAATTAGAATGGAATATATGAATGAATTAGAATGGATCGTATGAATGAATTAGAATGGATCGTGCGAATGAATTCGAATGGATCGTACGAATTCATTCTAATTCATTCATACAATCCATTATAATTCTTTCACACGATCTATTCTAATTCATTAGTAGGATCCATTCTAATTCATTCGTACAATCTATTCTATTTCATTCGTACGATCAATTCTTACTCATTCGTATGATCCATTCTAATTCATTCGGACGAATGTATCCATTCTAATTTATTCGTACGATCCATTCTAATTCATTCGTACGATCCATTCTAATTCATTCGTACGATCCATTCTAATTCATTCGTCCAATCCATTCTAATTCATTCGCACAAATGTTTCCATTCTAATTTATTCGTACGATCCATTCTTACTAATTCATTCGTCATACAATCCACTCTAATTCTTTCACACGATCCATTCTAATTCATTCGTACGTTCCATTCTAATTCATTAGCACGATCCATGCTAATTCATTCGTTCGATCAATTCTAATTCATTAGCACGATCCATTCTAATTAATTCGTAAGATCCATTCTAATTCATTCGCACGATCCATTCTAATTCATTCATAGGATCCATTCTAATACATTCATACGATCTATTCTAATTCTTTCGCACGAATGTATCCATTCTAATTCATTCGCACGAATGTATCCATTTTAATTCATTCGTACGATCCATTCTAATTCATTCGTACGATCCATTCTAATTCATTCGTACGATCCATTCTAATTCATTCATACGATCTATTCTAATTCATTCATACAATCCATTCTAATTCTTTCACACGATTCATTCTAATTCATTCGTACGATCCATTCTAATTCATTCGCACAATCCATTCTATTTCATTCGTACGATCCATTCTTACTAATTCGTATGATCCATTCTAATTCATTCGCACGAATGTATCCATAATGGATCATACGAATGAGTAAGAATGGATCATACGAATGAAATAGAATGGATTGTGTGAATAAATTAGAATGGACCGTACGAATGAATTAGACGTACGAATGAATTAGAATGGATACATTCGTGCGAATAAATTAGAATGGATCATACGAATGAGTAAGAATGGATCGTCATTCAAATTCATTCGTATGATCCATTCTAATTCATTTGTATCCATTCTATTTCATTCGCACGATCTATTCTAATTCATTCGTGCAATCTATTCTTATTCATTCGTACGATCCATTCTAATTCATTCGTACGATCCATTCTAATTCATTCATATAATCCATTCTAATTTATTCGCACGAATGTATCCATTCTAATTCATTCGTACGATCCATTCTAATTCATTCGCACAATCTATTCTAATTCATTCATACGATCCATTCTAATTCATTCGCACGAATGTATCCATTCTAATTCATTCATACGATCCATTCTACTTCATTCGTACTATCCGTTCTAATTCACTCATACGATCCATTCTAATTCATTCATACGATCCATTCTAATTCATTTGCATGAATATATCCATTCTAATTCATTCGTACGATCCATTCTAATTCCTTCGTACGATCTATTCTAATTCCTTCGTATGATCCATTCTAATTCCTTCGTATGATCCATTCTATTTCATTCGTATGATCCATTCTAATTCCTTCGTACGATCCATTCTAATTCCTTCGTATCCATTCTAATTCACTCATACGATCCATTCTAATTCATTCGTACGATCCATTCTAATTCATTCGCACGAATGTATCTATTCTAATCCATTCGTACGATCCATTCTAATCCATTCGTGCGATCCATTCTAATTCATTCGCATGAATATAACCAATCTAATTCATTCATTTGATCCATTCTAATTCATTCGTACGATCCATTCTAATTCATTCGTCCGATCCATTCTAATTCATTCGCACGAATGTATCCATTCTAATTCATTCGTAAGATCCATTCTAATTCATTCGTACGATCCATTCTAATTCATTCGTACGATCCATTCTAATTCATTCGTACAATCCATTCTAATTCTTTCACACGATCCATTCTAATTCATTCGTACGATGCATTCTAATTCATTCATACAATCCATTCAAATTCATTCGTACGATCCATTCTAATTCACTCATACGATCCATTCTAATACATTCATACGATCCATTCTAATTCATTTGCACAAATATATCCATTCTAATTCATTCGTACGATCCATTCTAATTCCTTCGTACGATCCATTCTAATTCATTCGTACGATCTATTCTAATTCATTCGTACGATCCATTCTAATTCATTCGTACGTGCAAATGAATTAGAATGGATCGTATGAATGTATTAGAATGGATCGTATGAGTGAATTAGAATGGATCGTACGAATGAATTAGAATGGATTGTATGAATGAATTAGAATGGATCGTACGAATGAATTAGAATGGATCATACGAATTAATTAGAATGGATCATACGAATGAATTAGAATGGATCGTACGAATGAATTAGAATGGATCGTACGAATGAATTAGAATGGATACATTCGTGCGATCCATTCTAATTCATTCGTACAATCCATTCTATTTCATTCGTACGATCCATTCTTACTCATTGGTACGATCCATTCTAATTCATTCGCACGAATGTATCCATTCTAATTCATTCGTACGAATCCATTCTAATTCATTCGTACAATCTATTCTATTTCATTCGTACGATCCATTCTTACTCATTCGTATGATCCATTCTAATTCATTCGGACGAATGTATCCATTCTAATTTATTCGTACGATCCATTCTAATTCATTCGTACGATCCATTCTAATTCATTCGTACGATCCATTCTATTTCATTCGTACGATCCATTCTTACTCATTCGTATGATCCATTCCAATTCATTCGCACGAATGTATACGAATGAAATAGAATGGATTGCAGGAATGAATTAGAATGGATCGTACGAATGAATTAGAATGGATCGTGTGAAATAATTAGAATGGATTGTATGAATGAATTAGAATGTATCGTAGGAATGAATTAGAATGGATCGTACGAATGAATTAGAATAGATCGTACGAAAGAATTAGAATGGATCGTACGAATGAATTAGAATGGATCGTGTGAAAGAATTAGAATGGATCGTACGAATGAATTAGAATAGATCGTGCGAATGAATTAGAATGGATCATACGAATGAATTAGAATGGATCGTGCTAATGAATTAGAATTGATCGAATGAATGAATTAGCATGGATCGTGCATTCGTACGATCCATTCTAATTCATTCGTAAGATCCATTCTAATTCATTTGTACGATCCATTCTAATTTATTCGTACGATCCATTCTAATTCATTCGCACGAATGTATCCATTCTAGTTCATTCGTACGATCCATTCTAATTCATTCGTACGATCCATTCTAATTCATTCATACGATCTATTCTAATTCATTCATACAATCCATTCTAATTCTTTCACACGATCCATTCTAATTCATTCGTACGATCCATTCTAATCCATTCGCACAATCCATTCTATTTCATTCGTACGATCCATTCTTACTCATTCATATGATCCATTCTAATTCATTCGCACGAATGTATCCATAATGGATCATACGAATGAGTAAGAATGGATCGTACGAATGAAATAGAATGGATTGTGCGAATAAATTAGAATGGACCGTACGAATGAATTAGAATGGATACATTCGTGCGAATGAATTAGAATGGATCGGACGAATGAATTAGAATGGATCGTACGAATGAATTAGAATGGATCATACGAATAAATTAGAATGGATACATTCGTCCGAATGAATTAGAATGGATCATACGAATGAGTAAGAATGGATCGTACGAATGAAATAGAATAGATTGTACGAATGAATTAGAATGGATCCTACAAATGAATTAGAATAGATCGTGTGAAAGAATTAGAATGGATTGTATGAATGAATTAGAATGAATTCGTACGATCCATTCGAATTCATTCGCACGATCCATTCTAATTCATTCATATGATCCGTTCTAATTCATTCATACAATCCATTCTAATTCTTTCACACGATCCATTCTAATTCATTCGTAGGATCCATTCTAATTCATTCGTACAATCTTTTCAATTTCATTCGTACGATCCATTCTTACTCATTCGTATGATCCATTCTAATTCATTCGGACGAATGTATCCATTCTTATTTATTCGTATGATCCATTCTAATTCATTCGTACGATCCATTCTAATTCATTCGTCCGATCCATTCTAATTCATTCGCACGAATATATCCATTCTAATTCATTCGTACGATCCATTCTAATTCATTCGTAAGATCCATTATAATTCATTCGTATGATCCATTCAAATTCATTCGTACGATCCATTCTAATTCATTCGCACGAATGTATCCATTCTAGTTCATTCGTACGATCCATTCTAATTCATTCGTACGATCCATTCTAATTCATTCGCACGATCCATTCTAATTCATTCGTACGATCAATTTTAATTCATTCGCACGAATGTATCCATTCTAATTCATTCGTACGATCCTGAATTAGAATGGATCGTACGAATGAATTAGAATGGATACCTTTGTACATATGAATTAGAATGGATCGTATGAATGAATTAGAATGGATCATATTAACGAATTAGAATGGATCGTACGAATGAATTAGAATGGATACATTCGTGCGAATGAATTAGAATGGATCGTACGAATGAATTAGAATGGATCGTACGAATGAACTAGAATGGATACATTCATGCGAATGAATTAGAATGGATCGTACGAATGAATTAGAATGGATCGTACGAATGAATTAGAATGGATCTTACGAATGAATTAGAATGGATCGTACGAATGAATTAGAATGGATCGTACGAATGAATTAGAATGGATCATATTAATGAATTAGAATGGATCGTATGAATGAATTAGAATGAATTCATTCGTGCGAATGAATTAGAATGGATCGGACGAATGAATTAGAATGGATCGTACGAATGAATTAGAATTGATCAAATGAATGAATTAGAATGGTTATATTCATGCGAATGAATTAGAATGGATCGTACGAATGGATTAGAATGGATCGTACGAATGGATTAGAATGGATCGTACGAATGGATTAGAATGGATACATTCGAGCGAATAAATTAGAATGGATCGTACGAATGAATTAGAATGGATCATACGAATGGATTAGAATGGATCCTACGAATGGATTAGAATGGATACCTTTGTGCATATGAGTTAGAATGGATCGTAAGAATGAATTAGAATGGATCATATTAATGAATTAGAATAGATCGTACGAATGAATTAGAATGGATACATTCGTGCACGATCCATTCTAATTCATTCGCACGAATGGATAATCGTACGAATGAATTAGAATGTATCGTACGAAAGAATTAGAATGGATATATTCGTGCGAATGAATTAGAATGGATCGTACGAATGAATTAGACTGGATCGTACGAATGAATTTGAATGGATACATTTGTGCGAATGAATCTAAATGGATTGTATGAATGAATTACAATGGATCGTACGAATGAATTAGAATGGATCGTACGAATGAATTAGAATAGCTCATATGAATGAATTAGAATGAATCGTATGAATGAATTAGAATGGTTACATTCGTGCGAATGAATTAGAATAGATCGTACGAATGAATTAGAATGGATCATACGAATAAATTAGAATGGATCGTGGGAATGAATTAGAATGGATCGTACGAATGAAATAGAATGGATCGTACGAATGAACTAGAATGGATACATTCGTGCGAATGAATTAGAATGGATCGTACGAATGGATTAGAATGGATCATACGAATGAATTAGAATGGATCTTACGAATGAATTAGAATGGATCGTACGAATGAATTAGAATGGATCGTACGAATGAATTAGAATGGATACATTTGTGCGAAGGAATTAGAATGGATCAGACGAATGAATTAGAATGGATCGTACGAATGAATTAGAATGGATCTTATGAATGAATTAGAATAGATCGTACGAATGAATTAGAATGGATCGTACGAATGAATTAGAATGGATACATTCGTGCGAATGAATTAGAATGGATCGGACGAATGAATTAGAATGGATCGTACGAATGAATTAGAATGGATCGTACGAATGAATTAGAATGGATCGTACGAATAAATTAGAATGGATACATTCGTCCGAATGAATCAGAATGGATCATACGAATGAGTAAGAATGGATCGTATGAATGAAATAGAATAGATTGTACGTATGAATTAGAATGGATCCTACGAATGAATTAGAATGGATCGTGTAAAAGAATTAGAATGGATTGTATGAATGAATTAGATTGGATCGTATGAATGAATTAGAATGGATCGTGCGAATGAATTCGAATGGATCGTACGAATTCATTCTAATTCATTCATACAATCCATTCTAATTCTTTCACACGATCTTTCTAATTCATTCGTAGGATCCATTCTAATTCATTCGTACAATCTATTCTATTTGATTCGTACGATCCATTCTTACTCATTCGTATGATCCATTCTAATTCATTCGGACGAATGTATCCATTCTAATTTATTCGTACGATCCATTCTAATTCATTCGTACGATCCATTCTAATTCATTCGTACGATCCATTCTAACGATCCATTCTAATTCATTCGCACGAATGTATCCATTCTAATTCATTCGTACGGTCCATTCTAATTCATTCGCACAATCCATTCTATTTCATTCGTACGATCCATTCTTACTCATTCGTACGAATGAATTAGAATGGATCGTACGAATAAATTAGAATGGATCGTGTGAAAGAATTAGAATGGATTTTATGAATGAATTAGAATAGATTGTATGAATGAATTAGAATGGATCGTACGAAGGAATTAGAATGGATCGTACGAATGAATTAGAATGGATCGTACGAATGAATTAGAATAGATCGTACGAATGAATTAGAATGGATCGTACGAATGAATTAGAATGGATCGTGTGAAAGAATTAGAATGGATCGTACGAATGAATTAGAATGGATCGTGCGAATGAATTAGAATGGATCGTACGAATGAATTAGAATGGATCGTGCTAATGAATTAGAATGGATCGTACCAATGAGTAAGAATGTATTGTACGAATGAAATAGAATGCATTGTGCGAATGAATTAGAATGGATCGTACGAATGAATTAGAATGGATCGTGTGAAAGAATTAGAATGGATTGTATGAATGAATTAGAATAGATCGTATGAATGAATTAGAATGGATCGTACGAATGATTAGAATGGATCGTGCGGATGAATTAGAATGGATCGTACGAATGAATTAGAATGGATACATTCTTGCAAATGAATTAGAATGGATCGAACGAATGAATTAGAATGGATCGTACGAATGAATTAGAATGGATCAAATGAATGAATTAGAATGGATCGTACAAATGAATTAGAATGCATTGTACGAAAGAATTAGAATGGATATATTCGTGCGAATGAATTAGAATGGATCGTATGAATGAATGAGAATGGATCGTATGAGTGAATTAGAACGGATAGTATGAATGAAGTAGAATGGATCGTATGAATGAATTAGAATGGATACATTCGTGCGAATGAATTAGAATGGATCGTTTGAATGAATTAGAATAGATTGTGCGAATGAATTAGAATGGATCGTACGAATGAATTAGAATGGATACATTCGTGCGAATAAATTAGAATGGATTGTATGAATGAATTAGAATGGATCGTACGAATGAATTAGAATGGATCGTACGAATGAATTAGAATAGATTGCGCGAATGAATTAGAATGGATCGTGCGAATGAAATAGAATGGATACAAATGAATTAGAATGGATCATACGAATGAATTAGAATGACGATCCATTCTTACTCATTCGTATGATCCATTCTAATTTATTTGCACGAATGTATCCATTCAAATTCATTCGTACGTCTAATTCATTCGTACGGTCCATTCTAATTCATTCGCACAATCCATTCTATTTCATTCGTACGATCCATTCTTACTCATTCGTATGATCCATTATGGATACATTCGTGCGAATGAATTAGAATGGATCATATGAATGAGTAAGAATGGATCGTACGAATGAAATAGAATGGATTGTGCGAATGAATTAGAATGGATCGTACGAATGAATTAGAATGGATCGTGTGAAAGAATTAGAATGGATTGTATGAATGAATTAGAATAGATCGTATGAATGAATTAGAATGGATCGTACGAATGAATTAGAATGGATCGTACGAATGAATTAGAATGGATCGTACGAATGAATTAGAATGGATACATTCGTGCGAATGATTTAGAATGGATACATTCGTGCGAAAGAATTAGAATAGATCGTATGAATGAATTAGAATGGATCCTATGAATGTATTAGAATGGATCGTGCGAATGAATTAGAATGGATCATACGAATGAGTTAGAATGGATCATACTAATGAATTAGAATTGATCAAACGAATGAATTAGCATGGATCGTGCTAATGAATTAGAATGGAACGTACGAATGAATTAGAATGGATCGTGTGAAAGAATTAGAATGGATTGTATGAATGAATTAGAATGAATTCGTACGATCCATTCGAATTCATTCGCACGATCCATTCTAATTCATTCATACGATCCATTCTAATTCATTCATACAATCCATTCTAATTCTTTCACACGATCCATTCTAATTCATTCGTAGGATCCATTCTAATTCATTCGTACAATCTATTCTATTTCATTTGTACGATCCATTCTTACTCATTCGTATGATCCATTCTAATTCATTCGAACGAATGTATCCATTCTAATTTATTCGTACGATCCATTCTAATTCATTCGTACGATCCATTCTAATTCATTTGTACGATCCATTCTTACTCATTCTTATGATCCATTCTAATTCATTCGTACGATCCATTCTAATTCATTCGTACGATCGATTCTAATTCATTCGCACTATCCATTCTAATTCATTCGTACGATCCATTCTAATTCATTCGTATGATCTATTCTAATTTATTCGTTCAAATATATCCATTCTAATTCATTCGTACGATCCATTCTAAATCATTCGCACGATCCATTCTAATTCATTCGCACGAATGTATCCATTCTAATTCATTTGCACGATCCATTCTAATTCATTCCTATGATCTATTCTAATTCATTCGTACGATCCATTCTAATTCATTCTAATTCATTCGTACGATCCATTCTACGATCCATTCTAATTCATTCGTATATTCCACTCTAATTCATTAGCACGATCCATGCTAATGAATTAGAATGGATCGTACGATCCAATCTAATTCATTCGTACGATCCATTCTTACTCATTCGTATGATCCATTCTAATTCAATCGGACGATCCATTCTAATTCATTCATACGATCCATTCTAATTCCTTCGTACGATCCATTCTAATTCATTCGTACGATCCATTCTAATTCATTCGTACGATCCATTCTAATTCCTTCGTACGATCCATTCTAATTCATTCGTACAATCTATTCTAATTCATTCGTACGAATGGATATATTCGTGTGAATGAATTAGAATGGATCGTACGAATGAGTAAGAATGGATCGTACGAATGAAATAGAATGGATTGCACGAATGAATTAGAATTGATCGTACGAATGAATTAGAATGGATCGTGCGAATGAATTAGAATGGATCGTAGGAATGAATTAGAATGGATCGTACGAATGAACTAGAATGGATACATTCGTGCGAATCAATTAGAATGGATCGTACGAATGAATTAGAATGGATCGTACGATTGAATTAGAATGGATCTTACGAATGAATTAGAATGGATCGTACGAATAAATTAGAATGAATCGTATGAATGAATTAGAATGGATACATTTGTGCGAATGAATTAGAATGGATCGGACGAATGAATTAGAATGGATCGTACGAATGAATTAGAATGGATCGTACGAATGGATTAGAATGGATCATACGAATGAATTAGAATGGATCGTACGAATGAATTAGAATGGATCATACGAATGAGTAAGAATGGATCGTATGAATGAATTAGATTGGATCGTACGATCCATTCTAATTCATTAGCATGGATCGTGCTAATGAATTAGAATGGAATATACAAATGAATTAGAATGGATCGTAGAATGGATCGTACGAATGAATTTGAATGGATACATTTGTGCGAATGAATCTAAATGGATTGTATGAATGAATTAGAATGGATCGTACGAATGAATTAGAATGGATCATACGAATTAATTAGAATGGATCATACGAATGAATTAGAATGGTTACATTCGTGCGAATGAATTAGAATGGATCGTACGAATGAATTAGAATGAATATATTCGTTCAAATGAATTAGAATGGATCGTACGAATGAATTAGAATGGATCATACGAATTAATTAGAATGGATCTTACGAATGAATTAGAATGAATCGTACGAATGAATTAGAATGGATCGTACGAATGAATTAGAATGAATTAGAATGTATCCATTCTAATTCATTCGTACGTCTAATTCATTCGTATGGTCCATTGTAATTCATTCGCACAATCCATTCAATTTCATTCGTACGATCCATTCTTACTCATTCGTATGATCCATTATGGATACATTCGTGCGAATGAATAAGAATGGATCATACGAATGAGTAAGAATGGATCGTACGAATGAAATAGAATGGATTGTGCGAATGAATTAGAATGGATCATACGAATGAATTAGAATGGATCGTGTGAAAGAATTAGAATGGATTGTATGAATGAATTAGAATAGATCGTATGAATGAATTAGAATGGATCGTACGAATGAATTAGAATGGATCGTACGAATGAATTAGAATGGATCGTACGAATGAATTAGAATGGATACATTCGCGAATGAATTAGAATGGATCGTACGAATGAATTAGAATGGATCGTACGAATGAATTAGAATGGATCTTACGAATGAATTAGAATGGATCGTACGAATGAATTAAAATGGATCGTACGAATGAATTTGAATGGATACATTTGTGCGAATGAATTAGAATGGATCGTACGAATGAATTAGAATGGATCATACGAATGAATTAGAATGGATCGTACGAAGGAATTAGAATGGATCGTACGAATGAATTAGAATAGATATATTCGTGCAAATGAATTAGAATGGATCGTATGAATATATTAGAATGGGCGTATGAGTGAATTAGAATGGATCGTGCTAATGAATTAGAATGGATTGTATGAATGAATTAGAATGGATCGTACGAATGAATTAGAATGGATCGTACGAATGAATTAGAATGGATCGTACGAATGAACTAGAATGGATACATTCGTGCGAATGAATTAGAATGGATCGTACGAATGAATTAGAATGGATCGTGCGAATGAATTAGAATGGATCGTACGAATGAACTAGAATGGATACATTCGTGCGAATGGATTAGAATGGATCGTACGAATGAATTAGAATGGATCGTACGAATGAATTAGAATGGATACATTCGTGCGAATGAATTAGAATGGATCGGACGAATGAATTAGAATGGATCGTACGAATGAATTAGAATGGATCGTACGAATGAACTAGAATAGATATATTCGTGCGAATGAATTAGAATGGATCGTACAAATGGATTAGAATGGATCGTACGAATGAATTAGAATGGATCTTACGAATGAATTAGAATGGATCGTACGAATGAATTAGAATGGATCGTACGAATGAATTAGAATGGATACATTCGTGTGAATGAATTAGAATGGATCGGACGAATGAATTAGAATGGATCGTACGAATGAATTAGAATGGATCTTACGAATGGATTAGAATGGATACATTCGTGCGAATGAATTAGAATGGATCGGACGAATGAATTAGAATGGATCGTACGAATGAATTAGAATGGATCAAATGAATGAATTAGAATGGTTACATTCATGCGAATGAATTACATTGGATCGTACGAATGGATTAGAATGGATCGTACGAATGGATTAGAATGGATACATTCGAGCGAATGAATTAGAATGGATCGTACGAATGAAATTTGAATGGATCGTACGAATAAATTAGAATAGATCGTACGAATGAATTAGAATGGATCATACGAATGAATTAGAATGGATCGTGTGAAAGAATTAGAATGGATCGTACGAATGAATTAGAATGGATCGTGCGAATGAATTAGAATGGATCGTACGAATGAATTAGAATGGATCGTGCTAATAAATTAGAATTGATCGAACGAATGAATTAGCATGGATCGTACATTCGTACGATCCAATCTAATTCATTCGTAAGATCCATTCTAAGTCATTCGTACGATCCATTCTAATTCATTCGTACGATCCATTCTAATTCATTCGCACGAATGGATCCATTCTAGTTCATTCGTACGATCCATTCTAATTCATTCGTACGATCCATTCTAATTCATTCATAAGATCTATTCTAATTCATTCATACGATCTATTCTAATTCATTCATACAATCCATTCTAATTCTTTCACACGATCCATTCTAATTCATTATACGATCCATTCTAATTCATTCGCACAATCCATTCTATTTCATTCGTACGATCCATTCTTACTCATTCGTATGATCCATTCTAATTCATTCGCACGAATGTATCCATAATGGATCATACGAATGAGTAAGAATGGATCGTACGAATGAAATAGAATGGATTGTGCGAATGAATTAGAATGGACCGTACGAATGAATTAGAATGGATACATTCGTGCGAATGAATTAGAATGGATCGGACGAATGAATTAGAATGGATCGTACGAATGAATTAGAATGGATCGTACGAATGAATTAGAATGGATCGTACGAATAAATTAGAATGGATATTTTCGTCCGAATGAATTAGAATGGATCATACGAATGAGTAAGAATGGATCGTACGAATGAAATAGAATAGATTGTACGAATGAATTAGAATGGATCGTGCGAATGAATTAGAATGGATCGTACGAATGAATTAGAATGGATCGTACGAATAAATTAGAATGGATCGTGCGAATGAATTAGAATGGATCATATTAATGAATTAGAATGGATCGTACGAATGAATTAGAAAGGATACATTCGTGCGAATGAATTAGAATGGATCCATTCTAATTCATTCGCACAATCCATTCTAATTCATTCGTACAATCCATTCTAATTCATTCGTTTGATCCATTCAAACCCATTCGGTGGATCCATTCTTATTCATTCGTAAGATCCATTCTAATTCATTCCCACAATCCATTCTAATTTATTCGTACGATCCATTCTAATTCATTCGTACGATCTATTCTAATTCATTTGCACGAATTTAACCATTCTAATTCATTCATACGATTCATTCTAATTCATTCGTATGAGCTATTTTAATTCATTCGTATGATCCATTCTAATTCATTCGTACGATCCATTGTAATTCATTCATACAATCCAATTAGATTCATTCGCACAAATGTATCCTTTCAAATTCATTCGTACGATCCAGTCTAATTCATTCGTACGATCCATTCTAATTCATTCGCACGAATATATCCATTCTAATTCATTCGTACGATCCATTCTAATTCATTCGTACGATCCATTCTAATTCATTCGTACGATCCATTCTAATTCATTCGCACGAATGTATCCATTCTAATTCATTCGTACAATCCATTCTATTTCATTCGTATGATCCATCCTTACTCATTCGTATGATCCATTCTAATTCATTCGTATGATCCATTCTAATTCATTCGTACGATCCATTCTAATTCATTCGTACGATCAATTCTAATTCATTCGCACGATCCATTCTAATTCATTCATACGATCCATTCTAATTCATTCATACGATCCATTCTAATTCATTCCTACAATCCATTCTAATTCATTCGCCCGATCCATTCTAATTCATTCATACAATCCATTCTATTCGAATGGATCATGCGATCCATTCGAATACATTCGCACGATCCATTCTAATTCATTCATACGATCCATTCTAATTCATTCATACAATGCATTCTAATTCTTTCACACGATCCATTCGAGTTCATTCGTACGATCCATTCTAATTCATTCGTACAATCCATTCTATTTCATTTGTACGATCCATTCTTACTCATTCGTATGATCCATTCTAATTCATTCGTACGATCCATTCTAATTTATTTGTACGATCCATTCTAATTAATTCGTACAATCCATTCTATTTCATTCATACGATCCATTCTTACTCATTCGTATGATCCATTCTAATTCATTCGCACGAATGTATCCATTCTAATTCATTCATACAATCCATTCTAATTCATTCCGTACGATCCATTCTAATTCATTCGTACGATCGTACGAATGAATTAGAATGGACCGTACAAATGAATTAGAATAGATTGTGCGAATGAATTAGAATGGATCGTACGAATGAAATAGAATTGATCATACGAATGAATTAGAATGGATCATACGAATGAGTAAGAATGGATCGTACGAATGAATTAGAATGGATCGTACGAATGAATTAGAATGGATCGTACGAATAAATTAGAATGGATATATTCGTCCGAATGAATTAGAATGGATCATACGAATGAGTAAGAATGGATCGTACGAATGAAATAGAATAGATTGTACGAATGAATTAGAATGGATCCTACGAATGAATTAGAATGGATCGTGTGAAAGAATTAGAATGGATTGTATGAATGAATTAGAATGGATCGTATGAATGAATTAGAATGGATCATGCGAATGAATTCGAATGGATCGTACGAATGAGAAAGAATGGATCGTACGAATGAAATAGAATGGATCGTACGAATGAATTAGAATGGATCGTACGAATAAATTAGAATGTATCCATTCTAATTCATTCAGACGAATGTATCCATTCTAATTTATTCGTACGATCCATTCTAATTCATTCGTACGATCCATTCTAATTCATTCGTACGATCCATTCTAATTCATTCGTCCGATCCATTCTAATTCATTCGCAGGAATGTATCCATTCTAATTCATTCGTACGATCCATTCTAATTCATTCGTACGATCCATTCTAATTCATTCGTAAGATCCATTCTAATTCATTCGTACGATCCATTCTAATTCATTCGTATGATCCATTCTAATTCATTCGCACGAATGTATCCATTCTAGTTCATTCGTACGATCCATTCTAATTCATTCATACAATCCATTCTAATTCATTCGCACGAATGTATCCATTCTAATTCATTCGTACGATCAGTTCTAATTCATTCACAAAATCTATTCTAATTCATTCATACGATCCATTCTAATTCATTCACACGAATGTATCCATTCTAATTCATTCATACGATCCATTCTAATTCGTTCGTACAATTCATTCTAATTCGTTCGTATGATCCATTCTAATTCATTCGTATGATCCTTTCTAATTAATTCCTACGATCTATTCTAATTCATTCGCTCGAATATATCCATTCTAATTCATTCATTCGATCCATTCTAATTCATTCGCACGATCCATTCTAATTCATTCGTATCATCCATTCTAATCCATTCGTATGATCCATTCTAATTCATTCGTATGATCCATTCTAATTCATTCGTACGATCCATTCTAATTCATTCGCACGAATGTATCCATTCTAGTTCATTCGTACGATCCATTCTAATTCATTCGTATGATCCATTCTAATTCATTCGCACGATCCATTCTAATTCATTCGTATGATCAATTCTAATTCATTCAAATGATCCATTCTAATTCATTCATACGATCCATTCTAATTCATTCATACAATCCATTCTAATTCATTCGTACGATCCATTCTAATTCACTCATACGATCCATTCTAATACATTCATATGATCCATTCTAATTCATTTGCACGAATATATCCATTCTAATTCATTCATACGATCCATTCTAATTCCTTCGTACGATCCATTCTAATTCATTCGTACAATCTATTCTAATTCATTAGTACGATCCATTCTAATTCATTCGTACGATCCATTCTAATTCCTTCGTACGATACATTCTAATTCATTCGTACGATCCATTCTAATTCGTTCGTACAATCTATTCTAATTCATTCGTACGAATGGATACGTTCGTGTGAATGAATTAGAATGGATCGTACGAATGAGTAAGAATGGATCGTACGAATGAAATAGAATGGATTGCACGAATGAATTAGAATGGATCGTACGAAAGAATTAGAATGGATCGTGTGAAAGAATTAGAATGGATTGTATGAATGAATTAGAATGGATCGTACGAAGGAATTAGAATGGATATATTTGTGCGAATGAATTAGAATGGATCGTACGAATGAATTAGAATGGATCGTAAGAATGAATTAGAATGGATCGTACGAATGAATTAGAATGGATCGTATGAGTGAATTAGAATGGATACGAAGGAATTAGAATAAATCGTACGAAGGAATTAGAATGGAACATACGAATGAAATAGAATGGATCGTACGAAGGAATTAGAATGGATCGTACGAAGGAATTAGAATGGATCGTACGAATGAATTAGAATGGATATATTCGTGCAAATGAATTAGAATGGATCGTATGAATGAATTAGAATGGATCGTATGAGTGAATTAGAACGGATAGTATGAATGAAGTAGAATGGATCGTATGAATGAATTAGAATGGATACATTCGTGCGAATGAATTAGAATGGATCGCATGAATGAATTAGAATGGATCGTACGAATGAAATAGAATGGATCGTACGAAGGAATTAGAATGGATCGTACGAAGGAATTAGAATGGATCGTACGAATGAATTAGAATGGATATATTCGTGCAAATGAATTAGAATGGATCGTATGAATGAATTAGAATGGATCGTATGAGTGAATAAGAACGGATAGTACGAATGAAGTAGAATGGATCGTATGAATGAATTAGAATGGATACATTCGCGCGAATGAATTAGAATGGATCGTATGAATGAATTAGAATAGATTGTGCGAATGAATTAGAATGGAACGTACGAATGAATTAGAATGGAGACATTCGTGCGAATAAATTAGAATGGATCGGACGAATGAATTAGAATGGATCGTACAAATGAATTAGAATGGATCGTACGAATGAATTAGAATGGATCGTACGAATAAATTAGAATGGATACATTCGTCCGAATGAATTAGAATGGATCATACAAATGAGTAAGAATGGATCGTACGAATAAAATATAATAGATTGTACGAATGAATTAGAATGGATCCTACGAATGAATTAGAATGGATCGAGTGAATGAATTAGAATGGATTGTATGAATGAATTAGAATGGATCGTATGAATGAATTAGAATGGATCGTGCGAATGAATTCGAATGGATCGTACGAATTCATTCTAATTCATTCATACAATCCATTCTAATTCTTTCACACGATCTATTCTAATTCATTCCTAGGATCCATTCTAATTCATTCGTACAATCTATTCTATTTCATTCGTACGATCCATTCTTACTCATTCGTATGATCCATTCTAATTCATTCGGACGAATGTATCCATTCTAATTTATTCATACGATCCATTCTAATTCATTCGTACGATCCATTCAAATTCATTCGTCCGATCCATTCTAATTCATTCGCACGAATGTATCCATTCTAATTTATTCGTACGGTCCATTCTAATTCATTCACACAATCCATTCTAATTCTTTCACACGATCCATTCTAATTCATTCGCACGAATGTATCCATTCTAGTTCATTCGTACGATCCATTCTAATTCATTCATACGATCCATTCTAATCCATTCGTACAATCCATTCTAATTCATTCATACGATCCATTCTAATTCATTCATACAATCCATTCTAATTCTTTTACACGATCCATTCTAATTCATTCGTAGGATCCATTCTAATTCTTTCGTACAATCTATTCTATTTCATTCGTACGATCCATTCTTACTCATTCGTATGATCCATTCTAATTCATTCGGACGAATGTATCCATTCTAATTTATTCGTACGATCCATTCTAATTCATTCGTACGATCCATTCTAATTCATTCGTACGATCCATTCTTACTCATTCGTATGATCCATTCTAATTAATTCGTACGATCCATTCTAATTCATTTGTACGATCGATTCTAATTCATTCGTACTATCCATTCTAATTCATTCGTACGATCCATTCTAATTCATTCGTATGATCCATTCTAATTTATTCGTTCAAATATATCCATTCTAATTCATTCCGTACGATCCATTATAATTCATTCGTACGATCCATTCTAATTCATTCGTACGAATGTATCCATTCTAATTCATTCGTACGATCCATTCTAATTCATTAGTATGATCCATTCTAATTCATTCGTAAGATCCATTCTAATTCATTCGTACGATCCATTCTAATTCATTCGTACGATCCATTCTAATTCATTCGCACGAATGTATCCATTCTAGTTCATTCGTACGAACCATTCTAATTCATTCATATGATCCATTCTAATTCATTCGCACGATCTATTCTAATTCATTCGTACGATCAATTCTAATTCATTCGCACGAATGTATCCATTCTAATTCATTCATACGATCCATTCTAATTCTAATTCATTCATACGATCCATTCTTACTCATTCGTATGATCCATTCTAATTCATTCGGACGAATGTATCCATTCTAATTCATTCGTACGATCCATTCTAATTCATTCGTACGATCCATTCTAATTCATTCATCCGATCCATTCTAATTCATTCGCACGAATGTATCCATTCTAATTCATTCGTACGATCCATTCTAATTCCTTCGTATGATCCATTCTAATTCATTCGTAAGATCCATTCTAATTCATTCGTACGATCCATTCTAATTCATTCGTACGATCCATTCGTCCGATCCATTCTAATTCATTCGCACGATCTATTCTAATTCATTCACTCATTTGATCCATTCTAATTCATTCGTACGATCCATTCTAATTCATTAGTCCGATCCATTCTTACTCATTCGTATGATCAATTCTAAATCATTCGCATGAATGTATCCATTCTAATTCATTCGTACGATCCTGAATTAGAATGGATCGTACGAATGAATTAGAATGGATACCTTTGTGCATATGAATTAGAATGGATCGTACGAATGAATTAGAATGGATAAATTCGTGCGAATGAATTAGAATGGATTGTGCGAATGAATAAGAACAGATCGTGCGAATGAATTAGAATGGATCGTACGAATGAATTAGAATGGATCGTATGTACGAATGAATTAGAATGGATACATTCGTGCGAATGAATTAGAATGGATCGTACGAATGAATTAGAATGGATCGTGCGAATGAATTAGAATGGATCGTACGAATGAATTAGAATGGATTGTACGAATGAACTAGAATGGATACATTCGTGCGAATGAATTAGAATGGATCGTACAAATGAATTAGAATGGATCGTACTAATGAATTAGAATGGATCTTACGATTGAATTAGAATGGATCGTACGAATAAATTAGAATGGATCGTTTGAATGGTTTAGAATGGATACATTTGTGCGAATGAATTAGAATGGATCGGACGAATGAATTAGAATGGATCGTACGAATGAATTAGTATGGATCAAATGAATGAATTAGAATGGTTACATTCATGCGAATGAATTAGAATGGATCGTACGAATGGATTAGAATGGATCGTACCAATGGATTAGAATGTATACATTCGTGCGAATGAATTAGAATGGATCATACGAATGAGTAAGAATGGATCGTACGAATGAAATAGAATGGATTTTACGAATGAATTAGAATGGATCGTGCGAATGAATTTGAATGGATCGTACGAATGAATTAGAATGGATCGTGCTAATGAATTAGAATTGATCGTACGAATGAAATAGAATGGATTGTACGAATGATTTAGAATGGATCGTACGAATGAATTAGAATGGATCATACGAATGATTTAGAATGGATACATTCGTGAGAATGAATTAGAATGGATCATACGAATGAGTAAGAATGGATCGTACGAATGAAATAGAATGGATTGTACGAATGAATTAGAATGGATTCGTACGAATGAATTAGAATGGATACATTCGTGCGAATGAATTAGAATGGATCGTACCAATGAGTAAGAATGGATCGTACGAATGAAATAGAATGGATTGTGCGAATGAATTAGAATGGATCGTACGAATGAATTAGAATGGATTGTGTGAAAGAATTAGAATGGATTGTATGAATGAATTAGAATAGATCGTATTAATGAATTAGAATGGATCATACGAATGAATTAGAATGGATCGTACGAATGAATTAGAATGGATCGTACGAATGAATTAGAATGGATACATTCGTGCGAATGAATTAGAATGGATACATTCGTGCGAAAGAATTAGAATAGATCGTATGAATGAATTAGAATGGATCCTATGAATGAATTAGAATGGATCGTGCGAATGAATTAGAATAGATCGTACGAATGAATTAGAATGGATCGTGCTAATGAATTAGAATTGATCGAACGAATGAATTAGCATGGATCGTGCTAATGAATTAGAATGGAACGTACGAATAAATTAGAATGGATCGTGTGAAAGAATTAGAATGGATTGTATGAATGAATTAGAATGGATCGTACGAATGAATTAGAATGGATCGTGTGAAAGAATTAGAATGGATTGTATGAATGAATTAGAATAGATTGTATGAATGAATTAGAATGGATCGTACGAAGGAATTAGAATGGATCGTACGAATGATTTAGAATGGATCGTACGAATGAATTAGAATAGATCGTACGAATGAATTAGAATGGATCGAACGAATGAATTAGAATGGATCGTGTGAAACAATTAGAATGGATCGTACGAATGAATTAAAATGGATCGTGCGAATGAATTAGAATGGATCGTACGAATGAATTAGAATGGATCGTGCTAATGAATTAGAATTGATCGAACGAATGAATTAGCATGGATCGTGCATTCGTACGATCCATTCTAATTCATTCGTAAGATGCATTCTAATTCATTCGTACGATCCATTCTAATTCATTCGTAGGATCCATTCTAATTCATTCGCACGAATGTATCCATTCTAGTTCATTCGTACGATCCATTCTAATTCATTCGTACGATCCATTCTAATTCATTCATAAGATCCATTCTAATTCATTCATACGATCTATTCTAATTCATTCATACAATCCATTCTAATTCTTTCACACGATCCATTTTAATTCATTCGTACGATCCATTCTAATTCATTTGCACGAATGTATCCATTCTAGTTCATTCGTACGATCCATTCTAATTCATTTGTACGATCCATTCTAATTCATTCATACGAACTATTCTAATTCATTCATACAATCCATTCTAATTCTTTCACATGATCCATTCTAATTCATTCGTATGATCCATTCTAATTCATTTGTACGATCCATTCTAATTCATTTGCACGATCCATTCTAATTCATTCCTATGATCTATTCTAATTCATTCGTACGATCCATTCTAATTCATTCTAATTCATTCGTACGATCCATTCTACGATCCATTCTAATTCATTCATACGATGCATTCTAATTCATATTGACAAAGGTATCCATTCTAATCCATTCGTAGGATCCATTCTAATCCATTCGTACGATCCATTCTAATTCATTCGTACGATCCATTCTAATTCATTCGTACGATCCATTCTAATTCCTTCGTACGATCCATTCTAATTCATTCGTACGATCTATTCTATTTCATTCGTACGATCCATTCTTACTCATTCGTACGATCCATTCTAATTCATTTGTCCGATCCATTCTAATTCATTCGGACGAATGTATCCATTCTAATTCATTCGTTCGATCAATTCTAATTCATTAGCACGATCCATTCTAATTCATTCGTACGATCCATTCTAACTCATTCGCACGATCCATTCTAATTTATTCATAGGATCCATTCTAATTCATTCGTACGATCCATTCTAATTCATTCGCACGATCCATTCTAATTCATTCATACAATCCATTCAAATTCATTCGGACGATCCATTCTAATTCACTCATACGATCCATTCTAATACATTCATATGATCCATTCTAATTCATTTGCACGTATATATCCATTCTAATTCATTCGTACGATCCATTCTAATTCATTCGCACAAATGTATCGATTCTAATTCATTCATACGATTCATTCTAATTCATTCGTATGAGCTATTCTAATTCATTCGTACGATCCATTCTAATTCATTCGTACGATCCATTGTAATTCATTCATACAATCCATTTAGATTCATTCGGACAAATGTATCCATTCAAATTCATTCGTACGATCCATTCTAATTCCTTCGTATGATCCATTCTAATTCATTCGTACGAATGTATCCATTCTAATTCATTCGTACGATCCATTCTAATTCATTCGTACGATCCATTCTAATTCATTCGTAAGATCCATTCTAATTCATTCGTACGATCCATTCTAATTCATTCATACGATCCATTCTAATTCATTCGCACGAATGTATCCATTCTAGTTCATTCGTACGATCCATTCTAATTCATTCGTACGATCCATTCTAATTCATTCGCACGATCCATTCTAATTCATTCGTACGATCAATTCTAATTCATTCGCACGAATGTATCCATTCTATTTCATTCGTACGATCCATTCTAATTCATTCATACGATCCATTCTAATTCATTCATACAATCCATTCTAATTCTTTCACACGATCCATTCTAATTCATTCGTAGGATCAATTCTAATTCATTCGTACAATGAGTAAGAATGGATCGAACGAATGAAATATAATGGATTGTACGAATGATTTCGAATGGATACATTCGTGCGAATGAATTAGAATGGATTGTGCGAATGAATTAGAATGGATCATATGAATGAATTAGAATGGATCGTGTGAGAGAAGTAGAATGGATTGTATGAATGAATTAGAATAGATTGTATGAATGAATTAGAATGGATCGTACGAAGGAATTAGAAGGGATCGTACGAATGAATTAGAATGGATCGTACGAATGAATTAGAATAGATCGTACGAATGAATTAGAATGGATCGTACGAATGAATTAGAATGGATCGTGTGAAAGAATTAGAATGGATCGTACAAATGAGTTAGAATGGATCATGCGAATGAATTAGAATGGATCGTACGAATGAATTAGAATGGATCGTGCTAATGAATTAGAATTGATCGAACGAATGAATTAGCATGGATCGTGCATTCGTACGATCCATTCTAATTCATTCGTAAGATCCATTCTAATTCATTTGTACGAGCCATTCTAATTCATTCGTACGATCCATTCTAATTCATTCGCACGAATGTATCCATTCTAGTTCATTCGTACGATCCATTCAAATTCATTCGTACGATCCATTCTAATTCATTCATACGATCTATTCTAATTCATTCAGATAATCCATTCTAATTCTTTCACACGATCTATTCTAATTCATTCGTACGATCCATTCTAATTCATTCGCACAATCCATTCTAATTCATTCGTACGATCCATTCTAATTCCTTCGTACGATCCATTCTAATTCATTCGTACGATCTATTCTAATTCATTCGTACGATCCATTCTAATTCATTCGTTCGATCCATTCTAATTCCTTCGTACGATCCATTCTAATTCATTCATACGATCCATTCTAATTCATTCGTACGATCCATTCTAATTCCTTCGTACGATCTATTCTAATTCATTCGTACGATCCATTCTAATTCATTCATACAATCCATTCTAACTCTTTCACACGATCCATTCTAATTCATTCGTACGATCCATTCTAATTCATTCGTGCAATCCATTCTATTTCATTCGTACGATCCATTCTTACTCATTCGTACGATCCATTCTAATTCATTCACACGAATGTATCCATTCGTACGAATGAATTAGAATAGATTGTACGAATGAATTAGAATGGATCGTACGAATGAATTAGAATGGATCGTACGAAGGAATTAGAATGGATCGTACGAATGAATTAGAATAGATCATACGAATGAATTAGAATGGATCATATGAAGGAATTAGAATGGATCGTACGAATGAATTAGACTGGATCGTACGAATGAATTTGAATGGATACATTTGTGCGAATGAATCTAAATGGATTGTATGAATGAATTACAATGGATCGTACGAATGAATTAGAATGGATCGTACAAATGAATTAGAATAGCTCATACGAATGAATTAGAATGAATCGTATGAATGAATTAGAATGGTTACATTCGTGCAAATGAATTAGAATAGATCGTACAAATGAATTATAATGGATCGTACGAATAAATTAGAATGGATCATGGGAATGAATTAGAATGGATCGTACGAATGAATTAGAATGGATCCACCAAATGAGTTAGAATGGATCATACGAATGAATTAGAATGGATTCTACGAATGAATTAGAATGGATTGTGCGAATGAATTAGAATGGATCGTATGAATGAATAAGAATGGATCGTACGAATGAATTAGAATGGATTGTGCAAATGAATTAGCATGAATCGTACGAATGTATTAGAATGGATCGTACGAATGGATTAGAATGAATCGTACGATCCATTCTAATTCAATCGTCCGATTCATTCTAATTCATTCGCATGAATGTATCCATTCTAATTCATTCGTACAATCCATTCTATTTCATTCGTACGATCCATTCTTACTCATTCGTATGATCCATTCTAATTCATTCGTATGATCCATTCTAATTCATTCGTACGATCCATTCTAATTCATTCGTACGATCCAATCTAATTCATTCGCACGATCCATTCTAATTCATTCATACGATCCATTCAAATTCATTCATACGATCCATTCTAATTCATTCCTACAATCCATTCTAATTCATTCGCCCGATCCATTCTAATTCATTCATACGATCCATTCTATTCGAATGGATCATGCGATCCATTCGAATTCATTCGCACGATCCATTCTAATTCATTCATACGATCCATTCTAATTCATTCATACAATGCATTCTAATTCTTTCGCACGATCCATTCTAATTCATTCATACGATCCATTCTAATTCATTCGTACGATCCATTCTAATTCACTCATACGATCCATTCTAATACATTCATACGATCCATTCTAATTCATTTGCACGAATACATCCATTCTAATTCATTCATACGATCCATTCTAATTCCTTCGTACGATCTATTCTAATTCATTCGTATGATCCATTCTAATTCATTCGTACGATCCATTCTAATTCCTTCGTACGATCCATTCTAATTCATTCGTACGATCCATTCTAATTCATTCGTACAATCCATTCTCATTCTTTCACACGATCCATTCTAATTCATTCATACGATCCATTCGTACTATCCGTTCTAATTCACTCATACGATCCATTCTAATTCATTCATACGATCCATTCTAATACATTTACAAAAAGGTATCCATTCTAATTCATTCGTACAATCCATTCTAATTCATTCACACGAATGTATCCATTCGTACGAATGAATTAGAATAGATTGTACGAATGAATTAGAATGGATCGTACGAATGAATTAGAATGGATCGTACGAAGGAATTAGAATGGATCGTACGAATGAATTAGAATAGATCGTACGAATGAATTAGAATGGATCGTACGAAGGAATTAGAATGGATCATGCGAATGAATTAGAATGGATCGTACGAATGAATTAGAATGGATCGTACGAATGAACTAGAATGGATACATTCGTGCGAATGAATTAGAATGGATCCTACGAATGAATTAGAATGGATCCTACGAATGAATTAGAATGGATCATACGAATGGATTAGAATGGATCGTACGAATGGATTAGAATGGATCATACGAATGAATTAGAATGGATCGTGCGAATGAATTAGAATGGATCGAACGAATGAATTAGAATGGATATATTCGAGCGAATGAATTAGAATAGATCGTAGGAATGAATTAGAATGGATCATACGAATGAATTAGAATGGATCGTACGAACGAATTAGAATGGATCGTACGAACGAATTAGAATGGATCGTACGAACGAATTAGAATGGATCATATGAACGAATTAGGATGGATCGTACGAATGAATTAGAATGGATACATTCGAGCGAATGAATTAGAATGGATCGTACGAATGAATTAGAATAGATCATAGGAATGAATTAGAATGGATCGTGCAAATGAATTAGAATGGATACATTCGTGCGAATAAATAAGAATGGATCGTGCGAATGAATTAGAATGGATCGTACGAATGAATTAGAATGGATATATTTGAACGAATAAATTGGAATGGATCATACGAATGAATTAGAATGGATCGTACGAATGAATTAGAATGGATAGTGCGAATGAATTAGAATGGATCGTACGAATGAATTAGAATGGATACATTCGTGCGAATGAATTAGAATGGATCGTACGAATGAATTAGAATGGATCGTACGAATGAATTAGAATGGATATTACGAATGAATTAGAATGGATCGTACGAATAAATTAGAATGGATCGTATGAATAGTTTAGAATGGATACATTCGTGCGAATGAATTAGAATGGATCGAACGAATGAATTAGAATGGATCGTACGAATGAATTAGAATGGATCAAATGAATGAATTAGAATGGTTACATTCATGCGAATGTATTAGAATGGATCGTACGAATGGATTAGAATGGATCGTACGAATGGATTTGAATGGATACATTCGTGCGAATGAATTAGAATGGATCATATGAATGAGTAAGAATGGATCGTACGAATGAAATAGAATGGATTGTACAAATGAATTAGAATGGATCGTGCGAATGAATTTGAATGGATCGTACGAATGAATTAGAATGGATCGTGCTAATGAATTAGAATTGATCGTACGAATGAAATAGAATGGATTGTACGAATGATTTAGAATGGATCGTACGAATGAATTAGAATGGATCGTACGATTGATTTAGAATGGATACATTCATGCGAATGAATTAGAATGGATCATACGAATGAGTAAGAATGGATCGTACGAATGAAATAGAATGGATTGTACGAATGAATTAGAATGGATTCGTACGAATGAATTAGAATGGATACATTCGTGCGAATGAATTAGAATGGATCGTACCAATGAGTAAGAGTGGATCGTACGAATGAAATAGAACGGATTGTGCGAATGAATTAGAATGGATCGTACGAATGAATTAGAATGGATCGTGTGAAAGAATTAGAATGGATTGTACGAATGAATTAGAATGGATCGTACGAATGGATTAGAATGGATCCTACGAATGGATTAGAATGGTTACCTTTGTGCATATGAATTAGAATGGATCGTACGAATGAATTAGAATGGATCATATTAATGAATTAGAATGGATCGTACGAATGAATTAGAATGGATACATTCGTGCGCGATCCATTCTAATTCATTCGCACGAATGTATCCATTCTAATTCATTCGTACGATCCATTCTAATTCATTAATATGATCCATTCTAATTCATTCGTA
Organism: Chamaelirium japonicum; assembly: GCA_947650365.1. NCBI lineage: Eukaryota > Viridiplantae > Streptophyta > Magnoliopsida > Liliales > Melanthiaceae > Chamaelirium > Chamaelirium japonicum. The sequence goes on from OX393550.1 coordinate 91,907,485, forward strand.
CGATCCATTCTAATTCATATGCACAAAGGTATCTATTCTAATTCATTCGTACGATCCATTCTAATTCAGGATCGTACGAATGAATTAGAATGGATGCAATCGTGCGAATGAATTAGAATTGATCGTACGAATGAATTAGAATGGATCGTGCGAATGAATTAGAATGGATCGTACGAATGAATTAGAATGGATCGTACGAATGAACTAGAATGGATACATTCGTGCGATTGAATTAGAATGGATCATACGAATGAATTAAAATGGATCGTACGAATGAATTAGAATGGATCTTACGAATGAATTAGAATGGATCATACGAATGAATTAGAATGGATCGTACGAAGAAATTAGAATGGATCGTACGAATGAATTAGAATGGATATATTCGTGCAAATGAATTAGAATGGATCGTATGAATGTGTCAGAATGGATCGTACGAATGAATTAGAATGGATTCGTACGAATGAATTAGAATGGATACATTCGTGCGAATGAATTAGAATGGATCGTACCAATGAGTAAGAATGGATCGTACGAATGAAATAGAATGGATCGTACAAATGAATTAGAATGGATCGTACGGAATGAATTAGAATGGATTGTATGAATGAATTAGAATGGATCAAAGAATGAATTAGAATGGATCGTACGAATGAATTAGAATGGATCGTGCGAATGAATTAGAATGGATCGTACGAATGAATTAGAATGGATCGTGCTAATGAATTAGAAAGGATCGTACCAATGAGTAAGAATGGATCGTACGAATGAAATAGAATGGATTGTGCGAATGAATTATTATGGATCGTACGAATGAATTAGAATGGATCGTGTGAAAGAATTAGGATGGATTGTATGAATGAATTAGAATAGATCGTATGAATGAATTAGAATGGATCGGACGAATGAATTAGAATGGATCGTGCGAATGAAATAGAATGGATCGTACGAATGAATTAGAATGGAGTACGATCCATTCTAATTCATTCATACAATGCATTCTAATTCTTTCACACGATCCATTCTAATTCATTCGTACGATCCATTCTAATTCATTCGTACAATCCATTCTATTTCATTTGTACGATCCATTCTTACTCATTCGTATGATCCATTCTAATTCATTTGTACGATCCATTCTAATTCATTTGTACGATCCATTCTAATTCATTCGTACAATCCATTCTATTTCATTCGTACGATCCATTCTTACTCATTCGTATGATCCATTCTAATTCATTCGCACGAATGTATCCATTCTAATTCATTCATACAATTCATTCTAATTCATTCCGTACGATCCATTCTAATTCATTCGTACGATCGTATGAATGAATTAGAATGGATCGTACGAACGAATTAGAATAGATTGTGCGAATGAATTAGAATGGATCGTACGAATGAATTAGAATGGATCGTACGAATGAATTAGAATGGATCATACGAATGAGTAAGATTGGATCGTACGAATGAATTAGAATGGATCGTACGAATAAATTAGAATGGATACATTCGTCCAAATGAATTAGAATGGATCATACAAATGAGTAAGAATGGATCGTACGAATGAAATAGAATAGATTGTACGAATGAATTAGAATGGATCCTACGAATGAATTAGAATGGATCGTGTGAAAGAATTAGAATGGATTGTATGAATGAATTAGAATGGATCGTATGAATGAATTAGAATGGATCGTGCGAATAAATTCGAATGGATCGTACGAATTCATTCTAATTCATTCATACAATCCATTCTATTTCTTTCACACGATCCATTCTAATTCATTCGTACGTTCCATTCTAATTCATTAGCACGATCTGTGCTAATTCATTCGTTCGATCAATTCTAATTCATTAGCACGATCCATTCTAATTCATTCGTACGATCCATTCTAATTCATTCGTACGATCCATTCTAATTCATTCATAGGATCCATTCTAATTCATTCATACGATCTATTCTAATTCTTTTGCACAAATGTATCCATTCTAATTCATTCGCACGAATGTATCCATTCAAATTCATTCGTACGATCCATTCTAATTCATTCGTACGATCCATTCTAATTCATTCGTACGATCCATTATAATTCATTCATAAGATCTATTCTAATTCATTCATACAATCCATTCTAATTATTTCACACGATCCATTCTAATTCATTCGTACGATCCATTCTAATTCATTAGCACAATCCATTCTATTTCATTCGTACGATCCATTCTTACTTATTGGTACGATCCATTCTAATTCATTCGCACGAATGTATCCATTCTAATTCATTCGTAAAATCCATTCTATTTCATTCGTACGATCCATTCTTACTCATTCGTATGATCCATTCTAATTCATTCGGACGAATGTATCCATTCTAAATCATTCGTACGATCCATTCTAATTCATTCGTACGATCCATTCTAAATCATTCGTACAATCCATTCTATTTCATTCCTACAATCAATTCTAATTCATTAGCACGATCCATTCTAATTCATTCGTACGATCCATTCAAATTCATTCGCACGATCCATTCTAATTCATTCGTACAATCCATTCTATTTCATTCGTACGATCCATTCTTACTCATTCATATGATCCATTCTAATTCATTCGCACGATTGTATCCATTCTAATTCATTCGTACGATCCATTCTAATTCATTCATACAATCCATTCTAATTCTTTCACACGATCCATTCTAATTCATTCGTACGATCCATTCTAATTCATTCGTACAATCCATTCTATTTCATTCGTACGATCCATTTTTACTCATTCGTATGATCCATTCTAATTCATTCGCACGAATGTATCCATTCTAATTCATTCGTACGATCCATTCTAATTCATTCGTACGATCCATTCTAATTCATTCAGACGATCCATTCTAATTCATTCATACAATCATTCTAATTCATTCGCACGATCCATTCGAATTCATTCGCACGATCCATTCTAATTCATTCATATAATCCATTCTAATTCATTCGCACGATCCATTCGAATTCATTCGCACGATCCATTCTTATTCATTCGCACGAATGTATCCATTCTAATTCATTCGTATGATCCATTCTAATTCATTCGTACAATCCATTCTTATTCCTTCGTACGATCCATTCTAATTCATTAATTCATTATTACGATCCATTCTAATTCATTCGCACAATCTATTCTAATTCATTCATACGATCCATTCTAATTCATTCGTACGATCCATTCTAATCCATTCATACGATCCATTCTAATTCATTCGCACGAATGTATCCATTCTAATTCATTTGTACGATCCATTCTAATTAATTCGTACAATCCATTCTGTTTTATTCGTACGAATGAATTAGAATGGATATATTCGTGCAAATGAATTAGAATGGATCATACGAATGAGTAAGAATGCATCGTATGAATGAAATAGAATGGATCGTATGAAGGAATTAGAATGGATCATACGAATGAGTAAGAATGCATCGTATGAATGAAATAGAATGGATCGTATGAAGGAATTAGAATGGATCATACGAATGAATTAGAATGGATCGTATGAATGAATTAGAATGGATCGTGTGAAAGAATTAGAATGGATTGAATTAGAATGGATCGTACGAATGAGTAAGAATGGATCGTACGAATGAAATAGAATGGATCGTACGTATCAAATAGAATGGATACATTCCAATTCATTCATACCATCTATTCTAATTCATTCGTATGATCCATTCTAATTCATTCGTACAATCCATTCTATTTCATTCGTACGATCCATTCTTACTCATTCGTATGATCCATTCTAATTCATTCGCACAAATGTATCCATTCTAATTCATTCATACGATCCATTCTAATTCATTCGTACGATCCATTCTAATTCATTCCTACGATCCATTCTAATTCATTCATACAATCCATTCTAATTCTTTCACACGATCCATTCTAATTCATTCGTACGATCCATTCTAATTCATTCATGCAGTCCATTCTATTTCATTCGTACGATCCATTCTTACTCATTCGTACGATCCATTCTAATTCATTCACACGAATGTATCCATTCGTACGAATGATTTAGAACAAATTGTACGAATGAATTAGAATGGATCGTACGAATGAATTAGAATGGATCGTACGAATGAATTAGAATGGATCGTACAAATGAATTAGAATGGATCGTACGAAGGAATTTGAATGGATCGTACGAATGAATTAGAATGGATATATTCGTGCAATTGAATTAGAATGGATCGTATGAATGTATTAGAATGGATCGTATGAGTGAATTAGAATGGATCGTACGAATGAATTAGAATGGATCATATGAATGAATTAGAATGGATACATTCGTGTGAATGAATTAGAATGGATCATATGAATGAATTAGAATAGATTTTATGAATGAATTAGAACTGATCGTACGAATGAATTAGAATGGATACATTCGTGCGAATGAATTAGAATGGATTGTATGAATGAATTACAATGGATCGTACGAATGAATTAGAATGGATCGTATGAGTGAATTAGAATGGATACGAAGGAATTAGAATGGATCGTACGAAGGAATTAGAATGGATCATACGAATGAAACAAAATGGATCGTACGAAGGAATTAGAATGGATCGTACGAAGGAATTAGAATGGATCGTACGATGGAATTAGAATGGATCGTACGAATGAATTAGAATGGATATATTCGTGCAAATGAATTAGAATGGATCGTATGAATGAATTAGAGTGGATCGTATGAGTGAATTAGAACGGATAGTACGAATGAAGTAGAATGGATCGTATGAATGAATTAGAATGGATACATTCGTACGAATGAATTAGAATGGATCGTATGAATGAATTAGAATAGATTGTGCGAATGAATTAGAATGGATCGTACGAATGAATTAGAATGGATACATTCGTGCTTATGAATTAGAATGGATCGTATAAATGAATTTGAATAGATTGTGCGAATGAATTAGAATGGATCGTACGAATGAATTAGAATGGATACATTCGTGCGAATAAATTAGAATGGTTTGTATGAATGAATTAGAATGGATCGTACGAATGAATTAGAATGGATCGTACGAATGAATTAGAATAGATTGCACGAATGAATTAGAATGGATCGTACGAATGAATTAGAATGGATCGTACGAAGGAATTATAATGGATCGTACGAATGAATTAGAATGGATCGTACGAATGAATTAGAATGGATCGTACGAAGGAATTAGAATGAATCGTACGAATGAATTAGAATGGATCGTACGATTGAATTAGAATGGATCATACGAATGAGTAAGAATGGATCGTATGAATGAATTAGATTGGATCGTACGATCCATTCTAATTCATTAGCATGGATCATGCTAATGAATTAGAATGGAATATACGAATGAATTAGAATGGATCGTAGAATGGATCGTACGAATGAATTAGAATGGATTGTACGAATGAATTAGAATCGATCGTACGAATGAAATAGAATGGATTGTACGAATGAATTAGAATGGTCGAATGAGTAAGAATGGATCGTATGAATGAATTAGGTTGGATCGTATGAATGAATTAGAATGGATCGTGCGAATGAATTAGAATGGATCGTGCGAATGAATTAGAATGGATCGTACCGTACGATCCATTCTAATTCATTCGCACGATCCATTCTAATTCATTCGCATAATCTATTCTAATTAATTCGTACGATCCATTCTAATTCATTCGCACGATCCATTCTAATTAGAATGGATCATACGAATGAATTAGAATGGATTGTATGAATGAATTAGATTGGATCGTATGAATGAATTAGAATGGATCGTGCGAATGAATTAGAATGGATCGTACGAAGGAATTAGAATGGATCGTAAGAATGAATTAGAATAGATCGTGCGAATGAATTAGAATGGATCGTGCGAATGAATTAAGATGGATCGTAGGAATGAATTAGATTGGATCGTATGAATGAATTAGAATGGATCGTACGAATGAATTAGAATGGATCGTACAAAGGAAGTAGAATGGATCGTACGAAGGAATTAGAATAGATCGTATGAAGGAATTAGAATGGATCGTACGAATGAATTAGAATGGATCATACGAATAAATTAGAATGGATCGTATGAATGAATTAGAATGGATCGTGAAAATGAATTAGAATAGATCGTACGAATGAATTAGAATGGAAGGAATTAGAATGGATCGTACGAAGGAATTAGAATGGATCGTACGAATGAATTAGAATGGATCGTACGAATGAATTAGAATGGATCGTACGAATGAATTGGAATGGATCGTACGAATGAATTGGAATGAATCTTGGAATGGATCGTACTAATGAAGTAGAATGGATCGTGCAAATGAATTAGAATGAATCGTACGAATGAATTAGAATGGATCGTACGAATTAATTAGAATGGATCGTGTGAAAGAATTAGATTGGATTGTACGAATGAATTAGAATGGATCGTACGAATGAATTAGAATGGATCGTATGAATGAATTAGAATGGATCGTATGAATGAGTGAGAATGGATCGTACGAATGAATTAGAATGGATCGTACGAATGAAATAGAATAGATTCGCACGAATGTATCCATTCTAATTCATTCGTACGATCCATTCTAATTCACTAGCACGATCGTACTAATTAATTAGAATGGATCGTGCGAATGAATTAGAATAGATGGTGCGAATGAATTAGAATGGATATATTTGTGCAAATGAATTAGAATGGATTGTACGAATGAATTAGAATGGATCATTTTAGTGAATTAGAATGGATACGAAGGAATTAGAATGGATCGTACGAAGTAATTAGAATGAATCATACGAATGAAATAGAATGGATCGTACGAAGGAATTAGAATGGATCGTATGAATGAGTAAGAATGGATCGTACGAATGAAATAGAATGGATTGTGCGAATGAATTAGAATGGATCGTACGAAGGAATTAGAATGAATCATATGAATGAAATAGAATGGATCGTACGAAGGAATTAGAATGGATCGTATGAATGAGTAAGAATGGATCGTACGAATGAAATAGAATGGATTATACAAATGAATTAGAATGGATCGTACGAAGGAATTAGAATGGATCGTATGAATGAGTAAGAATGGATCGTACGAATGAAATAGAATGGATTGTGCGAATGAATTAGAATGGATCGTACGAATGAATTAGAATGGATACATTCGTGCGAATGAATTAGAATGGATCATACGAATGAGTAAGAATGGATCGTACGAATGAAATAGAATGGATTATACAAATGAATTAGAATTAAATCATTCGAAGGAATTAGAAAATTAGAATGGATACGAAGGAATTAGAATGGATCGTACGAAGGAATTAGAATGAATCATACGAATGAAATAGAATGGATCGTACGAAGGAATTAGAATGGATCGTATGAATGAGTAAGAATGGATCGTACGAATGAAATAGAATGGATTGTGCGAATGAATTAGAATGGATCGTACGAATGAATTAGAATGGATACATTCGTGCGAATGAATTAGAATGGATCATACGAATGAGTAAGAATGGATCGTACGAATGAAATAGAATGGATTATACAAATGAATTAGAATTAAATCATTCGTGCGAATGAATTAGAATGGATCGTATGTACGAATGAATTAGAATGGATACATTTGTGCGAATGAATAAGAATTGATCGTACGAATGAATTAGAATGGATCGTACGAATGAATTAGAATGGATCGTACGAATGAATTAGAATGGATCGTACGAATGAATTAGAATGGATACATTCGTGCGAATGAATTAGAATGGATACATTCGTGCGAAAGAATTAGAATAGATCGTATGAATGAATTAGAATGGATCCGATGAATGAATTAGAATTGATCGTGCGAATGAATTAGAATGGATCGTACGAATGAATTAGAATGGATCGTGCTAATGAATTAGAATTGATCGAACGAATGAATTAGCATGGATCGTGCTAATGAATTAGAATGGAACGTACGAATGAATTAGAATGGATCGTGTGAAAGAATTAGAATGGATTGTATGAATGAATTAGAATGAATTCGTACGATCCATTCGAATTCATTCGCACGATCCATTCTAATTCATTCATACGATCCATTCTAATTCATTCATACAATCCATTCTAATTCTTTCACACGATCCATTCTAATTCATTCGTAGGATCCATTCTAGATCATTCGTACAATCTATTCTATTTCATTCGTACGATCCATTCTTACTCATTCGTATGATCCATTCTAATTCATTCGGACGAATGTATCCATTCTAATTTATTCGTACGATCCATTCTAATTCATTCGTACGATCCATTCTAATTCATTTGTATGATCCATTCTAATTCATTCATCCGATCCATTCTAATTCATTCGCACGAATGTATCCATTCTAATTCATTCGTACGATCCATTCTAATTCATTCGTACGATCCATTCTAATTCATTCGTAAGATCCATTCTAATTCATTCGTACGATCCATTCTAATTCATTCGTACGATCCATTCTAATTCATTCGCACGAATGTATCCATTCTAGTTCATTCGTACGATCCATTCTAATTCATTCGCACGATCCATTCTAATTCATTCGTACGATCCATTCTAATTTATTCATACGATCCATTCTAATTCATTAGTACGATCCATTCAAATTCATTCGCACAAATGTATCCATTCTAATTCATTCGTACGATCCATTCAAATTCATTCACACGATCCATTCTAATTCATTCGTACGATCCATTCTAATTCTTTCACACGATCCATTCTAATTCATTCGTACGATCCATTCTAATTCATTCGCACGATCCATTCTAATTCATTCGTACGATCCATTCTAATTCATTCATACGATCCATTCTAATTCATTCGTACGATCCATTCTAATTCATTCGCACAAATGTATCCATTCTAATTCATTCGTACGATCCATTCTAATTCATTCGCACGATCCATTCTAATTCATTCGTACGATCCATTCAAATTCATTCGCACGATCTGTTCTTATTCATTCGCACAATCCATTCTAATTCATTCGCACGAATGTATCCATTCTAATTCATTCGTACGATCCATTCTAATTCATTCGTACGATCCATTCTAATTCATTCATATGATCCATTCTAATTAATTCGTATGATCCATTCTAATTCATTCGTACGATCCATTCTAATTCATTCATACAATCCATTCTAATTCATTCGTACGATCCATTCTAATTCACTCATACGATCCATTCTAATACATTCATACGATCCATTCTAATTCATTTGCACGAATATATCCATTCTAATTCATTCGTACGATCCATTCTAATTCCTTCGTACGATCCATTCTAATTCCTTCGTACGATCTATTCTAATTCATTCGTACGATCCATTCTAATTCATTCGTACAATCCATTCTAATTCCTTCGTACGATCCATTCTAATTCATTCGTACGATCCATTCTAATTCATTCGTACAATCTATTCTAATTCATTCGTACGAATGGATACATTCGTGTGAATGAATTAGAATGGATCGTACGAATGAGTAAGAATGGATCGCACGAATGAAATAGAATGGATTGGACGAATGAATTAGAATGGATCGTACGAATGAATTAGAATGGATTGTGTGAAAGAATTAGAATGGACTGTATGAATGAATTAGAATGGATCGTACGAATGAATTAGAATGGATCGTACTAGGATCCATTCTAATTCATTCGTACAATCTATTCTATTTCATTCGTACGATCCATTCTTACTCATTCGTATGATCCATTCTAATTCATTCGGACGAATGTATCCATTCTAATTTATTCGTACGATCCATTCTAATTCATTCGTACGATCCATTCTAATTCATTCGTACGATCCATTCTTACTCATTCGTATGACCCATTCTAATTCATTCGTACGATCCATTCTAATTCATTCGTACGATCGATTCTAATTCATTCGCACTATCCATTCTAATTCATTCGTACGATCCATTCTAATTCATTCGTACAATCCATTATAATTCATTCTAATTCATTCGTACGATCCATTCTACGATCCATTCTAATTCATTCGTATATTTCATTCTAATTCATTAGCACGATCCATGCTAATGAATTAGAATGGATCGTACGATCCAATCTAATTCATTCATACGATCCATTCTTACTCATTCGTATGATCCTTTCTTATTCAATCGTATGATCCATTCTAATTCATTTGTACGATCCTTTCTAATTCCTTCGTACGATCCATTCTAATTCATTCGTACGATCCATTCTAATTCATTCGTACGATCCATTCTAAATCCTTCGTACGACCCATTCTAATTCATTCGTACGATCCATTCTAATTTATTCGCGCAATCTATTCTAATTCATTCGTACGATCCATTCTAATTCATTCGTACGATCCATTCTAATTCATTCATACAATCCATTCTAATTTATTCGCACGAATGAATCCATTCTAATTCACTCGTACGATCCATTCTAATTCATTCGCACAATCTATTCTAATTCATTCATACGATCCATTCTAATTCATTCGCACGAATGTATCCATTCTAATTCATTCATACGATCCATTCTACTTCATTCGTACTATCCGTTCTAATTCACTCATACGATCTATTCTAATTCATTCATACGATCCATTCTAATTCATTTGCATGAATATATCCATTCTAATTCATTCGTTCGATCCATTGTAATTCCTTTGCACGATCCATTCTAATTCTTTCGTACGATCCATTCTATTTCATTCGTATGATCCATTCTAATTCTTTCCTACGATCCATTCTAATTCCTTCATATCCATTCTAATTCACTCATACGATCCATTCTAATTCATTCGTACGATCCATTCTAATTCATTCATACAATCCATTCTAATTCATTCGCACGAATATATCCATTCTAATTCATTCGTACGATCAGTTCTAATTCATTCACAAAATCTATTCTAATTCATTCATACGATCTATTCTAATTCATTCACACGAATGTATCCATTCTAATTCATTCATACGATCCATTCTAATTCATTCGTACGATCCATTCTAATTCACTCATACGATCCATTCTAATACATTCATACGATCCATTCTAATTCGTTTGCACGAATATATCCATTCTAATTCATTCGTACGATCCATTCTAATTTCTTCGTACGATCCATTCTAATTCATTCGTATGATCTAATCTAATTCATTCGTACGATCCATTCTAATTCATTCGTACGATCCATTCTAATTCCTTCGTACGATCCATTCTAATTCATTCGTACGATCCATTCTAATTCTTTCATACAATCCATTCAAATTCTTTCACACGATCCATTCTAATTCATTCGTACGATCCATTCTAATTCATTCGTACGATCCATTCTATTTCATTCGAACGATCCATTATTACTCAATCGTACGATCCATTCTAATTCATTTACACGAATGTATCCATTCGTACGAATGAATTAGAATAGATTGTACGAATGAATTAGAATGGATCGTACGAATGAATTAGAATGGATCGTACGAAGGAATTAGAATGGATCGTACGAATGAATTAGAATGGATCATACGAATGAATTACAATAGATCGTACGAATAAATTAGAATGGATCGTACGAAGGAATTAGAATGGATCGTACGAATGAATTAGAATGGATATATTCATGCAAATGAATTAGAATGGATGGTATGAATGTATTAGAATGGATCGTATGAGTGAATTAGAAGGGATCGTACGAATGAATTAGAATGGATCGTATGAATGAATTAGAATGGATACATTCGTGTGAATGAATTAGAATTGATCGTACGAATGAATTAGAATGGATCGTGCGAATGAATTAGAATGGATCGTACGAATGAATTAGAATGGATCGTACGAGTGAACTAGAATGGATACATTCGTGCGAATGAATTAGAATGGATCGTACGAATGAATTAGAATGGATCGTACAAATGAATTAGAATGGATCTTTCGAATGAATTAGAATGGATCGTACGAATGAATTAGAATGGATCGTACGAATGAATTAGAATGGATACATTCGTGCGAATGAATTATAATGGATCGGACGAATGAATTAGAATGGATCGTACGAATGAATTAGAATGGATCAAATGAATGAATTAGAATGGTTACATTCATGCGAATGAATTAGAATGGATCGTACGAATGGATTAGAATGGATCGTACGAATGGATTAGGATGGATATATTCGAGCGAATGAATTAGTATAGATCGTATGAATGAATTAGAATGGATCCTATGAATGAATTAGAATGGATTGTGCGAATGAATTAGAATGGATCGTACGAATGAATTAGAATGGATACATTCGTGCGAATGAATTAGAATGGATCGGACGAATGAATTAGAATGGATCATACGAATGAATTAAAATGGATCAAATGAATGAATTAGAATGGTTACATTCATGCGAATGAATTATAATGGATCGTATGAATGGATTAGAATAGATCATACGAATGGATTAGAATGGATACATTTGAGCGAATGAATTAGAATGGATCGTACGAATGAATTAGAATGAATACATTTGTGCAAATGAATTAGAATGGATCGTACGAATGAATTAGAATGGATCGTATGAATGAATTAGAATGGATCGTACGAATTAATTAGAATGGATCGTGCGAATGAATTAGAATGGATCGTACGAATGAATTTGAATGGATCGTACGAATGAACTAGAATGGATACATTCGTGCGAATGAATTAGAATGGATCGTACGAATGAATTAGAATGGATCTTACGAATGAATTAGAATGGATCGTACGAATGAATTAGAATGGAACGGACGAATGAATTAGAATGGATACATTTGTGCGAATGAATTAGAATGGATCGTACGAATGAATAAGAATGGATTGTACGAATGAATTAGAATGGATCGTACGAATGAACTAGAATGGATACATTCGTGCGAATGAATTAGAATGGATCGTACAAATGAATTAGAATGGATCGTACGAATGAGTTAGAATGGATCTTACGAATGAATTAGAATGGATTGTACGAATGAATTAGAATGGATCGTAGGAATGAATTAGAATGGATACATTCGTGCGAATGAATTAGAATGGATCGGACGAATGAGTTAGAATGGATCGTACGAATGAATTAGAATGGATCGTACGAATGAATTAGAATGGATCGTACAAATTAATTAGAATGGATACATTCGTCCGAATGAATTAGAATGGATCATACGAATGAGTAAGAATAGATCGTACGAATGAAATAGAATATATTGTACGAATGAATTAGAATGGATTCGTACGAATGAATTAGAATGGATACATTCGTGTGAATGAATTAGAATGGATCGTACCAATGAGTAAGAAGGGATCGTACGAATGAAATAGAATGGATTGTGCGAATGAATTAGAATGGATCGTACGAATGAATTAGAATGGATCGTGTGAAAGAATTAGAATGGATTGTATAAATGAATTAGAATAGATCGTACGAATGAATTAGAATGGATCGTATGAGTGAATTAGAATGGATACGAAGGAATTAGAATGGATCGTACGAAGGAATTTGAATGGATCATACGAATGAAAAAGATTGGATCGTACGAAGGAATTAGAATGGATCGTACGAATGAATTAGAATGGATCGTGCTAATGAATTAGAATTGATCGAACGAATGAAGTAGCATGGATCGTGCTAATGAATTAGAATGGATCGTACGAATGAATTAGAATAGATTGTGTGAATGAATTAGAATGGATCGTACGAATGAATTAGAATGGATACATTTGTGCAAATGAATTAGAATGGATCGTACGAATGAATTAGAATGGATCGTATGAATGAATTAGAATGGATCGTGCGAATGAATTCGAATGGATCGTACGAATTCATTCTAGTTCATTCATACAATCCATTCTAATTCTTTCACACGATCCATTCTAATTCATTCATACGTTCCATTCTAATTCATTAGCATGATCCATGCTAATTCATTCGTTCGATCAATTCTAATTCATTAGCACGATCCATTCTAATTCATTCATACGATCCATTCTAATTCATTCGCACGATCCATTCTAATTCATTCATAGGATCCATTCTAATTCATTTATACGATCTATTCTAATTCTTTCGCACGAATGTATCCATTCTAATTCATTCGCACGAATGTATTCATTCTAATTCATTCGTACGATCCATTCTAATTCATTCGTACGATCCATTCAAATTCATTCATACGATCTATTCTAATTCATTCATACAATCCATTCTAATTCTTTCACACGATCCATTCTAATTCATTCGTACGATCCATTCTAATTCATTCGCACAATCCATTCTATTTCATTCGTACGATCCATTCTTACTCATTGGTACGATCCATTCTAATTCATTCGCACGAATGTATCCATTCTAATTCATTCGTACGAATCCATTCTAATTCATTCGTACAATCTATTCTATTTTATTCGTACGATCATTCTTACTCATTCGTATGATCCTATCTAATTCATTCGGAGGAATGTATCGATTCTAATTTATTCGTACGATCCATTCTAATTCATTTGTACGATTCATTCTAATTCATTCGTCTGATCCATTCTAATTCATTCGCACGAATGTATCCATTCTAATTCATTCGTACGATCCATTCTAATTCATTCGTACGATCCATTCTAATTCATTCGTAAGATCCATTCTAATTCATTAGTACGATCCATTCTAATTCATTCGTACGATCCATTCTAATTCATTCGCACGAATGTATCCATTCTAGTTCATTCGCACGATTCATTCTAATTCATTCGTACGATCCATTCTAATTCATTCGCACGATCCATTCTAATTCATTCGTACGATCCATTCTAATTCATTCATACGATCCATTCTAATTCATTCGTACGATCTATTCTAATTCATTCGCACAAATGTATCCATTCTAATTCATTCGTACGATCCATTCTAATTCATTCGCACGATCCATTCTAATTCATTCGTACGATCCATTCTAATTCTTTCACACGATCTATTCTAATTTATTCGTACGATCCATTCTAATTCATTCGCACGATCCATTCTAATTTCTTCGTACGATCCATTCTAATTCATTCATACGATCCATTCTAATTCATTCGTCCGATCCATTCTAATTCATTCGCACGAATGTATCCATTCTAATTCATTCGTACGATCCATTCTAATTCATTCGTACGATCCATTCTAATTCATTCGTAAGATCCATTCTAATTCATTTGTACGATCCATTCTAATTCATTCGTACGATCCATTCTAATTCATTCGCATGAATGTATCCATTCTAGTTCATTCGTATGATCCATTCTAATTCATTCGTACGATCCATTCTAATTCATTCGCACGATCCATTCTAATTCATTCGCACGATCCATTCTAATTCATTCGTACGATCCATTCTAATTCATTCGTACGATCCATTCTAATTAATTCGTATGATCCATTCTAATTCATTCGTACGATCCATTCTAATTCATTCATACAATCCATTCTAATTCATTCGCACGAATGTATCCATTCTAATTAATTCGTACGATCCATTCTAATTCATTCGTATGATCTATTCTTATTCATTCGCACGATCCAGTCTAATTGATTCGCACGATCTATTCTAATTCATTCGCACAAATGTATCCATTCTAATTCATTCGTACGATCCATTCTAATTCATTAATATGATCCATTCTAATTCATTCGTATGATCCATTCTAATTCATATGCACAAAGGTATCCATTCTAATTCATTCGCCGAAAGAATTAGAATGGATTATATGAAAGAATTAGAATGGATCGTGCGAACGAATTAGAATGGATCGTACGAAGGAATTAGAATGGATCGTACGAAGGAATTAGAATGGATCGTACGAATGAGTAAGAATGGATCGTACGAATGAATTAGAATAGATCGTACGAATGAATTAGAATGGATACATTCGTGCGAATGAATTAGAATGGATCGTACGAATGAATTAGAATGGATACATTTGTGCGAATGAATTAGAATGGATCGTACGAATGAATTAGAATGGATCGTACGAATGAATTAGAATGGATCGTGCGAATGAATTAGAATGGATCGTACGAATGAACTAGAATGGATACATTCGTGCGAATGAATTAGAATGGATCGTACGAATGAATTAGAATGGATCTTACGAATGAATTAGAATGGATCGTACGAATGAATTAGAATGGATCGTACGAATGAATTAGAATGGATACATTCGTGCGAATGAATTAGAATGGATCGTACGAATGAATTAGAATGGATCATACGAATGAATTAGAATGGATCGTACGAATAAATTAGAATGGATACATTCGTCCGAATGAATTAGAATGGATCATACGAATGAGTAAGAATGGATCGTACGAATGAAATAGAATAGATTGTACGAATGAATTAGAATGGATCCTACGAATGAATTAGAATAGATCGTGTGAAAGAATTAGAATGGATTGTATGAATGAATTAGAATGGATCGTATGAATGAATTAGAATGGATCGTGCGAATGAATTCGAATGGATCGTACGAATTCATTCTATTTCATTCGTACGATCCATTCTAATTCATATGCACAAAGGTATCCATTCTTATTCATTCGTACGATCCATTCTAATTCAGGATCGTACGAATGAATTAGAATGGATACATTCGTGCGAATGAATTAGAATTGGTCATACGAATGAGTAAGAATGGATCGGACGAATGAATTAGAATGGATGGTACGAATGAATTAGAATGGATCAAATGAATGAATTAGAATGGTTATATTCATGCGAATAAATTAGAATGGATCGTACGAATGAAGTAGAATGGATCGTATGAATGAATTAGAATGGATCGTACGAATGAAGTAGAATGGATCGTATGAATGAATTAGAATGGATACATTCGTGCGAATGAATTAGAATGGATCGTATGAATGAATTAGAATAGATTGTGCGAATGAATTAGAATGGATCGTACGAATGAATTAGAATGGATCGTACGAATGAATTAGAATGGATCGTACGAATGAACTAGAATGGATAGTGCGAATGAATTAGAATCGATCGTACGAATGAATTAGAATGGATCGTACGAATGAATTAGAATGGATCATACGAATAAGTAAGAATGGATCGTACGAATGAATTAGAATGGATCGTACGAATGGATCGTATGAATGAATTAGAATGGAACGTGCGAATGAATTCGAATGGATCGTACGAATTCATTCATACGATCTATTCTAATTCTTTCGCACGAATGTATCCATTCTAATTCATTCGCACGAATGTATCCATTCTAATTCATTCGTACGATCCATTCTAATTCATTCGTACGATCCATTCTAATTCATTCGTACGATCCATTCTAATTCATTCGTAAGATCCATTCTAATTCATTCGTACGATCCATTCTAATTCATTCGCACGAATGAATCCATTCTAGTTCATTCGTACGTTCCATTCTAATTCATTCGCACAATCCATTCTATTTCATTCGTACAATCCATTCTTACTCATTCGTATGATCCATTATGGATACATTCGTGCGAATGAATTAGAATGGATCATACGAATGAGTAAGAATGGATCGTACGAATGAAATAGAATGGATTGTGCGAATGAATTAGAATGGATCGTACGAATGAATTAGAATGGATCGTGTGAAAGAATTAGAATGGATTGTATGAATGAATTAGAATAGATCGTATGAATGAATTAGAATGGATCGTACGAATGAATTAGAATGGATCGTACGAAAGAATTAGAATGGATACATTCGTGCGAATGAATTAGAATGAATACATTCGTGCGAAAGAATTAGAATAGATCGTATGAATGAATTAGAATGGATCCTATGAATGAATTAGAATGGATCGTGCGAATGAATTAGAATGGATCGTACGAATGAATTAGAATAGATCGTGCTAATGAATTAGAATTGATCGAACGAATGAATTAGCATGGATCGTGCTAATGAATTAGAATGGAACGTACGAATGAATTAGAATGGATCGTGTGAAAGAATTAGAATGGATTGTATGAATGAATTAGAATGAATTCGTACGATCCATTCGAATTCATTCGCACGATCCATTCTAATTCATTCATGCGATCCATTCTAATTCATTCATACAATCCATTCTAATTCTTTCACACGATCCATTCTAATTCATTCGTAGGATCCATTCTAATTCGATCGTACAATCTACTCTATTTCATTCGTACGATCCATTCTTACTCATTCATATGATCCATTCTAATTCATTCGGACGAATGTATCCATTCTAATTCATTCGTACGATCCATTCTAATTCATTAATATGATCCATTCTAATTCATTCGTACGATCCATTCTAATTCATATGCACAAAGGTATCAATTCTAGTTCATTCGTACGATCCATTCTAATTCATTCATACGATCTATTCTAATTCATTCATACAATCCATTCTAATTCTTTCACACGATCCATTCTAATTCATTCGTACGATCCATTCTAATTCATTCGCACAATCCATTCTATTTCATTCATACGATCCATTCTTACTCATTGGTACGATCCATTCTAATTCATTCGCACGAATGTATCCATTCTAATTTATTCGTACGAATCCATTCTAATTCATTTGTACAATCTATTCTATTTCATTCGTACGATCCATTCTTACTCATTCGTATGATCCATTCTAATTCATTCGGACAAATGTATCCATTCTAATTCATTCGTACGATCCATTCTAATTCCTTCGTACGATCCATTCTAATTCATTTGTCCGATCCATTCTAATTCATTCGCACGAATGTATCCATTCTAATTCATTCGTACGATCCATTCTAATTCATTCGTAAGATCCATTCTAATTCATTCGTACGATCCATTCTAATTCATTCGTACGATCCATTCTAATTCATTTGCACGAATGTATCCATTCTAGTTCATTCGTACGATCCATTCTAATTCATTCGTACGATCCATTCTAATTCATTCGCACGATCCATTCTAATTCATTCGTACGATCCATTCTAATTCATTCATACGATCCATTCTAATTCATTCGTACGATCCATTCTAATTCATTCGTACGATCCATTCTAATTCATTCGTACGATCCATTCTAATTCATTCGCACGATCCATTCTAATTCATTCGTATGATCCATTCAAATTCATTCACACGTTCCATTCTAATTCATTCGTACGATCCATTCTAATTCATTCGCACAAATGTATCTTTTCTAATTCATTCGTACGATCTATTCTAATTCATTCGCACGATCCATTCTAATTCATTCGTAGAATCCATTCTAATTCATTCGTACGATCCATTCTAATTCATTCGTATGATCCATTCTAATTAATTCGTATGATCCATTCTAATTCATTCGTACGATCCATTCTAATTCATTCATACAATCCATTCTAATTCATTCGCACGTATGATCCATTCTATTTCATTCGTATGATCTATTCTTATTCATTCGCACGATACGGTCTAATTGATTCGCATGATCCATTCTAATTCATTCGCACGAATGTATCTATTCTAATTCATTCATACGATCCATTCTAATTCATTAATATGATCCATTCTAATTCATTCGTACGATCCATTCTAATTCATATGCACAAAGGTATCCATTCTAATTCATTCGCACGAAAGAATTAGAATGGATTGTATGAAAGAATTAGAATGGATCATGCGAATGAATTAGAATGGATCGTACGAAGGAATTAGAATGGATCGTACGAAGGATAATGGATCGTACGAATGAGTAAGAATGGATCGTACGAATGAATTAGAATGGATCATACGAATGAATTAGAATGGATCATACGAATTAATTAGAATGGATCGTACGAATGAATTAGAATGGATACATTCGTGCGAATGAATTAGAATGGATCGTACGAATGAATTATAATGGATACATTTGTGCGAATAAATTAGAATGGATCGTACGAATGAATTAGAATGGATCGTATGAATGAATTAGAATGGATCGTACGAATGAATTAGAATGGATCGTGCGAATGAATTAGAATGGATCGTACGAATGAATTAGAATGGATCATACGAATAAACTAGAATGGATACATTCGTTGGAATGAATTAGAATGGATCATACGAATGAATTAGAATGGATCGTACGAATGAATTAGAATGGATCTTACAAATGAATTAGAATGGATCGTACGAATGAATTAGAATGGATCGTACGAATCAATTAGAATGGATACATTCGTGCGAATGAATTAGAATGGATACATTCGTGCGAATGAATTAGAATGGATCAGACGAATGAATTAGAATGGATCGTACGAATGAATTAGAATGGATCGGACGAATGAATTAGAATGTATCGTACGAATAAATTAGAATGGATACATTCGTCTGAATGAATTAGAATGGATCATACGAATAAGTAAGAATGGATCGTACGAATGAAATAGAATAGATTGTACGAATGAATTAGAATGGATCCTACGAATGAATTAGAATGGATCATGTGAAAGAATTAGAATTGATTGTATGAATGAATTAGAATGGATCGTATCAATGAATTAGAATGGATTGTGCGAATGAATTCGAATGGATCGTACGAATTCATTCTATTTCATTCGTACGATCCATTCTAATTCATATGCACAAAGGTATCCATTCTAATTCATTCGTACGATCCATTCTAATTCAGGATCGTACGAATGAATTAGAATGGATATATTCGTGCGAATGAATTAGAATTGATCATATGAATGAGTAAGAATGGATCGGACGAATGAATTAGAATGGATCGTAGGAATGAATTAGAATGGATCAAATGAATGAATTAGAATGGTTACATTCATGCGACTGAATTAGAATGGATCGTACGAATGAAGTAGAATGGATCGTATGAATGAATTAGAATGGATACATTCGTGCGAATGAATTAGAATGGATCGTATGAATGAATTAGAATAGATTGTACGAATGAATTAGAATGGATCATACGAATGAATTAGAATGGATACATTCGTGCGAATAAATTAGAATGGATTATATGAATGAATTAGAATGGATTGTACGAATGAATTAGAATGGATCGTACGAATGAATTAGAATAGATTGCGCGAATGAATTAGAATGGATCGTGCGAATAAAATAGAATGGATACAAATCAATTAGAATGGATCATACGAATGAATTAGAATGACGATCCATTCTTACTCATTCGTATGATCCATTCTAATTTATTCGCACGAATGTATCCATT
This sequence comes from Chamaelirium japonicum, assembly GCA_947650365.1. Taxonomy (NCBI): domain Eukaryota; kingdom Viridiplantae; phylum Streptophyta; class Magnoliopsida; order Liliales; family Melanthiaceae; genus Chamaelirium; species Chamaelirium japonicum. The sequence continues at coordinate 91,928,785 of OX393550.1, forward strand.
CTAATTCATTCGTACGTCTAATTCATTCGTACGGTCCATTCTAATTCATTCGCACAATCCATTCTATTTCATTCGTACGATCCATTCTAATTCATTCGTACGATCCATTCTAATTCATTCGTCCGATCCATTCTAGTTCATTCGCACGAATGTATCCATTCTAATTCATTCGTACGATCTATTCTAATTCATTCGTACGATCCATTCTAATTAATTCGTAAGATCCATTCTAATTCATTCGTATGATCCATTCTAATTCATTCGTACGATCCATTCTAATTTATTCATACAATCCATTCTAATTCATTCGCACGAATGTATCCATTCTAATTAATTCGTACGATCCATTCTAATTCATTTGTATGATCTATTCTTATTAATTCCCACGATCCAGTCTAATTGATTCGCACGATCCATTCTAATTCATTCGCACGAATGTATCCATTCTAATTCATTCGTACGATCCATTCTAATTCATTAATATGATCCATTCTAATTCATTCGCACGATCCATTCTAATTCATATGCACAAAGGTATCCATTCTAATTCATTCGCACGAAAGAATTAGAATGGATTGTATAAAAGAATTAGAATGGATCGTGCGAACGAATTAGAATGGATCGTACGAAGGAATTAGAATGGATCGTACGAAGGAATTAGAATGGATCGTACGAATGAGTAAGAATGGATCGTACGAATGAATTAGAATGGATCGTACGAATGAATTAGAATGGATACATTCGTGCGAATGAATTAGAATGGATCGTACGAATAAATTAGAATGGATATATTTGTGCGAATGAATTAGAATGGATCGTACGAATGAATTCGAATGGATCGTATGAATGAATTAGAATGGATCGTACGAATGAATTAGAATGGATCGTGCGAATGAATTAGAATGGATCGTACGAATGAATTAGAATGGATCGTACGAATGAACTAGAATGGATACATTCGTGCGAATGAATTAGAATGGATCGTACGAATGAATTAGAATGGATCTTACGAATGAATTAGAATGGATCGTACGAATGAATTAGAATGGATCGTACGATTGAATTAGAATGGATACATTCGTGCGAATGAATTAGAATGGATCAGACAAATGAATTAGAATGGATCGTACAAATGAATTAGAATGGATCGTACGAATGAATTAGAATGGATCGTACGAATAAATTAGAATGGATATATTCGTCCGAATGAATTAGAATGGATCATACGAATGAGTAAGAATGGATCGTACGAATGAAATAGAATAGATTGTACGAATGAATTAGAATGGATCCTACGAATGAATTAGAATGGATCGTGTGAAAGAATTAGAATGGATTGTATGAATGAATTAGAATGGATCGTATGAATGAATTAGAATGGATCGTGCGAATGAATTCGAATGGATCGTACGAATTCATTCTATTTCATTCGTACGATCCATTCTAATGCATATGCACAAAGGTATCCATTCTAATTCATTCGTACGATCCATTCTAATTCAGGATCGTACGAATGAATTAGAATGGAAACATTCGTGCGAATGAATTAGAATTGGTCATACGAATGAGTAAGAATGGATCGGACGAATGAATTAGAATGGATCGTACGAATGAATTAGAATGGATCAAATGAATGAATTAGAATGGTTATATTCATGCGAATAAATTAGAATGGATCGTACGAATGAAGTAGAATGGATCGTATGAATGAATTAGAATGGATACATTCGTGCGAATGAATTAGAATGGATCGTAGGAATGAATTAGAATAGATTGTGCGAATGAATTAGAATGGATCGTACGAATGAATTAGAATGGATCGTACGAATGAATTAGAATGGATCGTACGAATGAACTAGAATGGATAGTGCGAATGAATTAGAATCGATCGTACGAATGAATTAGAATGGATCGTACGAATGAATTAGAATGGATCATACGAATAAGTAAGAATGGATCGTACGAACGAATTAGAATGGATCGTATGAATGAATTAGAATGGAACGTGCGAATGAATTCGAATGGATCGTATGAATTCTTTCATACGATCTATTCTAATTCTTTCGCACGAATGTATCCATTCTAATTCATTCGCACGAATGTATCCATTCTAATTTATTCGTACGATCCATTCTAATTCATTCGTACGATCCATTCTAATTCATTCGTACGATCCATTCTAATTCATTCGTAAGATCCATTCTAATTCATTCGTACGATCCATTCTAATTCATTCGCACGAATGAATCCATTCTAGTTCATTCGTACGATCCATTCTAATTCATTCGCACAATCCATTCTATTTCTTTCGTACGATCCATTCTTACTCATTCGTATGATCCATTATGGATACATTCGTGCGAATGAATTAGAATGGATCATACGAATGAGTAAGAATGGATCGTACGAATAAAATAGAATGGATTGTGCGAATGAATTAGAATGGATCGTACGAATGAATTCGAATGGATCGTGTGAAAGAATTAGAATGGATTGTATGAATGAATTAGAATAGATCGTATGAATGAATTAGAATGGATCGTACGAATGAATTAGAATGGATCGTACGAATGATTTAGAATGGATCGTACGAATGAATTAGAATGGATACATTCGTGCGAATGAATTAGAATGGATACATTCGTGCGAAAGAATTAGAATAGATCGTATGAATGAATTAGAATAGATCCTATGAATGAATTAGAATGGATCGTGCGAATGAATTAGAATGGATCGTACAAATGAATTAGAATAGATCGTGCTAATGAATTAGAATTGATCGAACGAATGAATTAGCATGGATCGTGCTAATGAATTAGAATGGAACGTACGAATGAATTAGAATGGATCGTGTGAAAGAATTAGAATGGATTGTATGAATGAATTAGAATGAATTCGTACGATCCATTCGAATTCATTCGCACGATCCATTCTAATTCATTCATGCGATCCATTCTAATTCATTCATACAATCCATTCTAATTCTTTCACACGATCCATTCTAATTCATTCGTAGGATCCATTCTAATTCATTCGTACAATCTATTCTATTTCATTCATACGATCCATTCTTACTCATTCGTATGATCCATTCTAATTCATTCGGACGAATGTATCCATTCTAATTCATTCGTACGATCCATTCTAATTCATTAATATGATCCATTCTAATTCATTCGTACGATCCATTCAAATTCATATGCACAAAGGTATCAATTCTAGTTCATTCGTACGATCCATTCTAATTAATTCATACGATCTATTCTAATTCATTCATACAATCCATTCTAATTCTTTCACACGATCCATTCTAATTCATTCGTACGTTCCATTCTAATTCATTCGCACAATCCATTCTATTTCATTCGTACGATCCATTCTTACTCATTGGTACGATCCATTCTAATTCATTCGCACGAATGTATCCATTCTAATTCATTCGTACGAATCCATTCTAATTCATTCGTACAATCTATTCTATTTCATTTGTACGATCCATTCTTACTCATTCGTATGATCCATTCTAATTCATTCGGACAAATGTATCCATTCTAATTTATTCGTACGATCCATTCTAATTCATTCGTACGATCCATTCTAATTCCTTCGTACGATCCATTCTAATTCATTCGTCCGATCCATTCTAATTCATTCGCACGAATGTATCCATTCTAATTCATTCGTACGGTCCATTCTAATTCATTCGTAAGATCCATTCTAATTCATTCATACGATCCATTCTAATTCATTCGTACGATCCATTCTAATTCATTTGCACGAATGTATCCATTCTAGTTCATTCGTACGATCCATTCTAATTCATTCGTACGATCCATTCTAATTCATTCGCACGATCCATTCTAATTCATTCATACGATCCATTCTAATTCATTCATACGATCCATTCTAATTCATTCGTACGATCCATTCTAATTCATTCATACGATCCATTCTAATTCATTCGTACGATCCATTCTAATTCATTCGCACAAATGTATCCATTCTAATTCATTCGTACGATCCATTCTAATTCATTCGTACGACCCACTCTAATTCATTCGTACGATCCATTCTAATTCATTCGTACGATCCATTCTAATTCATTCGCACGATCCATTCTAATTCATTCGTACGATCCATTCTAATTCATTCATACGTTCCATTCTAATTCATTCGTACGATCCATTCTAATTCATTCGCACAAATGTATCTTTTCTAATTCATTCGTACGATCCATTCTAATTCATTCGCACAAATGTATCTTTTCTAATTCATTCGTACGATCCATTCTAATTCATTCGCACGATCCAGTCTAATTCATTCGTATGATCCATTCTAATTCATTCGTATGATCCATTCTAATTAATTCGTATGATCCATTCTAATTCATTCGTACGATCCATTCTAATTCATTCGTACGATCCATTCTAATTCATTCGCACGAATGTATCCATTCTAATTAATTCGTACGATGCATTCTATTTCATTCGTATGATCTATTCTTATTCATTCGCACGATACAGTCTAATTGATTCGTATGATCCATTCTAATTCATTCGCACGAATGTATCCATTCTAATTCATTCGTACGATCCATTCTAATTCATTAATATGATCCATTCTAATTCATTCGTACGATCCATTCTAATTCATATGCACAAAGGTATCCATTCTAATTCATTCGCACGAAAGAATTAGAATGGATTGTATGAAAGAATTAGAATGGATCGTGCGAATGAATTAGAAGGGATCGTACGAAGGAATTAGAATGGATCGTACGAAGGATAATGGATCGTACGAATGAGTAAGAATGGATCGTACGAATGAATTAGAATGGATCATACGAATGAATTAGAATGGATCATACGAATTAATTAGAATAGATCATACGAATGAATTAGAATGGATCGTACGAATGAATTAGAATGGATACATTCGTGCGAATGAATTAGAATGGATCGTACGAATGAATTAGAATGGATAAATTTGTGCGAATGAATTAGAATGGATCGTACGAATGAATTAGAATGGATCGTATGAATGAATTAGAATGGATAGTACGAATGAATTAGAATGGATCGTGCGAATGAATTAGAATGGATTGTACGAATGAATTAGAATGGACCGTATGAATAAACTAGAATGGATACATTCGTTGGAATGAATTAGAATGGATCGTATGAATGAATTAGAATGGATCGTACGAATGAATTAGAGTGGATCTTACGAATGAATTAGAATGGATCGTACGAATGAATTAGAATGGATCGTACGTATGAATTAGAATGGATACATTCGTGCGAATGAATTAGAATGGATACATTCGTGCGAATGAATTAGAATGGATCAGACGAATGAATTAGAATGGATCGTACGAATGAATTAGAATGGATCGTACGAATGAATTAGAATGTATCGTACGAATAAATTAGAATGGATACATTCGTCTGAATGAATTAGAATGGATCATACGAATGAGTAAGAATGGATCGTACGAATGAAATAGAATAGATTGTACGAATGAATTAGAATGGATCCTACAAATGAATTAGAATGGATCGTGTGAAAGAATTAGAATTGATTGTATGAATGAATTAGAATGGATCGTATGAATGAATTAGAATGGATCGTGCGAATGAATTCGAATGGATCGTACGAATTCATTCTATTTCATTCGTACTATCCATTCTAATTCATATGCACAAAGGTATCCATTCTAATTCATTCGTACGATCCATTCTAATTTAGGATCGTACGAATGAATTAGAATGGATATATTCGTGCGAATGAATTAGAATTGATCATACGAATGAGTAAGAATGGATCGAACGAATGAATTAGAATGGATCGTAGGAATGAATTAGAATGGATCAAATGAATGAATTAGAATGGTTACATTCATGCGACTGAATTAGAATGGATCGTACGAATGAAGTAGAATGGATCGTATGAATAAATTAGAATGGATACATTCGTGCGAATGAATTAGAATGGATCGTATGAATGAATTAGAATAGATTGTACGAATGAATTAGAATGGATCGTACGAATGAATTAGAATGGATACATTCGTGCGAATAAATTAGAATGGATTGTATGAATGAATTAGAATGGATTGTACGAATGAATTAGAATGGATCGTACGAATGAATTAGAATAGATTGCGCGAATGAATTAGAATGGATCGTGCGAATAAAATAGAATGGATACAAATCAATTAGAATGGATCATACGAATGAATTAGAATGACGATCCATTCTTACTCATTCGTATGATCCATTCTAATTTATTCGCACGAATGTATCCATTCTAATTCATTCGTACGTCTAATTCATTCGTACGGTCCATTCTAATTCATTCGCACAATCCATTCTATTTCATTCGTACGATCCATTCTAATTCATTCGTACGATCCATTCTAATCCATTCGTCCGATCCATTCTAGTTCATTCGCACGAATGTATCCATTCTAATTAATTCGTACGATCCATTCTAATTCATTCGTACGATCCATTCTAATTTATTCGTAAGATCCATTCTAATTCATTCGTATGATCCATTCTAATTCATTCGTACGATCCATTCTAATTCATTCGCACGAATGTATCCATTCTAGTTCATTCGTACGATCCATTCTAATTCATTCGTACGATCCATTCTAATTCATTCGCACGATCCATTTTAATTCATTCGTACGATTCATTCTAAGTCATTCGTACGATCCATTCTAATACATTCGTACGATTCATGCTAATTCATTCGCACGATCCATTCTAATTCATTCGTACGATCCATTCTTATTCATTCATACGATCCATTCTAATTCATTCACACAATCCATTCTAATTCATTCGTACTATCCATTCTAATTCATTCGTATGATCCATTCTAACTCATTCGGTGGATCCATTCTAATTCATTCGTACGATTGGATTCTTACTCATTCGTATGATGCATTCTAATTCATTCGTACGATCCATTCTAATTCATTCGTACGATTGGATTCTTACTCATTCGTATGATCCATTCTAATTCATTCGTACGATCCATTCTAATTCATTCGTACGATCGATTCTAATTTATTCGCACTATCCATTCTAGTGCATTCGTACGATCCATTCTAATTCATTCGTACGATCCATTCTAATTCATTCGTACGATCCATTCTAATTCATTCGCACAATCTATTCTAATTCATTCATACGATCCATTCTAATTCATTCGCACGAATGTATCCATTCTAATTCATTCATACGATCCTTTCTACTTCATTCGTACGATCCATTCTAATTCATTCGCATGAATGTAACCATTCTAATTCATTCATTTGATCCATTCTAATTTATTCGTACGATCCATTCTAATTCATTCGTCCGATCCATTCTTACTCATTCGTATGATCAATTATAATTCATTCGCACGAATGTATCCATTCTAATTCATTCGTACGATCCTCAATTAGAATGGATCGTACGAATGAATTAGAATGGATACCTTTGTGCATATGAATTAGAATGGATCGTACGAATGAAATAGAATGAATTCGTACGATCCATTCGAATTCATTCGCACGATCCATTCTAATTCATTCATACGATCCTTTCTAATTCATTCATACAATCCATTCTAATTCTTTCACACGATCCATTCTAATTCATTCGTAGGATCCATTCTAATTCATTCGTACAATCTATTTTATTTCATTCGTACGATCCATTCTTACTCATTCGTATGATCCATTCTAATTCATTCGGACGAATGTATCCATTCTAATTTATTCGTACGATCCATTCTAATTCATTCGTACGATCCATTCTAATTCATTCGTCCAATCCATTCTAATTCATTCGCACGAATGTATCCATTCTAATTCATTCGTACGATCCATTCTAATTCATTCGTACGATCCATTCTAATTCATTCGTAAGATCCAATCTAATTCATTTGTACGATCCATTATAATTCATTTGTACGATCCATTCTAATTCATTCGCACGAATGTATCCATTCTAGTTCATTCGTACGATCCATTCTAATTCATTCGTACGATCCATTCTAATTCATTCGCACGATCCATTCTAATTCATTCGTACGATCTATTCTATTTCATTCATACGATCCATTCTAATTCATTCGTACAAATGTATCCATTCTAATTCATTCGTACGATCCATTCTAATTCATTCGTACGATCCATTCTAATTCATTCGCACGAATGTATCCATTCTAATTCATTCGTACGATCCATTCTAATTCATTCGTACGATCCATTCTAATTAATTCGTATGATCCATTCTAATTCATTCGTATGATCAATTCTAGTTCATTCGTACGATCCATTCTAATTCATTCGTACAATCCATTCTAATTCATTCGCACGATCCATTCTAATTCATTCATACAATCCATTCTAATTCTTTCAGACGATCCATTCTAATTCATTCGTACGATCTATTCTAATTCATTCGTGCAATCCATTCTATTTCATTCGTACGATCCATTCTTACTCATTCGTACGATCCATTCTAATTCATTCACACGAATGTATCCATTCGTACGAATGAATTAGAATAGATCGTACGAATGAATTAGAATGGATCGTACGAATGAATTAGAATGGATCGTATGAATGAATTAGAATGGATCGTACGAATGAATTAGAATGGATCGTGCGAATGAATTAGAATGGATCGTACGAATGAATTAGAATGGATCGTACGAATGAACTAGAATGGATACATTCGTGCGAATGAATTAGAATGGATCGTACGAATGAATTAGAATGGATCGTACGAATGAATTAGAATGGATCATACGAATGAGTAAGAATGGATCGTACGAATGAAATAGAATGGATCGTATGAATGAATTAGAATGGATCGCACGAATGAATTAGAATGGATCGTGTGAAAGAATTAGAATGGATTGTATGAATGAATTAGAATGGATCATATGAATGAATTAGAATGGATCGTGCGAATGAATTCGAATGGATCGTATGAATGAATTAGAATGGATCGTACGAATGAATTAGAATGGATACATTCGTGCGAATGAATTAGAATAGATACATTCGTGCGAAAGAATTAGAATAGATCGTATGAATGAATTAGAATGGATCCTATGAATGAATTAGAATGGATCGTGTGAATGAATTAGAATGGATCGTACGAATGAATTAGAATGGATCGTGCTAATGAATTAGAATTGATCGAACGAATGAATTAGCATGGATCGTGCTAATGAATTAGAATGGAACGTACGAATCAATTAGAATGGATCGTGGGAAAGAATTAGATTGGATTGTATGAATGAATTAGAATTAATTCGTACGATCCATTCGAATTCATTCGCACGATCCATTCTAATTCATTCATACGATCCATTCTAATTCATTCATACAATCCATTCTAATTCTTTCACACGATCCATTCTAATTCATTCGTAGGATCCATTCTAATTCATTCGTACAATCTATTCTATTTCATTCGTACGATCCATTCTTACTCATTCGTATGATCCATTCTAATTCATTCGGACGAATGTATCCATTCTAATTTATTCGTACGATCCATTCTAATTCATTCGTACGATCCATTCTAATTCATTCGTACGATCCATTCTTACTCATTTGTATGGTCCATTCTAATTCATTCGTACGATCCATTCTAATTCATTCGTACGATCCATTCTAATTCATTCGCACAATCTATTCTAATTCATTCGTATGATCCATTCTAATTCATTCGTACGATCGTACGAATGAATTAGAATGGATCGTACGGAATGAATTAGAATGGATTGTATGAATGAATTAGAATGGATACGTTAGTGCGAATGAATTAGAATGGATCATACGAATGAGTAAGAATGGATCGTACGAATGAAATAGAGAGGATTGTACGAATGAATTAGAATGGATCGTACAAATGAATTAGAATGGATTGTACGAATAAATTAGAATGGATCATACGAATGAGTAAGAATGGATCGTACGAATGAAATAGAATAGATAGTACGAATGAATTCGAATGGATCATATGAGTAAATTAGAATGGATTGTATGAATGAATTAGAATGGATCGTATGAATGAATTAGAATGGATCGTGCGAATGAATTCGAATGGATCGTACGAATTCATTCTAATTCATTCATACAATCCATTCTAATTCTTTCACACGATCCATTCTAATTCATTCGTACGTTCCATTCTAATTCATTAGCACGATCCATGTTAATTCATTTGTTCGATCAATTCTAATTCATTAGCACGATCCATTCTAATTCATTCGTACGATCCATTCTAATTCATTCGCACGATCCATTCTAATTCATTCGTATGATACATTCTAATTCCTTCGTACGATCTATTCTAATTCACTCATACAATCCATTCTAATTCTTTCACACGATCCATTCTAATTCATTCGTACGATCCATTCTAATTCATTCGTGCAATCCATTCTATTTCATTCGTACGATCCATTCTTACTCATTCGTACGATCCATTCTAATTCATTCACACGAATGTATCCATTCGTACGAATGAATTAGAATAGATCGTACGAATGAATTAGAATGGATCGTACGAAGGAATTAGAATGGATCGTACGAATGAATTAGAATGGATATATTCGTGCAAAAGAATTAGAATGGATCGTATGAATGTTTTAGAATGGATCGTATGAGTGAATTATAATGGATCGTACGAATGAATTAGAATGGATGGTATGAATGAATTAGAATGGATCGTACGAATGAATTAGAATGGATCGTATGAATGAATTAGAATGGATCGTACGAATGAATTAGAATGGATCGTGCGAATTAATTAGAATGGATCGTACGAATTACAATGGATCATACGAATGAACTAGAATGGATACATTCGTGCGAATGAATTAGAATGGATCGTACGAATGAATTAGAATGGATCGTACGAATGAATTAGAATGGATCGTACGAATGGATTAGAATGGATCATACGAATGAATTAGAATGGATCGTGCGAATGAATTAGAATGGATCGAACGAATGAATTAGAATGGATATATTCTAGCGAATGAATTAGAATAGATCGTAGGAATGAATTAGAATGGATCATACGAATGAATTAGAATGGATCGTACGAACGAATTAGAATGGATCGTACGAACGAATTAGAATGGATCATATGAACGAATTATAATGGATCGTACGAATGAATTAGAATGGATACATTCGAGCGAATGAATTAGAATGGATCGTACGAATGAATTAGAATAGATCATAGTAATGAATTAGAATGGATCGTGCAAATGAATTAGAATGGATACATTCGTGCGAATGAATTAGAATGGATCGTGCGAATGAATTAGAATGGATCGTACGAATGATTTAGAATGGATATATTTGAACGAATAAATTAGAATGGATCATACGAATGAATTAGAATGGATCGTACGAATGAATTAGAATGGATAGTGCGAATGAATTAGAATGGATCGTACGAATGAATTAGAATGGATACATTCGTCCGAATGAATTAGAATGGATCATACGAATGAGTAAGAATGGATCGTACGAATGAAATAGAATGGATTATACAAATGAATTAGAATGGATACATTCGTGTGAATGAATTGGAATGGATCGTATGTACGAATGAATTAGAATGGATACATTCGTGCGAATGAATAAGAATGGATCGTACGAATGAATTAGAATGGATAGTGCGAATGAATTAGAATGGATCGTATGAATGAATTAGAATGGATCGTACGAATGAACTAGAATGGATAGATTCGTGCGAATGAATTAGAATGGATCGTACGAATGACTTAGAATGGATCGTACGAATGAATTAGAATGGATCGTACGAATGAAATAGAATGGATTGTGCGAATGAATTATAATGGACCGTACGAATGAATTAGACGTACGAAAGAATTAGAATGGATACATTCGTGCGAATAAATTAGAATGGATCATACGAATGAGTAAGAATGGATCGTCATTCTAATTCATTCGTATGATCCATTCTAATTCATTTGTGTCCATTCTATTTCATTCGCACGATCCATTCTAATTCATTCGCGCAATCTATTCTAATTCATTCGTACGATCCATTCTAATTCATTCGTACGATCCATTCTAATTCATTCGTATGATCCATTCTAATTCATTTGCACGAATGTATCCATTCTAGTTCATTCGTACGACCCATTCTAATTCATTCATACAATCCATTCTAATTCATTCGCACGAATGTATCCATTCTAATTCATTCGTACGATCCATTCTAATTCATTCACAAAATCTATTCTAATTCATTCATACGATCCATTCTAATTCATTCGCACAAATGTATCCATTCTAATTCATTCATACGATCCATTCTACTTCATTCGTACTATCTGTTCTAATTCACTCATACGATCCATTCTAATTCATTCATACGATCCATTCTAATTCATTTGCACGAATATATCCATTCTAATTAATTCGTACGATCCATTCTAATTCCTTCGTACGATCCATTCTAATTCATTCGTACGATCTATTCTAATTCATTCGTACGATCCATTGTAATTCATTCGTACGATCCATTCTAATTCCTTCGTACGATCCACTCTAATTCATTCGTACGATCCATTCTAATTCATTCGTACAATCTATTCTAATTTATTCGTACGAATGGATACATTCGTGTGAATGAATTAGAATGGATCGTACGAATGAGTAAGAATGGATCGTACGAATGAAATAGAATGGATTGCACGAATGAATTAGAATGGATCGTACGAATGAATTAGAATGGATCGTGTGAAAGAATTAGAATGGATTGTATGAGTGAATTATAATGGATCGTACGAAGGAATTAGAATGTATCATACGAATGAATTAGAATGGATCGTGCGAATGAATTAGAATGGATCGTACGAATGAATTCGAATGGATCGTGGTAATGAATTAGAATTGATCGAACAAATGAATTAGCATGGATCGTGCTAATAAATTAGAATGGAATGTATGAATGAATTAGAATGGATCGTGTGAAAGAATTAGAATGGATTGTATGAATGAATTAGAATGAATTCGTACGATCCATTCGAATTCATTCGCACGATCTATTCTAATTCATTCATACGATCCATTCTAGTTCATTCATACAATCCATTCTAATTTTTTCACACGATCCATTCTAATTCATTCGTAGGATCCATTCTAATTCATTCGTACAATCTATTCTATTTCATTCGTACGATCCATTCTTACTCATTCGTATGATCCATTCTAATTTATTCGTACGATCCATTCTAATTCTTTTGTACGATCCATTCTAATTCATTCGTACAATCCATTCTATTTCATTCGTACGATCCATTCTTACTCATTCGTATGATCCATTCTAATTCATTCGCACGAACGTATCCATTCTAATTCATTCATACAATCCATTCTAATTCATTCCGTACGATCCATTCTAATTCATTCGTACGATCGTACGAATGAATTAGAATGGATCGTACGAATGAATTAGAATAGATTGTGCGAATGAATTAGAATAGATCGTACGAATGAATTTGAATGGATCGTACGAATGAATTAGAATGGATCATACGAATGAGTAAGAATGGATCGTACGAATGAATTAGAATGGATCGTATGAATGAATTAGAATGGATCGTACGAATAAATTAGAATGGATACATTCGTCCGAATGAATTAGAATGGATCATACGAATGAGTAAGAATGGATCGTACGAATGAAATAGAATAGATTGTACGAATGAATTAGAATGGATCCTACGAATGAATTAGAATGGATCGTGTGAAAGAATTAGAATCGATTGTATGAATGAATTAGAATGGATCGTATGAATGAATTAGAATGGATTGTATGAATGGATACATTCGTGTGAATGAATTAGAATGGATCGTACGAATGAGTAAGAATGGATCGTACGAATGAAATAGAATGGATTGCACGAATGAATTAGAATGGATCGTACGAATGAATTAGAATGGATCGTGTGAAAGAATTAGAATGGATTGTATGAGTGAATTAGAATGGATCGTACGAATGAATTAGAATGTATCATACGAATGAATTAGAATGGATCGTGCGAATGAATTAGAATGGATCGTACGAATGAATTAGAATGGATCGTGCTAATGAATTAGAATTGATCGAACAAATGAATTAGCATGGATCGTGCTAATGAATTAGAATGGAACGTACGAATGAATTAGAATGGATCGTGTGAAAGAATTAGAATGGATTGTATGAATGAATTAGAATGAATTCGTACGATCCATTCGAATTCATTTGCACGATCCATTCTAATTCATTCATACGATCCATTCTAATTCATTCATACAATCCATTCTAATTTTTTCACACGATCCATTCTAATTCATTCGTAGGATCCATTCTAATTCATTCGTACTATCTATTCTATTTCATTCGTACGATCCATTCTTACTCATTCGTATGATCCATTCTAATTTATTCGTACGATCCATTCTAATTCATTTGTACGATCCATTCTAATTCATTCGTACAATCCATTCTATTTCATTCGTACGATCCATTCTTACTCATTCGTATGATCCATTCTAATTCATTCGCACGAACGTATCCATTCTAATTCATTCATACAATCCATTCTAATTCATTCCGTACGATCCATTCTAATTCATTCGTACGATCGTACGAATGAATTAGAATGGATCGTACGAATGTATTAGAATAGATTGTGCGAATGAATTAGAATGGATCGTACGAATGAATTAGAATGGATCGTACGAATGAATTAGAATGGATCATACGAATGAGTAAGAATGGATCGTACGAATGAATTAGAATGGATCGTACGAATGAATTAGAATGGATCGTACGAATAAATTAGAATGGATACATTCGTCCGAATGAATTAGAATGGATCATACGAATGAGTAAGAATGGATCGTACGAATGAAATAGAATAGATTGTACGAATGAATTAGAATGGATCCTACGAATGAATTAGAATGGATCGTGTGAAAGAATTAGAATGAATTGTATGAATGAATTAGAATGGATCATATGAATGAATTAGAATGGATTGTACGAATGAATTAGAATGGATCGTATGAGTGAATTAGAATGGATACGAAGGAATAAGAATGGATCGTACGAAGGAATTAGAATGGATCATACGAATGAAATAGAATGGATCGTACGAAGGAATTAGAATGCATCGTACGAAGGAATTAGAATGGATCGTACGAATGAATTAGAATGGTTACATTTGTGCGAATGAATTAGAATGGATCGTACGGAATGAATTAGAATGGATTATATTAATGAATTAGAATGGATACATTCGTGCGAATGAATTAGAATGGATCATACGAATGAGTAAGAATGGATCGTACGAATGAATTAAAATGGATCTTACGAATGAATTAGAATGGATCGTACGAATAAATTAGAATGGATACATTCGTCCGAATGAATTAGAATGGATCGTACGAATGAATTAGAATGGATACATTCGTGCGAATGAATTAGAATGGATCGGACGAATGAATTAGAATGGATCGTACAAATGAATTAGAATGGATCAAATGAATGAATTAGAATGGTTACATTCATGCGAATGAATTAGAATGGATCGTACGAATGGATTAGAATGGATCGTACCAATGGATTATAATGGATACATTTGTGCGAATGAATTAGAATGGATTGTATGAATGAATTAGAATGGATCGTACGAATGAATTAGAATGGATCGTACGAATGAATTAGAATGGATCGTGTGAAAGAATTAGAATGGATTGTATGAATGAATTAGAATAGATCGTATGAATGAATTAGAATGGATCGTACGAATGAATTAGAATGGATCGTACGAATGAATTAGAATGGATACATTCGCGAATGAATTAGAATGGATCGTACGAATGAATTAGAATGGATCGTACGAATGAATTAGAATGGATCTTACGAATGAATTAGAATGGATCGTACGAATGAATTAGAATGGATACATTTGTGTGAATGAATTAGAATGGATCGTACGAATGAATTAGAATGGATCGTATGAATGAATTAGAATGGATCGTACAAATGAATTAGAATGGATCGTACGAAGGAATTAGAATGGATCGTACGAATGAATTAGAATGGATATATTCGTGCAAATGAATTAGAATGGATCGTATGAATGTATTAGAATGGATCGTATGAGTAAATTAGAATGGATCGTGCGAATGAATTAGAATGGATTGTATGAATGAATTAGAATAGATCGTACGAATGAATTAGAATGGATCGTACGAATGAATTAGAATGGATCATACGAATGAACTACAATGTATCCATTCGTGCGAATGAATTAGAATGGATCGGACGAATGAATTAGAATGGATCGTACGAATGAATTAGAATGGATCAAATGAATGAATTAGAATGGTTACATTAATGCGAATGAATTAGAATGGATCGTACGAATGGATTAGAATGGATCGTACGAATGGATTAGAATGGATACATTCGAGCGAATGAATTAGAATGGATCGTACGAATGAATTAGAATGGATCGTACGAATGGATTAGAATGGATCCTACGAATGGATTAGAATGGATACCTTTGTGCATATGAATTAGAATGGATCGTACGAATGAATTAGAATGGATCATTTTAATGAATTAGAATGGATCGTACGAATGAATTAGAATGGATACATTCGTGCGAATGAATTAGAATGGATCGTGCGAATCAATTAGACAGGATCGTGCGAATGAATAAGAATAGATTATATGAATGAATTAGAATGAATCGTACGAATGAATTAGAATGGATACATTCGTGCGAATGAATTAGAATGGATCGTGCAAATCAATTAGACTGGATCGTGCGAATGAATAAGAATAGATCATACGAATGAATTAGAATGAATCGTACGAATGAATTAGAATGAATTAGAATGAATTAGAATGGATCGTACGAATGAATTAGAATGGATCTTACGAATGAATTAGAATGGATCGTACGAATGAATTAGAATGGATCGTACGAATGAATTAGAATGGATACATTCGTGCGAATGAATTAGAATGGATACATTCGTCCAAAAGAATTAGAATAGATCATATGAATGAATTAGAATGGATCCTATGAATGAATTAGAATGGATCGTGCGAATGAATTAGAATGGATCGTACGAATGAATTAGAATGGATCGTACGAATGAATTAGAATGGATCGTGCTAATGAATTAGAATGGATCGGACGAATGAATTAGAATGGATCGTACGAATGAATTAGAATGGATCAAATGAATGAATTAGAATGGTTACATTCATGCGAATGAATTAGAATGGATCGTACAAATGGATTAGAATGGATCGTACGAATGGATTAGAATGGATACATTCGAGCGAATGAATTAGAATGGATCGTACGAATGAATTAGAATGGATCGTACGAATGGATTAGAATGGATCATACGAATGGATTAGAATGGATACCTTTGTGCATATGAATTAGAATGGATCGTACGAATGAATTAGAATGGATCATATTAATGAATTAGAATGGATCGTACGAATGAATTAGAATGGATACATTCGTGCGAATGAATTAGAATGGATCGTGCGAATCAATTAGTCTGGATCGTGCGAATGAATAAGAATAGATCATACGAATGAATTAGAATGGATCGTACGAATGAATTAGAATGGATCATATTAATGAATTAGAATGGATCGTACGAATGAATTAGAATGGATACATTCGTGCGAATAAATTAGAATGGATCGTGCGAATCAATTAGACTGGATCGTGCGAATGAATAAGAATAGATCATACGAATGAATTAGAATGGATCGTACGAATGAATAAGAATGAATTAGAATGAATTAGAATGGATCTTACGAATGAATTAGAATGGATCATACGAATGAATTAGAATGGATCGGACGAATGAATTAGAATGGATCGTACGAATAAATTAGTATGGATACATTCGTCCGAATGAATTAGAATGGATCATACGAATGAGTAAGAATGGATCGTACGAATGAAATAGAATAGATTGTACGAATGAATTAGAATGGATTCGTATGAATGAATTAGATTGGATACATTCGTGCGAATGAATTAGAATGGATCATACCAATGAGTAAGAATGGATCGTACGAATGAAATAGAATGGATTGTGCGAATGAATTAGAATGGATCATACGAATGAATTAGAATGGATCGTACGAATTAATTAGAATAGATACATTCGTGCGAATGAATTAGAATGGATTGTATGAATGAATTAGAATGGATCGTACGAATGAATTAGAATGGATCATATGAATTAATTAGAATGGATCATACGAATGAATTAGAATGGATCGTACGAATGAATTAGAATGGATCGTACGAATGAATTAGAATGGATCGTACGAAGGAATTAGAATGGATTGTACGAATGAACTAGAATGGATTAGAATGGATCGTACAACTGAATTAGAATGGATCCTACGAATGAATTAGAATGGATCGTGTGAAAGAATTAGAATGGATTGTATGAATGAATTAGAATGGATCGTATGAATGAATTAGAATGGATCGTGCGAATGAATTCGAATGGATCGTACGAATTCATTCTAATTCATTCATACAATCCATTCTAATTCTTTCACACGATCTATTCTAATTCATTCGTACGATCCATTCTAATTCATTCGTACAATCTATTCTATTTCATTCGTATGATCCATTTTTACTCATTCGTATGATCCATTCTAATTCATTCGGACGAATGTATCTATTCTAATTTATTCGTACGATCCATTCTAATTCATTCGTACGATCCATTCTAATTAATTCGTCCGATCCATTCTAATTCATTCGCACGAATGTATCTATTCTAATTCATTCGTACAGTCCATTCTAATTCATTCGCATAATCCATTCTATTTCATTCGTACGATCCATTCTTACTCATTCGTATGATCCATTATGGATACATTCGTGCGAATGAATTAGAATGGATCATACGAATGAGTAAGAATGGATCGTACGAATGAAATAGAATGGATTGTGCTAATGAATTAGAATGGATCGTACGAATGAATTAGAATGGATCGTGTGAAAGAATTAGAATGGATTGTATGAATGAATTAGAATAGATCGTATGAATGAATTAGAATGGATCGTATGAATGAATTAGAATGGATAGTACTAATGAACTAGAATGGATACATTCGTGCGAATGAATTAGAATGGATCGTACGAATGAATTAGAATGGATCGTACGAATGAATTAGAATGGATCTTACGAATGAATTATAATGGATCGTACGAATGCACGATCCATGCGAATGAATTAGAATAGATCGTACGAATGAACTAGAATGGATACATTCGTGCGAATAAATTAGAATGGATCGTACGAATGAATTAGAATGGATCGTACGAATGAATTAGAATGGATCTTACGAATGAATTAGAATGGATCGTACGAATGAATTAGAATGGATCGTACGAATGAATTCGAATGGATCGTACGAATGAATTAGAATGGATCATATTAATGAATTAGAATGGATCGTACGAATGAATTAGAATGGATACATTCGTGCGAATGAATTAGAATGGATCGTGCGAATCAATTAGACTGGATCGTGCGAATGAATAAGAATAGATCATACGAATGAATTAGAATGAATCGTACGAATGAATAAGAATGAATTAGAATGAATTAGAATGGATCTTACAAATGAATTAGAATGGATCATACGAATGAATTAGAATGGATCGTGCGAATGAATTAGAATGGATCGTGCGAATGAATTAGAATGGATCGTGCTAATGAATTAGAATTGATCGAACAAATGAATTAGCATGGATCGTGCTAATGAATTAGAATGGAACGTACGAATGAATTAGAATGGATCGTGTGAAAGAATTAGAATGGATTGTATGAGTGAATTAGAATGAATTCGTACGATCCATTCGAATTCATTTGCACGATCCATTCTAATTCATTCATACGATCCATTCTAATTCATTCATACAATCCATTCTAATTTTTTCACACGATCCATTCTAATTCATTCGTAGGATCCATTCTAATTCATTCGTACTATCTATTCTATTTCATTCGTACGATCCATTCTTACTCATTCGTATGATCCATTCTAATTTATTCGTACGATCCATTCTAATTCATTTGTACGATCCATTCTAATTCATTCGTACAATCCATTCTATTTCATTCGTATGATCCATTCTTACTCATTCGTATGATCCATTCTAATTCATTCGCACGAACGTATCCATTCTAATTCATTCATACAATCCATTCTAATTCATTCCGTACGATCCATTCTAATTCATTCGTACGATCGTACGAATGAATTAGAATGGATCGTACGAATGAATTAGAATAGATTGTGCGAATGAATTAGAATGGATCGTACGAATGAATTAGAATGGATCGTACGAATGAATTAGAATGGATCATACGAATGAGTAAGAATGGATCGTACGAATGAATTAGAATGGATCGTACGAATGAATTAGAATGGATCGTACGAATAAATTAGAATGGATACATTCGTCCGAATGAATTAGAATGGATCATACGAATGAGTAAGAATGGATCGTACGAATGAAATAGAATAGATTGTACGAATGAATTAGAATGGATCCTACGAATGAATTAGAATGGATCGTGTGAAAGAATTAGAATGAATTGTATGAATGAATTAGAATGGATCATATGAATGAATTAGAATGGATTGTACGAATGAATTAGAATGGATCGTATGAGTGAATTAGAATGGATACGAAGGAATAAGAATGGATCGTACGAAGGAATTAGAATGGATCATACGAATGAAATAGAATGGATCGTACGAAGGAATTAGAATGGATCGTACGAAGGAATTAGAATGGATCGTACGAATGAATTAGAATGGTTACATTTGTGCGAATGAATTAGAATGGATCGTACGGAATGAATTAGAATGGATTATATTAATGAATTAGAATGGATACATTCGTGCGAATGAATTAGAATGGATCATACGAATGAGTAAGAATGGATCGTACGAATGAATTAAAATGGATCTTACGAATGAATTAGAATGGATCGTACGAATAAATTAGAATGGATACATTCGTCCGAATGAATTAGAATGGATCGTACGAATGAATTAGAATGGATACATTCGTGCGAATGAATTAGAATGGATCGGACGAATGAATTAGAATGGATCGTACAAATGAATTAGAATGGATCAAATGAATGAATTAGAATGGTTACATTCATGCGAATGAATTAGAATGGATCGTACGAATGGATTAGAATGGATCGTACCAATGGATTATAATCGATACATTTGTGCGAATGAATTAGAATGGATTGTATGAATGAATTAGAATGGATCGTACGAATGAATTAGAATGGATCGTACGAATGAATTAGAATGGATCGTGTGAAAGAATTAGAATGGATTGTATGAATGAATTAGAATAGATCGTATGAATGAATTAGAATGGATCGTACGAATGAATTAGAATGGATCGTACGAATGAATTAGAATGGATACATTCGCGAATGAATTAGAATGGATCGTACGAATGAATTAGAATGGATCGTACGAATGAATTAGAATGGATCTTACGAATGAATTAGAATGGATCGTACGAATGAATTAGAATGGATACATTTATGTGAATGAATTAGAATGGATCGTACGAATGAATTAGAATGGATCGTATGAATGAATTAGAATGGATCGTACAAATGAATTAGAATGGATCGTACGAAGGAATTAGAATGGATCGTACGAATGAATTAGAATGGATATATTCGTGCAAATGAATTAGAATGGATCGTATGAATGTATTAGAATGGATCGTATGAGTAAATTAGAATGGATCGTGCGAATGAATTAGAATGGATTGTATGAATGAATTAGAATAGATCGTACGAATGAATTAGAATGGATCGTACGAATGAATTAGAATGGATCATACGAATGAACTACAATGTATCCATTCGTGCGAATGAATTAGAATGGATCGGACGAATGAATTAGAATGGATCGTACGAATGAATTAGAATGGATCAAATGAATGAATTAGAATGGTTACATTAATGCGAATGAATTAGAATGGATCGTACGAATGGATTAGAATGGATCGTACGAATGGATTAGAATGGATACATTCGAGCGAATGAATTAGAATGGATCGTACGAATGAATTAGAATGGATCGTACGAATGGATTAGAATGGATCCTACGAATGGATTAGAATGGATACCTTTGTGCATATGAATTAGAATGGATCGTACGAATGAATTAGAATGGATCATTTTAATGAATTAGAATGGATCGTACGAATGAATTAGAATGGATACATTCGTGCGAATGAATTAGAATGGATCGTGCGAATCAATTAGACAGGATCGTGCGAATAAATAAGAATAGATTATATGAATGAATTAGAATGAATCGTACGAATGAATTAGAATGGATCATATTAATGAATTAGAATGGTCGTACGAATGAATTAGAATGGATACATTCGTGCGAATGAATTAGAATGGATCGTGCAAATCAATTAGACTGGATCGTGCGAATGAATAAGAATAGATCATACGAATGAATTAGAATGAATCGTACGAATGAATTAGAATGAATTAGAATGAATTAGAATGGATCGTACGAATGAATTAGAATGGATCTTACGAATGAATTAGAATGGATCGTACGAATGAATTAGAATGGATCGTACGAATGAATTAGAATGGATACATTCGTGCGAATGAATTAGAATGGATACATTCGTCCGAAAGAATTAGAATAGATCATATGAATGAATTAGAATGGATCCTATGAATGAATTAGAATGGATCGTGCGAATGAATTAGAATGGATCGTACGAATGAATTAGAATGGATCGTACGAATGAATTAGAATGGATCGTGCTAATGAATTAGAATGGATCGGACGAATGAATTAGAATGGATCGTACGAATGAATTAGAATGGATCAAATGAATGAATTAGAATGGTTACATTCATGCGAATGAATTACAATGGATCGTACGAATGGATTAGAATGGATCGTACGAATGGATTAGAATGGATACATTCGAGCGAATGAATTAGAATGGATCGTACGAATGAATTAGAATGGATCGTACGAATGGATTAGAATGGATCATACGAATGGATTAGAATGGATACCTTTGTGCATATGAATTAGAATGGATCGTACGAATGAATTAGAATGGATCATATTAATGAATTAGAATGGATCGTACGAATGAATTAGAATGGATACATTCGTGCGAATGAATTAGAATGGATCATGCGAATCAATTAGTCTGGATCGTGCGAATGAATAAGAATAGATCATACGAATGAATTTGAATGGATCGTACGAATGAATTAGAATGGATCATATTAATGAATTAGAATAGATCGTACGAATGAATTAGAATGGATACATTCGTGCGAATGAATTAGAATGGATCGTGCGAATCAATTAGACTGGATCGTGCGAATGAATAAGAATAGATCATACGAATGAATTAGAATGGATCGTACGAATGAATAAGAATGAATTAGAATGAATTAGAATGGATCTTACGAATGAATTAGAATGGATCATACGAATGAATTAGAATGGATCGGACGAATGAATTAGAATGGATCGTACGAATAAATTAGTATGGATACATTCGTCCGAATGAATTAGAATGGATCATACGAATGAGTAAGAATGGATCGTACGAATGAAATAGAATAGATTGTACGAATGAATTAGAATGGATTCGTATGAATGAATTAGAATGGATACATTCGTGCGAATGAATTAGAATGGATCATACCAATGAGTAAGAATGGATCGTACGAATGAAATAGAATGGATTGTACGAATGAATTAGAATTGATCATACGAATGAATTAGAATGGATCGTACGAATTAATTAGAATAGATACATTCGTGCGAATGAATTAGAATGGATTGTATGAATGAATTAGAATGGATCGTACGAATGAATTAGAATGGATCATATGAATTAATTAGAATGGATCATACGAATGAATTAGAATGGATCGTACGAATGAATTAGAATGGATCGTACGAATGAATTAGAATGGATCGTACGAAGGAATTAGAATGGATTGTACGAATGAACAAGAATGGATTAGAATGGATCGTACAACTGAATTAGAATGGATCCTACGAATGAATTAGAATGGATCGTGTGAAAGAATTAGAATGGATTGTATGAATGAATTAGAATGGATCGTATGAATGAATTAGAATGGATCGTGCGAATGAATTCGAATGGATCGTACGAATTCATTCTAATTCATTCATACAATCCATTCTAATTCTTTCACACGATCTATTCTAATTCATTCGTACGATCCATTCTAATTCATTCGTACAATCTATTCTATTTCATTCGTATGATCCATTTTTACTCATTCGTATGATCCATTCTAATTCATTCGGACGAATGTATGTATTCTAATTTATTCGTACGATCCATTCTAATTCATTCGTACGATCCATTCTAATTAATTCGTCCGATCCATTCTAATTCATTCGCACGAATGTATCTATTCTAATTCATTCGTACAGTCCATTCTAATTCATTCGCATAATCCATTCTATTTCATTCGTACGATCCATTCTTACTCATTCGTATGATCCATTATGGATACATTCGTGCGAATGAATTAGAATGGATCATACGAATGAGTAAGAATGGATCGTACGAATGAAATAGAATGGATTGTGCGAATGAATTAGAATGGATCGTACGAATGAATTAGAATGGATCGTGTGAAAGAATTAGAATGGATTGTATGAATGAATTAGAATAGATCGTATGAATGAATTAGAATGGATCGTACGAATGAATTAAAATGGATAGTACTAATGAACTAGAATGGATACATTCGTGCGAATGAATTAGAATGGATCGTACGAATGAATTAGAATGGATCGTACGAATGAATTAGAATGGATCTTACGAATGAATTATAATGGATCGTACGAATGCACGATCCATGCGAATGAATTAGAATAGATCGTACGAATGAACTAGAATGGATACATTCGTGCGAATAAATTAGAATGGATCGTACGAATGAATTAGAATGGATCGTACGAATGAATTAGAATGGATCTTACGAATGAATTAGAATGGATCGTACGAATGAATTAGAATGGATCGTACGAATGAATTAGAATGGATCGTACGAATGAATTAGAATGGATACATTCGTGCGAATGAATTAGAATGGATCGTGCGAATCAATTAGACTGGATCGTGCGAATGAATAAGAATAGATCATACGAATGAATTAGAATGAATCGTACGAATGAATAAGAATGAATTAGAATGAATTAGAATGGATCTTACGAATGAATTAGAATGGATCATACGAATGAATTAGAATGGATCGTACGAATGAATTAGAATGGATACATTCATGCGAATGAATTAGAATGGATCGGACGAATGAATTAGAATGGATCGTACGAATGAATTAGAATGGATCGTACGAATGAATTAGAATGGATCGTACGAATAAATTAGTATGGATACATTCGTCCGAATGAATTAGAATGGATCATACGAATGAGTAAGAATGGATCGTACGAATGAAATAGAATAGATTGTACGAATGAATTAGAATGGATTCGTATGAATGAATTAGAATGGATACATTCGTGCGAATGAATTAGAATGGATCATACCAATGAGTAAGAATGGATCGTACGAATGAAATAGAATGGATTGTGCGAATGAATTAGAATGGATCATACGAATGAATTAGAATGGATCGTACGAATTAATTAGAATAGATACATTCGTGCGAATGAATTAGAATGGATTGTATGAATGAATTAGAATGGATCGTACGAATGAATTAGAATGGATCATATGAATTAATTAGAATGGATCGTACGAATGAATTAGAATGGATCGTACGAATGAATTAGAATGGATCGTACGACGGAATTAGAATGGATCGTACGAATGAACTAGAATGGATTAGAATGGATCGTACGACTGAATTAGAATGGATCCTACGAATGAATTAGAATGGATCGTGTGAAAGAATTAGAATGGATTGTATGAATGAATTAGAATGGATCGTATAAATGAATTAGAATGGATCGTGCGAATGAATTCGAATGGATCGTACGAATTCATTCTAATTCATTCATACAATCCATTCTAATTCTTTCACACGATCTATTCTAATTCATTCGTACGATCCATTCTAATTCATTCGTACAATCTATTCTATTTCATTCGTATGATCCATTTTTACTCATTCGTACGATCCATTCTAATTCATTCGGACGAATGTATCTATTATAATTTATTCGTTCGATCCATTCTAATTCATTCGTACGATCCATTCTAATTCATTCGTACGATCCATTCTAATTCATTCGTCCGATCCATTCTAATTCATTCGCACGAATGTATCTATTCTAATTCATTCGTACAGTCAATTCTAATTCATTCGCACAATCCATTCTATTTTATTCGTACGATCCATTCTTACTCATTCGTATGATCCATTATGGATACATTTGTGCGAATGAATTAGAATGGATCATACGAATGAGTAAGAATGGATCGTACGAATGAAATAGAATGGATTGTGCGAATGAATTAGAATGGATCGTACGAATGAATTAGAATGGATCGTGTGAAAGAATTAGAATGGATTGTATGAATAAATTAGAATAGATCGTATGAATGAATTAGAATGGATCGTACGAATGAATTAGAATGGATAGTACTAATGAACTAGAATGGATACATTCGTGTGAATGAATTAGAATGGATCATACGAATGAATTAGAATGGATCGTACGAATGAATTAGAATGGATCTTACGAATGAATTAGAATGGATCGTACGAATGCACGATCCATGCGAATGAATTAGAATAGATCGTACGAATGAACTAGAATAGATACATTCGTGCGAATAAATTAGAATGGATCGTACGAATGAATTAGAATGGATCGTACGAATGAATTAGAATGGATCTTACGAATGAATTAGAATGGATCGTACGAATGAATTAGAATGGATCGTACGAATGAATTAGAATGGATATATTCGTGCGAATGAATTAGAATGGATCGGACGAATGAATTAGAATGGATCGTACGAATGAATTAGAATGGATCGTACGAATGAATTAGAATGGATCGTACGAATAAATTAGAATAGATACATTCGTCCGAATGAATTAGAATGGATCATACGAATGAGTAAGAATGGATCGTACGAATGAAATAGAATAGATTGTACGAATGAATTAGAATGGATTCGTACGAATGAATTAGAACAGATACATTCGTGCGAATGAATTAGAATGGATCATACCAATGAGTAAGAATGGATCGTACAAATGAAATAGAATGGATTGTGCGAATGAATTAGAATGGATCATACGAATGAATTAGAATGGATCGTACGAATTAATTAGAATGGATACATTCGTGCGAATGAATTAGAATGGATTGTATGAATGAATTAGAATGGACCGTACGAATGAATTAGAATGGATCATACGAATTAATTAGAATAGATCATACGAATGAATTAGAATGGATCGTACGAATGAATTAGAATGGATCGTACGAATGAATTAGAATGGATACATTCGTGCGAATGAATTAGAATGGATTGTGCGAATGAATAAGAACAGATCATGCGAATGAATTAGAATGGATCGTACGAATGAATTAGAATGGATCGTGCGAATGAATTAGAATGGATCATACGAATGAATTAGAATGGATACATTTGTGCGAATGAATTAGAATGGATCGTATGAATGTATTAGAATGGATCGTATGAGTGAATTAGAATGGATCGTACGAATGAATTAGAATGGATCGTACGAATGAATTAGAATGGATCGTACGAATGAATTAGAATGGATCGTACGAATGAATTAGAATGGATCATACGAATGAATTAGAATGGATCCTACGAATGAATTAGAATAGATCGTGTGAAAGAATTAGAATGGATTGTATGAACGAATTAGAATGAATTCGTACGATCCATTCGAATTCATTCGCACGATCCATTCTAATTCATTCATAAAATCCATTCTAATTCATTCATACAATCCATTCTAATTCTTTCACACGATCCATTCTAATTCATTCGTATGATCCATTCTAATTCATTCGTACTATCCATTCTAATTCATTCGCACGATCCATTCTAATTCATTCATACGATCCATTCTAATTCATTCGTACAATCCATTCTAATTCATTCGTACGAATGGATACATTCGTGTGAATGAATTAGAATGGATCGTACGAATGAGTAAGAATGGATCGTACGAATGAAATAGAATGGATCGTGTGAAAGAATTAGAATGGATTGTATGAATGAATTAGAATAGATCGTATGAATGAATTAGAATGGATCGTACGAATGAGTAAGAATGGATCGTACGAATGAAATAGAATGGATTGTACGAATGAATTAGAATGGATACATTCGTGCGAATGAATTAGAATGGATCGTACGAATGAATTAGAATGGATCGTACGAATAAATTAGAATGCATCGTACGAAAGAATTAGAATGGATATATTCGTGCGAATGAATTAGAATGGATCATACGAATGAATTAGAATGGATCGTACGAATGAATTAGAATGCATCGTACGAAAGAATTAGAATGGATATATTCGTGCGAATGAATTAGAATAGATCGTATGAATGAATTAGAATGGATCATACGAATGAGTAAGAATGGATCGTACGAATGAAATAGATTGGATTGTACGAATGAATTAGAATGGATACATTCGTGCGAATGAATTAGAATGGATCGTACGAATGAATTAGAATGGATCGTACGAATGAATTAGAATGGATCGTACGAATAAATTAGAATGCATCGTACGAAAGAATTAGAATGGATATATTCGTGCGAATGAATTAGAATGGATCGTACGAATGAATTAGAATGGATCGTACGAATGAATTAGAATAGCTCATACGAATGAATTAGAATGAATCGAATGAATTAATTAGAATGGTTACATTCGTGCGAATGAATTAGAATAAATCGTACGAATGAATTAGAATGGATCATACGAATAAATTAGAATGGATCGTGGGAATGAATTAGAATGGATCGTACGAATGAATTAGAATGGATCCACCGAATGAGTTAGAATGAATCATACGAATGAATTAGAATGGATTGTACGAATGAGTTAGAATGGATTGTGCGAATGAATTAGAATGGATCGTATGAATGAATAAGAATGGATCGTACGAATGAATTAGAATGGATCGTGCGAATGAATTAGCATGAATGGATCGTACGAATGAATTAGAATGAATTGTACGATCCATTCTAATTCATTCGTATGATCCATTCTAATTCATTCGCACGAATGTATCCATTCTAGTTCATTCATACGATCCATTCTAGTTCATTCGTACGATCCATTCTAATTCATTCGTACGATCCATTCTAATTCATTCGTATGATCCATTCTAATTAATTCGTATGATCCATTCTAATTCATTCGTACGATCCATTCTAATTCATTCATACAATCCATTCTAATTCATTCACACGAATGTATCCATTCTAATTAATTCGTACGATCCATTCTAATTCATTCGTATGATCCATTCTTATTCATTCGCACGATCCAGTCTAATGGATTCGCACGATCCATTCTAATTCATTTGCACGAATGTATCCATTCTAATTCATTCGTACGATCCCTTCTAATTCATTAATATGATCCATTCTAATTCATTCGCATGATCCATTCTAATTCATTCGTACGATCCATTCTAATTCATTCGTACGATCCATTCTAATTCATTCGCACGATCCATTCTAATTCATTCGTACAATCTATTCTATTTCATTCGTACGATCCATTCTTACTCATTCGTATGATCCATTCTAATTCATTCGGACGAATGTATCCATTATAATTTATTCGTACGATCCATTCTAATTCATTCGTACGATCCATTCTAATTCATTCGTCCGATCCATTCTAATTCATTCGTACGAATGTATCCATTCTAATTCATTCGTACGGTCCATTCTAATTCATTCGCACAATCCATTCTATTTCATTCGTACGATCCATTCTTACTCATTCGTATGATCCATTATGGATACATTCGTGCGAATGAATTAGAATGGATCATACGAATGAGTAAGAATAGATCGTACGAATGAAATAGAATGGATTGTGCGAATGAATTAGAATGGATCGTACGAATGAATTAGAATGGATCGTGTGAAAGAATTAGAATGGATTGTATGAATGAATTAGAATAGATCGTATGAATGAATTAGAATGGATCGTACGAATGAATTAGAATAGATCGTACGAATGAATTAGAATGGATCGTACGAATAAATTAGAGTGGATACATTCGTCCGAATGAATTAGAGTGGATCATACGAATGAGTAAGAATGGATCGTACGAATGAAATAGAATAGATTGTATGAATGAATTAGAATGGATCCTACGAATGAATTAGAATAGATCGTGTGAAAGAATTAGAATGGATTGTATGAATAAATTAGAATGAATTCGTACGATCCATTCTAATTCATTCACACGATCCATTCTAATTCATTCATACGATCCATTCTAATTCATTCATACAATCCATTCTAATTCTTTCACACGTTCCATTCTAATTCATTCGTAGGATCCATTCTAATTCATTTGTACAATCTATTCTATTTCATTCGTACGATCCATTCTTACTCATTCGTATGATCCATTCTAATTCATTCGGACGAATGTATCCATTCTAATTTATTCGTACGATCCATTCTAATTCATTCGTACGATCTATTCTAATTCATTCGTACGATCCATTCTAATTCATTCATACGATCTATTCTAATTCATTCATACGATCCATTCTAATTCATTCGCACGATCCATTTTAATTCATTCATACGATCCATTCTAATTCATTCGCACGAATATATCCATTCTAGTTCATTCGTACGATCCATTCTAATTCATTCGTACGATCCATTCTAATTCATTCGTACGATCCATTCTAATTCATTCATACAATCCATTCTAATTCATTCGCACGATCCATTCTAATTCACTCATACGATCCATTCTAATACATTCATACGATCCATTCTAATTCATTTGCACGAATATATCCATTCTAATTCATTCGTATTTCACACGATCCAATCTAATTCATTCGTAGGATCCATTCTAATTCATTCGTACAATCTATTCTATTTCATTCGAACGATCCATTCTTACTCATTCGTATGATCCATTCTAATTCATTCGGACGAATGTATCCATTCTAATTTATTCGTACGATCCATTCTAATTCATTCGTACGATCCATTCTAATTCATTCGTACGATCCATTCTTACTCATTCGTATGATCCATTCTAATTCATTCGTACGATCCATTCTAATTCATTCGTACGATCAATTCTAATTCATTCGCACAATCTATTCTAATTCATTCGTACGATCCAATCTAATTCATTCGTACGATCGTACGAATGAATTAGAATGGATCGTACGGAATGAATTAGAATGGATTGTATGAATGAATTAGAATGGATATATTCGTGCGAATGAATTAGAATGGATCATACGAATGAGTAAGAATGGATCGTACGAATGAAATAGAATGGATTGTACGAATGAATTAAAATGGATCGTACAAATGAATTAGAATAGATCATACGAATGAATTAGAATGGATCATACGAATGAGTAAGAATGGATCGTACAAATGACATAGAATGGATTGTACGAATGAATTAGAATGGATCGTACGAATGAATTAGAATGGATCGTGTGAAAGAATTAGAATACATTGTATGAATGAATTAGAATGGATCATATGAATGAATTAGAATGGATCGTGCGAATGAATTCGAATGGATCGCATGATCCATTCGAATAGAATGGATCGCATGAATGAATTAGAATGGATCGGGCGAATGAATTAGAATGGATCGGGCGAATGAATTAGAATGGATCGTATGAATGAATTAGAAAGGATCGTACGAATGAATTAGAATGGATCATACGAATGAATTAGAATGGATCATACGAATGAGTAAGAATGGATCGTACGAATGAAATAGAATGGATTGTAAGAATGAATTAGAATGGATCGTACGAATGAATTAGAATGGAACGTACGAATGAATTAGAATGGATCGTACGAATGAATTAGAATGCATCGTACGAAAGAATTAGAATGGATATATTCTTGCGAATGAATTAGAATGGATCGTACGAATGAATTAGACTGGATCGTACGAATGAATTTTAATGGATACATTTGTGCGAATGAATCTAAATGGATTGTATGAATGAATTACAATGGATCGTACGAATGAATTAGAATGGATCGTACGAATGAATTAGAATAGCTCATACGAATGAATTAGAATGAATCGTATGAATGAATTAGAATGGTTACATTCGTGCGAATGAATTAGAATAGATCGTACGAATGAATTAGAATGGATCGTACGAATAAATTAGAATGGATCGTGGGAATGAATTAGAATGGATCGTACGAATGAATTAGAATGGATCCACCGAATGAGTTAGAATGGATCATACGAATGAATTAGAATGGATTGTACGAATGAATTAGAATGGATTATGCGAATGAATTAGAATGGATCATATGAATGAATAAGAATGGATCGTACGAATGAATTAGAATGGATCGTGCGAATAAATTAGCATGAATGGTACAAATGTATTAGAATGGATCGTACGAATGAATTAGAATGAATCGTACGATCCATTCTAATTCATTCGTACGATCCATTCTAATTCATTCGTATGATCCATTCTAATTAATTCGTATGATCCATTCTAATTCATTCGTACGATCCATTCTAATTCATTCATACAATCCATTCTAATTCATTCGCACGAATGTATCCATTCTAATTCATTCGTACGATCCATTCTAATTCATTAATATGATCCATTCTAATTCATTCGCACGATCCATTCTAATTCATTCGTACCATCCATTCTAATTCATTCGTACGATCCATTCTAATTCATTCGCACGATCCATTCTAATTCATTCGTACAATCTATTCTATTTCATTCGTACGATCCATTCTTACTCATTCGTATGATCCATTCTAATTCATTCGGACGAATGTATCCATTCTAATTTATTCGTACGATCCATTCTAATTCATTCGTCCGATCCATTCTAATTCATTCGTCCGATCCATTCTAATTCATTCGCACGAATGTATCCATTCTAATTCATTCGTACGGTCCATTCTAATTCATTTGCACAATCCATTCTATTTCATTCGTACGATCCATTCTTACTCATTCGTATGATCCATTATGGATACATTCGTGCGAATGAAATAGAATGGATCATACGAATGAGTAAGAATGGATCGTATGAATGAAATAGAATGGATTGTTCGAATGAATTAGAATGGATCGTACGAATGAATTAGATTGGATCGTGTGAAAGAATTAGAATGGATTGTATGAATGAATTAGAATAGATCGTATGAATGAATTAGAATGGATTGTACGAATGAATTAGAATGGATCGTACGAATGAACTAGAATGGATACATTCGTGCGAATGAATTAGAATGGATCATACGAATGAATTAGAATGGATCGTACGAATGAATTAGAATGGATCTTATGAATGAATTAGAATGGATCGTACGAATGCACGATCCATGCTAATTCATTCGTTCGATCAATTCTAAATCATTAGCACGATCCATTCTAATTCATTCGTACGATACATTCTAATCATTCGCACGATCCATTCTAATTCATTCGTACGATCCATTCTAATTCTTTCACACAATCCATTCTAATTCATTCGTACGATCCATTCTAATTCATTCGTACGATCTATTCTAATTCATTCGTACGATCCATTCTAATTTCATTCGTACGATCCATTCTAATTCATTCGCTCGAATGTATCCATTCTAATCCATTTGTACGATCCATTCTAATCCATTCGTACGATCCATTCTAATTCATTCGCATGAATGTAACCATTCTAATTCATTCATTTGATCCATTCTAATTCATTCGTATCATCCATTCTAATTCATTCATCCGATCCATTCTAATTCATTCGCACGAATGTATCCATTCTAATCCATTCGTAAGATCCATTCTAATTCATTCGTACGATCCATTCTAATTCATTCGTACGATCCATTCTAATTCATTAATATGATCCATTCTAATTCATTCGTACGATCGATTCTAATTCATATGCACAAAGGTATCCATTCTAATTCATTCGTACGATCCATTCTAATTCAGGATTGTACGAATGAATTAGAATGGATACATTCGTGCGAATGAATTAGAATTGATCGTACGAATGAATTAGAATGGATCGTGCGAATAAATTAGAATGGATCGTATGAATGAATTAGAATGGATCGTACGAATGAACTAGAATGGATACATTCGTGCGAATGAATTAGAATGGATCATACGAATGAATTAGAATGGATCGTACGAATGAATTAGAATGGATCTTACGAATGAATTAGAATGGATCGTACGAATGAATTAGAATAGATCATACGAATGAATTAGAATGGATACATTCGTGCGAATGAATTAGAATGGATCGGACGAATGAATTAGAATGGATCGTACGAATGAATTAGAATGGATCGTACGAATAAATTAGAATGGATACATTCGTCCGAATGAATTAGAATGGATCATACGAATGAGTAAGAATGGATCGTACTAATGAAATAGAATAGATTGTACGAATGAATTAGAATGTATCCTACGAATGAATTAGAATGGATCGTGTGTAAGAATTAGAATGGATTGTATAAATGAATTAGAATGGATCGAATGAATGAATTAGAATGGTCACGAATATATCCATTCTAATTCATTCATACGATCCATTCTAATTCCTTCGTACGATCCATTCTAATTCATTCGTACGATCCATTCTAATTCATTCGTACAATCCATTCTAATTCCTTCGTATGATCCATTCTAATTCATTCGTATGATCCATTCTAATTCATTCATACAATCCATTCTAATTCTTTGACACGATCCATTCTAATTCATTCGTACGATCCATTCTAAATCATTCGTGCAATCCATTCTATTTCATTCGTACGATCAATTCTAATTCATTAGAATGGATCGTACGAATGAATTAGAATGGATCATATTAATGAATTAGAATGGATCGTACGAATGAATTAGAATGGATCGTACGAATGAATTAGAATGGATCTTACGAATGGATTAGAATGGATCGTACGAATGAATTAGAATGGATCGTGTGAAAGAATTAGAATGGATTGTATGAATGAATTAGAATGAATTCGTACAATCCATTCGAATTCATTCGCACGATCCATTTTAATTCATTCATACGATCCATTCTAATTCATTCATACAATCCATTCTAACTCTTTCACACGATCCATTCTAATTCATTCGTAGGATCCATTCTCATTCATTCGTACAATCTATTCTATTTCATTCGTACGATCCATTCTTACTCATTCGTATGATCCATTCTAATTCATTCGAACGAATGTATCCATTCAAATTTATTCGTACGATCCATTCTAATTCATTCGTACGATCCATTCTAATTCATTCGCACGAATGTATCCATTCTAATTCATTCGTACGATCCATTCTAATTCATTCGTACGATCCATTCTAATTCATTCGTAAGATCCATTCTAATTCATTCGTACGATCCATTCTAATTCATTCGTACGATCCATTCTAATTCATTCGTACGATCCATTCTAATTCATTCGCACGATCCATTCTAATTCATTTGTACGATCCATTCTAATTCATTCATACGATCCATTCTAATTCATTCGTACGATCCATTCTAATTCATTCGCACAAATGTATCCATTCTAATTCATTCGTACGATCCATTCTAATTCATTCGCACGATCCATTCTAATTCATTCGTACGATCCATTCTAATTCATTCGCACGATCTGTTCTTATTCATTCGAACAATCCATTCTAATTCATTCGCACGAATGTATCTATTCTAATTCATTCATACGATCCATTCTAATTCATTCGTACGATCCATTCTAATTCATTCGTATGATCCATTCTAATTAATTCGTATGATCCATTCTAATTCATTCGTACGATCCATTCTAATTCATTCATACAATCCATTCTAATTCATTCGCACGAATGTATCCATTCTAATTAATTCGTACGATCCATTCTAATTCATTCGTATGATCTATTCTGATTCATTCGCACGATCCAGTCTAATTGATTCGCACGATCCATTCTAATTCATTCGCACGAATGTATCCATTCTAATTCATTCGTACGATCCATTCTAATTCATTAATATGATCCATTCTAATTCATTCGTACGATCCATTCTAATTCATATGCACAAAGGTATCCATTCTAATCCATTCGTAGGATCCATTCTAATCCATTCGTACGGTCCATTCTAATTCATTCGTACGATCCATTCTAATTCATTCGCTCGAATGTATCCATTCTAATCCATTCGTACGATCCATTCTAATCCATTCGTACGATCCATTCTAATCTATTCGTACGATCCATTCTAATTCATTCGCATGAATGTAACCATTCTAATTCATTCATTTGATCCATTCTAATTCATTCGTACGATCCATTCTAATTCATTCGTCCGATCCATTCTAATTCATTCACACAAATGTATCCATTCTAATTCATTCGTACGATCCATTCTAATTCATTCGTACGATCCATTCTAATTCATTTGTAAGATCCATTCTAATTCATTCGTACGATCCATTCTAATTCATTCGCACGAATGTATCCATTCTAGTTCATTCGTACGATCCATTCTAATTCATTCGTACGATCCATTCTAATTCATTCGCACGATCCATTCTAATTCATTCGTACGATCAATTATAATTCATTCGCACGAATGTATCCATTCAAATTCATTCGTACGATCCTGAATTAGAATGGATCGTACGAATGAATTAGAATGGATACCTTTGTGCATATGAATTAGAATGGATCGTACGAATGAATTAGAATGGATCATATTAATGAATTAGAATGGATCGTACGAATGAATTAGAATGGATCGGGCACGAATGTATCCATTCTAATTCATTCGTACGATCCATTCAAATTCATTAATATAATCCATTCAAATTCATTCGTACGATCCATTCTAATTCATATGCACAAAGGTATCCATTCTAATCCATTCGTAGGATCCATTCTAATCTATTCGTACGATCCATTCTAATTCATTCGTACGAACCATTCTAATTCATTCGCTCGAATGTATCCATTCTAATCCAATCGTACGATCTATTCTAATCCATTCGTACGATCCACTCTAATTCATTCGCATTAATGTAACCATTCTAATTCATTCCTTTGATCCATTCTAATTCATTCGTACGATCCATTCTAATTCATTCACACGAATGTATCCATTCTAATTCATTCGTACGATCCATTCTAATTCATTCGTACGATCCATTCTAATTCATTCGCACGAATGTATCCATTCTAGTTCATTCGTACGATCAATTCTAATTCATTCGTACGATCCATTCTAACTCATTCGCAAGATCCATTCTAATTCATTCGTACGATCAATTCTAATTCATTCGCACGAATGTATCCATTCTAATTCATTCATACGATCCATTCTAATTCATTCGTACGATCCTTTCTAATTCACTCATACGATCCATTCTAATACATTCCTACGATCCATTCTAATTCATTTGCACGAATATATCCATTCTAGTTCATTCGTACGATCCATCCTAATTCCTTCGTACGATCCATTCTAATTCATTCGTACGATCTATTCTAATTCATTCGTACGATCCATTCTAATTCATTCGTATGATCCATTCTAATTCCTTCGTACGATCCATTCTAATTCATTCGCACGATCCATTCTAATTCATTCGTACAATCTATTCTAATTCGTTCGTACGAATGGATACATTCGTGTGAATGAATTAGAATGGATCGTACGAATGAAATAGAATGGATTGCACGAATGAATTAGAATTGATCGTACGAATGAATTAGAATGGATTGTGTGAAAGAATTAGAATGGATTGTATGAATGAATTAGAATGGATCGTACGAATGAATTAGAATGGATCGTAGGAAGGAATTTGAATGGATCGTACGAATGAATTAGAATGGATCGTACGAATGAATTAGAATAGATCGTACGAATGAATTAGAATGGATCGAACGAAGGAATTAGAATGGATCGTACGAATGAATTAGAATGGATATATTCGTGCAAATGAATTAGAATGGATCGTATGAATGTATTAGAATGGATCGTATGAGTGAATTAGAATGGATCGTACGAATGAATTAGAATGGATCGTATGAATGAATTAGAATGGATACATTCGTGTGAATGAATTAGAATGGATCGTAAGAATGAATTAGAATAGATTTTGTGAATGAATAAGAACTAATCGTACGAATGAATTAGAATGGATACATTCGTGCGAATGAATTAGAATGGAATGTATGAATGAATTAGAATGGATCGTACGAATGAATTAGAATGGATCGTATGAGAGAATTAGAATGGATACGAAGGAATTAGAATGGATCGTACGAAGGAATTAGAATGGATCGTACGAATGAATTAGAATGGATATATTCGTGCAAATGAATTACAATGGATCGTATGAATGAATTAGAATGGATCGTATGAGTGAATTTGAACGGATAGTACGAATGAAGTAGAATGGATCGTATTAATGAATTAGACTGGATACATTCGTGCGAATGAATTAGAATGGATCGTATGAATGAATTAGAATAGATTGGGCGAATGAATTAGAATGGATCGTACGAATGAATTAGAATGGATACATTCGTCCGAATAAATTAGAATGGATTATATGAATGAATTAGAATGGATCGTACGAATGAATTAGAATGGATCGTACGAATGAATTAGAATAGATTGTGCGAATGAATTAGAATGGATCGTACGAATAAATTAGAATGGATCATACAAAGGAATTAGAATGGATCGTACGAATGAATTAGAATGGATCGTACGAATGAATTAGAATGGATCGTACGAAGAAATTAGAATGGATCGTACGAATGAATTAGAATGGATCGCACGATTGAATTAGAATGGATCATACGAATGAGTAAGAATGAATCGTATGAATGAATTAGATTAGATCGTACGATCCATTCTAATTCATTAGCATGGATCGTGCTAATGAATTAGAATGGAATATACGAATGAATTAGAATGGATCGTAGAATGGATCGTACGAATGAATTAGAATAAATTAGAATGGATCGTACGAATGAATTAGAATAGATCATAGGAAATGAATTAGAATGTATCGTGTAAATGAATTAGAATGGATACATTCGTGCGAATGAATTAGAATGGATCGTGCGAATGAATTAGAATGGATCGTACGAATGAATTAGAATGGATATACTTGAACGAATAAATTAGAATGGATCATACGAATGAATTAGAATGGATCGTACGAATGAATTAGAATGGATAGTGCGAATGAATTAGAATCGATCGTACGAATGAATTAGAATAGATCGTACGAATGAATTAGAAAGGATCATACGAATGAGTAAGAATGGATCGTACGAATGAATTAGAATGGATCGTACGAATGAATTAGAATGGATCGTACGAATAAATTGGAATGGATACATTCGTCCGAATGAATTAGAATGGATCATACGAATGAGTAAGAATGGATCGTACGAATGAAAAAGAATAGATTGTACGAATGAATTAGAATGGATCCTAGTACGATCCATTCTAATTCATTCATACAATCCATTCTAATTCATTCACACGATCCATTCTAATTCATTCGTACGATCCATTCTAATTCATTTGTGCAATCCATTCTATTTCATTCGTACGATCCATTCTTACTCATTCGTACGATCCATTCTAATTCATTCACACGAATGTATCCATTCGTACGAATGAATTAGAATAGATTGTACGAATGAATTAGAATGGATCGTACGAATGAATTAGAATGGATCGTACGAAGGAATTAGAATGGATCCTATGAATGAATTAGAATGGATCGTACGAATGAATTAGAATAGATTGTATGAATGAATTAGAATGGATCGTACGAAGGAATTAGAATGGATCGTACGAATGAATTAGAATGGATATATTCGTGCAAATTAATTAGAATGGATCATATGAATGTATTAGAATGGATCGTATGAGTGAATTAGAATGGATCGTACGAATGAATTAGAATGGATTGTATGAATGAATTAGAATGGATCGTACGAATGAATTAGAATGGATCATACGAATTAATTAGAATGGATCATACGAATGAATTAGAATAGATCGTACGAATGAATTAGAATGGATAGTACGAATGAATTAGAATGGATACATTCGTGCGAATGAATTAGAATGGATTGTGCGATTGAATAAGAACAGATCGTGCGAATGAATTAGAATGGATCGTACGAATGAATTAGAATGGATCGTGCGAATGAATTAGAATGGATCGTACGAATGAATTAGAATGGATACATTTGTGCGAATGAATTAGAATGGATCGTACGAATGAATTAGAATGGATCGTATGAATAAATTAGAATGGATCGTACGAATGAAATAGATTGGATCGTGCGAATGAATTAGAATGGATAGTACGAATGAATTAGAATGGATCGTGTGAAAGAATTAGAATGGATCGTATGAATGAATTAGAATGGATCGTGCGAATGAATTAGAATGGATCGTACGAATGAATTAGAATGGATACATTTGTGCGAATGAATTAGAATGGATCGTACGAATGAATTAGAATGGATCATATGAATAAATTAGAATGGATCGTACGAATGAATTAGAATGGATCGTGCGAATGAATTAGAATGGATCGTACGAATGAATTAGAATGGATCATACGAATGAAATAGAATGGATACATTCGTGCGAATGAATTAGAATGGATCGTACAAATGAATTAGAATGGATCGTACGAATGAATTAGAATGGATCTTACGAATGAATTAGAATGGATCGTACGAATGAATTAGAATGGATCGTACGAATGAATTAGAATGGATACATTCGTGCGAATAAATTAGAATGGATCAAACGAATGAATTAGAATGGATCGTACGAATGAATTAGAATGGATCATACGAAGGAATTAGAATGGATCGTACGAATGAATTAGAATGGATATATTCGTGCAAATGAATTAGAATGGATCGTATGAATGTATTAGAATGGATCGTATGAGTGAATTAGAATGGATTGTACGAATGAATTAGAATGGATCGTATGAATGAATTAGAATGGATACATTCGTGTGAATGAATTAGAATGGATCTTATGAATGAATTAGAATAGATCGTGCGAATGAATTAGAATGGATCGTACGAATGAATTAGAATGGATACATTTGTGCAAATGAATTAGAACGGATCGTACGAATGAATTAGAATAGATCGTGCGAATGAACCAGAATGGATTAGAATGGATACATTTGTGCAAATGAATTAGAACGGATCGCACGAATGAATTAGAATGGATCGTGCGAATGAATTAGAATGGATCGTACGAATGAATTAGAATGGATCGTACGAATGAACCAGAATGGATACATTCGTGCGAATGAATTAGAATGGATCGTACGAATGAATTAGAATGGATCGTACGAATGAATTACAATGGATCGTACGAATGAATTAGAATGAATTAGAATGAATCGTACGAATGAATTAGAATGGATACATTCGTGCGAATAAATTAGAATGGATTGTATGAATGAATTAGAATGGATCGTACGAATGAATTAGAATGGATCGTACGAATGAATTAGAATAGATTGTGCGAATGAATTAGAATGGATCGTACGAATGAATTAGAATGGATCGTACGAAGGAATTAGAATGGATCGTACGAATGAATTAGAATGGATCGTACGAATGAATTAGAATGGATCGTACGAAGGAATTAGTATGGATCGTACGAATGAATTAGAATGGATCGTACGATTGAATTAGAATGGATCATACGAATGAATAAGAATGGATCATATGAATGAATTAGATTGGATCGTACGATCCATTCTAATTCATTAGCATGGATCGTGCTAATGAATTAGAATGGAATAAACGAATGAATTAGAATGGATCGTAGAATGGATCGTACGAATGAATTAGAATGAATTAGAATGGATCATACGAATAAATTAGAATAGATCATAGGAATGAATTAGAATGGATCGTGCAAATGAATTAGAATGGATAAATTCGTGCGAATGAATTAGAATGGATCGTGCGAATGAATTAGAATGGATCGTGCGAATGAATTAGAATGGATCTTGTGAAAGAATTAGAATGCATTGTATGAATGAATTAGAATGGATCGTACGAATGAATTAGAATGGATAGTGCGAATGAATTAGAATCGATCGTACGAATGAATTAGAATGGATCGTACGAATGAATTAGAATGGATCATACGAATGAGTAAGAATGGATCGTACGA
Source organism: Chamaelirium japonicum (assembly GCA_947650365.1). Classification (NCBI taxonomy): domain Eukaryota; kingdom Viridiplantae; phylum Streptophyta; class Magnoliopsida; order Liliales; family Melanthiaceae; genus Chamaelirium; species Chamaelirium japonicum. The sequence goes on from OX393550.1 coordinate 91,971,468, forward strand.
ATGAATTAGAATGGATCGTACGAATGAATTAGAATGGATCGTACGAATAAATTAGAATGGATACATTCGTCCGAATGAATTAGAATGGATCATACGAATGAGTAAGAATGGATCGTACGAATGAAATAGAATAGATTGTACGAATGAATTAGAATGGATCCTATGAATGAATTAGAATGGATCGTACGAATGAATTAGAATGGATCATATTAATGAATTAGAATGGATCGTACGAATGAATTAGAATGGATACACATTCGTGCGAATAAATTAGAATGGATTGTATGAATGAATTAGAATGGATCGTACGAATGAATTAGAATGGATCGTACGAATGAATTAGAATAGATTGCGCGAATGAATTAGAATGGATCATACGAATGAATTAGAATGGATCGTACGAAGGAATTAGAATGGATCGTACGAATGAATTAGAATGGATCGTATGAATGAATTAGAATGGATCGTACGAATGAATTAGAATGGATCGTACGATTGAATTAGAATGGATCATACGAATGAGTAAGAATGGATCGTATGAATGAATTAGAGTGGATCGTACGATCCATTCTAATTCATTAGCATGGATCGTGCTAATGAATTAGAATGGAATATACGAATGAATTAGAATGGATCGTAGAATGGATCGTACGAATGAATTAGAATGAATTAGAATGGATCGTACGAATGAATTAGAATAGATCATAGGAATGAATTAGAATGGATCGTGCAAATGAATTAGAATGGATACATTCGTGCGAATAAATTAGAATGGATTGTATGAATGAATTAGAATGGATCGTACGAATGAATTAGAATGGATCGTACGAATGAATTAGAATAGATTGCGCGAATGAATTAGAATGGATCGTGCGAATGAAATAGAATGGATATAAATGAATTAGAATGGATCATACGAATGAATTAGAATGACGATCCATTCTTACTCATTCGTATGATCCATTCTAATTTATTCGCACGAATGTATCCATTCTAATTCATTCGTACGTCTAATTCATTCGTGCGGTCCATTCTAATTCATTCGCACAATCAATTCTATTTTATTCGTACGATCCATTCTTACTCATTGGTACGATCCATTCTAATTCATTCGCACGAATGTATCCATTCTAATTCATTCGTACGAATCCATTCTAATTCATTCGTACGATCCATTCTAATTCATTCGCACGATCCATTCTAATTCATTCGTACGATCCATTCTAATTCATTCGCACGAATGTATCCATTCTAATTCATTCGTACGATCCATTCTAATTCATTCGTACGATCAATTCTAATTCATTCGTACGATTTATTCTAATTCATTCGTACGATCCATTCTAATTCATTCGTACGATCCATTCTAATTCCTTCATACGATCCATTCTAATTCATTCGAACGATCCATTCTAATTCATTCATACAATCCATTCTAATTCTTTCACAAGATCCATTCTAATTCATTCGTATGATCCATTCTAAATCATTCGTGCAATCCATTCTATTTCATTCGTACGATCGGTTCTAATTCATTAGAATGGATCGTACGAATGAATTAGAATGGATCATATTAATGAATTAGAATGGATCGTACGAATGAATTAGAATGGATCGTACGATTGAATTAGAATGGATCTTACGAATGGATTAGAATAGATACATTCGTGCGAATGAATTAGAATGGATCGGACGAATGAATTAGAATGGATCGTACGAATGAATTAGAATGGATCAAATGAATAAATTAGAATGGTTACATTCATGCGAATGAATTAGAATGGATCGTACAAATGGATTAGAATGGATCGTACGAATGGATTAGAATTGATACATTCGAGCGAATGAATTAGAATGGATCGTACGAATGAAATTAGAATGGATCGTACGAATGAATTAGAATAGATTGTACGAATGAATTAGAATTGATCGTACGAATGAATTAGAATGGATCATGTGAAAGAATTAGAATGGATCGTACGAATGAATTAGAATGGATCGTGCGAATGAATTAGAATGGATCGTAAGAATGAATTGGAATGGATCGTGCTAATGAATTAGAATTGATCGAACGAATGAATTAGCATGGATCGTGCATTCGTACGATCCATTCAAATTCATTCGTAAGGTCCATTCTAATTCATTCGTACGATCCATTCTAATTCATTCGCACAAATGTATCCATTCTAGTTCATTCGTACGATCCATTCTAATTCATTCGTACGATCCATTCTAATTCATTCATACGATCTATTCTAATTCATTCATACAATCCATTCTAATTCTTTCACACGATCCATTCTAATTCATTCGTACGATCCATTCTAATTCATTCGCACAATCCATTCTATTTCATTCGTACGATCCATTCTTACTCATTCGTATGATCCATTCTAATTCATTCGCACGAATGTATCCATAATGGATCATACGAATGAGTAAGAATGGATCGTACGAATGAATATAATGGATTGTGCGAATGAATTAGAATGGACCGTACGAATGAATTAGAATGGATACATTCGTGCGAATGAATTAGAATAGATCGGATGAATGAATTAGAATGGATCGTACGAATGAATTAGAATGGATCGTACGAATGAATTAGAATGGATCGTACGAATAAATTAGAATGGATACATTCGTCCGAATGAATTAGAATGGATCATACGAATGAGTAAGAATGGATCGTACGAATGAAATAGAATAGATTGTACGAATGAATTAGAATGGATCGTGCGAATGAATTAGAATGGATCGTACGAATGAATTAGAATGGATCGTACGAATGAATTAGAATGGATCGTGCGAATGAATTAGAATGGATCATATTAATGAATTAGAATGGATCGTACGAATGAATTAGAATGGATACATTCGTGCGAATGAATTAGAATGGATCGTGCGAATCCATTAGACTGGATAGTGCGAATGAATAAGAATGGATCAAACGAATGAATTAGAATGGATCGTACGAATTTAATTAGAATGGATTGGATGAATGAATTACAATGGATCGTACGAATGAATTAGAATGGATCGTACGAATGAATTAGAATAGCTCATACGAATTAATTAGAATGAATCGTATGAATGAATTAGAATGGTTACATTCGTGCGAACGAATTAGAATAGATCGTACGAATGAATTACAATGGATCGTACGAATAAATTAGAATGGATCGTGGGATTGAATTAGAATGGATCGTACGAATGAATTAGAATGGATGGATCGTGCGAATGAATTAGAATGGATCTTATGAATAAATTAGAATGGATTGTATGAATGAATTAGAATGGATTGTGCGAATGAAGTAGAATGGATCGTGCGAATGAATTAGCATGAATCATACGAATGTATTAGAGTGGATCGTACGAAAGAATTAGAATGGATCATACGAAGGAATTAGAATGGATCGTACGAATGAATTAGAATGGATATATTCGTGCAAATGAATTAGAATGGATCGTATGAATGAATTAGAATGGATCGTATGAGTGAATTAGAACGGATAGTACGAATGAAGTAGAATGGATCGTATGAATGAATTAGAATGGATACATTCGTGCGAATGAATTAGAATGGATCGTACGAATGAATTAGAATGGATCTTACAAATGAATTAGAATGGATCGTACGAATGAATTAGAATGGATCGTACGAATGAATTAGAATGGATACATTTGTGCGAATGAATTAGAATGGATCGGACGAATGAATTAGAATGGATCGTACGAATGAATTAGAATGGATCAAATGAATGAATTAGAATGGTTATATTGATGCGAATGAATTAGAATGGATCGTACGAATGGATTAGAATGGATCGTACGAATGGATTAGAATGGATACATTCGAGCGAATGAATTAGAATGGATCGTACGAATGAATTACAATGGATCGTACGAATGGATTAGAATGGATCCTACAAATGGATTAGAATGCTTACCTTTGTGCATATGAATTAGAATGGATCGTACGAATGAATTAGAATGGATCGTACGAATGAATTAGAATGGATCGTGCTAATGAATTAGAATTGATCGAACGAATGAATTAGAATGGATTCGTACGATCCATTCTATTTCATTCGCACGATCCATTCTAATTCATTCATACAATCCATTCTAATTCTTTCACACGATCCACTCTAATTCATTCGTACGATCCATTCTAATTCATTCGCACGATCCATTCTAATTCATTCGCACGAATGTATCCATTCTAATTCATTCATACGATCCATTCTAATTTATTTGTACGATCCATTCTAATTCATTCGCACAAATGTATCCATTCTAATTCATTCGTACGATCCATTCTAATTCATTCGTACGAGATCGTACGAATGAATTAGAATGGATCGTACAAATGAATTAGAATAGATCGTACGAATGAATTAGAATGGATCGGATGAAGGAATTAGAATGGATCGTACGAATGAATTAGAATGGATCGTGCTAATGAATTAGAATTGATCGAACGAATGAATTAGCATGGATCGTGCTAATGAATTAGAATGGAACGTACGAATGAATTAGAATGGATCGTGTGAAAGAATTAAAATGGATTGTAGGAATGAATTAGAATGAATTCGTACGATCCATTCTAATTCATTCGCATGATCCATTCTAATTCATTCATACGATCTATTCTAATTCATTCATACAATCCATTCTAATTCTTTCACACGATCCATTCTAATTCATTCGTAGGATCCATTCTATTTCATTCGTACAATCTATTCTATTTCATTCATACGATCCATTCTTACTCATTCGTATGATCCATTCTAATTCATTCGGATGAATGTATCCATTATAATTTATTCGTACGATCCATTCTAATTCATTCGTACGATCCATTCTAATTCATTCGTACGATGTATTCTAATTCATTCGTACGATCCATTCTAATTTCATTCGTACGATCTATTCTAATTCATTCGCTCGAATGTATCCATTCTAATCCATTCGTACGATCCATTCTAATCCATTCGTACGATCCATTCTAATTCATTCGCATGAATGTAACTATTCTAATTCATTCATTTGATACATTCTAATTCATTCGTACGATCCATTCTAATTCATTCGTCCGATCCATTCTAATTCATTCGCACGAATGTATCCATTCTAATTCATTCGTACGATCCATTCTAATTCATTCGTACGATCCATTCTAATTCATTCGCACGAATGTATCCATTCTAGTTCATTCGTACGATCCATTCTAATTCATTCGTACGATCCATTCTAATTCATTCGCACGATCCATTCTAATTCATTCGTACGATCAATTCTAATTAATTCACACGAATGTATCCATTCTAATTCATTCGTACGATCCTGAATTAGAATGGATCGTACGAATGAATTAGAATGGATACCTTTGTGCATATGAATTAGAATGGATCGTACGAATGAATTAGAATGGATCATAATAATGAATTAGAATGGATCGTACGAATGAATTAGAATGGATCGTACGAATGAATTGGAATGGATCTCAGGAATGGATTAGAATGGATACATTCGTGCGAATGAATTAGAATGGATCGAACGAATGAATTAGAATGGATTGTACGAATGAATTAGAATAGATCAAATGAATGAATTAGAATGGTTACATTCAAGCGAATAAATTAGAATGGATCGTACGAATGGATTAGAATGGATCGTATGATTGGATTAGAATGGATACATTCGAGCGAATGAATTAGGATGGATCGTACGAATGAAATTAGAATGGATCGTACGAATGAATTAGAATAGATCGTACGAATGAATTAGAATGGATCGTGCGAATGAATTAGAATGGATCGTACGAATGAATTAGAATGGATCGTGCTAATGAATTAGAATCGATCGAACGAATGAATTAGCAGGGATCGTGCATTCGTACGATCCATTCTAATTCATTCATAAGATCCATTCTAATTCATTCGTACGATCCATTCTAATTCATTCGTACGATCCATTCTAATTCATTCGCACGAATGTATCCATTCTAGTTCATTCGTACGATCCATTCTAATTCATTCGTACGATCCATTCTAATTCATTCATACGATCTATTCTAATTCATTCATACAATCTATTCTAATTCTTTCACACGATCCATTCTAATTCATTCGTACGATCCATTCTAATTCATTCGCACAATCCATTCTATTTCATTCTTATGATCCATTCCTACTCATTCGTATGATCCAATCTAATTCATTCGCACGAATGTATCCATAATAGATCATACGAATGAGTAAGAATGGATCGTACGAATGAAATAGAATGGATTGTGCGAATGAATTAGAATGGACCGTACGAATGAATTAGAATAGATACATTCGTGCGAATGAATTAGAATGGATCGAACGAATGAATTAGAATGGATCGTACGAATGAATTAGAATGGATCGTATGAATGAATTAGAATAAATCGTACGAATAAATTAGAATGGATACATTCGTTCGAATGAATTAGAATGGATCATACGAATGAGTAAGAATGGATCGTACGAATGAAATAGAATAGATTGTACGAATGAATTAGAATGGATCGTGCGAATGAATTAGAATGGATCGTACGAATGAATTAGAATGGATCGTACGAATGAATTAGAATGGATCGTACGAATGAATTAGAATGGATCGTGCGAATGAATTAGAATGGATCATATTAATGAATTAGAATGGATCGTACGAATGAATTAGAACAGATAAATTCGTGCGAATGAATTAGAATGGATCGTGAGAATCCATTAGACTGGATCGTGCGAATGAATAAGAATGGATCATACGAATGAATTAGAATGGATCGTACGAATTAATTAGAATGGTTACATTCATGCGAATGAATTAGAATGGATTGTATGAATGAATTAGAATGGATCGTACGAATGAATTAGAATGGATCTTACGAATTAATTAGAATGGATCATACGAATGAATTAGAATGGATCGTACGAATTAATTAGAATGGATCGTACGAATGAACTAGAATGGATCGTACGAATGAACTAGAATGGATACATTCGTGCAAATGAATTAGAATGGATAGTACGAATGAATTAGAACGGATCGTACGATTCATTCTAATTCATTCGTACGATCCATTCTAATACATTCGTACGATTCATGCTAATTCATTCGCACGATCCATTCTAATTCATTCGTACGATCCATTCTTATTCATTCATACGATCCATTCTAATTCATTCGCACAATCCATTCTAATTCATTCGTACAATCCATTCTAATTCATTCGTATGATCCATTCTAACTCATTCGGTGGATCCATTCTAATTCATTCGTATGATCCATTCTAATTCATTCCCACGATCCATTCTAATTTATTCGTACGATCCATTCTAATTCATTCGTACGATCTATTCTAATTCATTCGCACGAATGTAACCATTCTAATTCATTCATACGATTCATTCTAATTCATTCGTATGAGCTATTCTAATTCATTCGTACGATCCATTCTAATTCATTCATACGATCCATTGTAATTCATTCATACAATCCATTTAGATTAATTCGCACAAATGTATCCATTCAAATTCATTCGTACGATCCAGTGTAATTCATTCGTACGATCCATTCTAATTCATTCGCACGAATATATCCATTCTAATTCTTTCGTACGATATATTCTAATTCATTCGTACGATCCATTCTAATTCATTCGTACGATCCATTCTAATTCATTCGTACGATCCATTCTAATTCATTCGCACGAATATATCCATTCTAATTCATTCGTACAATCCATTCTATTTCATTCGTACGATCCATTTTTACTCATTCGTATGATCCATTCTAATTCATTCGTACGATCCATTCTAATTCATTCGTACGATCCATTCTAATTCATTCGCACGATCCATTCTAATTTATTCATACGATCCATTCTAATTCATTCATACAATCCATTCTAATTCATTCCTATAATCTATTCTAATTCATTCGCCCGATCCATTCTAATTCATTCATACGATCCATTCTATTCGAATGGATCATGCGATCCATTCGAATTCATTCGCACGATCTATTCTAATTCATTCATACGATCCATTCTAATTCATTCATACAATGCATCCTAATTCTTTCACACGATCCATTCTAATTCATTCGTACGATCCATTCTAATTCATTCGTACAATCCATTCTATTTCATTTGTACGATCCATTCTTACTCATTCGTATGATCCATTCTAATTCATTCGTACGATCCATTCATATTCATTTGTACGATCCATTCTAATTCATTCGTACAATCCATTCTATTTCATTCGTACGATCCATTCTTACTCATTCGTATGATCCATTCTAATTAATTCGCACGAATGTATCCATTCTAATTCATTCATACAATCCATTCTAATTCATTCCGTACGATCCATTCTAATTCATTCGTACGATCGTACGAATGAATTAGAATGGATCGTACGAATGAATTAGAATAGATTGTGCGATTGAATTAGAATGGATCGTACGAATGAATTAGAATGGATCGTACGAATGAATTAGAATGGATCATACGAATGAGTAAGAATGGATCGTACGAATGAATTAGAATGGATCGTACGAATGAATTAGAATGGATCGTGTGAAAGAATTAGAATGGATCGTGCTAATGAATTAGAATTGATCGATTGAATGAATTAGAATGGATCGTGCTAATGAATTAGAATGGAACGTACGAATGAATTAGAATGGATCGTGTAAAAGAATTAGAATGGATTGTATGAATGAATTAGAATGGATTGTATGAATGAATTAGAATGGATCGTGCGAATAAATTCGAATGGATCGTATGAATTCATTCTAATTCATTCATACAATCCATTCTAATTCTTTCACACGATCCATTCTAATTCATTCATACGTTCCATTCTAATTCATTAACACGATCCATGCTAATTCATTCGTTCGATCAATTCTAATTCATTAGCACGATCCATTCTAATTCATTCGTACGATCCATTCTAATTTATTCGCACGATCCATTCTAATTCATTCATAGGATCCATTCTAATTCATTCATACGATCTATTCTAATTCTTTCGCACGAATGTATCCATTCTAATTCATTCGCATGAATGTATCCATTCTAATTCATTCGTATGATCCATTCTAATTCATTCGTACGATCCATTCGAATTCATTCGCACTATCCATTCTAATTCATTCATATGATCCATTCTAATTCATTCATACAATCCATTCTAATTCTTTCACACGATCCCTTCTAATTCATTCGTATGATCCATTCTAATTCATTCGTACAATCCATTCGATTTCATTCGTACGATCCATTCTTACTCATTCGTATGATCCATTCTAATTCATTGGTATGATCCATTCTAATTCATTCGTATGATCCATTTTAATTCATTCGTACGATCCATTCTAATTCATTCGTACGATCCATTCTAATTCATTCGCACGAATGTATCCATTCTTGTTCATTCGTACGATCCATTCTAATTCATTCGTACGATCCATTTTAATTCATTCGCACGATCCATTCTAATTCATTCGTACAATCCATTCTAATTCATTCATTCGATCCATTCTAATTCATTCATACGATCCATTCTAATTCATTTGTACGATCCATTCTAATTCATTCGTACAATCTATTCTAATTCATTCGTACGAATGGATACATTCGTGTGAATGAATTAGAATGGATCGTACGAATGCCATTCTAATTCATTCATAAGATCCATTCTAATTCATTCGTACGATCCATTCTAATTCATTCGCAAGAATGTATCCATTCTAGTTCATTCGTACGATCCATTCTAATTCATTCGTACGATCCATTCTAATTCATTCGCACGATCCATTCTAATTCATTCGTACGATCCATTCTAATTCATTCATACGATCCATTCTAATTCATTCGTACGATCCATTCTAATTCATTCATCCGATCCATTCTAATTCATTCGCACGAATGTATCCATTCTAATTCATTCGTACGATCCATTCTAATTCATTCGTACGATCCATTCTAATTCATTCGTAAGATCCATTCTAATTCATTTGTACGATCCATTGTAATTCATTCGTACGATCCATTCTAATTCATTCGCACAAATGTATCCATTCTAGTTCATTCGTACGATCCATTCTAATTCATTCGTACAATCCATTCTAATTCATTCGCACAATCCACTCTAATTCATTCGTACGATCAATTCTAATTCATTCGCACGAATGTATCCATTCTAATTCATTCGTACGATCCTGAATTAGAATGGATCGTACGAATGAATTAGAATGGATACCTTTGTGCATATGAATTAGAATGGATCGTACGAATGAATTAGAATGGATCATATTAATGAATTAGAATGGATCGTACCAATGAATTAGAATGGATACATTCGTGCGAATGAATTAGAATGGATCGTGCACGAATGTATCCATTCTAATTCATTCGTACGATCTATTCTAATTCATTAATATGATCCATTCTAATTCATTCGTACGATCCTTTCTAATTCATATGCACAAAGGTATCCATTCTAATCCATTCGTAGGATCCATTCTAATCCATTCGTACGATCCATTCTAATTGATCGTACGAATTAATTAGAATGGATACATTCGTGCGAATGAATTAGAATGGATTGTATGAATGAATTAGAATGGATCGTGCTAATGAATTAGAATTGATCGAACGAATGAATTAGCATGGATCGTGCTAATGAATAAGAATGGAACGTACGAATGAATTAGAATGGATCGTGTGAAAGAATTAGAATGGATTGTATGAATGAATTAGAATGAATTAGAATGGATCGTACGAATAAATTAGAATGGATCGTATGAAAGAATTAGAATGGATCGTTTGAATGAATTAGAATGGATACATTCGTGTGAATGAATTAGAATGGATCGTATGAATGAATTAGAATAGATTTTGTGAATGAATTAGAACTGATCGTACGAATGAATTAGAATGGATACATTCGTGCGAATGAATTAGAATGGATTGTATGAATGAATTAGAATGGATCCTATGAATGAATTAGAATGGATCGTACGAATGAATTAGAATGGATACATTCGTGCGAATGAATTAGAATTGATCGTACGAATGAATTAGAATGGATCGTGCGAATGAATTAGAATGGATCGTACGAATGAATTAGAATGGATACATTCGTGCGAATGAATTAGAATGGATACATTCGTGCGAAAGAATTAGAATAGATCAAATGGATACATTCGTGCGAATGAATTAGAATGGATCGTACGAATGAATTAGAATGGATCGTACGAATGAATTAGAATGGATCAAACGAATGGATTAGAATGGATTGTACGAATGAATTAGAATGGATCCTACGAATGAATTAGAATGGATCGTGTGAAAGAATTAGAATGGATTGTATGAATGAATTAGAATAGATCGTATGAATGAATTAGAATGGATTGTGCGAATGAATTCGAATGGAACGTACGAATTCATTCTAATTCATTCATACAATCCATTCTAATTCTTTCACACAATCCATTCTAATTCATTCGTACGTTCCATTCTAATTCATTAGCTCGATCCATGCTAATTCATTCGTTCGATCAATTCTAATTCATTAGCACGATCCATTCTAATTCATTCGTATGATCCATTCTAATTCATTCGCACGATCCATTCTAATTCATTCATACAATCCATTCTAATTCTTTCCCACGATCCATTCTAATTCATTCGTAGGATCCATTCTAATTCATTCGTACAATCTATTCTATTTCATTCGTACGATCCATTCTTACTCATTCGTATGATCCATTCTAATTCATTCGGACGAATGTATCCATTCTAATTTATTCGTACGATCCATTCTAATTCATTCGTACGATCCATTCTAATTCATTCGTAAGATCCATTCTAATTCATTCGTACGATCCATTCTAATTCATTCGTACGATCCTTTCTAATTCATTCGTACGATCCATTCTAATTTATTCATACGATCTATTCTAATTCATTCGTACGATCCATTCTAATTCATTCGCACAATCCATTCTATTTCATTCGAACGATCTATTCTTACTCATTCGTATGATCCATTCTAATTCATTCGCAGGAATGTATCCATAATGGATCATACGAATGAGTAAGAATGGATCGTACGAATGAAATAATATGGATTGTGCGAATGAATTAGAATGGACCGTACGAATGAATTAGAATAGATACATTCGTGCGAATGAATTAGAATGGATCGGAAGAATGAATTAGAATGGATCGTACGAATGAATTAGAATGGATCGTACGAATGAATTAGAATGGATCGTACGAATAAATTAGAATGGATACATTCGTCCGAATGAATTAGAATGGATCATACGAATGAGTAAGAATGGATCGTACGAATGAAATAGAATAGATTGTACGAATGAATTAGAATGGATCCTACGAATGAATTAGAATGGATCGTGTGAAAGAATTAGAATGGATTGTATGAATGAATTAGAATGGATCGTGCGAATGAATTAGAATGGATCGTACGAATGAATTAGAATGGATCGTGCTAATGAATTAGAATGGATCGTACGAATTCATTCTAATTCATTCATACAATCCATTCTAATTCTTTCACATGATCCATTCTAATTCATTCGTACGTTCCATTAATGAATTAGAATGGATCGTACGAATGAATTAGAATAGCTCATACGAATGAATTAGAATGAATCGTATGAATGAATTAGAATGGTTACATTCGTGCGAATGAATTAGAACAGATCGTACGAATGAATTAGAATGGATCATAGGAATAAATTATAATAGATTGTGGGAATGAATTATAACGGATCGTACGAATGAATTAGAATTCATTAATATGATCCATTCTAATTCATTCGCACGATCCATTCTAATTCATTCGTACGATCCATTCTAATTCATTCGTACGATCCATTCTAATTCATTCGTACGATCCATTCTAATTCATTCGCACGATCCATTCTAATTCATTCGTACAATCTATTCTATTTCATTCGTACGATCCATTCTTACTCATTCGTATGATCCATTCTAATTCATTCGAACGAATGTATCCATTCTAATTTATTCGTACGATTTATTCTAATTCATTCATACGATCCATTCTAATTCATTCGTACGATCCATTCTAATTCATTCGTTCGATCCATTCTAATTCATTCGCACGAATGTATCCATTCTAATTCATTCGTACGGTCCATTCTAATTCATTCGCACAATCCATTCTATTTCATTCGTACGATCCATTCTTACTCATTCGTATGATCTATTATGGATACATTCGTGCGAATGAATTAGATTGGATCATACGAATGAGTAGGAATGGATCGTAAGAATGAAATAGAATGGATTGTGCGAATGAATTAGAATGGATCGTACGAATGAATTAGAATGGATCGTGTGAAAGAATTAGAATAGATTGTATGAATGAATTAGAATAGATCGTATGAATGAATTAGAATGGATCGTACGAATGAATTAGAATGGATCGTACGAATGAACTAGAATGGATACATTCGTGCGAATGAATTAGAATGGATCGTACGAATGAATTAGAATGGATCGTACGAATGAATTAGAATGGATCTTACGAATGAACTAGAATGGATCGTACGAATGCACGATCCCTGCTAATTCATTCGTTCGATCGATTCTAATTCATTAGCACGATCCATTCTAATTCATTCGTACGATTCATTCTAATTCATTCGCACGATCCATTCTAATTCATTCGTACGATCTATTCTAATTCTTTCGTACGATCCATTCTAATTTCATTCGTACGATCCATCCTAATTCATTCGCTCGAATGTATCCATTCTAATCCAATCATACGATCCATTCTAATCCATTCGTACGATCCATTCTAATTTATTCGCTTGAATGTAACCATTCTAATTCATTCATTTGATCTATTCTAATTCATTCGTACAATCCATTCTAATTCATTCGTTCGATCCATTCTAATTCATTCGCACGAATGTATCCATTCTAATCCATTCCTGAGATCCATTCCAATTCATTCGTACGATCCATTCTAATTCATTCGTACGATCCATTCTAATTCATTATTATGATCCATTCTAATTCATTCGTACGATCCATTCTAATTCATATGCACAAAGGTATCCATTCTAATTCATTCGTACGATCCATTCTAATTCAGGATCGTACGAATGAATTAGAATGGATACATTCGTGTGAATTAATTAGAATTGATCGTACGAATGAATTAGAATGGATCGTGCGAATGAATTAGAATGGATCGTACGAATGAATTAGAATGGATCGTACGAATGAACTAGAATGGATACATTCGTGCGAATGAATTAGAATGGATGGTACGAATGAATTAGAATGGATCGTACGAATGAATTAGAATGGATACATTCGTGCGAATGAATTAGAATGGATCGGACGAATGAATTAGAATGGATCGTACGAATGAATTAGAATGTATCAAATGAATGAATTAGAATAGTTACATTCATGCGAATGAATTAGAATGGATCGTACGAATGGATTAGAATGGATCGTATGAATGGATTAGAATGGATACATTCGAGCGAATGAATTAGAATAGATCGTACGAATGAAATTAGAATGGATCGTACGAATGAATTAGAATACATCGTACGAATGAATTAGAATGGATCGTACGAATGAATTAGAATGGATCGTACGAATAAATTATAATCGATACATTCATCCGAATGAATTAGAATGGATCATACGAATGAGTAAGAATGGATCGTATGAATGAAATAGAATAGATTGTACGAATGAATTAGAATGGATCCTACGAATGAATTAGAATGGATCGTGTGAAAGAATTAGAATGGATTGTATGAATGAATTAGAATAGATCGTATGAATGAATTAGAATGGATCGTGCGAATGAATTAGAATGGATCGTACGAATTCATTCTAATTCATTCCTACAATCCATTTTAATTCTTTCACACGATCCATTCTAATTCATTCGTACGTTCCATTCTAATTCATTAACACGATCCATGCTAATTCATTCGTTCGATCAATTCTAATTCATTAGCACGATCCATTCTAATTCATTCGTACGATCCATTCTAATTCCTTCATCCGATCCATTCTAATTCATTCGTACGATCTATTCTAATTCATTTGTACGATCCATTCTAATTCATTCGTACGATCTCGTACGAATGAATTAGAATGGATCGTACGAATGAATTAGAATGGATACATTTGTGCGAATGAATTAGAATGGATCGTACAAATAAATTAGAATGGATCGTATGAATGAATTAGAATGGATACATTCGTGCGAATGAATTAGAATGGATCGTGCGAATGAATTAGAATGGATCGTACGAATGAATTAGAATGGATCGTGTGAAAGAATTAGAATGGATTGTATGAATGAATTAGAATGGATCGTGCGAATGAAATAGAATGGATCGTACGAATCCATTCTAATTCATTCGTTCGATCAATTCTAATTCATTAGCACGATCCATTCTAATTCATTCGTACGATCCATTCTAATTCATTCGTACGATCCATTCTAATTCATATGCACAAAGGTAAGCATTCTAATCCATTTGTAAGATCCATTCTAATCCATTCGTACGATCCATTGTAATTCATTCGTACGATCCATTCTAATTCATTCGCTCGAATGTATCCATTCTAATCCATTCGTACGATCCATTCTAATCCATTCGTACGATCCATTCTAATTCATTCGCATGAATATAACCATTCTAATTCATTCATTTGATCCATTCTAATTCATTCGTACGATCCATTCTAATTCATTCGTCCGATCCATTCTAATTCATTCGCACAAATGTATCCATTCTAATTCATTCGTACGATCCATTATAATTCATTCGTACGATCCATTCTAATTCATTCGTAAGATCCATTCTAATTCATTCGTACGATCCATTCTAATTCATTCGCACGAATGTATCCATTCTAATTCATTCATACGATCCATTCTACTTCATTCGTACTATCCGTTCTAATTCACTCATACGATCCATTCTAATTCATTCATACGATCCATTCTAATTCATTTGCACGAATATATCCATTCTAATTCATTCGTACGATCCATTCTAATTCCTTCATACGATCCATTCTAATTCTTTCGTACGATCCACTCTAATACATTCGTATGATTCATGCTAATTCATTCGCACGATCCATTCTAATTCATTCGCACAATCCATTCTAATTCATTCATACAATCCATTCTAATTTATTCATACGATCCATTCTAATTCATTCGCACGATCCATCCATTCTAATTCATTCGTACGATCCATTCTAATTCATTCCCACGATCCATTCTAATTTATTCGTACGATCCATTCTAATTCATTCGTACGATCTATTCTAATTCGTTCGCACGAATGTAACCATTCTAATTCATTCATACGATTCATTCTAATTCATTCGTATGAGCTATTCTAATTCATTCGTACGATCCATTCTAATTCATTCGTACGATCCATTGTAATTCATTCATCCAATCCATTCTAATTAAATTCGTACGATCCATTCTAATTCATTCGTATGATCCATTCTTATTCATTCGCACTATCCAGTCTAATGGATTCGCACGATCCATTCTAATTCATTCGCACGAATGTATCCATTCTAATTCATTCGTACGATCCATTCTAATTCATTAATATGATCCATTCTAATTCATTCGCACGATCCATTCTAATTCATTCGTACGATCCATTCTAATTCATTCGTACGATCCATTCTAATTCATTCGCACGATCCATGCTAATTCATTCGTACAATCTATTCTATTTCATTCGTACGATCCATTCTTACTCATTCGTATGATCCATTCTAATTCATTCGGAAGAATGTATCCATTCTAATTTATTCGTACGATCCATTCTAATTCATTCGTACGATCCATTCTAATTCATTCGTACGATCCATTCTAATTCATTCATCCGATCTATTCTAATTCATTCGCACGAATGTATCCATTCTAATTCATTCGTACGGTCCATTCTAATTCATTCGCACAATCCATTATATTCATTCGTACGATCCATTCTTACTCATTCGTATGATCCATTATGGATACATTCGTGCGAATGAATTAGAATGGATCATACGAATGAGTAAGAATGGATCGTACGAATGAAATAGAATGGATTGTGCGAATGAATTAGAATGGATCGTACGAATGAATTAGAATGGATCGTGTGAAAGAATTAGAATGGATTGTATGAATGAATTAGAATAGATCGTATGAATGAATTAGAATGGATCGTACGAATGAATTAGAATGGATCGTACGAATGAACTAGAATGGATACATTTGTGCGAATGAATTAGAATGGATCGTAAGAATGAATTAGAATGGACCTTACGAATGAATTTGAATGGATCGTACGAATGCACGATCCATGCTAATTCATTCGTTCGATCAATTCTAATTCATTAGCACGATCCATTCTAATTCATTCGTACGATCCATTCTAATTCATTCGCACGATCCATTCTAATTCATTCGTACGATCCATTCTAATTCTTTCACATGATCCATTCTAATTCATTCGTACGATCAATTCTAATTCATTCGTACAATCTATTCTAATTCATTCGTACGATCCATTCTAATTTCATTCGTACGATCCATTCTAATTCATTCGCTCGAATGTATCAATTCTAATCCATTCGTACGATCCATTCTAATCCATTTGTACGATCCATTCTAATTCATTCGCATGAATGTAACCATTCTAATTCATTCATTTGATCCATTCTAATTCATTCGTACGATCCATTCTAATTCATTCGTCCGATCCATTCTAATTCATTCGCACGAATGTATCTATTCTAATCCATTCGTAAGATCCATTCTAATTCAATCGTACGATCCATTCTAATTCATTCGTACGATCCATTCTAATTCATTAATATGATCCATTCTAATTCATTCGTACGATCCATTCTAATGAATTAGAACCGATCGTACGAATGAAATAGAATGGATTGCACGAATGATTTAGAATGGATCGTACGAATGAATTAGAATGGATCGTGTGAAAGAATTAGAATGGATTGTATGAATGAATTAGAATGGATCGTTCGAATGAATTAGAATGGATCGTATGAAGGAATTAGAATGGATCGTACGAATGAATTAGAATGGATCGTACGAATGAATTAGAATAGATCGTACGAATGAATTAGAATTGATCGTACGAATGAATTAGAATGGATCGTACGAATGAATTAGAATGGATACATTCGTGCGAATGAATTAGAATGGATCGTACGAATGAATTAGAATGGATCGTGCGAATGAATTAGAATGGATCGTACGAATGAATTAGAATGGATTCGTACGAATGAATTAGAATGGATACATTCGTGCGAATGAATTAGAATGGATCGTACCAATGAGTAAGAATGGATCGTACGAATAAAATAGAATAGATTGTGCGAATAAATTAGAATGGACCGCACGAATGAATTAGACGTACGAATGAATTAGAATGGATACATTCGTGCGAATAAATTAGAATGGATCATACGAATGAGTAAGAATTGATCGTCATTCTAATTCATTCGTATGATCCATTCTAATTCATTTATATCCATTCTATTTCATTCGCACGATCCATTCTAATTCATTCGCGCAATCTATTCTAATTCATTCGTACGATCCATTCTAATTCATTCGTACGATCCATTCTAATTCATTCATACAATCCATTCTAATTTATTCGCACGAATGTATCCATTCTAATTCATTTGCACGATCCATTGTAATTCATTCCTATGATCTATTCTAATTCATTCGTACGATCCATTCTAATTCATTCGTACGATCCATTCTAATTCATTCGTAAGATCCATTCTAATTCATTCGTACGATCCATTCTAATTCATTCGCACGAATGTATCCATTCTAATTCATTCATACGATCCATTCTACTTCATTCGTACTATCCGTTCTAATTCACTCATACGATCCATTCTAATTCATTCATACGATCCATTCTAATTCATTTGCACGAATATATCCATTCTAATTCATTCGTACGATCCATTCTAATTCCTTCGTACGATCCATTCTAATTCTTTCGTACGATCCACTCTAATACATTCGTATGATTCATGCTAATTCATTCGCACGATCCATTCTAATTCATTCGCACAATCCATTCTAATTCATTCATACAATCCATTCTAATTTATTCATACGATCCATTCTAATTCATTCGCACGATCCATCCATTCTAATTCATTCGTACGATCCATTCTAATTCATTCCCACGATCCATTCTAATTTATTCGTACGATCCATTCTAATTCATTCGTACGATCTATTCTAATTCGTTCACACGAATGTAACCATTCTAATTCATTCATACGATTCATTCTAATTCATTCGTATGAGCTATTCTAATTCATTCGTACGATCCATTCTAATTCATTCGTACGATCCATTGTAATTCATTCATCCAATCCATTCTAATTAAATTCGTACGATCCATTCTAATTCATTCATATGATCCATTCTTATTCATTCGCACTATCCAGTCTAATGGATTCGCACGATCCATTCTAATTCATTCGCACGAATGTATCCATTCTAATTCATTCGTACGATCCATTCTAATTCATTAATATGATCCATTCTAATTCATTCGCACGATCCATTCTAATTCATTCGTACGATCCATTCTAATTCATTCGTACGATCCATTCTAATTCATTCGCACGATCCATTCTAATTCATTCGTACAATCTATTCTATTTCATTCGTACGATCCATTCTTACTCATTCGTATGATCCATTCTAATTCATTCGGACGAATGTATCCATTCTAATTTATTCGTACGATCCATTCTAATTCATTCGTACGATCCATTCTAATTCATTTGTACGATCCATTCTAATTCATTCATCCGATCTATTCTAATTCATTCGCACGAATGTATCCATTCTAATTCATTCGTACGGTCCATTCTAATTCATTCGCACAATCCATTATATTCATTCGTACGATCCATTCTTACTCATTCGTATGATCCATTATGGATACATTCGTGCGAATGAATTAGAATGGATCATACGAATGAGTAAGAATGGATCGTACGAATGAAATAGAATGGATTGTGCGAATGAATTAGAATGGATCGTACGAATGAATTAGAATGGATCGTGTGAAAGAATTAGAATGGATTGTATGAATGAATTAGAATAGATCGTATGAATGAATTAGAATGGATCGTACGAATGAATTAGAATGGATCGTACGAATAAACTAGAATGGATACATTTGTGCGAATGAATTAGAATGGATCGTACGAATGAATTAGAATGGACCTTACGAATGAATTTGAATGGATCGTACGAATGCACGATCCATGCTAATTCATTCGTTCGATCAATTCTAATTCATTAGCACGATCCATTCTAATTCATTCGTACGATCCATTCTAATTCATTCGCACGATCCATTCTAATTCATTCGTACGATCCATTCTAATTCTTTCACATGATCCATTCTAATTCATTCGTACGATCAATTCTAATTCATTCATACAATCTATTCTAATTCATTCGTACGATCCATTCTAATTTCATTCGTACGATCCATTCTAATTCATTCGCTCGAATGTATCAATTCTAATCCATTCGTACGATCCATTCTAATCCATTTGTACGATCCATTCTAATTCATTCGCATGAATGTAACCATTCTAATTCATTCATTTGATCCATTCTAATTCATTCGTACGATCCATTCTAATTCATTCGTCCGATCCATTCTAATTCATTCGCACGAATGTATCTATTCTAATCCATTCGTAAGATCCATTCTAATTCAATCGTACGATCCATTCTAATTCATTCGTACGATCCATTCTAATTCATTAATATGATCCATTCTAATTCATTCGTACGATCCATTCTAATGAATTAGAACCGATCGTACGAATGAAATAGAATGGATTGCACGAATGATTTAGAATGGATCGTACGAATGAATTAGAATGGATCGTGTGAAAGAATTAGAATGGATTGTATGAATGAATTAGAATGGATCGTTCGAATGAATTAGAATGGATCGTATGAAGGAATTAGAATGGATCGTACGAATGAATTAGAATGGATCGTACGAATGAATTAGAATAGATCGTACGAATGAATTAGAATTGATCGTACGAATGAATTAGAATGGATCGTACGAATGAATTAGAATGGATACATTCGTGCGAATGAATTAGAATGGATCGTACGAATGAATTAGAATGGATCGTGCGAATGAATTAGAATGGATCGTACGAATGAATTAGAATGGATTCGTACGAATGAATTAGAATGGATACATTCGTGTGAATGAATTAGAATGGATCGTACCAATGAGTAAGAATGGATCGTACGAATAAAATAGAATAGATTGTGCGAATGAATTAGAATGGACCGCACGAATGAATTAGACGTACGAATGAATTAGAATGGATACATTCGTGCGAATAAATTAGAATGGATCATACGAATGAGTAAGAATGGATCGTCATTCTAATTCATTCGTATGATCCATTCTAATTCATTTATATCCATTCTATTTCATTCGCACGATCCATTCTAATTCATTCGCGCAGTCTATTCTAATTCATTCGTACGATCCATTCTAATTCATTCGTACGATCCATTCTAATTCATTCATACAATCCATTCTAATTTATTCGCACGAATGTATCCATTCTAATTCATTTGCACGATCCATTCTAATTCATTCCTATGATCTATTCTAATTCATTCGTACGATCCATTCTAATTCATTCTAATTCATTCGTACGATCCATTCTACGATCCATTCTAATTCATTCGTATATTCCATTCTAATTCATTAGCACGATCCATGCTAATGAATTAGAATGGATCGTACGATCCACTCTAATTCATTCATACGATCCATTCTTACTCATTCGTATGATCCATTCTAATTCAATCGTACGATCCATTCTAATTCATTCGTACGATCCATTCTAATTCATTCGTACGATCCATTCTAATTCATTCGTACGATCCATTCTAATTCCTTCGTACGATCCATTCTAATTCATTCGTATGATCCATTCTAATTCATTCGCGCAATCTATTCTAATTCATTCGTACGATCCATTCTAATTCATTCGTACGATCCATTCTAATTCATTCATACAATCCATTCTAATTTATTCGCACGAATGTGTATCCATTCTAATTCATTCGTACGATCCATTCAAATTCATTAATATGATCCATTCTAATTCATTCGTACGATCCATTCTAATTCATTCATAGGATCCATTCTAATTCATTCGTACAATCTATTCTATTTCATTCTTACGATCCATTCTTACTCATTCGTATGATCCATTCTAATTCATTCGGACGAATGTATCCATTCTAATTTATTCGTACGATCCATTCTAATTCATTCGTACGATCCATTCTAATTCATTCGTACGATCCATTCTTACTCATTCGTATGATCCATTCTAATTCATTCGTACGATCCATTCTAATTCATTCGTACGATCGATTCTAATTCATTCGCACTATCCATTCTAATTCATTCGTACGATCCATTCTAATTCATTCATACAATGCATTCTAATTCTTTCACACGATCCATTCTAATTCATTCGCACGATCCATTCTAATTCATTCGCACGATCCATTCTAATTCATTCGCACGAATTTATCCATTCTAATTCATTTGCACGATCCATTCTAATTCATTCCTATGATCTATTCTAATTTATTCGTACGATCCATTCTAATTCATTCTAATTCATTCGTACGATCCATTCTACGATCCATTCTAATTCATTCGTTTATTCCATTCTAATTCATTAGCACGATCCATGCTAATGAATTAGAATGGATCGTACGATCCAATCTAATTCATTCATATGATCCATTCTTATTCATTCGTATGATCCATTCTAATTCAATCGTACGATCCATTCTAATTCATTCGTACGATCCATACTAATTCCTTCGTACGATCCATTCTAATTCATTCGTACGATCCATTCTAATTCATTCGTACGATCCATTCTAATTCCTTCGTACGATCCATTCTAATTCATTCGTACGATCCATTCTAATTCATTCGCACAATCTATTCTAATTCATTCATACGATCCATTCTAATTCATTCGTACGATCCATTCTAATTCATTCATACAATCCATTCTAATTTATTCGCACGAATGTATCCATTCTAATTCATTCGTACGATTCATTCTAATTCATTCTAATTCATTCGTACGATCCATTGTAATTCATTCGTACGATCCATTCTAATTCATTCGTACGATCCATTCTAATTCATTCGCACGAATGTATCCATTCTGGTTCATTCGTACGATCCATTCTAATTCATTCGTACGATCCATTCTAATTCATTCGCACGATCCATTCTAATTCATTCGTGCGATCCGTTCTAATTCATTTGCACAAATGTATCCATTCTAATCCATTCTGGTTCATTCGCACGATCCATTCTAATTCATTCGTACGATCCGTTCTAATTCATTTGCACAAATGTATCCATTCTAATTCATTCGTACGATCCATTCTAATTCATTCGCACGATCTATTCTAATTCATTCATAAGATCCATTCTAATTCATTCACACGAATGTATCCATTCTAATTCATTCATACGATCCATTCTAATTCATTCGTACAATCCATTCTAATTCACTCATACGATCCATTCTAATACATTCATACGATCCATTCTAATTCATTTGCACGAATATATCCATTCTAATTCATTCGTACGATCCATTCTAATTCCTTCGTATGATCCATTCTAATTCATTCGTACGATCCATTCTAATTCATTCGTTTGATCCATTCTAATTCATTCGCATGAATGTATCCATTCTAATTCATTCGTACGATCCATTCTAATTCATTCGTACGATCCATTCTAATTCATTCGTAAGATCCATTCTAATTTATTCGTACGATCCATTCTAATTCATTTGTACGATCCATTCTAATTCATTCGCACGAATGTATCCATTCTATTTCATTCGTATGATCCATTCTAATTCATTCGTACGATCCATTTTAATTCATTCGCACGATCCATTCTAATTCATTCGTACGATCCATTCTAATTCATTCATATGATCCATTCTAATTCATTCGTACGATCCATTCTAATTCATTCGCACAAATGTATCCATTCTAATTCATTCGTACGATCCATTCTAATTCATTCGCACGATCCATTCTAATTCATTCATACGATCCATTCTAATTCTTTCACACGATCCATTCTAATTCATTCGTACTATCCATTCTAATTCATTCGCACGATCCAATCTATTTCATTCGTACGATCCATTCTAATTCATTCATACGATCCATTCTAATTCATTCGTACGATCCATTCTAATTCATTCGCACAAATGTATCCATTCTAATTCATTCGTACGATCCATTCTAATTCATTCGCACGATCCATTCTAATTTATTCGTACGATCCATTCTAATTCATTCGCACGATCTGTTCTTATTCAATCGCACAATCCATTCTAATTCATTCGCACGAATGTATCCATTCTAATTCATTCGTACTATCCATTCTAATTCATTCGTACGATCTATTCTAATTCATTCGTATGATCCATTCTAATTAATTCGTATGATCCATTCTAATTCATTCGTACGATCCATTCTAATTCATTCATACAATCCATTCTAATTCATTCGTACGATCCATTCTAATTCACTCATACGATCCATTCTAATACATTCATATGATCCATTCTAATTAATTTGCACGAATATATCCATTCTAATTCATTCGTACGATCCATTCTAATTCCTTCGTACGATCCATTCTAATTCATTCATACAATCTATTCTAATTCATTCGTACGATCCATTCCAATTCATTCATAGGATCCATTCTAATTCCTTCGTACGATCCATTCTAATTCATTCGTACGATCCATTCTAATTCATTCGTACAATCTATTCTAATTCATTCGTACGAATGGAGACATTCGTGTGAATGAATTAGAATGGATCGTACGAATGAGTAAGAATGGATCGTACGAATGAAATAGAATGGATTGCACAAATGAATTAGAATGGATCGTACGAATGAATTAGAATGGATCGTGTGAATGAATTAGAATGGATTGTATGAATGAATTAGAATGGATCGTACTAGGATCCATTCTAATTCATTCGTACAATCTATTCTTTTTCATTCGTACGATCCATTCTTATTCATTCGTATGATCCATTCTAATTCATTCGGACGAATGTATCCATTCTAATTTATTCGTACGATCCATTCTAATTCATTCGTACGATCCATTCTAATTCATTCGTACGATCCATTCTTACTCATTCGTATGATCCTTTCTAATTCATTCGTACGATCTATTCTAATTCATTCGTACGATCGATTCTAATTCATTCGCACTATCCATTCTAATTCATTCGTACGATCCATTCTAATTCATTCGTATGATCCATTCGAATTTATTCGTTCAAGTATATCCATTCTAATTCATTCGTACGATCCATTCTAATTCATTCGCACGATCCATTCTAATTCATTCGCACGAATGTATCCATTCTAATTCATTTACACGATACATTCTAATTCATTTCCTATGATCTATTCTAATTCATTCGTACGATCCATTCTAATTTATTCTAATTCATTCGTACGATCCATTCTACGATCCATTCTAATTCATTCGTATATTCCATTCTAATTCATTAGCACGATCCATGCTAATGAATTAGAATGGATCGTACGATCTAATCTAATTCATTCATACGATTCATTCTTACTCATTCGTATGATCCATTCTAATTCAATCGTGCGATCCATTCTAATTCATTCGTACGATCCATTCTAATTTCTTCGTACGATCCATTCTAATTCATTCGTACGATCCATTCTAATTCATTCGTACGATCCATTCTAATTCCTTTGTATGATCCATTCTAATTTATTCGTACGATCCATTCTAATTCATTCGCGCAATCTATTCTAATTCATTCGTACGATCCATTCTAATTCATTCGTACGATCCATTCTAATTCATTTATATAATCCATTCTAATTTATTCGCACGAATGTATCCATTCTAATTCATTCGTACGATCCATTCTAATTCATTCGCCCAATCTATTCTAATTCATTCATACGATCCATTCTAATTCATTCGCACGAATGTATCCAGTCTAATTCATTCATACGATCCATTCTACTTCATTCGTACTATCCGTTCAAATTCACTCATACGATCCATTCTAATTCATTCATACGATCCATTGTAATTCATTTGCACGAATATATCCATTCTAATTCATTCGTACGATCCATTCTAATTCCTTCGTACGATCCATTCTAATTCCTTCGTATCCATTCTAATTCTCTCATACGATCCATTCTAATTCATTCGTACGATCCATTCTAATTCATTCATACATTCCATTCTAATTCATTCGCACAAATGTATCCATTCTAATTCATTCGTACGATTAGTTCTTATTCATTCACAAAATCTATTCTAATTCATTCTTACGATCCATTCTAATTCATTCACACGAATGTATCCATTCTAATTCATTCATACGATCCATTCTAATTCATTCGTACGATCCATTCTAATTCACTCATAAGATCCATTCTAATACATTCATACGATCCATTCTAATTCATTTGCACGAATATATCCATTCTAATTCATTCGTACGATCCATTCTAATTCCTTCGTTCGATCCATTCTAATTCATTCGTACGATCTATTCTAATTCATTCGTACGATCCATTCTAATTCATTCGTACGATCCATTCAAATTCCTTCCTACGATCCATTCTAATTCATTCGTATGATCCATTCTAATTCATTCATACAATCCATTCTAATTCTTTCACACAATCCATTCTAATTCATTCGTACGATCAATTCTAATTCATTCGTGCAATCCATTCTATTTCATTCGTACGATCCATTCTAATTCATTCACACGAATGTATCCATTCGTACGAATGAATTAGAATAGATTGTACGAATGAATTAGAATGGATCGTGCGAATGAATTAGAATG
The DNA here is from genome assembly GCA_947650365.1 of Chamaelirium japonicum. Lineage (NCBI taxonomy): Eukaryota > Viridiplantae > Streptophyta > Magnoliopsida > Liliales > Melanthiaceae > Chamaelirium > Chamaelirium japonicum. The sequence continues at coordinate 91,998,641 of OX393550.1, forward strand.
GATCGTACGAAGGAATTAGAATGGATCATACGAATGAATTAGAATGGATCGTACGAATGAATTAGAATAGATCGTACGAATGAATTAGAATGGATCGTACGAAGGAATTAGGATGGATCGTACGAATGAACTAGAATGGATATATTCGTGCAAATGAATTAGAATGGATCGTAGGAATGTATTAGAATGGATCGTATGAGTGAATTAGAAAGGATCGTACGAATGAATTAGAATGGATCGTATGAATTAATTAGAATGGATACATTCGTGCGAATGAATTAGAATTGATCGTACGAATGAATTAGAATGGATCGTGCGAATGAGTTAGAATGGATCGTACGAATGAATTAGAACTAATCGTACGAATGAACTAGAATGGATACATTCGTGCGAATGAATTAGAATGGATCGTACGAATGAATTAGAATGGATCGTACGAATGAATTAGAATGGATACATTCGTGTGAATGAATTAGAATGGATCGTACGAATGAATTAGAATGGATCAAAGGAATGAATTAGAATGGTTACATTAATGCGAATGAATTAGAATGGATCGTACGAATGGATTAGAATGGATCGTACGATTGGATTAGAATGGATACATTCGAGCGAATGAATTAGAATGGTTCGTACGAATGAATTAGAATGGATCGTACGAATGGATTAGAATGGATCCTACGAATGGATTAGAATGGATACCTTTGTGCATATGAATTAGAATGGATCGTACGAATGAATTTGAATGGATTATATTAATGAATTAGAATGGATCGTACGAATGAATTAGAATGGATACATTCGTGCCCGATCCATTCTAATTCATTCGTACGATCCATTCTAATTCATTAATATGATCCATTCTAATTCATTCGTATGATCCATTCTAATTCATATGCACAAAGGTATCCATTCTAATTCATTCGTACGATCCATTCTAATTCAGGATCGTACGAATGAATTTGAATGGATACATTCGTGCGAATGAATTATAATTGATCGTACGAATGAATTAGAATGGATCGTGCGAATGAATTAGAATGGATCGTACGAATGAATTAGAATGGATCGTACGAATGAACTAGAATGGATACATTCGTGCGAATGAATTAGAATGGATCGTACGAATGAATTAGAATGGATCTTACAAATGAATTAGAATGGATCGTACGAATGAATTAGAATGGATCGTACGAATGAATTAGAATGGATACATTTGTGCGAATGAATTAGAATGGATCGGACGAATGAATTAGAATGGATCGTACGAATGAATTAGAATGGATCAAATGAATGAATTAGAATGGTTACATTCATGCGAATGAATTAGAATGCATCGTACGAATAGATTAGAATGGATCATACGAATGGATTAGAATGGATCGTACGAATGGATTAGAATGGATACATTCGAGCGAATGAATTAGAATGGATCGTACGAATGAATTAGAATGGACCGTACGAATGGATTAGAATGGATCCTACGAATGGATTAGAATGGATACCTTTGTGCATATGAATTAGAATGGATCGTACGAATGAATTAGAATGGATCATATTAATGAATTAGAATGGATCGTACGAATGAATTAGAATGGATACATTCGTGCGAATGAATTAGAATGGATCGTGCGAATCAATTAGACTGGATCGTGCGAATGAATCAGAATAGATCATACGAATGAATTAGAATGGATCGTACGAATTAATTAGAATGGATACATTCGTGCGAATGAATTAGAATGGATTGTATGAATGAATTAGAATGGATCGTACGAATGAATTAGAATGGATCATACGAATTAATTAGAATGGATCATACGAATGAATTAGAATGGATCGTACAAATGAATTAGAATGGATCGTATGAATGAATTAGAATAGATACATTCGTGCGAATGAATTAGAATGGATTGTTCGAATGAATAAGAACAGATCGTGCGAATGAATTAGAATGGATCGTACGAATGAATTAGAATGGATCGTGCGAATGAATTAGAATGGATCGTACGAATGAATTAGAATGGATCGTACGAATGAATTAGAATGGATCGTATGAATGAATTAGAATGGATCGTACAAATGAATTAGAATGGATCGTGCGAATGAATTAGAATGGATCGTACGAATGAATTAGAATGGATCGTACGAATGAATTAGAATGGATCGTACGAATGAATTAGAATGGATCTTACGAATGAATTAGAATGGATCGTACGAATGAATTAGAATGGATCGTACGAATGAATTAGAATGGATACATTCGTGCGAATGAATTAGAATGGATCGTACGAATGAATTAGAATGGATCGTACGAATAAATTAGAATGGATACATTCGTTCGAATGAATTAGAATGGATCATACGAATGAGTAAGAATGGATCGTACGAATGAAATAGAATAGATTGTACGAATGAATGAGAATGGATCCTACGAATGAATTAGAATGGATCGTGTGAAAGAGTTAGAATGGATTGTATGAATGAATTAGAATGGATCGTATGAATGAATTAAAATGGATCGTGCGAATGAATTCGAATGGATTGTACGAATTCATTCTAATTCATTCATACAATCCATTCTAATTCTTTCACACGATCCATTCTAATTCATTCGTACGATCCATTCTAATCCATTCGTAAGATCCATTCTAATTCATTCGTACGATCCATTCTAATTCATTCGTACGATCCATTCTAATTCATTAATATGATCCATTCTAATTCATTCGTACGATCCATTCTAATGAATTAGAATTGATCGTACGAATGAAATAGAATGGATTGCACGAATGATTTAGAATGGATCGTACGAATGAATTAGAATGGATCGTGTCAAAGAATTAGAATGGATTGTATGAATGAATTAGAATGGATCATACGAATGAATTAGAATGGATCGTACGAAGGAATTAGAATGGATTGTACGAATGAATTAGAATGGATCGTACGAATGAATTAGAATGGATCGTACGAAGGAATTAGAATGGATCGTATGAATGAATTAGAATGGATATATTCGTGACCATTCTAATTCATTCATTCGATCCATTCTAATTCATTTATACAATCCATTCTAATTCTTTCACACGATCCATTCTAATTCATTCGTAGGATACATTCTAATTCATTCGTACAATCTATTCTATTTCATTAGTACGATCCATTCTTACTCATTCGTATGATCCATTCTAATTCATTCGGACGAATGTATCCATTCTAATTTATTCGTATGATCCATTCTAATTCATTCGTACGATCCATTCTAATTCATTCGTCCGATCCATTCTAATTCATTCGCACGAATGTATCCATTCTAATTCATTCGTACGATCTATTCTAATTCATTCGTACGATCCATTCTAATTCATTCGTAAGATCCATTCTAATTCATTCGTACGATCCATTCTAATTCATTCGTATGATCCATTCTAATTCATTCGCACGAATGTATCCATTCTAGTTCATTCGTACGATCCATTCTAATTCATTCATACGATCCATTCTAATTTATTCGCACGATCCATTCTAATTCATTCGTACGATCAATTCTAATTCATTCGCACGAATGTATCCAATCTAATTCATTCGTACAATCCTGAATTAGAATGGATCGTACGAATGAATTAGAATGGATACCTTTGTGCATATGAATTAGAATGGATCGTACGAATGAATTAGAATGGATCATATTAATGAATTAGAATGGATCGTACGAATGAATTAGAATGGATCGTACGAATGAATTAGAATGGATCTTACGAATGGATTAGAATGGATACATTCGTGCGAATGAATTAGAATGGATCGGATGAATGAATTAGAATGGATGATACGAATGAATTAGAATGGATCAAATGAATGAATTAGAATGGTTACATTCATGCGAATGAATTAGAATGGATCGTACGAATGGATTAGAATGGATCGTACAAATGGATTAGAATGGATACATTCGAGCGAATGAATTAGAATGGATCATACGAATGAAATTAGAATGGATCGTACGAATGAATTAGAATAGATCGTACGAATGAATTAGAATGGATCGTACGAATGAATTAGAATGGATTGTGTGAAAGAATTAGAATGGATCGTACGAATGAATTAGAATGGATCGTGCGAATGATTAGAATGTATCGTACGAATGAATTAGAATGGATCGTGCTAATGAATTAGAATTGATCGAACGAATGAATTAGGATGGATCGTGCATTCGTACGATCCATTCTAATTCATTCATAAGATCCATTCTAATTCATTCGTACGATCCATTCTAATTCATTCGTATGATCCATTCTAATTCATTCGCACGAATGTATCCATTCTAGTTCATTCGTACGATCCATTCTAATTCATTCGTACAATCCATTCTAATTCATTCATACGATCTATTCTAATTCATTCATACAATCCATTCTAATTCTTTCACACGATCCAATCTAATTCATTCGTACGATCCATTCTAATTCATTCGAACAATCCATTCTATTTCATTCATACGATCCATTCTTACTCATTCGTATGATCCATTCTATTTCATTCGCACGAATGTATCCATAATGGATCATACGAATGAAATAGAATGAAATAGAATGGATCGTACGAATGAAATAGAATGGATTATGCAAATGAATTAGAATGGACCGTACGAATGAATTAGAATGGATACATTCGTGCGAATGAATTAGAATGGATCGGACGAATGAATTAGAATGGATCGGACGAATGAATTAGAATGGATCGTACGAATAAATTAGAATGGATACATTCGTCCGAATGAATTAGAATGGATCATACGAATGAGTAAGAATGGATCGTACGAATGAAATCGAATAGATTGTACGAATGAATTAGAATGGATCATGCGAATGAATTAGAATGGATCGTACGAATGAATTAGAATGGATGGTACGAATGAATTAGAATGGATCGTGCGAATGAATTAGAATGGATCATATTAATGAATTAGAATGGATCGTACGAATGAATTAGAATGGATACATTCGTGCGAATGAATTAGAATGGATCGTGTGAATCCATTAGACTGGATCGTGCGAATGAATAAGAATGGATCATACGAATGAATTAGAATGGATCGTACGAATTAATTAGAATGGATACATTCGTGCGAATGAATTAGAATGGATTGTATGAATGAATTAGAATGGATCATACGAATGAATTAGAATGGATCATACGAATTAATTAGAATGGATCATACGAATGAATTAGAATGGATTGTACGAATGAATTAGAATGGATCGTACGATTCATTCTAATTCATTCGTACGATCCATTCTAATACATTCGTACCATTCATGCTAATTTATTCGCACGATCCATTCTAATTCATTCGTACGATCCATTCTTATTCATTCATACGATCCATTCTAATTCATTCGCATAATCCATTCTAATTCATTCGTACAATCCATTCTAATTCATTCGTATGATCCATTCTAACTCATTCGGTGGATCCATTCTAATTCATTCGTACGATCCATTCTAATTCATTCCCACGATCCATTCTAATTTATTCGTACGATCCATTCTAATTCATTCGTACGATCTATTCTAATTCATTCGCACGAATGTAACCATTCTAATTCATTCATACGATTCATTCTAATTCATTCGTATGAGCTATTCTAATTCATTCGTACGATCCATTCTAATTCATTTGTACGATCCATTGTAATTCATTCATACAATCCATTTAGATTCATTCGCACAAATGTATCCATTAAAATTCATTCGTACGATCCAGTCTAATTCATTCGTACGATCCATTCTAATTCATTCGCAAGAATATATCCATTCTAATTCTTTCGTACGATGCATTCTAATTCATTCGTACGATCCATTCTAATTCATTCGTACGATCCATTCTAATTCATTCTTACAATCCATTCTATTTCATTCGTACGATCCATTCTTACTCATTCGTATGATCCATTCTAATTCATTCGTATGATCCATTCTAATTCATTCGTACGATCCTTTCTAATTCATTCATACGATCCATTCTAATTCATTCATACGATCCATTCTAATTCATTCGCCCGATCCATTCTAATTCATTCATGCGATCCATTCTATTCGAATGGATCATGCGATCCATTCGAATTCATTCGCACGATCCATTCTAATTCATTCATATGATCCATTCTAATTCATTCATACAATGTATTCTAATTCTTTCACACGATCCATTCTAATTCATTCGTACGATCCATTCTAATTCATTCGTATAATCCATTCTATGTCATTTGTACGATCCATTCTTACTCATTCGTATGATCCATTCTAATTCATTCGTATGATCTATTCTAATTCATTTGTATGATCCATTCTAATTCATTCGTACAATCCATTCTATTTCATTCGTACGATCCATTCTTACTCATTCGTATGATCCATTCTAATTCATTCGCACGAATGTATCCATTCTAATTCATTCATACAATCCATTCTAATTCATTCCGTACGATCCATTCTAATTCATTCGTACGATCGTACGAATGAATTAGATTGGATCGTACGAATGAATTAGAATAGATTGTGCGAATGAATTAGAATTGATCGTACGAATGAATTAGAATGGATCGTACGAATGAATTAGAATGGATCATACGAATGAGTAAGAATGGATCGTACGAATGAATTAGAATGGATCGTACGAATGAATTAGAATGGATCGTACGAATAAATTAGAATGGATACATTCGTCCGAATGAATTAGAATGGATCATACGAATGAGTAAGAATGGATCGTTCGAATGAAATAGAATAGATTGTACGAATGAATTAGAATGGATCCTACGAATGAATTAGATTGGATCGTGTGAAATACGAATGAATTAGAATGGATATATTCGTGCAAATGAATTAGAATGGATCGTATGAATGTATTAGAATGGATCGTATGAGTGAATTAGAATGGATCGTGCGAATGAATTAGAATGGATTGTATGAATGAATTAGAATGGATCGTACGAATGAATTAGAATGGATCGTACGAATGAACTAGAATGGATATATTCGTGCGAATGAATTAGAATGGATCGTACGAATGAATTAAAATGGATCGTGCGAATGAATTAGAATGGATCGTATGAATGATTTAGAATAGATCGTATGAATGAATTAGAATGGATCGTACGAATGAATTAGAATAGATCGTACGAATGAATTAGAATGGATCGTACGAATAAATTAGAATGGATACATTCGTCCGAATGAATTAGAATGGATCATACGAATGAGTAAGAATGGATCGTACGAATGAAATAGAATAGATTGTACAAATGAATTAGAATGGATCCTACGAATGAATTAGAATGGAACGTGTGAATGAATTAGAATGGATCGTATGAATGAATTAGAATGGATCGTGTGAATGAATTCGAATGGATCGTACGAATTCATTCTAATTTATTCATACAATCCATTCTAATTCTTTCACACGATCTATTCTAATTCATTCGTAGGATCCATTCTAATTCATTCGTACAATCTATTCTATTTCATTCGTACGATCCATTCTTACTCATTCGTATGATCCATTCTAATTCATTCGGACGAATGTATCCATTCTAATTTATTCGTACGATCCATTCAAATTTATTCGTACGATCTATTCTAATTCATTCGTACGATCCATTCTAATTCATTCATACGATCTATTCTAATTCATTCATACAATCCATTCTAATTCTTTCACACGATCCATTCTAATTCATTCGTACGATCCATTCTAATTCATTCGCACAATCCATTCTATTTCATTCGTACGATCTATTCTTACTCATTCGTATGATCCATTCTAATTCATTCGCACGAATGTATCCATAATGGATCATACGAATGAGTAAGAATGGATCGTACGAATGAAATAGAATGGATTGTGCGAATGAATTAGAATGGACCGTACGAATGAATTAGAATGGATACATTCGTACGAATGAATTAGAATGGATCGGACGAATGAATTAGAATGGATCGTACGAATGAATTAGAATGGATCGTACGAATAAATTAGAGTGGATACATTCGTCCGAATGAATTAGAATGGATCATACGAATGAGTAAGAATGGATCGTACGAATGAAATAGAATAGATTGTACGAATGAATTAGAATGGATCGTGCGAATGAATTAGAATGGATCGTACGAATGAATTAGAATGTATCGTACGAATGAATTAGAATGGATCATGCGAATGAATTAGAATGGATCATATTAATGAATTAGAATGGATCGTACGAATGAATTAGAATGGATACATTCGTGCAAATGAATTAGAATGGATCGTGCGAATCCATTAGACTGGATCGTGCGAATGAATAAGAATGGATCATACGAATGAATTAGAATGGATCGTACGAATTAATTAGAATGGATACATTCGTGTGAATGAATTAGAATGGATTGTATGAATGAATTAGAATGGATCGTACGAATGAATTAGAATGGATCATACGAATTAATTAGAATGGATCATACGAATGAATTAGAATGGATCGTACGAATGAATTAGAATGGATCGTACGAATGAACTAGAATGGATCGTACGAATGAACTAGAATGGATACATTCGTGCGAATGAATTAGAATGGATCATACGAATAAACTAGAATGGATCGTACAATTCATTCTAATTCATTCGTACGATCCATTCATGCTAATTCATTCGCACGATCCATTCTAATTCATTCGTACGATCCATTCTTATTCATTCATACGATCCATTCTAATTCATTCGCACAATCCATTCTAACTCATTCGTACAATCCATTCTAATTCATTCGTATGATTCATTCTAACTCATTCGGTGGATCCATTCTAATTCATTCGTACGATCCATTCTAATTCATTCCCACGATCCATTCTAATTTATTCGTATGATCCATTCTAATTCATTCGTACGATCTATTCTAATTCATTCGCACGAATGTAACCATTCTAATTAATTCATTCGATTCATTCTAATTCATTCGTATGAGCTATTCTAATTCATTCGTACGATCCATTCTAATTCATTCGTACGATCCATTCTAATTCATTCGCACGAATATATCCATTCTAATTCTTTCGTACGATGCATTCTAATTCATTCGTACGATCCATTCTAATTCATTCGTACGATCCATTCTAATTCATTCGTACGATCCATTCTAATTCATTCGCACGAATGTATCCATTCTAATTCATTCGTACAATCCAATCTATTTCATTCGTACGATCCATTCTTACTCATTCGTATGATCCATTCTAATTCATTCATACGATCTATTCTAATTCATTCGCACGAATATATCCATTCTAATTCTTTCGTACGATGCATTCTAATTCATTCGTACGATCCATTCTAATTCATTCGTATGATCCATTCTAATTCATTCGCACGAATATATCCATTCTAATTCTTTCGTACGATGCATTCTAATTCATTCGTACGATCCATTCTAATTCATTCGTACGATCCATTCTAATTCATTCGCACGAATGTATCCATTCTAATTCATTCGTACAATCCATTCTATTTCATTCGTACGATCCATTCTTACTCATTCGTACGATCCATTCTAATTCATTCATACGATCTATTCTAATTCATTCATACAATCCATTCTAATTCTTTCACACGATCCATTCTATTTCATTCGTACGATCCATTCTTACTCATTCGTACGATCCATTCTAATTCATTCACACGAATGTATCCATTCGTACGAATGAATTAGAATGGATTGTACGAATGAATTAGAATGGATCTTATGAATGAATTAGAATGGATCGTATGAATGAATTAGAATGGATCGTGCGAATGAATTAGAATGGATAGTACGAATGAATTAGAATGGATCGTACGAATGAACTAGAATGGATACATTCGTGCGAATGAATTAGAATGGATCGTACGAATGAATTAGAATGGATCCTACGAATGAATTAGAATGGATCGTGTGAAAGAATTAGAATGGATTGTATGATTGAATTAGAATGGATCGTATTAATGAATTAGAATGGATCGTGCGAATGAATTCGAATGGATCGTACGAATTCATTCTAATTCATTCATACAATCCATTCTAATTCTTTCACACGATCCATTCTAATTCATTCATACGTTCCATTCTAATTCATTAGCACGATCCATGCTAATTCATTCGTTCGATCAATTCTAATTCATTCGCACGATCCATTCTAATTCATTCATACGATCCATTCTAATTCATTCATACAATCCATTCTAATTCTTTCACACGATCCATTCTAATTCATTCGTAGGATCCATTCTAATTCATTCGTACAATCCATTCTAATCCATTCTCACGATCCATTCTAATTCATTCGTACGATCCATTCTAATTCATTCGTACGATCCATTCTAATGGATATATTTGTGCGAATGAATCTAAATGGATTGTATGAATGAATTACAATGGATCATACGAATGAATTAGAATGCATCGTACGAATGAATTAGAGTATCTCATACGAATGAATTAGAATGAATCGTATGAATGAATTAGAATGGTTACATTCGTGCGAATGAATTAGAATATATCGTACGAATGAATTAGAATGGATCGTACGAATAAATTAGAATGGATCGTGGGAATGAATTAGAATGGATCGTACAATGAATTAGAATGGATCCACCGAATGAGTTAGAATGGATCATACGAATGAATTAGAATGGATTGTACGAATGAATTAGAATGGATTGTGCGAATGAATTAGAATGGATCGTATGAATGAATAAGAATGGATCATACGAATGAATTAGAATGATTAGAATGGATCGTATGAGTGAATTAGAATGGATCATACGAATTAATTAGAATGGATCATATGAATGAATTAGAATGGATCGTACGAATGAATTAGAATGGATCGTACGACTGAATTAGAATGGATACATTCGTGCGAATGAATTAGAATGGATTGTGTGAATGAATAAGAACAGATCGTGCGAATGAATTAGAATGGATCGTACGAATGAATTAGAATGGATCGTGCGAATGAATTAGAATGGATCGTACGAATGAATTAGAATGGATCGTGGGAAAGAATTAGAATGGATCGTACGAATGAATTAGAATGGATCGTGCGAATGAATTAGAATGGATCGTACGAATGAATTAGAATGGATCGTACGAATGAATTAGAATAGATCGTACGAATGAATTAGAATGGATCGTACGAAGGAATTAGAATGGATCGTACGAATGAATTAGAATGGATATATTCGTGTAAATGAATTAGAATGGATCGTATGAATGTATTAGAATGGATCGTATGAGTGAATTAGAATGGATCGTACGAATGAATTTGAATGGATCGTATGAATGAATTAGAACTGATCATACGAATGAATTAGAATGGATCGTACGAATGAATTAGAATGGATACATTTGTGCGAATGAATTTGAATGGATCGTACGAATGAATTAGAATGGAAAGTATGAATGAATTAGAATGGATACATTCATGCGAATGAATTAGAATGGATCGTGCGAATCCATTAGACTGGATCGTGCGAATGAATAAGAATGGATCATACGAATGAATTAGAATGGATCGTACGAATTAATTAGAATGGATACATTCGTGCGAATGAATTAGAATGGATTGTATGAATGAATTAGAATGGATCGTACGAATGAATTAGAATGGATCATACGAATTAATTAGAATGGATCATACGAATGAATTAGAATGGATCGTACGAATGAATTAGAATGGATCGTACGAATGAACTAGAATGGATCGTACGAATGAACTAGAATGGATACATTCGTGCGAATGAATTAGAATGGATCGTACGAATGGATTAGAATGGATCGTACGATTCATTCTAATACATTCATACGATCCATTCTAATACATTCGTACGATTCATGCTAATTCATTCGCACGATCCATTCTAATTCATTCGTACGATCCATTCTTATTCATTCATACGATCCATTCTAATTCATTCGCACAATCCATTTTAATTCATCCGTACAATCCATTCTAATTCATTCGTATGATCCACTCTAACTCATTCGGTGGATCCATTCTAATTCATTCGTACGATCCATTCTAATTCATTCCCACGATCCATTCTAATTTATTCGTACGATCCATTCTAATTCATTCGTACCATCTATTCTAATTCATTCGCACGAATGTAACCATTCTAATTCATTCATACGATTCATTCTAATTCATTCGTATGAGCTATTCTAATTCATTCGTACGATCCATTCTAATTCATTAATGGAACGTACGAATGAATTAGAATGGATCGTGTGAAAGAATTAGAATGGATTTTATGAATGAATTAGAATGAATTCGTACGATCCATTCTAATTCATTAGCACGATCCATTCTAATTCGTTCGTACGATCCATTCTAATTCATTCGCACTATCCATTCTAATTCATTCATACAATCCATTCTAATTCTTTCACACGATCCATTCTAATTCATTCATACAATCCATTCTAATTCTTTCACACGATCCATTCTAATTCATTCGTAGGATCCATTCTAATTCATTCGTACAATCTATTCTATTTCATTCGTACGATCCATTCTTACTCATTCGTATGATCCATTCTAATTCATTCGGACGAATATATCCATTCTAATTTATTCGTACGATCCATTCTAATTCATTCGTACGATCCATTCTAATTCATTCGTACGATCCATTCTAATTCATTCGTCTGATCCATTCTAATTCATTCATAAAATCCATTCTAATTCATTCGTACGATCCATTCTAATTCATTCGTACGATCCATTCTAATTCATTCGCACGATCCATTCTAATTCATTCGTACCATCCATTCTAATTCATTCGTACGATCCATTCTAATTCATTCGCACGATCCATTCTAATTCATTCGTACAATCTATTCTATTTCATTCGTACGATCCATTCTTACTCATTCGTATGATCCATTCTAATTCATTCGGACGAATGTATCCATTCTAATTTATTCGTACGATCCATTCTAATTCATTCGTCCGATCCATTCTAATTCATTCGTCCGATCCATTCTAATTCATTCGCACGAATGTATCCATTCTAATTCATTCGTACGGTCCATTCTAATTCATTTGCACAATCCATTCTATTTCATTCGGACGATCCATTCTTACGCATTCGTATGATCCATTATGGATACATTCGTGCGAATGAAATAGAATGGATCATACGAATGAGTAAGAATGGATCGTATGAATGAAATAGAATGGATTGTTCGAATGAATTAGAATGGATCGTACGAATGAATTAAATTGGATCGTGTGAAAGAATTAGAATGGATTGTATGAATGAATTAGAATAGATCGTATGAATGAATTAGAATGGATTGTACGAATGAATTAGAATGGATCGTACGAATGAACTAGAATGGATACATTCGTGCGAATGAATTAGAATGGATCATACGAATGAATTAGAATGGATCGTACGAATGAATTAGAATGGATCTTATGAATGAATTAGAATGGATCGTACGAATGCATGATCCATGCTAATTCATTCGTTCGATCAATTCTAATTCATTAGCACGATCCATTCTAATTCATTCGTACGATACATTCTAATCATTCGCACGATCCATTCTAATTCATTCGTACGATCCATTCTAATTCTTTCACACAATCCATTCTAATTCATTCGTACGATCCATTCTAATTCATTCGTACGATCCATTCTAATTCATTCGTACGATCCATTCTAATTTCATTCGTACGATCCATTCTAATTCATTCGCTCGAATGTATCCATTCTAATCCATTTGTACGATCCATTCTAATCCATTCGTACGATCCATTCTAATTCATTCGCATGAATGTAACCATTCTAATTCATTCATTTGATCCATTCTAATTCATTCGTATCATCCATTCTAATTCATTCATCCGATCCATTCTAATTCATTCGCACGAATGTATCCATTCTAATCCATTCGTAAGATCCATTCTAATTCATTCGTACGATCCATTCTAATTCATTCGTACGATCCATTCTAATTCATTAATATGATCCATTCTAATTCATTCGTACGATCCATTCTAATTCATATGCACAAAGGTATCCATTCTAATTCATTCGTACGATCCATTCTAATTCAGGATTGTACGAATGAATTAGAATGGATACATTCGTGCGAATGAATTAGAATTGATCGTACGAATGAATTAGAATGGATCGTGCGAATAAATTAAAATGGATCGTATGAATGAATTAGAATGGATCGTACGAATGAACTAGAATGGATACATTCGTGCGAATGAATTAGAATGGATCATACGAATGAATTAGAATGGATCGTACGAATGAATTAGAATGGATCTTACGAATGAATTAGAATGGATCGTACGAATGAATTAGAATAGATCGTACGAATGAATTAGAATGGATACATTCGTGCGAATGAATTAGAATGGATCGGACGAATGAATTAGAATGGATCGTACGAATGAATTAGAATGGATCGTACGAATAAATTAGAATGGATATATTCGTCCGAATGAATTAGAATGGATCATACGAATGAGTAAGAATGGATCGTACTAATAAAATAGAATAGATGGTACGAATGAATTAGAATGTATCCTACGAATGAATTAGAATGGATCGTGTGAAAGAATTAGAATGGATTGTATAAATGAATTAGAATGGATCGAATGAATGAATTAGAATGGTCACGAATATATCCATTCTAATTCATTCATACGATCCATTCTAATTCCTTCGTACGATCCATTCTAATTCATTCGTACGATCCATTCTAATTCATTCGTACAATCCATTCTAATTCCTTCGTACGATCCATTCTAATTCATTCGTATGATCCATTCTAATTCATTCATACAATCCATTCTAATTCTTTGACACGATCCATTCTAATTCATTCGTACGATCCATTCTAAATCATTCGTGCAATCTATTCTATTTCATTCGTACGATCAATTCTAATTCATTAGAATGGATCGTACGAATGAATTAGAATGGATCATATTAATGAATTAGAATGGATCGTACGAATGAATTAGAATGGATCGTACGAATGAATTAGAATGGATCTTACGAATGGATTAGAATGGATCGTACGAATGAATTAGAATGGATCGTGTGAAAGAATTAGAATGGATTGTATGAATGAATTAGAATGAATTCGTACAATCCATTCGAATTCATTCGCACGATCCATTTTAATTCATTCATACGATCCATTCTAATTCATTCATACAATCCATTCTAACTCTTTCACACGATCCATTCTAATTCATTCGTAGGATCCATTCTCATTCATTCGTACAATCTATTCTATTTCATTCGTACGATCCATTCTTACTCATTCGTATGATCCATTCTAATTCATTCGAACGAATGTATCCATTCTAATTTATTCGTACGATCCATTCTAATTCATTCGTACGATCCATTCTAATTCATTCGCACGAATGTATCCATTCTAATTCATTCGTACGATCCATTCTAATTCATTCGTACGATCCATTCTAATTCATTCGTAAGATCCATTCTAATTCATTCGTACGATCCATTCTAATTCATTCGTACGATCCATTCTAATTCATTCGTACGATCCATTCTAATTCATTCGCACGATCCATTCTAATTCATTTGTACGATCCATTCTAATTCATTCATACGATCCATTCTAATTCATTCGTACGATCCATTCTAATTCATTCGCACAAATGTATCCATTCTAATTCATTCGTACGATCCATTCTAATTCATTCACACGATCCATTCTAATTCATTCGTACGATCCATTCTAATTCATTCGCACGATCTGTTCTTATTCATTCGAACAATCCATTCTAATTCATTCGCACGAATGTATCTATTCTAATTCATTCATACGATCCATTCTAATTCATTCGTACGATCCATTCTAATTCATTCGTATGATCCATTCTAATTAATTCGTATGATCCATTCTAATTCATTCGTACGATCCATTCTAATTCATTCATACAATCCATTCTAATTCATTCGCACGAATGTATCCATTCTAATTAATTCGTACGATCCATTCTAATTCATTCGTATGATCTATTCTGATTCATTCGCACGATCCAGTCTAATTGATTCGCACGATCCATTCTAATTCATTCGCACGAATGTATCCATTCTAATTCATTCGTACGATCCATTCTAATTCATTAATATGATCCATTCTAATTCATTCGTACGATCCATTCTAATTCATATGCACAAAGGTATCCATTCTAATCCATTCGTAGGATCCATTCTAATCCATTCGTACGGTCCATTCTAATTCATTCGTACGATCCATTCTAATTCATTCGCTCGAATGTATCCATTCTAATCCATTCGTACGATCCATTCTAATCCATTCGTACGATCCATTCTAATCTATTCGTACGATCCATTCTAATTCATTCGCATGAATGTAACCATTCTAATTCATTCATTTGATCCATTCTAATTCATTCGTACGATCCATTCTAATTCATTCGTCCGATCCATTCTAATTCATTCGCACAAATGTATCCATTCTAATTCATTCGTACGATCCATTCTAATTCATTCGTACGATCCATTCTAATTCATTTGTAAGATCCATTCTAATTCATTCGTACGATCCATTCTAATTCATTCGCACGAATGTATCCATTCTAGTTCATTCGTACGATCCATTCTAATTCATTCGTACGATCCATTCTAATTCATTCGCACGATCCATTCTAATTCATTCGTACGATCAATTATAATTCATTCGCACGAATGTATCCATTCAAATTCATTCGTACGATCCTGAATTAGAATGGATCGTACGAACGAATTAGAATGGATACCTTTGTGCATATGAATTAGAATGGATCGTACGAATGAATTAGAATGGATCATATTAATGAATTAGAATGGATCGTACGAATGAATTAGAATGGATCGGGCACGAATGTATCCATTCTAATTCATTCGTACGATCCATTCTAATTCATTAATATAATCCATTCAAATTCATTCGTACGATCCATTCTAATTCATATGCACAAAGGTATCCATTCTAATCCATTCGTAGAATCCATTCTAATCCATTCGTACGATCCATTCTAATTCATTCGTACGAACCATTCTAATTCATTCGCTCGAATGTATCCATTCTAATCCAATCGTACGATCCATTCTAATCCATTCGTACGATCCATTCTAATTCATTCGCATTAATGTAACCATTCTAATTCATTCCTTTGATCCATTCTAATTCATTCGTACGATCCATTCTAATTCATTCACACGAATGTATCCATTCTAATTCATTCGTACGATCCATTCTAATTCATTCGTACGATCCATTCTAATTCATTCGCACGAATGTATCCATTCTAGTTCATTCGTACGATCAATTCTAATTCATTCGTACGATCCATTCTAACTCATTCGCACGATCCATTCTAATTCATTCGTACGATCAATTCTAATTCATTCGCACGAATGTATCCATTCTAATTCATTCATACGATCCATTCTAATTCATTCGTACGATCCTTTCTAATTCACTCATACGATCCATTCTAATACATTCCTACGATCCATTCTAATTCATTTGCACGAATATATCCATTCTAGTTCATTCGTACGATCCATCCTAATTCCTTCGTACGATCCATTCTAATTCATTCGTACGATCTATTCTAATTCATTCGTACGATCCATTCTAATTCATTCGTATGATCCATTCTAATTCCTTCGTACGATCCATTCTAATTCATTCGCACGATCCATTCTAATTCATTCGTACAATCTATTCTAATTCATTCGTACGAATGGATACATTCGTGTGAATGAATTAGAATGGATCGTACGAATGAAATAGAATGGATTGCACGAATGAATTAGAATTGATCGTACGAATGAATTAGAATGGATTGTGTGAAAGAATTAGAATGGATTGTATGAATGAATTAGAATGGATCGTACGAATGAATTAGAATGGATCGTAGGAAGGAATTTGAATGGATCATACGAATGAAATAGAATAGATCGTACGAATGAATTAGAATGGATCGAACGAAGGAATTAGAATGGATCGTACGAATGAATTAGAATGGATATATTCGTGCAAATGAATTAGAATGGATCGTATGAATGTATTAGAATGGATCGTATGAGTGAATTAGAATGGATCGTACGAATGAATTAGAATGGATCGTATGAATGAATTAGAATGGATACATTCGTGTGAATGAATTAGAATGGATCGTAAGAATGAATTAGAATAGATTTTGTGAATGAATAAGAACTAATCGTACGAATGAATTAGAATGGATACATTCGTGCGAATGAATTAGAATGGAATGTATGAATAAATTAGAATGGATCCTACGAATGAATTAGAATGGATCGTATGAGAGAATTAGAATGGATACGAAGGAATTAGAATGGATCGTACGAAGGAATTAGAATGGATCGTACGAATGAATTAGAATGGATATATTCGTGCAAATGAATTACAATGGATCGTATGAATGAATTAGAATGGATCGTATGAGTGAATTTGAACGGATAGTACGAATGAAGTAGAATGGATCGTATGAATGAATTAGACTGTATACATTCGTGCGAATGAATTAGAATGGATCGTATGAATGAATTAGAATAGATTGGGCGAATGAATTAGAATGGATCGTACGAATGAATTAGAATGGATACATTCGTGCGAATAAATTAGAATGGATTATATGAATGAATTAGAATGGATCGTACGAATGAATTAGAATGGATCGTACGAATGAATTAGAATAGATTGCGCGAATGAATTAGAATGGATCGTACGAATAAATTAGAATGGATCATACAAATGAATTAGAATGGATCGTACGAATGAATTAGAATGGATCGTACGAATGAATTAGAATGGATCGTACGAAGAAATTAGAATGGATCGTACGAATGAATTAGAATGGATCGCACGATTGAATTAGAATGGATCATACGAATGAGTAAGAATGAATCGTATGAATGAATTAGATTAGATCGTACGATCCATTCTAATTCATTAGCATGGATCGTGCTAATGAATTAGAATGGAATATACGAATGAATTAGAATGGATCGTAGAATGGATCGTACGAATGAATTAGAATAAATTAGAATGGATCGTACGAATGAATTAGAATAGATCATAGGAAATGAATTAGAATGTATCGTGTAAATGAATTAGAATGGATACATTCGTGCGAATGAATTAGAATGGATCGTGCGAATGAATTAGAATGGATCGTACGAATGAATTAGAATGGATATACTTGAACGAATAAATTAGAATGGATCATACGAATGAATTAGAATGGATCGTACGAATGAATTAGAATGGATAGTGCGAATGAATTAGAATCGATCGTACGAATGAATTAGAATAGATCGTACGAATGAATTAGAAAGGATCATACGAATGAGTAAGAATGGATCGTACGAATGAATTAGAATGGATCGTACGAATGAATTAGAATGGATCGTACGAATAAATTAGAATGGATACATTCGTCCGAATGAATTAGAATGGATCATACGAATGAGTAAGAATGGATCGTACGAATGAAAAAGAATAGATTGTACGAATGAATTAGAATGGATCCTAGTACGATCCATTCTAATTCATTCATACAATCCATTCTAATTCATTCACACGATCCATTCTAATTCATTCGTACGATCCATTCTAATTCATTTGTGCAATCCATTCTATTTCATTCGTACGATCCATTCTTACTCATTCGTACGATCCATTCTAATTCATTCACACGAATGTATCCATTCGTACGAATGAATTAGAATAGATTGTACGAATGAATTAGAATGGATCGTACGAATGAATTAGAATGGATCGTACGAAGGAATTAAAATAGATCCTATGAATGAATTAGAATGGATCGTACGAATGAATTAGAATAGATTGTATGAATGAATTAGAATGGATCGTACGAAGGAATTAGAATGGATCGTACGAATGAATTAGAATGGATATATTCGTGCAAATTAATTAGAATGGATCATATGAATGTATTAGAATGGATCGTATGAGTGAATTAGAATGGATCGTACGAATGAATTAGAATGGATTGTATGAATGAATTAGAATGGATCGTACGAATGAATTAGAATGGATCATACGAATTAATTAGAATGGATCATACGAATGAATTAGAATAGATCGTACGAATGAATTAGAATGGATAGTACGAATGAATTAGAATGGATACATTCGTGCGAATGAATTAGAATGGATTGTGCGATTGAATAAGAACAGATCGTGCGAATGAATTAGAATGGATCGTACGAATGAATTAGAATGGATCGTGCGAATGAATTAGAATGGATCGTACGAATGAATTAGAATGGATACATTTGTGCGAATGAATTAGAATGGATCGTACGAATGAATTAGAATGGATCGTATGAATGAATTAGAATGGATCGTACGAATGAAATAGATTGGATCGTGCGAATGAATTAGAATGGATAGTACGAATGAATTAGAATGGATCGTGTGAAAGAATTAGAATGGATCGTATGAATGAATTAGAATGGATCGTGCGAATGAATTAGAATGGATCGTACGAATGAATTAGAATGGATACATTTGTGCGAATGAATTAGAATGGATCGTACGAGTGAATTAGAATGGATCATATGAATGAATTAGAATGGATCGTACGAATGAATTAGAATGGATCGTGCGAATGAATTAGAATGGATCGTACGAATGAATTAGAATGGATCATACGAATGAAATAGAATGGATACATTCGTGCGAATG
This sequence comes from Chamaelirium japonicum, assembly GCA_947650365.1. Taxonomy (NCBI): domain Eukaryota; kingdom Viridiplantae; phylum Streptophyta; class Magnoliopsida; order Liliales; family Melanthiaceae; genus Chamaelirium; species Chamaelirium japonicum. The sequence goes on from OX393550.1 coordinate 92,019,475, forward strand.
AATTAGAATGGATCGTACAAATGAATTAGAATGGATCGTACGAATGAATTAGAATGGATCTTACGAATGAATTAGAATGGATCGTACGAATGAATTAGAATGGATCGTACGAATGAATTAGAATGGATACATTCGTGCGAATGAATTAGAATGGATCAAACGAATGAATTAGAATGGATCGTACGAATGAATTAGAATGGATCATACGAAGGAATTAGAATGGATCGTACGAATGAATTAGAATGGATATATTCGTGCAAATGAATTAGAATGGATCGTATGAATGTATTAGAATGGATCGTATGAGTGAATTAGAATGGATTGTACGAATGAATTAGAATGGATCGTATGAATGAATTAGAATGGATACATTCGTGTGAATGAATTAGAATGGATCTTATGAATGAATTAGAATAGATCGTGCGAATGAATTAGAATGGATCGTACGAATGAATTAGAATGGATACATTTGTGCAAATGAATTAGAACGGATCGTACGAATGAATTAGAATGGATCGTGCGAATGAACCAGAATGGATTAGAATGGATACATTTGTGCAAATGAATTAGAACGGATCGCACGAATGAATTAGAATGGATCGTGAGAATGAATTAGAATGGATCGTACGAATGAATTAGAATGGATCGTACGAATGAACCAGAATGGATACATTCGTGCGAATGAATTAGAATGGATCGTACGAATGAATTAGAATGGATCGTACGAATGAATTACAATGGATCGTACGAATGAATTAGAATGAATTAGAATGAATCGTACGAATGAATTAGAATGGATACATTCGTGCGAATAAATTAGAATGGATTGTATGAATGAATTAGAATGGATCGTACGAATAAATTAGAATGGATCGTACGAATGAATTAGAATAGATTGTGCGAATGAATTAGAATGGATCGTACGAATGAATTAGAATGGATCGTACGAAGGAATTAGAATGGATCGTACGAATGAATTAGAATGGATCGTACGAATGAATTAGAATGGATCGTACGAAGGAATTAGTATGGATCGTACGAATGAATTAGAATGGATCGTACGATTGAATTAGAATGGATCGTACGATTGAATTAGAATGGATCATACGAATGAATAAGAATGGATCATATGAATGAATTAGATTGGATCGTACGATCCATTCTAATTCATTAGCATGGATCGTGCTAATGAATTAGAATGGAATAAACGAATGAATTAGAATGGATCGTAGAATGGATCGTACGAATGAATTAGAATGAATTAGAATGGATCGTACGAATAAATTAGAATAGATCATAGGAATGAATTAGAATGGATCGTGCAAATGAATTAGAATGGGTAAATTCGTGCGAATGAATTAGAATGGATCGTGCGAATGAATTAGAATGGATCGTGCGAATGAATTAGAATGGATCGTGTGAAAGAATTAGAATGCATTGTATGAATGAATTAGAATGGATCGTACGAATGAATTAGAATGGATAGTGTGAATGAATTAGAATCGATCGTACGAATGAATTAGAATGGATCGTACGAATGAATTAGAATGGATCATACGAATGAGTAAGAATGGATCGTACGAATGAATTAGAATGGATCGTACGAATGAATTAGAATGGATCGTACGAATAAATTAGAATGGATACATTCGTCCGAATGAATTAGAATGGATCATACGAATGAGTAAGAATGGATCGTACGAATGAAATAGAATAGATTGTACGAATGAATTAGAATGGATCCTATGAATGAATTAGAATGGATCGTACGAATGAATTAGAATGGATCATATTAATGAATTAGAATGGATCGTACGAATGAATTAGAATGGATACACATTCGTGCGAATAAATTAGAATGGATTGTATGAATGAATTAGAATGGATCGTACGAATGAATTAGAATGGATCGTACGAATGAATTAGAATAGATTGCGCGAATGAATTAGAATGGATCATACGAATGAATTAGAATGGATCGTACGAAGGAATTAGAATGGATCGTACGAATGAATTAGAATGGATCGTCGAATGAATTAGAATGGATCGTACGAATGAATTAGAATGGATCGTACGATTGAATTAGAATGGATCATACGAATGAGTAAGAATGGATCGTATGAATGAATTAGAGTGGATCGTACGATCCATTCTAATTCATTAGCATGGATCGTGCTAATGAATTAGAATGGAATATACGAATGAATTAGAATGGATCGTAGAATGGATCGTACGAATGAATTAGAATGAATTAGAATGGATCGTACGAATGAATTAGAATAGATCATAGGAATGAATTAGAATGGATCGTGCAAATGAATTAGAATGGATACATTCGTGCGAATAAATTAGAATGGATTGTATGAATGAATTAGAATGGATCGTACGAATGAATTAGAATGGATCGTACGAATGAATTAGAATAGATTGCGCGAATGAATTAGAATGGATCGTGCGAATGAAATAGAATGGATATAAATGAATTAGAATGGATCATACGAATGAATTAGAATGACGATCCATTCTTACTCATTCGTATGATCCATTCTAATTTATTCGCACGAATGTATCCATTCTAATTCATTCGTACGTCTAATTCATTCGTGCGGTCCATTCTAATTCATTCGCACAATCTATTCTATTTTATTCGTACGATCCATTCTTACTCATTGGTATGATCCATTCTAATTCATTCGCACGAATGTATCCATTCTAATTCATTCGTATGAATCCATTCTAATTCATTCGTACGATCCATTCTAATTCATTCGCACGATCCATTCTAATTCATTCGTACGATCCATTCTAATTCATTCGCACGAATGTATCCATTCTAATTCATTCGTACGATCCATTCTAATTCATTCGCACGATCCATTCTAATTCATTCGTACGATCCATTCTAATTCATTCGCACGAATGTATCCATTCTAATTCATTCGTACGATCCATTCTAATTCCTTCATACGATCCATTCTAATTCATTCGAACGATCCATTCTAATTCATTCATACAATCCATTCTAATTCTTTCACACGATCCATTCTAATTCATTCGTACGATCCATTCTAAATCATTCGTGCAATCCATTCTATTTCATTCGTACGATCGGTTCTAATTCATTAGAATGGATCGTACGAATGAATTAGAATGGATCATATTAATGAATTAGAATGGATCGTACGAATGAATTAGAATGGATCGTACGATTGAATTAGAATGGATCTTACGAATGGATTAGAATAGATACATTCGTGCGAATGAATTAGAATGGATCGGACGAATGAATTAGAATGGATCGTACGAATGAATTAGAATGGATCAAATGAATGAATTAGAATGATTACATTCATGCGAATGAATTAGAATGGATCGTACAAATGGATTAGAATGGATCGTACGAATGGATTAGAATTGATACATTCGAGCGAATGAATTAGAATGGATCGTACGAATGAAATTAGAATGGATCGTACGAATGAATTAGAATAGATTGTATGAATGAATTAGAATTGATCGTACGAATGAATTAGAATGGATCATGTGAAAGAATTAGAATGGATCGTACGAATGAATTAGAATGGATCGTGCGAATGAATTAGAATGGATCATACGAATGAATTAGAATGGATCGTGCTAATGAATTAGAATTGATCGAACGAATGAATTAGCATGGATCGTGCATTCGTACGATCCATTCAAATTCATTCGTAAGGTCCATTCTAATTCATTCGTACGATCCATTCTAATTCATTCGCACAAATGTATCCATTCTAGTTCATTCGTACGATCCATTCTAATTCATTCGTACGATCCATTCTAATTCATTCATACGATCTATTCTAATTCATTCATACAATCCATTCTAATTCTTTCACACGATCCATTCTAATTCATTCGTACGATCCATTCTAATTCATTCGCACAATCCATTCTATTTCATTCGTACGATCCATTCTTACTCATTCGTATGATCCATTCTAATTCATTCGCATGAAATGTATCCATAATGGATCATACGAATGAGTAAGAATGGATCGTACGAATGAATATAATGGATTGTGCGAATGAATTAGAATGGACCGTACGAATGAATTAGAATGGATACATTCATGCGAATGAATTAGAATAGATCGGATGAATGAATTAGAATGGATCGTACGAATGAATTAGGATGGATCGTACGAATGAATTAGAATGGATCGTACGAATAAATTAGAATGGATACATTCGTCCGAATGAATTAGAATGGATCATACGAATGAGTAAGAATGGATCGTACGAATGAAATAGAATAGATTGTACGAATGAATTAGAATGGATCGTGCGAATGAATTAGAATGGATCGTACGAATGAATTAGAATGGATCGTACGAATGAATTAGAATGGATCGTGCGAATGAATTAGAATGGATCATATTAATGAATTAGAATGGATCGTACGAATAAATTAGAATGGATACATTCGTGCGAATGAATTAGAATGGATCGTGCGAATCCATTAGACTGGATAGTGCGAATGAATAAGAATGGATCATACGAATGAATTAGAATGGATCGTACGAATTTAATTAGAATGGATTGGATGAATGAATTACAATGGATCGTACGAATGAATTAGAATGGATCGTACGAATGAATTAGAATAGCTCATACAAATGAATTAGAATGAATCGTATGAATGAATTAGAATGGTTATATTCGTGCGAACGAATTAGAATAGATCGTACGAATGAATTAGAATGGATCGTACGAATAAATTAGAATGGATCGTGGGAATGAATTAGAATGGATCGTACGAATGAATTAGAATGGATGGATCGTGCGAATGAATTAGAATGGATCGTATGAATAAATTAGAATGGATTGTATGAATGAATTAGAATGGATTGTGCGAATGAATTAGAATGGATCGTGCGAATGAATTAGCATGAATCATACGAATGTATTAGAGTGGATCGTACGAAAGAATTAGAATGGATCGTACGAAGGAATTAGAATGGATCGTACGAATGAATTAGAATGGATATATTCGTGCAAATGAATTAGAATGGATCGTATGAATGAATTAGAATGGATCGTATGAGTGAATTAGAACGGATAGTACGAATGAAGTAGAATGGATCGTATGAATGAATTAGAATGGATACATTCGTGCGAATGAATTAGAATGGATCGTACGAATGAATTAGAATGGATCTTACGAATGAATTAGAATGGATCGTACGAATGAATTAGAATGGATCGTACGAATGAATTAGAATGGATACATTTGTGCGAATGAATTAGAATGGATCGGACGAATGAATTAGAATGGATCGCACGAATGAATTAGAATGGATCAAATGAATGAATTAGAATGGTTATATTCATGCGAATGAATTAGAATGGATCGTACGAATGGATTAGAATTGATCGTACGAATGGATTAGAATGGATACATTCGAGCGAATGAATTAGAATGGATCGTACGAATGAATTACAATGGATCGTACGAATGGATTAGAATGGATCCTACAAATGGATTAGAATGCTTACCTTTGTGCATATGAATTAGAATGGATCGTACGAATGAATTAGAATGGATCGTACGAATGAATTAGAATGGATCGTGCTAATGAATTAGAATTGATCGAACAAATGAATTAGAATGGATTCGTACGATCCATTCTATTTCATTCGCACGATCCATTCTAATTCATTCATACAATCCATTCTAATTCTTTCACACGATCCATTCTAATTCATTCGTACGATCCATTCTAATTCATTCGCACGATCCATTCTAATTCATTCGCACGAATGTATCCATTCTAATTCATTCATACGATCCATTCTAATTTATTTGTACGATCCATTCTAATTCATTCGCACAAATGTATCCATTCTAATTCATTCGTACGATCCATTCTAATTCATTCGTACGAGATCGTACGAATGAATTAGAATGGATCGTACAAATGAATTAGAATAGATCGTACGAATGAATTAGAATGGATCGGATGAAGGAATTAGAATGGATCGTACGAATGAATTAGAATGGATCGTGCTAATGAATTAGAATTGATCGAACGAATGAATTAGCATGGATCGTGCTAATGAATTAGAATAGAACGTACGAATGAATTAGAATGGATCGTGTGAAAGAATTAAAATGGATTGTAGGAATGAATTAGAATGAATTCGTACGATCCATTCTAATTCATTCACACGATCCATTCTAATTCATTCATACGATCTATTCTAATTCATTCATACAATCCATTCTAATTCTTTCACACGATCCATTCTAATTCATTCGTAGGATCCATTCTAATTCATTCGTACAATCTATTCTATTTCATTCATACGATCCATTCTTACTCATTCGTATGATCCATTCTAATTCATTCGGATGAATGTATCCATTATAATTTATTCGTACGATCCATTCTAATTCATTCGTACGATCCATTCTAATTCATTCGTATGATGTATTCTAATTCATTCGTACGATCCATTCTAATTTCATTCGTACGATCTATTCTAATTCATTCGCTCGAATGTATCCATTCTAATCCATTCGTACGATCCATTCTAATCCATTCGTACGATCCATTCTAATTCATTCGCATGAATGTAACTATTCTAATTCATTCATTTGATACATTCTAATTCATTCGTACGATCCATTCTAATTCATTTGTCCGATCCATTCTAATTCATTCGCACGAATGTATCCATTCTAATTCATTCGTACGATCCATTCTAATTCATTCGTACGATCCATTCTAATTCATTCGCACGAATGTATCCATTCTAGTTCATTCGTACGATCCATTCTAATTCATTCGTACGATCCATTCTAATTCATTCGCACAATCCATTCTAATTCATTCGTACGATCAATTCTAATTAATTCACACGAATGTATCCATTCTAATTCATTCGTACGATCCTGAATTAGAATGGATCGTACGAATGAATTAGAATGGATACCTTTGTGCATATGAATTAGAATGGATCGTACGAATGAATTAGAATGGATCATAATAATGAATTAGAATGGATCGTACGAATGAATTAGAATGGATCGTACGAATGAATTGGAATGGATCTCAGGAATGGATTAGAATGGATACATTCGTGCGAATGAATTAGAATGGATCGAACGAATGAATTAGAATGGATTGTACGAATGAATTAGAATAGATCAAATGAATGAATTAGAATGGTTACATTCAAGCGAATAAATTAGAATGGATCGTACGAATGGATTAGAATGGATCGTATGATTGGATTAGAATGGATACATTCGAGCGAATGAATTAGGATGGATCGTACGAATGAAATTAGAATGGATCGTACGAATGAATTAGAATAGATCGTACGAATGAATTAGAATGGATCGTGCGAATGAATTAGAATGGATCGTACGAATGAATTAGAATGGATCGTGCTAATGAATTAGAATCGATCGAACGAATGAATTAGCAGGGATCGTGCATTCGTACGATCCATTCTAATTCATTCGTAAGATCCATTCTAATTCATTCGTACGATCCATTCTTATTCATTCGTACGATCCATTCTAATTCATTCGCACGAATGTATCCATTCTAGTTCATTCGTACGATCCATTCTAATTCATTCGTACGATCCATTCTAATTCATTCATACGATCTATTCTAATTCATTCATACAATCTATTCTAATTCTTTCACACGATCCATTCTAATTCATTCGTACGATCCATTCTAATTCATTCGCACAATCCATTCTATTTCATTCGTACGATCCATTCCTACTCATTCGTATGATCCAATCTAATTCATTCGCACGAATGTATCCATAATAGATCATACGAATGAGTAAGAATGGATCGTACGAATGAAATAGAATGGATTGTGAAAATGAATTAGAATGGACCGTACGAATGAATTAGAATGGATACATTCGTGCGAATGAATTAGAATGGATCGAACGAATGAATTAGAATGGATCGTACGAATGAATTAGAATGGATCGTATGAATGAATTAGAATAAATCGTACGAATAAATTAGAATGGATACATTCGTTCGAATGAATTAGAATGGATCATACGAATGAGTAAGAATGGATCGTACGAATGAAATAGAATAGATTGTACGAATGAATTAGAATGGATCGTGCGAATGAATTAGAATGGATCGTACGAATGAATTAGAATGGATCGTACGAATGAATTAGAATGGATCGTACGAATGAATTAGAATGGATCGTGCGAATGAATTAGAATGGATCATATTAATGAATTAGAATGGATCGTACGAATGAATTAGAATAGATAAATTCGTGCGAATGAATTAGAATGGATCGTGAGAATCCATTAGACTGGATCGTGCGAAGGAATAAGAATGGATCATACGAATGAATTAGAATGGATCGTACGAATTAATTAGAATGGTTACATTCATGCGAATGAATTAGAATGGATTGTATGAATGAATTAGAATGGATCGTACGAATGAATTAGAATGGATCTTACGAATTAATTAGAATGGATCATACGAATGAATTAGAATGGATCGTACGAATTAATTAGAATGGATCGTACGAATGAACTAGAATGGATCGTACGAATGAACTAGAATGGATACATTCGTGCAAATGAATTAGAATGGATCGTACGAATGAATTAGAACGGATCGTACGATTCATTCTAATTCATTCGTACGATCCATTCTAATACATTCATACGATTCATGCTAATTCATTCGCACGATCCATTCTAATTCATTCGTACGATCCATTCTTATTCATTCATACGATCCATTCTAATTCATTCGCACAATCCATTCTAATTCATTCGTACAATCCATTCTAATTCATTCGTATGATCCATTCTAACTCATTCGGTGGATCCATTCTAATTCATTCGTATGATCCATTCTAATTCATTCCCACGATCCATTCTAATTTATTCGTACGATCCATTCTAATTCATTCGTACGATCTATTCTAATTCATTCGCACGAATGTAACCATTCTAATTCATTCATACGATTCATTCTAATTCATTCGTATGAGCTATTCTAATTCATTCGTACGATCCATTCTAATTCATTCATACGATCCATTGTAATTCATTCATACAATCCATTTAGATTAATTCGCACAAATGTATCCATTCAAATTCATTCGTACGATCCAGTGTAATTCATTCGTACGATCCATTCTAATTCATTCGCACGAATATATCCATTCTAATTCTTTCGTACGATATATTCTAATTCATTCGTACGATCCATTCTAATTCATTCGTACGATCCATTCTAATTCATTCGTACGATCCATTCTAATTCATTCGCACGAATGTATCCATTCTAATTCATTCGTACAATCCATTCTATTTCATTCGTACGATCCATTCTTACTCATTCGTATGATCCATTCTAATTCATTCGTACGATCCATTCTAATTCATTCGTACGATCCATTCTAATTCATTCGCACGATCCATTCTAATTTATTCATACGATCCATTCTAATTCATTCATACGATCCATTCTAATTCATTCCTATAATCTATTCTAATTCATTCGCCCGATCCATTCTAATTCATTCATACGATCCATTCTATTCGAATGGATCATGCGATCCATTCGAATTCATTCGCACGATCTATTCTAATTCATTCATACGATCCATTCTAATTCATTCATACAATGCATCCTAATTCTTTCACACGATCCATTCTAATTCATTCGTACGATCCATTCTAATTCATTCGTACAATCCATTCTATTTCATTTGTACGATCCATTCTTACTCATTCGTATGATCCATTCTAATTCATTCGTACGATCCATTCATATTCATTTGTACGATCTACTCTAATTCATTCGTACAATCCATTCTATTTCATTCGTATGATCCATTCTTACTCATTCGTATGATCCATTCTAATTAATTCGCACGAATGTATCCATTCTAATTCATTCATACAATCCATTCTAATTCATTCCGTACGATCCATTCTAATTCATTCGTACGATCGTACGAATGAATTAGAATGGATCGTACGAATGAATTAGAATAGATTGTGCGATTGAATTAGAATGGATCGTACGAATGAATTAGAATAGATCGTACGAATGAATTAGAATGGATCATACGAATGAGTAAGAATGGATCGTACGAATGAATTAGAATGGATCGTACGAATGAATTAGAATGGATCGTGTGAAAGAATTAGAATGGATCGTGCTAATGAATTAGAATTGATCGAACGAATGAATTAGCATGGATCGTGCTAATGAATTAGAATGGAACGTACGAATGAATTAGAATGGATCGTGTAAAAGAATTAGAATGGATTGTATGAATGAATTAGAATGGATTGTATGAATGAATTAGAATGGATCGTGCGAATAAATTCGAATGGATCGTATGAATTCATTCTAATTCATTCATACAATCCATTCTAATTCTTTCACACGATCCATTCTAATTCATTCGTACGTTCCATTCTAATTCATTAACACGATCCATGCTAATTCATTCGTTCGATCAATTCTAATTCATTAGCACGATCCATTCTAATTCATTCGTACGATCCATTCTAATTTATTCGCACGATCCATTCTAATTCATTCATAGGATCCATTCTAATTCATTCATACGATCTATTCTAATTCTTTCGCACGAATGTATCCATTCTAATTCATTCGCACGAATGTATCCATTCTAATTCATTCGTATGATCCATTCTAATTCATTCGTACGATCCATTCGAATTCATTCGCACGATCCATTCTAATTCATTCATATGATCCATTCTAATTCATTCATACAATCCATTTTAATTCTTTCACACGATCCATTCTAATTCATTCGTATGATCCATTCTAATTCATTCGTACAATCCATTCGATTTCATTCGTACGATCCATTCTTACTCATTCGTATGATCCATTCTAATTCATTCGTATGATCCATTCTAATTCATTCGTATGATCCATTCTAATTCATTCGTACGATCCATTCTAATTCATTCGTACGATCCATTCTAATTCATTCGCACGAATGTATCCATTCTAGTTCATTCGTACGATCCATTCTAATTCATTCGGATGATCCATTTTAATTCATTCGCACGATCCATTCTAATTCATTCGTACAATCCATTCTAATTCATTCATTCGATCCATTCTAATTCATTCATACGATCCATTCTAATTCATTTGTACGATCCATTCTAATTCATTCGTACAATCAATTCTAATTCATTCGTACGAATGGATACATTCGTGTGAATGAATTAGAATGGATCGTACGAATGCCATTCTAATTCATTCATAAGATCCATTCTAATTCATTCGTACGATCCATTCTAATTCATTCGCAAGAATGTATCCATTCTAGTTCATTCGTACGATCCATTCTAATTCATTCGTACGATCCATTCTAATTCATTCGCACGATCCATTCTAATTCATTCATACGATCCATTCTAATTCATTCATACGATCCATTCTAATTCATTCGTACGATCCATTCTAATTCATTCATCCGATCCATTCTAATTCATTCGCACGAATGTATCCATTCTAATTCATTCGTACGATCCATTCTAATTCATTCGTACGATCCATTCTAATTCATTCGTAAGATCCATTCTAATTCATTTGTACGATCCATTGTAATTCATTCGTACGATCCATTCTAATTCATTCGCACAAATGTATCCATTCTAGTTCATTCGTACGATCCATTCTAATTCATTCGTACGATCCTGAATTAGAATGGATCGTACGAATGAATTAGAATGGATACCTTTGTGCATATGAATTAGAATGGATCGTACGAATGAATTAGAATGGATCATATTAATGAATTAGAATGGATCGTACAAATGAATTAGAATGGATACATTCGTGCGAATGAATTAGAATGGATCGTGCACGAATGTATCCATTCTAATTCATTCGTACGATCTATTCTAATTCATTAATATGATCCATTCTAATTCATTCGTACGATCCTTTCTAATTCATATGCACAAAGGTATCCATTCTAATCCATTCGTAGGATCCATTCTAATCCATTCGTACGATCCATTCTAATTGATCGTACGAATTAATTAGAATGGATACATTCGTGCGAATGAATTAGAATGGATTGTATGAATGAATTAGAATGGATCGTGCTAATGAATTAGAATTGATCGAACGAATGAATTAGCATGGATCGTGCTAATGAATTAGAATGGAACGTACGAATGAATTAGAATGGATCGTGTGAAAGAATTAGAATGGATTGTATGAATGAATTAGAATGAATTAGAATGGATCGTACGAATAAATTAGAATGGATCGTATGAAAGAATTAGAATGGATCGTTTGAATGAATTAGAATGGATACATTCGTGTGAATGAATTAGAATGGATCGTATGAATGAATTAGAATAGATTTTGTGAATGAATTAGAACTGATCGTACGAATGAATTAGAATGGATACATTCGTGCGAATGAATTAGAATGGATTGTATGAATGAATTAGAATGGATCCTATGAATGAATTAGAATGGATCGTACGAATGAATTAGAATGGATACATTCGTGCGAATGAATTAGAATTGATCGTACGAATGAATTAGAATGGATCGTGCGAATGAATTAGAATGGATCGTACGAATGAATTAGAATGGATACATTCGTGCGAATGAATTAGAATGGATACATTCGTGCGAAAGAATTAGAATAGATCGAATGGATACATTCGTGCGAATGAATTAGAATGGATCGTACGAATGAATTAGAATGGATCGTACGAATGAATTAGAATGGATCAAACGAATGGATTAGAATGGATTGTATGAATGAATTAGAATGGATCCTACGAATGAATTAGAATGGATCGTGTGAAAGAATTAGAATGGATTGTATGAATGAATTAGAATAGATCGTATGAATGAATTAGAATGGATTGTGCGAATGAATTCGAATGGAACGTACGAATTCATTCTAATTCATTCATACAATCCATTCTAATTCTTTCACACAATCCATTCTAATTCATTCGTACATTCCATTCTAATTCATTAGCACGATCCATGCTAATTCATTCGTTCGATCAATTCTAATTCATTAGCACGATCCATTCTAATTCATTCGTATGATCCATTCTAATTCATTCGCACGATCCATTCTAATTCATTCATACAATCCATTCTAATTCTTTCACACGATCCATTCTAATTCATTCGTAGGATCCATTCTAATTCATTCGTACAATCTATTCTATTTCATTCGTACGATCCATTCTTACTCATTCGTATGATCCATTCTAATTCATTCGGACGAATGTATCCATTCTAATTTATTCGTACGATCCATTCTAATTCATTCGTACGATCCATTCTAATTCATTCGTAAGATCCATTCCAATTCATTCGTACGATCCATTCTAATTCATTCGTACGATCCTTTCTAATTCATTCGTACGATCCATTCTAATTTATTCATACGATCTATTCTAATTCATTCGTACGATCCATTCTAATTCATTCGCACAATCCATTCTATTTCATTCGAACGATCTATTCTTACTCATTCGTATGATCCATTCTAATTCATTCGCAGGAATGTATCCATAATGGATCATACGAATGAGTAAGAATGGATCGTACGAATGAAATAATATGGATTGTGCGAATGAATTAGAATGGACCGTGCGAATGAATTAGAATAGATACATTCGTGCGAATGAATTAGAATGGATCGGAAGAATGAATTAGAATGGATCGTACGAATGAATTAGAATGGATCGTACGAATGAATTAGAATGGATCGTACGAATAAATTAGAATGGATACATTCGTCCGAATAAATTAGAATGGATCATACGAATGAGTAAGAATGGATCGTACGAATGAAATAGAATAGATTGTACGAATGAATTAGAATGGATCCTACGAATGAATTAGAATGGATCGTGTGAAAGAATTAGAATGGATTGTATGAATGAATTAGAATGGATCGTGCGAATGAATTAGAATGGATCGTACGAATGAATTAGAATGGATCGTGCTAATGAATTAGAATGGATCGTACGAATCCATTCTAATTCATTTGCACGAATATATCCATTCCAATTCATTCGTATCCATTCTAATTCATTCGTACGATCTATTCTAATTCATTCGTACGATCCATTCTAATTCATTCGTACGATCCATTCTAATTCATTCGCACGAATGTATCCATTCTAATTCATTCGTACGATCCATTCTAATTCATTCGCACGATCCATTCTAATTCATTCGTACGATCCATTCTAATTCATTCGCACGATCCATTCTAATTTATTCATACGATCCATTCTAATTCATTCATACGATCCATTCTAATTCATTCCTATAATCTATTCTAATTCATTCGCCCGATCCATTCTAATTCATTCATACAATCCATTCTATTCGAATGGATCATGCGATCCATTCGAATTCATTCGCACGATCTATTCTAATTCATTCATACGATCCATTCTAATTCATTCATACAATGCATCCTAATTCTTTCACACGATCCATTCTAATTCATTCGTACGATCCATTCTAATTCATTCGTACAATCCATTCTATTTCATTTGTACGATCCATTCTTACTCATTCGTATGATCCATTCTAATTCATTCGTACGATCCATTCATATTCATTTGTACGATCCATTCTAATTCATTCGTACAATCCATTCTATTTCATTCGTACGATCCATTCTTACTCATTCGTATGATCCATTCTAATTAATTCGCACGAATGTATCCATTCTAATTCATTCATACAATCCATTCTAATTCATTCCGTACGATCTATTCTAATTCATTCGTACGATCGTACGAATGAATTAGAATGGATCGTACGAATGAATTAGAATAGATTGTGCGATTGAATTAGAATGGATCGTACGAATGAATTAGAATGGATCGTACGAATGAATTAGAATGGATCATACGAATGAGTAAGAATAGATCGTACGAATGAATTAGAATGGATCGTACGAATGAATTAGAATGGATCGTGTGAAAGAATTAGAATGGATCGTGCTAATGAATTAGAATTGATCGAACGAATGAATTAGCATGGATCGTGCTAATGAATTAGAATGGAACGTACGAATGAATTAGAATGGATCGTGTGAAAGAATTAGAATGGATTGTATGAATGAATTAGAATGGATTGTATGAATGAATTAGAATGGATCGTGCGAATAAATTCGAATGGATCGTATGAATTCATTCTAATTCATTCATACAATCCATTCTAATTCTTTCACACGATCCATTCTAATTCATTCGTACGTTCCATTCTAATTCATTAACACGATCCATGCTAATTCATTCGTTCGATCAATTCTAATTCATTAGCACGATCCATTCTAATTCATTCGTACGATCCATTCTAATTTATTCGCACGATCCATTCTAATTCATTCATAGGATCCATTCTAATTCATTCATACGATCTATTCTAATTCTTTCGCACGAATGTGTCCATTCTAATTCATTCGCTCGAATGTATCCATTCTAATTCATTCATATGATCCATTCTAATTCATTCGTACGATCCATTCGAATTCATTCGCACGATCCATTCTAATTCATTCATATGATCCATTCTAATTCATTCATACAATCCATTCTAATTCTTTCACACGATCCATTCTAATTCATTCGTATGATCCATTCTAATTCATTCGTACAATCCATTCGATTTCATTCGTACGATCCATTCTTACTCATTCATATGATCCATTCTAATTCATTCGTATGATCCATTCTAATTCATTCGTACGATCCATTCTAATTCATTCGTACGATCCATTCTAATTCATTCGCACGAATGTATCCATTCTAGTTCATTCGTACGATCCATTCTAATTCATTCGTACGATCCATTTTAATTCATTCGCACGATCCATTCTAATTCATTCCTACAATCCATTCTAATTCATTCATTCGATCCATTCTAATTCATTCATACGATCCATTCTAATTCATTTGTACGATCCATTCTAATTCATTCGTACAATCTATTCTAATTCATTCGTACGAATGGATACATTCGTGTGAATGAATTAGAATGGATCGTACGAATGCCATTCTAATTCATTCATAAGATCCATTCTAATTCATTCGTACGATCCATTCTAATTCATTCGCAAGAATGTATCCATTCTAGTTCATTCGTACGATCCATTCTAATTCATTCGTACGATCCATTCTAATTCATTCGCACGATCCATTCTAATTCATTCGTACGATCCATTCTAATTCATTCATACGATCCATTCTAATTCATTCGTACGATCCATTCTAATTCATTCGTCCGATACATTCTAATTCATTCGCACGAATGTATCCATTCTAATTCATTCGTACGATCCATTCTAATTCATTCGTACGATCCATTCTAATTCATTCGTAAGATCCATTCTAATTCATTTGTACGATCCATTGTAATTCATTCGTACGATCCATTCTAATTCATTCGCACAAATGTATCCATTCTAGTTCATTCGTACGATCCATTCTAATTCATTCGTACAATCCATTCTAATTCATTCGCA
Organism: Chamaelirium japonicum; assembly: GCA_947650365.1. Taxonomy (NCBI): domain Eukaryota; kingdom Viridiplantae; phylum Streptophyta; class Magnoliopsida; order Liliales; family Melanthiaceae; genus Chamaelirium; species Chamaelirium japonicum. Next base: position 92,036,067 of record OX393550.1, read on the forward strand.
CAATCCACTCTAATTCATTCGTACGATCAATTCTAATTCATTCGCACGAATGTATCCATTCTAATTCATTCGTACGATCCAGAATTAGAATGGATCGTACGAATGAACTAGAATGGATACCTTTGTGCATATGAATTAGAATGGATCGTACGAATGAATTAGAATGGATCATATTAATGAATTAGAATGGATCGTACAAATGAATTAGAATGGATACATTCGTGCGAATGAATTCGAATGGATCGTGCACGAATGTATCCATTCTAATTCATTCGTACGATCTATTCTAATTCATTAATATGATCCATTCTAATTCATTCGTACGATCCTTTCTAATTCATATGCACAAAGGTATCCATTCTAATCCATTCGTAGGATCCATTCTAATCCATTCGTACGATCCTTTCTAATTGATCGTACGAATTAATTAGAATGGATACATTCGTGCGAATGAATTAGAATGGATTGTATGAATGAATTAGAATGGATCGTGCTAATGAATTAGAATTGATCGAACGAATGAATTAGCATGGATCCTGCTAATGAATTAGAATGGAACGTACGAATGAATTAGAATGGATCGTGTGAAAGAATTAGAATGGATTGTATGAATGAATTAGAATGAATTAGAATGGATCGTACGAATAAATTAGAATGGATCGTATGAAAGAATTAGAATGGATCGTTTGAATGAATTAGAATGGATACATTCGTGTGAATGAATTAGAATGGATCGTATGAATGAATTAGAATAGATTTTGTGAATGAATTAGAACTGATCGTACGAATGAATTAGAATGGATACATTCGTGCGAATGAATTAGAATGGATTGTATGAATGAATTAGAATGGATCCTATGAATGAATTAGAATGGATCGTACGAATGAATTAGAATGGATACATTCGTGCGAATGAATTAGAATTGATCGTACGAATGAATTAGAATGGATCGTGCGAATGAATTAGAATGGATCGTACGAATGAATTAGAATGGATACATTCGTGCGAATGAATTAGAATGGATACATTCGTGCGAAAGAATTAGAATAGATCGAATGGATACATTCGTGCGAATGAATTAGAATGGATCGTACGAATGAATTAGAATGGATCGTACGAATGAATTAGAATGGATCAAACGAATGGATTAGAATGGATTGTACGAATGAATTAGAATGGATCCTACGAATGAATTAGAATGGATCGTGTGAAAGAATTAGAATGGATTGTATGAATGAATTAGAATAGATCGTATGAATGAATTAGAATGGATTGTGCTAATGAATTCGAATGGAACGTACGAATTCATTCTAATTCATTCATACAATCCATTCTAATTCTTTCACACAATCCATTCTAATTCACTCGTACGTTCCATTCTAATTCATTAGCACGATCCATGCTAATTCATTCGTTCGATCAATTCTAATTCATTAGCACGATCCATTCTAATTCATTCGTATGATCCATTCTAATTCATTCGCACGATCCATTCTAATTCATTCATACAATCTATTATAATTCTTTCACACGATCCATTCTAATTCATTCGTAGGATCCATTCTAATTCATTCGTACAATCTATTCTATTTCATTCGTACGATCCATTCTTACTCATTCGTATGATCCATTCTAATTCATTCGGACGAATGTATCCATTCTAATTTATTCGTACGATCCATTCTAATTCATTCGTACGATCCATTCTAATTCATTCGTAAGATCCATTCTAATTCATTCGTACGATCCATTCTAATTCATTCGTACGATCCTTTCTAATTCATTCGTACGATCCATTCTAATTTATTCATACGATCTATTCTAATTCATTCGTACGATCCATTCTAATTCATTCGCACAATCCATTCTATTTCATTCGAACGATCTATTCTTACTCATTCGTATGATCCATTCTAATTCATTCGCAGGAATGTATCCATAATGGATCATACGAATGAGTAAGAATGGATCGTACGAATGAAATAATATGGATTGTGCGAATGAATTAGAATGGACCGTACGAATGAATTAGAATAGATACATTCGTGCGAATGAATTAGAATGGATCGGAAGAATGAATTAGAATGGATCGTACGAATGAATTAGAATGGATCGTACGAATGAATTAGAATGGATCGTACGAATAAATTAGAATGGATACATTCGTCCGAATGAATTAGAATGGATCATACGAATGAGTAAGAATGGATCGTACGAATGAAATAGAATAGATTGTACGAATGAATTAGAATGGATCCTACGAATGAATTAGAATGGATCGTGTGAAAGAATTAGAATGGATTGTATGAATGAATTAGAATGGATCGTGCGAATGAATTAGAATGGATCGTACGAATGAATTAGAATGGATCGTGCTAATGAATTAGAATGGATCGTACGAATTCATTCTAATTCATTCATACAATCCATTCTAATTCTTTCACATGATCCATTCTAATTCATTCGTACGTTCCATTAATGAATTAGAATGGATCGTACGAATGAATTAGAATAGCTCATACGAATGAATTAGAATGAATCGTATGAATGAATTAGAATGGTTACATTCGTGCGAATGAATTAGAACAGATCGTACGAATGAATTAGAATGGATCATAGGAATAAATTATAATGGATCGTGGGAATGAATTATAACGGATCGTACGAATGAATTAGAATGGATCCACCGAATGAGTTAGAATGGATCATACGAATGAATTAGAATGGATTGTACGAATGAATTAGAATGGATTGTGCGAATGAATTAGAATGGATCGTATGAATGAATAAGAATGGATCATACGAATGAATTAGAATGGATCGTGCGAATGAATTAGCATGAATCGTACGAATGTATTAGAATGGATCGTACGAATGAATTAGAATGAATCGTACGATCCATTCTAATTCATTCGTACGATCCATTCTAATTCATTCGCACGAATGTATCCATTCTAGTTCATTTGTACGATCCATTCTAGTTCATTCGTACGATCCATTCTAATTCATTCGTACGATCGATTCTAATTCATTTGTATGATCCATTCTAATTAATTCGTATGATCCTTTCTAGTTCATTCGTGCGATCCATTCTAATTCATTCATACAATCCATTCTAATTCTTTCGCACGAATGTATCCATTCTAATTAATTCGTACGATCCATTCTAATTCATTCGTATGATCCATTCTTATTCATTCGCACGATCCAGTCTAATGGATTCGCACGATCCATTCTAATTCATTCGCACGAATGTATCCATTCTAATACATTCAAACGATCCATTCTAATTCATTCGTACGATTCATTCTAATTCATTCGCACAAATGTATCCATTCTAATTCATTCGTACGATCCATTCTAATTCATTCGTACGATCCATTCTAATTCATTCGTACGATCCATTCTAATTCATTCGTACAATCCATTCTAATTCACTCATACGATCCATTCTAATACATTCATACGATCCATTCTAATTCATTTGCACGAATATATCCATTCCAATTCATTCGTATCCATTCTAATTCATTCGTACGATCTATTCTAATTCATTCGTACGATCCATTCTAATTCATTCGTACGATCCATTCTAATTCATTCGCACGAATGTATCCATTCTAATTCATTCGTACGATCCATTCTAATTCATTCGCACGATCCATTCTAATTCATTCGTACGATCCATTCTAATTTTTTCACACGATCCATTCTAATTCATTCGTACGATCCATTCTAATTCATTCGCACGATCCATTCTAATTCATTCGTACGATCCATTCTAATTCATTTGCACGATCTGTTCCTATTCATTCGCACAATCCATTCTAATTCATTCGCACGAATGTATCCATTCTAATTCATTCGTACGATCCATTCTAATTCATTCGTACGATCCATTCTAATTCATTCGTACGATCCATTCTAATTAATTCATATGATCCATTCTAATTCACTCATACGATCCATTCTAATACATTCATGTATCCATTCTAATCCATTCGTACGATCCATTCTAATTCATTCGTACGATCCATTCTAATTCATTCGTACGATCTATTCTAATTCATTCGTATGATCCATTCTAATTAATTCGTATGATCCATTCTAATTCATTCGTACGATCCATTCTAATTCATTCGTACGATCCATTCTAATTCATTCGCACAATCCATTCTATTTTATTCGTACGATCCATTCTTACTCATTAGTACGATCCATTCTAATTCATTCGCACAAATGTATCCATTCTAATTCATTCGTACGAATCCATTCTAATTCATTCGTACAATCCATTCTATTTCATTCGTACGATCCATTCTTACTCATTCGTATGATCCATTCTAATTCATTCGCACGAATGTATCCATTCTAAATCATTCGTATGATCCTTTCTAATTCATTCGTACGATCCATACTAAATCATTCGTACAATCCATTCTATTTCATTCGTACGATCAATTCTAATTCATTAGCACGATCCATTCTAATTCATTCGTACGATCCATTCAAATTCATTCGCACGATCCATTCTAATTCATTCGTACAATCCATTATATTTCATTCGTACGATCCATTCTTACTCATTCGTATGATCCATTCTAATTCATTCGCACGAATGTATCCATTCTAATCCATTCGTACGATCCATTCTAATCCATTCGTACGATCCATTCAAATTAATTCGCATGAATGTAACCATTCTAATTCATTCATTTGATCCATTCTAATTCATTCGTACGATCCATTCTAATTCATTCGTCCGATCCATTCTATTTCATTCGCACGAATGTATCCATTCTAAACCATTCATACGATCCATTCTAATTTATTCGTACGATCCATTCTAATTCATTCGTAAGATCCATTCTAATTCATTCGTACGATCCATTCAAATTCATTCGTACGATCCATTCTAATTCATTCGCACGAATGTATCCATTCTAGTTCATTCGTACGATCCATTCTAATTCATTCGTACGATCCATTCTAATTCATTCGCACGATCAATTCTAATTCATTCGTACGATCCATTCTAATTCATTCATACGATCCATTCTGATTCATTCGTACGATCCATTCTAATTCATTCGCACAAATGTATCCATTCTAATTCATTTGTACGATCCATTCTAATTCATTCGCATGATCCATTCTAATTCATTCGTACGATCCATTCTAATTCTTTCACACGATCCATTCTAATTCATTCGCACGATCCATTCTAATTCATTCGCACGATCCATTCTAATTCATTTGTATGATCTATTCTAATTCATTCATACGATCCATTCTAATTCATTCGTACGATCCATTCTAATTCATTCGCACAAATGTATCTATTCTAATTCATTCGTACGATCCATTCTAATTCATTCGCACAATCCATTCTAATTCATTCGTACGATCCATGCTAATTCATTCGCACGATCTGTTCTTATTCATTCGTACAAATGAATTAGAATGGATCGTACGAATGAATTAGAATAGATCATATGAATGAGTAAGAATGGATCGTACGAATGAAATAGAATGGATCGTACGAATGAAATAGAATGGATCGTACGAATGAATTAGAATGGATCGTACGAATGAATTAGAATGGATCGTGTGAAAGAATTAGAATGCATTGTATGAATGAATTAGAATGGATCGTATGAATGAATTAGAATGGATCGTGCGAATGAATTCGAATGGATCGCATGATCCATTCGAATAGAATGGATCGTATGAATGAATTAGAATGGATCGGGCGAATGAATTAGAATGGATTGTAGGAATGAATTAGAATGATCGTATGAATGAATTAGAATGGATCGTATGAATGAATTAGAATGGATCGTGCGAATGAATTAGAATGGATCGTACGAATGAATTAGAATGGATCATACGAATGAATTAGAATGGATCATACGAATGAGTAAGAATGGATCGTACGAATGAAATAGAATGGATTGTACAAATGAATTAGAATGAATACATTCGTGCGAATGAATTAGAATGGATCGTACGAATGAATTAGAATGGATCGTACGAATGAATTAGAATGGATCGTACGAATGAATTAGAATGGATCTTACGAATGAATTAGAATGGATCGTACGAATGAATTAGAATGGATACATTCGTGCGAATGAATTAGAATGGATCGGACGAATGAATTAGAATGAATCGTACGAATGAATTAGAATGGATCGTACGAATGAATTAGAATGGATCGTACGAATAAATTAGAATGGATACATTCGTCCGAATGAATTAGAATGGATCATACGAATGAGTAAGAATGGATCGTACGAATGAAATAGAATAGATTGTACGAATGAATTAGAATGGATTCGTACGAATGAATTAGAATGGATACATTCGTGCGAATGAATTAGAATGGATCGTACCAATGAGTAAGAATGGATCGTATGAATGAAATAGAATGGATTGTGCGAATGAATTAGAATGGATCGTACGAATGAATTAGAATGGATCGTACGAATGAATTAGAATGGATCGTACGAATGAATTAGAATGGATCCTATGAATGAATTAGAATGGATCGTGCGAATGAATTAGAATGGATCGTACGAATGAATTAGAATGGATCGTGCTAATGAATTAGAATTGATCGAATGAATGAATTAGAATGGATACATTCGTGCGAATGAATTAGAATGGATCGTATGAATGTGTTAGAATGGATCGTATGAGTGAATTAGAATGGTTCGTACGAATGAATTAGAATGGATCGTATGAATGAATTAGAATGGATACATTCGTGTGAATGAATTAGAATGGATCGTATGAATGAATTAGAATAGATTTTGTGAATGAATTAGAACTGATCGTATGAATGAATTAGAATAGATACATTCGTGCGAATGAATTAGAATGGATTGTATGAATGAATTAGAATGGATCCTATGAATGAATTAGAATGGATCGTGCGAATGAATTAGAATGGATCGTACGAATGAATTAGAATGGATCGTGCTAATGAATTAGAATTGATCGAACGAATGAATTAGCATGGATCGTGCTAATGAATTAGAATGGAACGTACGAATGAATTAGAATGGATCGTGTGAAAGAATTAGAATGGATTGTATGAATGAATTAGAATGAATTCGTACGATCCATTCGAATTCATTCGCACGATCCATTCTAATTCACTCATACGATCCATTCTAATTCATTCATACAATCCATTCTAATTCTTTCACACGATCCATTCTAATTCATTCGTAGGATCCATTCTAATTCATTCGTACAATCTATTCTATTTCATTCGTACGATCTATTCTTACTCATTCGTATGATCCATTCTAATTCATTCGGACGAATGTATCCATTCTAATTCATTCGTACGATCCATTCTAATTCATTCGTACGATTCATTCTAATTCATTCGTCCGATCCATTCTAATTCATCCGCACGAATGTATCCATTCTAATTCATTCGTACGATCCATTCTAATTCATTCGTATGATCTATTCTAATTCATTCGTAAGATCCATTCTAATTCATTCGTACGATCCATTCTAATTCATTCGTACGATCCATTCTAATTCATTCGCACGAATGTATCCATTCTAGTTCATTCGTACGATCTATTCTAATTCATTCATACAATCCATTCTAATTCATTCGCACGAATATATCCATTCTAATTCATTCGTACGATCAGTTCTAATTCATTCACAAAATCTATTCTAATTCATTCATATGATCCATTCTAATTCATTCACACGAATGTATCCATTCTAATTCATTCAGATGATCCATTCTAATTCATTCGTACGATCCATTCTAATTCACTCATACGATCCATTCTAATACATTCATACGATCCATTCTAATTCATTTGCACGAATATATCCATTCTAATTCATTCGTACGATCCATTCTAATTCCTTCGTACGATCCATTCTAATTCATTCGTACGATCTATTCTAATTCATTCGTACGATCCATTCTAATTCATTCGTACGATCCATTCTAATTCCTTCATACGATCCATTCTAATTCATTTGTACGATCCATTCTAATTCATTCATACAATCCATTCTAATTCTTTCACACGATCCATTCTAATTCATTCGTACGATCCATTCTAATTCATTCGTGCAATCCATTCAATTTCATTCATACGATCCATTCTTACTCATTCGTACGATCCATTCTAATTCATTCACACGAATGTATCCGTTCGTACGAATGAATTAGAATGGATCGTACGAATGAATTAGAATGGATCGTACGAAGGAATTAGAATGGATCGTACGAATGAATTAGAATGGATCGTACGAATGAATTAGAATAGATCGTACGAATGAATTAGAATGGATCGTACGAAGGAATTAGAATGGATCGTACGAATGAATTAGAATGGATATATTCGTGCAAATGAATTAGAATGGATCGTATGAATGTATTAGAATGGATCGTATGAGTGAATTAGAATGGATCGTATGAGTGAATTAGAATGGATCGTACGAATGAATTAGAATGGATCGTATGAATGAATTAGAATGGATACATTCGTGTGAATGAATTAGAATGGATCGTATGAATGAATTAGAATAGATTTTGTGAATGAATTAGAACTGATCGTACGAATAAATTAGAATGGATACATTCGTGCGAATGAATTAGAATGGATTGTATGAATGAATTAGAATGGATCCTATGAATGAAATAGAATGGATCGTATGAATGAATTAGAATGGATACATTCGTGCGAATGAATTAGAATTGATCGTACGAATGAATTAGAATGGATCGTGTGAATAAATTAGAATGGATTGTACGAATGAATTAGAATGGATACATTCGTGCGAATGAATTAGAATGGATACATTCGTGCGAAAGAATTAGAATAGATCGTATGAATGAATTAGAATGGATCCTATGAAAGAATTAGAATGGATCGTGCGAATGAATTAGAATGGATCGTACGAATGAATTAGAATGGATCGTGCTAATGAATTAGAATTGATCGAACGAATGAATTAGCATGGATCGTGCTAATGAATTAGAATGGATCGTATGAATGAATTAGAATGGATCAAATGAATGAATTAGAATGGTTACATTCATGCGAATGAATTAGAATGGATCGTACGAATGGATTAGAATGGATCGTACGAATGGATTAGAATGGATACATTCGAGGGAATGAATTAGAATGGATCGTACGAATGAATTAGAATGGATTGTACGAATAAATTAGAATGGATACATTCGTCCGAATGAATTAGAATGGATCATACGAATGAGTAAGAATGGATCGTACGAATGAAATAGAATAGCTTGTACGAATGGATTAGAATGGATCCTACGAATGGATTAGAATGGATACCTTTGTGCATATGAATTAGAATGGATGGTACTAATGAATTAGAATGGATCATATTAATGAATTAGAATGGATCGTACGAATGGATTAGAATGGATCGTGCGAATGAATTAGAATGGATCGTACGAATGAATTAGAATGGATCGTACAAATGAATTAGAATGGATCATATTAATGAATTAGAATGGATCGTACGAATGAATTAGAATGGATACATTCGTGCGAATGAATTAGAATGGATCGGACGAATGAATTAGAATGGATCGTACGAATGAATTAGAATGGATCAAATGAATAAATTAGAATGGTTACATTCATGCGAATGAATTAGAATGGATCGTACGAATGTATTAGAATGGATCGTACGAATGGATTAGAATGGATACATTCGAGCGAATGAATTAAAATGGATCGTACGAATGAATTAGAATGGATCATACGAATGGATTAGAATGGATCCTACGAATGGATTAGAATGGATACCTTTGTGCATATGAATTAGAATGGATCGTACGAATGAATTAGAATGGATCATATTAATGAATTAGAATGGATTGTACGAATGAAATAGAATGGATACATTCATGCACGATCCATTCTAATTCATTCATACGATCCATTCTAATTGTATGAATGTATTAGAATGGATCATATGAGTGAATTAGAATGGATCGTACGAATGAATTAGAATGGATCGTATGAATGAATTAGAATGGATACATTCGTGTGAATGAATTAGAATGGATCGTATGAATGAATTAGAATAGATTTTGTGAATGAATTAGAACTGATCGTACGAATGAATTAGAATGGATACATTCGTGCGAATATATTAGAATGGATTGTATGAATCAATTAGAATGGATCCTATGAATGAATTAGAATGGATCGTACGAATGAATTAGAATGGATACATTCGTGCGAATGAATTAGAATTGATCGTACGAATAAATTAGAATGGATCGTGCGAATGAATTAGAATGGATCGTACGAATAAATTGGAATGGATACATTCGTCCGAATGAATTAGAATGGATCATACGAATAAGTAAGAATGGATCGTACGAATGAAATAGAATAGATTATACGAATGAATTAGAATGGATTCGTACGAATGAATTAGAATGGATACATTCGTGCGAATGAATTAGAATGGATCGTACCAATGAGTAAGAATGGATCGTACGAATGAAATAGAATGGATTGTGCGAATGAATTAGAATGGATCGTACGAATGAATTAGAATGGATCGTGTGAAAGAATTAGAATGGATTGTATGAATGAATTAGAATAGATCGTATGAATGAATTAGAATGGATTCGTACGAATGAATTAGAATGGATACATTCGTGCGAATGAATTAGAATGGATCGTACCAATGAGTAAGAATGGATCGTACGAATGAAATAGAATGGATTGTGCGAACGAATTAGAATGGATCGCACGAATGTATCCATTCTAATTCATTCGTACGATCCATTCTAATTCATTCGTACGATCCATTCTAATTCATTCGTATGATCCATTCTAATTAATTCATATGATCCATTCTAATTCATTCGTACGATCCATTCTAATTCATTCATACAATCCATTCTAATTCATTCGTACGATCCATTCTAATTCACTCATACGATCCATTCTAATACATTCATACGATCCATTCTAATTCATTTGCACGAATATATCCATTATAATTCATTCGTACGATGCATTCTAATTCCTTCGTACGATCCATTCTAATTCATTCGTATGATCTATTCTAATTCATTCGTACGGTCCATTCTAATTCATTCGTACGATCCATTCTATTTCCTTCGTACAATCCATTCTAATTCATTCGTACGATCTATTCTAATTCATTCGTACCATCTATTCTAATTCATCCGTACGAATGGATACATTCGTGTGAATGAATTAGAATGGATCTTACGAATGAGTAAGAATGGATCGTACAAATGAAATAGAATGGATTGCACGAATGAATTAGAATGGATCGTACGAATGAATTAGAATGGATCGTACGAAGGAATTAGAATGGATCGCACGAATGAATTAGAATGGATCGTACGAATGAATTAGAATAGATCATACGAATGAATTAGAATGGATCGTACGAAGGAATTAGAATGAATCGTACGAATGAATTAGAATGGATCGTGCTAATGAATTAGAATTGATCGAATGAATGAATTAGCATGGATCGTGCTAATGAGTTAGAATGGAACGTACGAATGAATTAGAATGGATCGTGTGATCCATTCTAATTCATTCGTACGATCCATTCTAATCCATTCGTACGATCCATTCTAATTCATTCGCATGAATGTAACCATTCTAATTCATTCATTTGATCCATTCTAATTCATTCATACGATCCATTCTAATTCATTCGTCCGATCCATTCTAATTCATTCGCATGAATGTATCCATTCTAATTCATTCTAACGATCCATTCTAATTCATTCGTACGATCCATTCTAATTCATTCGTAAGATCCATTCTAATTCATTCGTACGATCCATTCTAATTCATTCGTACGATCCATTCTAATTCATTCGCACGAATGTATCCATTCTAGTTCATTCGTACGATCCATTCTAATTCATTCGTACGATCCATTCTAATTCATTCGCACGATCCATTCTAATTCATTCTTACGATCAATTCTAATTCATTCGCACGAATGTATCCATTCTAATTCATTCGTACGATCCTGAATTAGAATGGATCGTACGAATGAATTAAAATGGATACCTTTATGCATATAAATTAGAATAGATCGTACGAATGAATTAGAATAGATCGTATTAATGAATTAGAATGGATCGTACGAATGAATTAGAATGGATCGTACGAATGAATTAGAATGGATCTTACGAATGGATTAGAATCGATACATTCGTGCGAATGAATTAGAATGGATCGGACGAATGAATTAGAATGGATCGTACGAATGAATTAGAACGGATCAAATGAATGAATTAGAATGGATCGTACGAATGAATTAGAATGGATCAAATGAATGAATTAGAATGGTTACATTCATGCGAATGAATTAGAATGGATCGTACGAATGGATTAGAATGGATTGTACGAATGGATTAGAATGGATACATTCGAGCGAATGAATTAGAATGGATCGTACGAATGAAATAAGAATGGATCGTACGAATGAATTAGAATAGATCGTACGAATGAATTAGAATGGATCATACGAATGAATTAGAATGGATCGTGTGAAAGAATTAGAATGGATCGTACGAATGAATGAGAATGGATCGTGCGAATGAATTAGAATGGATCGTACGAATGAATTAGAATGGATCGTGCTAATGAATTAGAATTGATCTAACGAATGAATTAGCATGGATCGTGCATTTGTACGATCCATTCTAATTCATTCGTAAGATCCATTCTAATTCATTCGTACGATCCATTCTAATTCATTCGTACGATCCATTCTAATTCATTCGCACGAATGTATCCATTCTAGTTCATTCGTACGATCCATTCTAATTCATTCGTACGATCAATTCTAATTCATTCATACGATCTATTCTAATTCATTCATACAATCCATTCTAATTCTTTCACACGATCCATTCTAATTCATTCGTACGATCCATTCTAATTCATTCGCACAATCCATTCTATTTCATTCGTACGATCCATTCTTACTCATTTGTATGATCCATTCTAATTCATTCGCACGAATGTATCCATAATGGATCATACGAATGAGTAAGAATAGATCGTACGAATGAAATAGAATGGATTATGCGAATGAATTAGAATGGACCGTACGAATGAATTAGAATGGACACATTCGTGTGAATGAATTAGAATGGATCGGACGAATGAATTAGAATGGATCGTACGAATGAATTAGAATGGATCGTACGAATGAATTAGAATGGATTGTACGAATAAATTAGAATGGATACATTCGTCCGAATGAATTAGAATGGATCATACGAATGAGTAAGAATGGATCGTACGAATGAATAGAATAGATTGTACGAATGAATTAGAATGGATCGTGCGAATGAATTAGAATGGATCGTACGAATGAATTAGAATAGATCGTACGAATGAATTAGAATGGATCGTGCGAATGAATTAGAATGGATCATATTAATGAATTAGAATGGATCGTACGAATGAATTAGAGTGGATACATTCGTGCGAATGAATTAGAATGGATCGTGCGAATCCATTAGACTGGATCGTGCGAATGAATAAGAATTGATCATACGAATGAATTAGAATGGATCGTACGAATTAATTGGAATAGATACATTCATGCGAATGAATTAGAATGGATTGTATGAATGAATTAGAATGGATCGTACGAATGAATTAGAATGGATCATACGAATTAATTAGAATGGATCATACGAATGAATTAGAATGGATCGTACGAATGAATTAGAATGGATCGTACGAATGAACTAGAATGGATCGTACGAATGAACTAGAATGGATATATTCGTGCGAATGAATTAGAATGGATCGTACGAATGAATTAGAATGGATCGTACTATTCATTCTAATTCATTCGTACGATCCATTCCAATACATTCGTACGATTCATGCTAATTCATTCGCACGATCCATTCTAATTTATTCGTACGATCCATTCTTATTCATTCATACGATCCATTCTAATTCATTCGCACAATCCATTCTAATTCATTCGTACAATCCATTCTAATTCATTCGTATGATCCATTCTAACTTATTCGGTGGATCCATTCTAATTCATTCGTACGATCCATTCTAATTCATTCCCACGATCCATTCTAATTTATTCGTACGATCCATTCTAATTCATTCGTACGATCTATTCTAATTCATTCGCACGAATGTAACCATTCTAATTTATTCATACGATTCATTCTAATTCATTCGTATGAGCTATTCTAATTCATTCGTACGATCCATTCTAATTCATTCATACGATCCATTGTAATTCATTCATACAATCCATTTAGATTCATTCACACAAATGTATCGATTCAAATTCATTCGTACGATCCAGTCTAATTTATTCGTACGATCCATTCTAATTCATTCGCACGAATATATCCATTCTAATTCTTTCGTACGATGCATTCTAATTCATTCGTACGATCCATTCTAATTCATTCGTACGATCCATTCTAATTCATTCGTACAATCCATTCTAATTCATTCGCACGAATGTATCCATTCTAATTCATTCGTACAATCCATTCTATTTCATTTGTACCATCCATTCTTACTCATTCGTATGATCCATTCTAATTCATTTGTATGATCCATTCTAATTCATTCGTACGATCCATTCAAATTCATTCGTACGATCCATTCTAATTCATTCGCACGATCCATTCTAATTCATTCATACGATCCATTCTAATTCATTCATACGATCCATTCTAATTCATTCCTACAATCCATTCTAATTCATTCGCCCGATCCATTCTAATTCATTCATACGATCCATTCTATTCGAATGGATCATGTGATCCATTCAAATTCATTTGCACGATCCATTCTAATTCTTTCATACGATCCATTCTAATTCATTCATACAATGTATTCTAATTCTTTCACACGATCCATTCTAATTCATTCGTACGATCCATTCTAATTCATTCGTACAATCCATTCTATTTCATTTGTACGATCCATTCTTACTCATTCGTATGATCCATTCTAATTCATTCGTACGATCCATTCTAATTCATTTGTACGATCCATTCTAATTCATTCGTACAATCCATTCTATTTCATTCGTACGATCCATTCTTACTCATTCGTATGATCCATTCTAATTCATTCGCACGAATGTATCCATTCTAATTCATTCATACAATCCATTCTAATTCATTCCGTATGATCCATTCTAATTCATTCGTACGATCGTACGAATGAATTAGAATGGATCGTACGAATGAATTAGAATATATTGTGCGAATGAATTAGAATGGATCGTACGAATGAATTAGAATAGATCGTACGAATGAATTAAAATGGATCATACGAATGAGTAAGAATGGATCATACGAATGAATTAGAATGGATCGTACGAATGAATTAGAATGGATCGTATGAATAAATTAGAATGGATACATTCGTCCGAATGAATTAGAATGGATCATACGAATGAGTAAGAATGGATCGTACGAATGAAATAGAATAGATTGTACGAATGAATTAGAATGGATCCTACTAATGAATTAGAATGGATCGTGTGAAAGAATTAGAATGGATTGTATGAATGAATTAGAATGGATCGTATGAATGAATTAGAATGGATCGTGCGAATGAATTCGAATGGATCGTACGAATTCATTCTAATTCATTCGTACGATCCATTCTAATTCATTCGTACGATCCATTCTAATTCATTCGCTCGAATGTATCCATTCTAATCCATTCGTACGATCCATTCTAATCCATTCGTACGATCCATTCAAATTCATTCGCATGAATGTAACCATTCTAATTCATTCATTTGATCCATTCTAATTCATTCGTACGATCCATTCTAATTCATTCGTCCGATCCATTCTAATTCATTCGCACGAATGTATCCATTCTAATTCATTCGTACGATCCATTCTAATTCATTCGCACGATCCATTCTAATTCATTCATAGGATCCATTCTAATTCATTCATACGATCTATTCTAATTCTTTCGCACGAATGTATCCATTCTAATTCATTCGCACGAATATATCCATTCTAATTCTAATTCATTCGTACGATCCATTCTAATTCATTCGTATGATCCATTCTAATTAATTCGTATGATCCATTCTAATTCATTCGTACGATCTATTCTAATTCATTCATACAATCCATTCTAATTCTTTCGCACGATCCATTCTATTTCACTCATACGATCCATTCTAATACATTCATACGATCCATTCTAATTCATTTGCACGAATATATCTATTCTAATTCATTCGTACGATCCATTCTAATTCCTTCGTACGATCCATTCTAATTCATTCGTACGATCCATTCTAATTTATTCATACGATCCATTCTATATCATTCGTACGATCCATTCTAATTCATTCGCACAAATGTATCCATTCTAATTCATTCGTACGATCCATTCTAATTCATTCGTACGATCCATTCTAATTCATTCGTAAGATCCATTCTAATCCATTCGTACGATCCATTCTAATTCATTCGTACGATCCATTCTAATTCATTCGCGAATGTATCCATTCTAATTCATTCGTACGATCCATTCTAATTCATTCGTACGATCCATTCTAATTCATTCGTACGATCCATTCTAATTCATTCATACGATCTATTCTAATTCATTCATACCATCCATTCTAATTCTTTCACACGATCCATTCTAATTCATTCGTACGATCCATTCTAATTCATTCACACAATCCATTCTATTTTATTCGTACGATCCATTCTTACTCATTCGTATGATCCATTCTAATTCATTCGCAAGAATGTATCCATAATGGATCATACGAATGAGTAAGAAGGGATCGTACGAATGAAATAGAATGGATTATGCGAATGAATTAGAATGGACCGTACGAATGAATTAGACGTACGAATGAATTAGAATGGATACATTCGTGCGAATAAATTAGAATGGATCATACGAATGAGTAAGAATGGATCGTCATTCTAATTCATTCGTATGATCCATTCTAATTCATTTGTATCCATTCTATTTCATTCGCACGATCCATTCTAATTCATTCGTGCAACCTATTCTAATTCATTCGTACGATCCATTCTAATTCATTCGTATGATCCATTCTAATTGATTCATACAATCCATTCTAATTTTTTCGCACGAATGTATCCATTCTAATTCATTCGTACGATCCATTCTAATTCATTCGCACAATCTATTCTAATTCATTCATACGATCCATTCTAATTCATTCGCACGAATGTATCCATTCTAATTCATTCGTACGATCCATTCTAATTCATTCGTACGATCCATTCTAATTCATTCATACGATCTATTCTAATTCATTCATACAATCCATTCTAATTCTTTCACACGATCCATTCTAATTCATTCGTACGATCCATTCTAATTCATTCGCACAATCCATTCTATTTCATTCGTACGATCCATTCTTACTCATTGGTACGATCTATTCTAATTCATTCGCATGAATGTATCCATTATAATTCATTCGTACAAATCCATTCTAATTCATTCGTACAATCCATTCTATTTCATTCGTACGATCCATTCTTACTCATTCGTATGATCCATTCTAATTCATTCGCACGAATGTATCCATTCTAAATCATTCGTACGATCCATTCTAATTCATTCGTACGATCCATTCTAAATCATTCGTACAATCCATTCTATTTCATTCGTACGATCAATTCTAATTCATTAGCACGATCCATTCTAATTCATTCGTACGATCCATTCAAATTCATTCGCACGATCCATTCTAATTCATTCGTACAATCCATTCTATTTCATTCGTACGATCCATTCTTACTCATTCGTATGATCCATTCTAATTCATTCGCACGAATGTATCCATTCTAATCCATTCGTACGATCCATTCTAATCCATTCGTACGATCCATTCTAATTCATTCGCATGAATGTAACCATTCTAATTCATTCATTTGATCCATTCTAATTCATTCGTACGATCCATTCTAATTCATTCGTCCGATCCATTCTAATTCATTCGCACGAATGTATCCATTCTAAACCATTCATACGATCCATTCTAATTCATTCGTACGATCCATTCTAATTCTTTCGTACGATCCATTCTAATTCATTCGCACGAATGTATCCATTCTAGTTCATTCATACGCTCCATTCTAATTCATTCGTACGATCCATTCTAATTCATTCGCACGATCCATTCTAATTCATTCGTACGATCCATTCTAATTCATTCGCACGAATGTATCCATTCTAATTCATTCGTACATACGATCCATTCTAATTCATTCGCACGAATGTATCCATTCTAATTCATTTGTATAATCCATTCTATTTCATTCTTACGATCCATTCTTACTCATTCGTATGATCCATTCTAATTTATTCGCACGAATGTATCCATTCTAATTCATTCGTACGATCCATTCTAATTCATTCGCACTATCCATTCTAATTCATTCGTACGATCCATTCTAATTCATTCGTATGATCCATTCTAATTTATTCGTTCAAATATATGCATTCTAATTCATTCGTACGATCCATTCTAATTCATTCGCACGATCCATTCTAATTCATTCGCACGAATGTATCCATTCTAACTCATTTGCACGATCCATTCTAATTCATTCCTATGATCTATTCTAATTCATTCGTACGATCCATTCTAATTCATTCGCTCGAATGTATCCATTCTAATTCATTCGTACGATCAATTCTAATTCGTTCATATGATCCATTCTAATTCGTTCATACGATCCATTCTAATTCGTTCGTACGATCCATTCTAATTCATTCGTATGATCCATTCTAATTCATTCCTACGATCTATTCTAATTCATTCGCTCGAATATATCCATTCTAATTCATTCGTTCGATCCATTCTAATTCATTCGCACGATCCATTCTAATTCATTCGTATGATCCATTCTAATCCATTCGTACAATCCATTCTAATTCATTCGTACGATCCATTCTAATTCATTCGTACGATCCATTCTAATTGATTCGCACGAATGTATCCATTCTAGTTCATTCGTACGATCCATTCTATTTCATTCGTACGATCCATTCTAATTCATTCGCACGATCCTTTCTAATTCATTCGTACGATCCATTCTAATTCATTCATACGATCCATTCTAATTCATTCGTACGATCCATTCTAATTCATTCATACAATCCATTCTAATTCATTCGTACGATCCATTCTAATTCACTCATACGATCCATTCTAATACATTCATACGATCCATTCTAATTCATTTGCACGAATATATCCATTCTAATTCATTCGTACGATCCATTCTAATTCCTTCGTACGATCCATTCTAATTCATTCGTACGATCTATTCTAATTCATTCGTACGATCCATTCTAATTCATTCGTACGATCCATTCTAATTCCTTTGTACGATCCATTCTAATTCATTCGTACGATCCATTCTAATTCATTCGTACGAATGGATACATTCGTGTGAATGAATTAGAATGGATCGTACGAATGAGTAAGAATGGATCGTACGAATGAAATAGAATGGATTGCACGAATGAATTAGAATGGATCGTACGAATGAATTAGAATGGATCGTGTGAAAGAATTAGAATGGATTGTATGAATGAATTAGAATGGATCGTACGAAGGAATTAGAATGGATCGTACGAATGAATTTGAATAGATCGTACGAATTAATTCGAATAGATCGTACGAATGAATTAGAATGGATCGTACGAATGAAATAGAATGGATCGTGTGAAAGAATTAGAATGGATCGTACGAATGAATTAGAATGGATCGTGCGAATGAATTAGAATGGATCGTACGAATGAATTAGAATGGATCGTACGAATGAACTAGAATGGATACATTCGTGCGAATGAATTATAATGGATCATACGAATGAATTAGAATGGATCGTACGAATGAATTAGAATGGATCTTACGAATGAATTAGAATGGATCGTACTGGATCGTACGATTGAATTAGAATGGATCGTACGAATGAATTAGAATGGATACATTCGTGCGAATGAATTAGAATGGATCGGACGAATGAATTAGAATGGATCGTACGAATGAATTAGAATGGATCAAATGAATGAATTAGAATGGTTACATTCATGCGAATGAATTAGAATGGATCGTACGAATGGATTAGAATGGATCGTACGAATGGATTAGAATGGATACATTCGAGCGAATGAATTAGAATGGATCGTACGAATGAATCAGAATGCATCGTACGAATGGATTAGAATGGATCCTAGGAATGGATTAGAATGGATACCTTTGTGCATATGAATTAGAATGGATCGTACGAATGAATTAGAATGGATCATGTTAATGAATTAGAATGGATCGTACGAATGAATTAGAATGGATACATTCGTGCACGATCCATTCTAATTCATTCGCACGAATGTATCCATTCTAATTCATTCGTACGATCCATTCTAATTCATTAATATGATCCATTCTAATTCATTCGTACGATCCATTCTAATTCATATGCACAAAGGTATCCATTCTAATTCATTCGTACGATCCATTCTAATTCAGGATCGTACGAATGAATTAGAATGGATACATTCGTGCGAATGAATTAGAATGGATCGTGCGAATCAATTAGACTGGATCGTGCGAATGAATAAGAATAGATCATACGAATGAATTAGAATGGATCGTGCGAATTAATTAGAATGGATACATTCGTGCGAATGAATTAGAATGGATCGTACGAATGAATTAGAATGGATCGTATGAATAAATTAGAATGGATACATTCGTGTGAATGAATTAGAATGGATTGTGCGAATGAATTAGAATGGATCATATTAATGAATTAGAATGGATCGTACGAATGAGTTAGAATGGATACATTCGTGCGAATGAATTAGAATGGATCGTGCTAATCAATTAGACTGGATCGTGCGAATGAATAAGAATGGATCGTACGAATGAATTAGAATTAATCGTACGATCCATTCTAATTCAATCGTCCGATCCATTCTAATTCATTCGTATGAATGTATCCATTCTAATTCATTCGTACAATCCATTCTATTTCATTCGTACGATCCATTCTTACTCATTCGTATGATCCATTCTAATTCATTCGTATGATCCATTTTAATTCATTCGTACGATCCATTCTAATTCATTCGCACGAATTAGAATGGATCATATGAATGAATTAGAATGGATCGTGCGAATGAATTCGAATGGATCGTACGGATTCATTCTAATTCATTCATACAGTCCATTCTAATTCTTTCACACGATCCATTCTAATTCATTCGTACGTTCCATTCTAATTCATTAGCACGATCCATGCTAATTCATTCGTTCGATCAATTCTAATTTATTACCACGATCCATTCTAATTCATTCATACGATCCACTCTAATTCATTCGCACGATCCATTCTAATTCATTCGTACGATCCATTCTAATTCGTTCGTATGATCCATTCTAATTAATTCGTATGATCCATTCTAATTCATTCGTACGATCCATTCTAATTCATTCATACAATCCATTCTAATTCATTCGCACGATCCAATCTAATTCACTCATACGATCCATTCTAATACATTCATACGATCCATTCTAATTCATTTGCACGAATATATCCATTCTAAATCATTCGTACGCTCCATTCTAATTCCTTCGTACGATCCATTCTAATTCATTCATACGATCCATTCTAATTCATTCGTACGATCCATTCTAATTCATTCGTACGATCTATTCTAATTCATTCGTAAGATCCATTCTAATTCATTCGTACGATCCATTCTAATTCATTCGTACGATCCATTCTAATTCATTCGCACGAATGTATCCATTCTAGTTCATTCGTACGATCCATTCTAATTCATGCGCACGAATGTATCCATTCTTGTTCATTCGTACGATCCATTCTAATTCATTCGTACGATCTATTCTAATTCATTTGCACGATCCATTCTAATTCATTCGTACGATCCATTCTAATTCATTCATACGATCCATTCTAATTCATTCGTACGATCCATTCTAATTCATTCGCACAAATGTATCAATTCTAATTCATTCGTACGATCCATTCTAATTCATTCGCACGATCCATTCTAATTCATTCATACGATCCATTCTAATTCATTCACACGATCTGTTGTTATTCATCCGCACAATCTATTCTAATTCATTCGCACGAATGTATCCATTCTAATTCATTCGTACGATCCATTCTAATTCATTCGTACGATCCATTCTAATTCATTCGTATGATCCATTCTAATTAATTCGTATGATCCATTGTAATTCACTCATACGATCCATTCTAATACATTCATACGATTCATTCTAATTCATTTGCACGAATATATCCATTCTAATTCATTCGTACGATCCATTCTAATTCCTTCGTACGATCCATTCTAATTCATTCGTACGATCTATTCTAATTCATTCGTATGATCCATTCTAATTCATTCGTACGATCCATTTTAATTCCTTCGTACGATCCATTCTAATTCATTCGTACGATCCATTCTAATTCATTCGTACAATCTATTCTAATTCATTCGTACTAATGGATACATTCGTGTGAATGAATTAGAATGGATCGTACGAATGAGTAAGAATGGATCGTACGAATGAAATAGAATGGATTGCACGAATGAATTAGAATGGATCGTACGAATGAATTAGAATGGATCGTGTGAAAGAATTAGAATGGATTGTATGAATGAATTAGAATGGATCGTACGAATGAATTAGAATAGATCGTACGAATGAATTAGAATGGATCGTACGAATGAATTACAATGGACTGTACGAAGGAATTAGAATGGATCGTACGAATGAATTAGAATGGATCGTATGAATGAATTAGAATGGATACATTCGTGCGAATGAATTAGAATGGATTGTACGAATGAATTAGAATGGATCGTACGAATGAATTAGAATGGATCGTGTGCAAGAATTAGAATGGATTGTATGAATGAATTAGAATGGATCATATGTATGAATTAGAACGGATACATTCGTGCGAATGAATTAGAATGGATCGTACGAATGAATTAGAATGGATCGTACGAATAAATTAGAATGGATACATTCGTCCGAATGAATTAGAATGGATCATATATGAATTAGAATGGATCCTAGTACGATCCATTCTAATTCATTCGTACGATCCATTCTAATTCATTCATACAATCCATTCTAATTCTTTCACACGATCCATTCTAATTCATTCGTACGATCCATTCTAATTCATTCGTGCAATCCATTCTATTTCATTCGTACGATCCATTCTTACTCATTCGTACAATCCATTCTAATTCATTCGTACGATCCATTCTAATTCCTTCGTACGATCCATTCTAATTCATTCGTATGATCCATTCTAATTCATTCGTACAATCTATTCTAATTCATTCGTACGAATGGATACATTCGTGTGAATGAATTAGAATGGATCGTACGAATGAGTAAGAATGGATCGTACGAATGAAATAGAATGGATTGCACGAATGAATTAGAATGGATCGTACGAATGAATTAGAATGGATCGTGTGAAAGAATTAGAATGGATTGTATGAATGAATTAGAATGGATCGTACGAATGAATTAGAATGGATCGTACTAGGATCCATTCTAATTCATATATGATCCATTCTAATTCATTCGGACGAATGTATCCATTCTAATTTATTCGTACGATCCATTCTAATTCATTCGTACGATCCATTCTAATTCATTCGCACGAATGTATCCGTTCTAATTCATACATATGATCCATTCTAATTCATTCATACAATCCATTCTAATTCTTGCACATGATCCATTCTAATTCATTCGTACGATCCATTCTAATTCATTCGTACAATCCATTCTAATTCATTCGCACGAATGTATCCATTCTAATTCATTCATACGATCCATTCTAATTCATTCGTACGATCCATTCTAATTCCTTCGTACGGTCCATTGTAATTCATTCGTACGATCCATTCTAATTCATTCGTACGATCCTTTCTAATTCATTCGTAAGATCCATTCTAATTCATTCGTACGATCCATTCTAATTCATTCGTATGATCCATTCTAATTCATTCGCACGAATGTATCCATTCTAGTTCATTCGTACGATCCATTCTAATTCATTCGTACGATCCATTCTAATCCATTCGTACGATCCATTCTAATTCATTCATATGATCCATTGTAATTCATTCATACAATCCATTCTAATTCTTTCATACGATCCACTCTAATTCATTCGTAGGATTCATTCTGATTCATTCGTACAATCTATTCTATTTCATTCGTACGATCCATTCTTACTCATTCGTATGATCCATTCTATTTCATTCGGACGAATGTATCCATTCTAATTTATTCGTACGATCCATTCTAATTCATTCGTACGATACATTCTAATTCATTCGTACGATCCATTCTTACTCATTCGTACGATCCATTCTAATTCATTCGTACGATCCATTCTAATTCATTCGTACGATCGATTCTAATTCATTCGCATTATCCATTCTAATTCATTCGTACGATCCATTCTAATTCATTCGTATGATCCATTCTAATTTATTCGTTCAAATATATCCATTCTAATTCATTCGTACGATCCATTCTAATTCATTCGCACGATCCATTCAAATTCATTCGCACGAATGTATCCAATCTAATTCATTTGCACGATCCATTCTAATTCATTCCTATGATCTATTCTAATTCATTTGTACGATCCATTCTAATTCATTCCAATTCATTCGTACGATCCATTCTACGATCCATTCTAATTCATTCGTATATTCCATTCTAATTCATTAGCACGATCCATGCTAATGAATTAGAATGGATCATACGATCCAATCTAATTCATTCATACGATCCATTCTTAGTCATTCGTATGATTCATTCTAATTCAATCGTACGATCCATTCTAATTCATTCGTACGATCCATTCTAATTCCTTCATACGATCCATTCTAATTCATTCATACGATCCATTCTAATTCCTTCGTACGATCCATTCTAATTCATTCGTACGATCCATTCTAATTCATTCGTGAATCTATTCTAATTCATTCGCGCAATCTATTCTAATTCATTCGTACGATCCATTCTAATTCATTCGTACGATCCATTCTAATTCATTCATACAATCCATTCTAATTTATTCGCACGAATGTATCCATTCTAATTCATTCGTACGATCCATTCTAATTCATTCGCACAATATATTCTAATTCATTCATGCGATCCATTCTAATTCATTCGCACGAATGTATCCATTCTAATTCATTCATACGATCCATTCTACTTCATTCGTACTATCCGTTCTAATTCACTCATACGATCCATTCTAATTCATTCATACGATCCATTCTAATTCATTTGCACGAATATATCCATTCTAATTCATTCGTACGATCCATTCTAATTCCTTCGTACGATCCATTCTAATTCCTTCGTACGATCCATTCTAATTCATTCGCACGAATGTATCCATTCTAATTCATTCGTACGATCCATTCTAATTCATTCGTACGATCCATTCTAATTCATTCGTACGATTCATTCTAATTCATTCGTCCTGAATTAGAATGGATCGTACGAATGAGTTAGAATGGATACCTTTGTGCATATGAATTAGAATGGATCGTACGAATGAATTAGAATGGATCATATTAATGAATTAGAGTGGATCGTACGAATGAATTAGAATGGATACGTTCGTGCGAATGAATTAGAATGGATCGTGCACGAATGTATCCATTCTAATTCATTCGTACGATCCATTCTAATTCATTAATATGATCCATTCTAAGTCATTCGTACGATCCATTCTAATTCATATGCACAAAGGTATCCATTCTAATCCATTCGTAGGATCCATTCTAATCCATTCATACGATCAATTCTAATTCATTCGTACGATCCATTCTAATTCATTCGCTCGAATGTATCCATTCTAATCCATTCGTACGATCCATTCTAATCCATTCGTACGATCCATTCTAATTCATTCGCATGAATGTAACCATTCTAATTCATTCATTTGATCCATTCTAATTCATTCGTATGATCCATTCTAATTCATTCGTCCGATCCATTCTAATTCATTCGCACGAATGTATCCATTCTAATTCATTCGTACGATCCATTCTAATTCATTCGTACGATCCATTCTAATTCATTCGTAAGATCCATTCTAATTCATTCGTACAATCCATTCTAATTCATTCGCACGAATGTATCCATTCTAGTTCATTCGTATGATCCATTCTAATTCATTCGTACGATCCATTCTAATTCATTCGCACGATCCATTCTAATTCATTTGTACGATCAATTCTAAGTCATTCGCACGAATGTATCCATTCTAATTCATTCATATGATCCATTCTAATTCATTCGTACGATCCATTCTAATTCACTCATACGATCCATTCTAATACATTCATATGATCCATTCTAATTCATTTGCATGAATATATCCATTCTAATTCATTCGTACGATCCATTCTAATTCCTTCGTATGATCCATTCTAATTCATTCGAATGATCTATTCTAATTCATTCGTACGATCCATTCTAATTCATTCGTACGATCCATTCTAATTCCTTCGTACGATCCATTCTAATTCATTCGTAAGATCCATTCTAATTCATTCGTACAATCTATTCTAATTCATTCATACGAATGGATACATTCGTGTGAAGGAATTAGAATGGATCGTACGAATGAGTAAGAATGGATCGTACGAATGAAATTGAATGGATTGCACGAATGAATTAGAATGGATCGTACGAATGAATTAGAATGGATCGTGTGAAAGAATTAGAATGGATTGTATGAATCAATTAGAATGGATCGTACGAATGAATTAGAATGGATACATTCGTCCGAATGAATTAGAATGGATCATACGAATGAGTAAGAATGGATCGTACGAATGAAATTGAATAGATTGTACGAATGAATTAGAATGGATCCTACGAATGAATTAGAATGGATCGTGTGAAAGAATTAGAATGGATTGTACGAATGAATTAAAATGGATCCTATGAATGAATTAGAATGGATCGTGCGAATAAATTAGAATGGATCGTACGAATGAATTAGAATGGATCGTGCTAATGAATTAGAATTGATCGAACGAATGAATTAGCATGGATCGTGCTAATGAATTAGAATTGATCGAACGAATGAATTAGCATGGATCGTGCTAATGAATTAGAATGGAACGTACGAATGAATTATAATGGATCGTGTGAAAGAATTAGAATGGATTGTATGAATGAATTAGAATGAATTCGTGCGATCCATTCAAATTCATTCGCACGATCCATTCTAATTCATTCATACGATCCATTCTAATTCATTCATACAATCCATTCTAATTCTTTCACACGATCCATTCTAATTCATTCGTAGGATCCATTCTAATTCATTCGTACAATCTATTCTATTTCATTCGTATGATCCATTCTTATTCATTCGTATGATCCATTCTTATTCATTCGGACGAATGTATCCATTCTAATTTATTCGTACGATCCATTCTAATTCATTCGTATGATCCATTCTAATTCATTCGTCCGATCCATTCTAGTTCATTCGCATGAATGTATCTATTCTAATTCATTCGTACGATCCATTCTAATTCATTCGTACGATCCATTCTAATTCATTCATACAATCCATTCTAATTCTTTCACACGATCCATTCTAATTCATTTGTACGATCCATTCTAATTCATTCGTGCAATCCATTCTATTTCATTCGTACGATCCATTCTTACTCATTCGTACGATCCATTCTAATTCATTCGCACGAATGTATCCATTCGTACGAATGAATTAGAATAGATTGTACGAATGAATTAGAATGGATCGTACGAATGAATTAGAATGGATCGTACGAAGGAATTAGAATGGATCGTACGAATGAATTAGAATAGATCGTACGAATGAATTAGAATGGATCGTACGAAGGAATTAGAATTGATCGTACGAATGAATTAGAATGGATATATTCGTGCAAATGAATTAGAATGGATCGTATGAATGTATTAGAATGGATCGTATGAGTGAATTAGAATGGATCGTACGAATGAATTAGAATGGATCGTATGAATGAATTAGAATGGATACATTCTTGCGAATGAATTAGAATTGATCGTACGAATGAATTAGAATGGATCGTGCGAATGAATTAGAATGGATCGTATTAATGATTTAGAATGGATCTTACGAATGAATTAGAATGGATCGTACGAATGAATTAGAATGGATCGTACGAATGAATTAGAATGGATACATTCGTGTGAATGAATTAGAATGGATCGGACGAATGAATTAGAATGGATCGTACGAATGAATTAGAATGGATCAAATGAATGAATTAGAATGGTTACATTCATGCGAATGAATTAGAATGGATCGTACGAATGGATTAGAATGGATCGTACGAATGGATTAGAATGGATACATTCGAGCGAATAAATTAGAATGGATCGTACGAATGAATTAGAATGGATCGTACGAATGGATTAGAATGGATCGTACAAATGAACTAGAATGGATACATTCGTGCGAATGAATTAGAATGGATCGTACGAATGAATTAGAATGGATCTTACGAATGAATTAGAATGGATCGTACGAATGAATTAGAATGGATACATTCGTGCGAATGAATTAGAATGGATCATACAAAGGAATTAGAATGGATCGTACGAAGGAATTAGAATGGATCGTACGAATGAATTAGAATGGATATA
This sequence comes from Chamaelirium japonicum, assembly GCA_947650365.1. Taxonomy (NCBI): domain Eukaryota; kingdom Viridiplantae; phylum Streptophyta; class Magnoliopsida; order Liliales; family Melanthiaceae; genus Chamaelirium; species Chamaelirium japonicum. The sequence goes on from OX393550.1 coordinate 92,064,925, forward strand.
TTCATGCAAATGAATTAGAATGGATCGTATGAATGAATTAGAATGGATCGTATGAGTGAATTAGAACGGATAGTACGAATGAAGTAGAATGGATCGTATGAATGAATTAGAATGGATACATTCGTGCGAATGAATTAGAATGGATCGTATGAATGAATTAGAATAGATTGTGCGAATGAATTAGAATGGATCGTACGAATGAATTAGAATGGATACATTCGTGCGAATAAATTAGAATGGATTGTATGAATGAATTAGAATGGATCGTAGGAATGAATTAGAATGGATCGTACGAATGAATTAGAATAGATTGCGCAAATGAATTAGAATGGATCGTACGAATGAATGAGAATGGATTTTACGAAGGAATTAGAATAGATCGTACGAATGAATTAGAATGGATCGTACGAATGAATTAGAATGGATCGTACGAAGGAATTAGAATGGATCGTACGAATGAATTAGAATGGATCGTACGATTGAATTAGAATGGATCATATGAATGAGTAAAAATGGATCGTATGAATGAATTAGATTGGATCGTACGATCCATTCTAATTCATTAGCATGGATCGTGCTAATGAATTAGAATGGAATATACGAACGAATTAGAATGGATCGTAGAATGGATCGTACGAATGAATTAGAATGAATTAGAATGGATCGTACGGATGAATTAGAATAGATCATAGGAATGAATTAGAATGGATCGTGCAAATGAATTAGAATGGATACATTCGTGCGAATGAATTAGAATGGATCGTGCGAATGAATTAGAATGGATCGTACGAATGAATTAGAATGGATATATTTGAACGAATAAATTAGAATGGATCATACGAATGAATTAGAATGGATCGTACGAATGAATTAGAATGGATAGTGAGAATGAATTAGAATCGATCGTACGAATGAATTAGAATAGATCGTACGAATGAATTAGAATGGATCATACGAATGAGTAAGAATGGATCGTACGAATGAATTAGAATGGATCGTACGAATGAATTAGAATGGATCGTATGAATGAATTAGAATGGATACATTCGTGCGAATGAATTAGAATGGATTGTACGAATGAATTAGAATGGATCGTACGAATGAATTAGAATGGATCGTGTGCAAGAATTAGAATGGATTGTATGAATGAATTAGAATGGATCATATGTATGAATTAGAACGGATACATTCGTGCGAATGAATTAGAATGGATCGTACGAATGAATTAGAATGGATCGTACGAATAAATTAGAATGGATACATTCGTCCGAATGAGTTAGAATGGATCATATATGAATTAGAATGGATCCTAGTACGATCCATTCTAATTCATTCGTACGATCCATTCTAATTCATTCATACAATCCATTCTAATTCTTTCACACGATCCATTCTAATTCATTCGTACGATCCATTCTAATTCATTCGTGCAATCCATTCTATTTCATTCGTACGATCCATTCTTACTCATTCGTACGATCTATTCTTACTCATTCGTACGATCCATTCTAATTCATTCACACGAATGTATCCATTCGTACGAATGAATTAGAATAGATTGTACGAATGAATTAGAATGGATCATACGAATGAATTAGAATGGATCGTACGAAGGAATTAGAATGGATCGTACGAATGAATTAGAATGGATCGTGTTGGGGGTAGCAGAAATCTGCCCTGGAGTTCGCCCCCCCCCCCCCCCCCCCCCCCCCCCCCCGTGCTCACCAAATCACCTTGACAGGGAGCGAGATCCACATTGGGCTGAAGGGGCCTAGGCCAAGGGCACTCACAGGAGCTCGCCTAAGCTCGCTGGAGCTCGCCTGAGGTCGCCCAGGAGCCCGCCTAAGCTCGCTCAGGAGCTCGCCAAGCTCGCCCAGGAGCTCGCCGAGCCCGCGCGAGAACTCGCTTGCAGTGGTAGCGGGAGTTAGACCGTCATGCATAACAAAGACACCGGCATCGCAAACGCCCCTAGCTCATGCAGGAGCTCGCCCAAGATCGCGCAGGAGCTCGCCCAAGTTCGCCCTTGCCTGTGGATCTCATAGACCCTAGGATTCCAAGGGGTGGGGAACTCGCCCAGGAGCTCGCCCTCCCCCCCCATGCTAACCAAGTCACCTTGACAGGGAGCGAGCTCCATATTGGGCCGAAGGTGCCTTAGGCAAAGAGCTCGCTCAGGAGCTCGTCCAAGCTTGCTCAGGAGCTCGCCCAAGCTCGCCAGAACTCCCCAGTTTATCGAAGAGGTCGCTCCCGCGAGGTCCGACTCTTGATAGATATGGAAGAAAAGGCGAAGCCATGGAGGGCATCCCCGCCCTGGCTCCCCACCGGAGGTCGCCCACAGTGCACGAAGATCTCTCAGGCTTGAACATTCCAGAACAGCCACCTGGCAGCGACAAGAAAGATGCTCTCCCCCACTCAAACCGCCTGGCAGGCTTGACGACAGAATGTCAAGGCGTGAGTACCAAGGACTGTCAGAGACCCACGCGAGCCGGATCGTAGGGGTCTAGAAAGCCCTGGAAGAATCTCCACGTGTCGGGCCACGGTAGGCCGCCGATTGCTATAAATGCTCACCCCCAGGCTCCATAGTACAGGTTGGAAATCCTTTCCCCTACCACTTTGGTATACAACAGCTCGTCGTTGTGCCACCGTGACTGACTTGAGCGTCGGAGGGTCTGCGCTACTAAGGGAGCCAAACGTTCTCACGTTCTCTTTTCTTTGTCTTGCAGGCAGCCCGCACGGACCAGCGAAAATTCCCCCAAACAGATCGTACGAATGAATTAGAATAGATCGTATGAATGAATTAGAATGGATCGTACGAAGGAATTAGAATGGATCGTACGAATGAATTAGAATGGATATATTCGTGCAAATAAATTAGAATGGATCGTATGAATGTATTAGAATGGATCGTGCGAATGAATTAGAATGGATCGTACAAATGAATTAGGATGGATCGTACGAATGAACTAGAATGGATACATTCGTGCGAATGAATTAGAATGGATCGTACGAATGAATTAGAATGGATCGTACGAATGAATTAGAATGGATCTTACGAATGAATTAGAATGGATCGTACGAATGAATTAGAATGGATCGTACGAATGAATTAGAATGGATACATTCGTGCGAATGAATTAGAATAGATCGGACGAATGAATTAGAATGGATCGTACGAATGAATAAGAATGGATCAAATGAATGAATTAGAATGGATCGTACGAATAAATTAGAATGGATACATTCGTCCGAATGAATTAGAATGGATCGTACGAATGAATTAGAATGGATCGTACGAATGAATTAGAATGGATACATTCGTACGAATGAATTAGAATGGATCGTACGAATGAATTAGAATGGATCGTACGGAATGAATTAGAATGGATATATTTAAACGAATAAATTAGAATGGATCATACGAATGAATTAGAATGGATCGTACGAATGAATTAGAATGGATAGTGCGAATGAATTAGAATTGATTGTACGAATGAATTAGAATGGATCGTACGAATGAATTACAATGGATCATACGAATGAGTAAGAATAGATCGTACGAATGAATTAGAATGGATCGTACGAATGAATTAGAATGGATCGTACGAATAAATTAGAATGGATACATTCGTCCGAATAAAATAGAATGGATCATACGAATGAGTACGAATGGATCGTACGAATGAAATAGAATAGATTGTACGAATGAATTAGAATGGATCCTACGAATGAATTAGAATGGATCGTGCGAAAGAATTAGAATGGATTGTATGAATGAATTAGAATGGATCGTATGAATGAATTAGAATGGATCGTACGAATGGATTAGAATGGATCGTACGAATGAATTAGAATGGATCGTACGAATGAACTAGAATGGATACATTCATGCGAATGAATTAGAATGGATCATACGAATGAATTAGAATGGATCGTACGAATGAATTAGAATGGATCTTACGAATGAATTAGAAAGGATTGTACGAATGAATTAGAATGGATCGTACGAATGAATTTGAATGGATCGTACGAATGAATTAGAATGGACCGTACGAAGGAATTAGAATGGATCGTACGAATGAATTAGAATGGATCGTATGAATGAATTAGAATGGATACATTCGTGCGAATGAATTAGAATGGATTGTACGAATGAATTAGAATGGATCGTACGAATGAATTAGAATGGATCGTGTGAAAGAATTAGAATGGATTGTATGAATGAATTAGAATGGATCATATGAATGAATTAGAACGGATACATTCGTGCGAATGAATTAGAATGGATCGTACGAATGAATTAGAATGGATCGTATGAATGAATTAGAATGGTTATATTCATGCGAATGAATTAGAATGGATCGTACGAATGGATTAGAATGGATCATACGAATGGATTAGAATGGATACATTCGAGCGAATGAATTAGAATGGATCGTACGAATGAATTAGAATGGATCATACGAATGGATTAGAATGGATCCTACGAATGGATTAGAATGGATACCTTTGTGTATATGAATTAGAATGGATCGTACGAATGAATTAGAATGGATCATATGAATGAATTAGAATGGATCGTGTGAAAGAATTAGAATGGATTGTATGAATGAATTAGAATAGATCGTATGAATGAATTAGAATGGATCGTACGAATGAATTAGAATGGATCGTACAAATGAATTAGAATGGATCGTACGAATGAATTATAATGGATACATTCGTGCGAATGAATTAGAATGGATACATTCGTGCGAAAGAATTAGAATAGATCGTATGAATGAATTAGAATGGATCCTATGAATGAATTAAATAGGATCGTGCGAATGAATTAGAATGGATCGTACGAATGAATTAGAATGGATCGTGCTAATGAATTAGAATTGATCGAACGAATGAATTAGCATGGATCGTGCTAATGAATTAGAATGGAACGTACGAATGAATTAGAATGGATCGTGTGAAAGAATTAGAATGGATTGTATGAATGAATTAGAATGAATTCGTATGATCCATTCGAATTCATTCGCACGATCCATTCTAATTCATTCATATGATCCATTCTAATTCATTCGTACGATCCATTCTAATTCATATGCACAAAGGTATCCATTCTAATCCATTCGTAGGATCCATTCTAATCCATTCGTACGATCCATTCTAATTCATTCGTACGATCCATTCTAATTCATTCGCTCGAATGTATCCATTCTAATCCATTCGTACGATCGATTCTAATTCACTCGCATGAATGTAACCATTCTAATTCATTCATTTGATCCATTCTAATTCATTCGTACGATCCATTCTAATTCATTCGTCCGATCCATTCTAATTTATTCGCACGAATGTATCCATTCTAATTCATTCGTACGATCCATTCTAATTCATTCGCACGATCCATTCTAATTCATTCATAGGATCCATTCTAATTCATTCATACGATCTATTTTAATTCTTTCGCACGAATGTATCCATTCTAATTCATTCGCACGAATGTATCCATTCTAATTCATTCGTATGGTCCATTCTAATTCATTCGCACGATCCATTCTAATTCATTCGTACGATCAATTCTAATTCATTCGCACGAATGTATCCATTCTAATTCATTCGTACGATCCTGAATTAGAATGGATCGTACGAATGAATTAGAATGGATACCTTTGTGCATATGAATTAGAATGGATCATACGAATGAATTAGAATGGATCATATTAATGAATTAGAATGGATTGTACGAATGAATTAGAATGGATACATTCGTTCGAATGAATTAGAATGGATACATTCGTTCGAATGAATTAGAATGGATCGTGCGAATCCATTAGACTTGATCGTGCGAATAAATAAGAATGGATCATACGAATGAATTAGAATGGATCGTACGAATTAATTAGAATGGATACATTCGTGCGAATGAATTAGAATGGATTGTATGAATGAATTAGAATGGATCGTACGAATGAATTAGAATGGATCATACGAATTAATTAGAATGGATCATACGAATGAATTAGAATGGATCGTACGAATGAATTAGAATGGATCGTACGAATGAACTAGAATGGATCGTACGAACGAACTAGAATGGATACATTCGTGCGAATGAATTAGAATGGATCGTACGAATGAATTAGAATGGATCGTACGAATGAATTAGAATGGATCTTACGAATGAATTAGAATGGATCGTACGAATGAATTAAAATGGATCGAACGAATGAATTAGAATGGATACATTCGTGCGAATGAATTAGATTGGATCGGACGAATGAATTAGAATGGATCGTACGAATGAATTAGAATGGATCAAATGAATGAATTAGAATGGTTACATTCATGCGAATGAATTAGAATGGATCGTACGAATGGATTAGAATGGATCGTACGAATGGATTAGAATGGATACATTCGTACGAATAAATTAGAATGGATACATTCGTCCGAATGAATTAGAATGGATCATACGAATGAGTAAGAATGGATCGTACGAATGAAATAGAATAGATTGTATGAATGAATTAGAATGGATTCGTACGAATGAATTAGAATGGATACATTCGTGCGAATGAATTAGAATGGATCGTACCAATGAGTAAGAATGGATCGTACGAATGAAATAGAATGGATTGTATGAATGAATTAGAATGGATCGTACGAATGAATTAGAATGGATCGTGTGAAAGAATTAGAATGGATTGTATGAATGAATTAGAATGGATCGTACGAATGAATTAGAATGGATCGTACGAATGAATTAGAATGGATCGTACGAATGAATTAGAATGGATACATTCGTGCGAATGAATTAGAATGGATACATTCGTGCGAAAGAATTAGAATAGATCGTATAAACGAATTAGAATGGATCCTGTGAATGAATTAGAATGGATCGTGCGAATGAATTAGAATGGATCGTACGAATGAATTAGAATAGATCGTACGAATGAATTAGAATGGATCGTACGAAGGAATTAGAATGGATCGTACGAATGAATTAGAATGGATATATTCGTGCAAATGAATTAGAATGGATCGTATGAATGTATTAGAATGGATCATATGAGTGAATTAGAATGGATCGTACGAATGAATTAGAATGGATTGTATGAATGAATTAGAATGGATCGTACGAGTGAATTAGAATGGATCATACGAATTAATTAGAATGGATCATACGAATGAATTAGAATGGATCGTACGAATGAATTAGAATGGATCGTATGAATGAATTAGAATGGATACATTCGTGCGAATGAATTAGAATGGATTGTGCGAATGAATAAGAACAGATCGTGCGAATGAATTAGAATTGATCGTACGAATGAATTAGAATGGATCGTGCGAATGAATTAGAATGGATCGTACGAATGAATTAGAATGGATATATTTGTGCGAATGAATTAGAATGGATCGTACGAATGAATTAAAATGGATCGTATAAATGAATTAGAATGGATCATACGAATGAATTAGAATGGATCGTGCGAATGAATTAGAATGGATCGTACGAATGAATTAGAATGGATCGTGTGAAAGAATTAGAATGGATCGTATAAATGAATTAGAATGGATCGTGCGAATGAATTAGAATGGATCGTACGAATGAATTAGAATGGATCATGCTAATGAATTAGAATTGATCGAACGAATGAATTAGCATGGATCGTGCTAATGAATTAGAATGGATCGTACGAATGAATTAGAATGGATCGTGCGAATGAATTATAATGGATCGAACGAATGAATTAGAATGGATACATTTGTGCGAATGAATTAGAATGGATCGTACGAATGAATTAGAATGGATCGTATGAATGAATTAGAATCGATCGTGTGAATGAATTCGAATGGATCGTACGAATTCATTCTAATTCATTCATACAATCCATTCTAATTCTTTCACACGATCCATTCTAATTCATTCGTACGTTCCATTCTAATTCATTAGCACGATCCATGCTAATTCATTCGTTCGATCAATTCTAATTCATTAGCACGATCCATTCTAATTCATTCATACGATCTATTCTAATTCTTTCGCACGAATGTATCCATTCTAATTCATTCGCACGAATGTATCCATTCTAATTCATTCGTACGATCCATTCTAATTCATTCATACGATCCATTCAAATTCATTCATACGATCTATTCTAATTCATTCATACAATCCATTCTAATTCTTTCACACGATCCATTCTAATTCATTCGTACGATCCATTCTAATTCATTCGCACAATCCATTCTATTTCATTCGTACGATCCATTCTTACTCATTGGTACGATCCATTCTAATTCATTCGCACGAATGTATCCATTCTAATTCATTCGTACGAATCCATTCTAATTCATTCGTACAATCTATTCTATTTTATTCGTACGATCTATTCTTACTCATTCGTATGATCCATTCTAATTCATTCGGACGAATGTATCCATTCTAATTTATTCGTACGATCCATTCTAATTCATTCGTACGATCCATTCTAATTCATTCGTACGATCCATTCTAATTCATTCGTCTGATCCATTCTAATTCATTCGCACGAATGTATCCATTCTAATTCATTCGTATGATCCATTCTAATTCATTCGTACGATCCATTCTAATTCATTCGTACGATCCATTCTAATTCATTCGCACGAATGTATCCATTCTAGTTCATTCGTACGATCCATTCTAATTCATTCATACGATCCTTTCTAATTCATTTGCACGATTCATTCTAATTCATTCGTACGATCCATTCTAATTCATTCATACGATCCATTATAATTAATTCGTACGATCCATTCTAATTCATTCGCACAAATGTATCCATTCTAATTCATTCGTACGATCCATTCTAATTCATTCGCATGATCCATTCTAATTCATTCGTATGATCCATTCTAATTCTTTCACACGATCCATTCTAATTCATTCGTACGATCCATTCTAATTCATTCGTACAATCCATTCTAATTCATTCGTACGATCCATTCAAATTCATTCGTACGATCCATTCTAATTCATTCGCACAAATGTATCCATTCTAATTCATTCGTACGATCCATTCTAATTCATTCGCACGATCCTTTCTAATTCATTCGTACGATCCATTCTAATTCATTCGTACGATCCATTCTAATTCATTCGTACGATCCATTCTAATTAATTCGTATGATCCATTCTAATTCATTCGTACGATCCATTCTAATTCATTCATACAATCCATTCTAATTCATTCGCACGAATGTATCCATTCTAATTAATTCGTACGATCCATTCTAATTCATTCGTATGATCTATTCTTATTCATTCGCACGAATGTATCCATTCTAATTCATTCGTACGGTCCATTCTAATTCATTCACACAATCCCTTCTATTTCATTCGTACGATCCATTCTTACTCATTCGTATGATCCTTTATGGATACATTCGTGCGAATGAATTAGAATGGATCATACGAATGAGTAAGAATGGATCGTACGAATGAAACAGAATGGATTGTGCGATTGAATTAGAATGGATCGTACGAATGAATTAGAATGGATCGTGTGAAAGAATTAGAATGGATTGTATGAATGAATTAGAATAGATCGTATGAATGAATTAGAATGGATCATACGAATGAATTAGAATGGATCGTACGAATGAATTAGAATGGATCGTACGAATGAATTAGAATGGATCGTACGAATGAATTAGAATGGATCTTGCGAATGAATTAGAATGGATCGTATGAATGAATTAGAGTGGATACATTCGTCCGAATGAATTAGAATGGATCATACGAATGAGTAAGAATGGATTGTACGAATGAAATAGAATAGATTGTACGAATGAATTAGAATGGATCTTACGAATGAATTAGAATGGATCGTACGAATGAATTAGAATGGATCGTACGAATGAATTAGAATGGATCGTACGAATAAATTAGAACGGATACATTCGTCCGAATGAATTAGAATGGATCATACAAATGAGTAAGAATGGATCGTACGAATGAAATAGAATAGATTGTACGAATGAATTAGAATGGATCCTACGAATGAATTAGAATAGATCGTGTGAAAGAATTAGAATGGATTGTATGAATGAATTAGAATGAATTCGTACGATCCATTCGAATTCATTCGCACGATCCATTCTAATTCATTCATACGATCCATTCTAATTCATTCATAAAATCCATTCTAATTCTTTCACACGATCCATTCTAATTCATTCGTAGGATCCATTCTAATTCATTCGTACGATCCATTCTAATTCATTCATAAAATCCATTCTAATTCTTTCACACGATCCATTCTAATTCATTCGTAGGATCCATTCTAATTCATTCGTACAATCTATTCTAATACATTCGTACGATCCATTCTTACTCATTCATATGATCCATTCTAATTCATTCGGACGAATGTATCCATTCTAATTTATTCGTACGATCCATTCTAATTCATTCGTACGATCCATTCTAATTCATTCGTACGATCCATTCTAATTCATTCGTAAGATCCATTCGAATTCATTCGTACAATCTATTCTATTTCATTCGTACGATCCATTCTTACTCATTCGTATGATCCATTCTAATTCATTCGGACGAATGTATCCACTCTAATTCATTCGTACGATCCATTCTAATTCATTCGTAAGATCCATTCTAATTCATTCGTACGATCCATTCTAATTTATTCGTACGATCCATTCTAATTCATTCGTATGATCCATTCTAATTCATTCATACGATCTATTCTAATTCATTCATACAATCCATTCAAATTCTTTCACACGATCCATTCTAATTCATTCGTACGATCCATTCTAATTCAATCGCACAATCCATTCTATTTCATTCGTATGATCCATTCTTACTCATTCGTATGATCCATTCTAATTCATTCGCACGAATGTATCCATAAAGGATCATACGAATGAGTAAGAATGGATCGTACGAATGAAATAGAAGGGATTGTGCGAATGAATTAGAATGGACCGTACGAATGAATTAGAATGGATACATTCGTGCGAATGAATAAGAATAGATCATACGAATGAATTAGAATGGATCGTACGAATTAATTAGAATGGATACATTCGTGCGAATGAATTAGAATGGATTGTATGAATGAATTAGAATGGATCGTACGAATGAATTAGAATGGATCATACAAATTAATTAGAATGGATCATACGAATGAATTAGAATGGATCGTACGAATGAATTAGAATGGATCGTACGAATGAATTAGTAAGGATCGTGCGAATGAATTAGAATGGATCGTACGAATGAATTAGAATGGATACATTTGTGCGAATGAATTAGAATGGATCGTACGAATGAATTAGAATGGATCGTATGAATGAATTAGAATGGATCGTACGAATGAATTAGAATGGATCATGCGAATGAATTAGAATGGATCGTATGAATGAATTAGAATGGATCGTACGAATGAACTAGAATGGATACATTCGTGCGAATGAATTAGAATGGATCGTACGAATGAATTAGAATGGATCGTACGAATGAATTAGAATGGATCGTACGAATGAATTAGAATGGATACATTCGTGCGAATGAATTAGAATGGATCAGACGAATGAATTAGAATGGATCGTACGAATGAATTAGAATGGATCGTACGAATGAATTAGAATGGATCGTACGAATAAATTAGAATGGATACATTCGTCCGAATGAATTAGAATGGATCATACGAATGAGTAAGAATAGATCGTACGAATAAAATAGAATAGATTGTACGAATGAATTAGAATGGATTCGTACGAATGAATTAGAATGGATACATTCGTGCGAATGAATTAGAATGGATCGTACCATTGAGTAAGAATGGATTGTACGAATGAAATAGAATGGATTGTGCGAATGAATTAGAATGGATCGTACGAATGAATTAGAATGGATCGTGTGAAAGAATTAGAATGGATTGAATGAATTCTAATTTATTCGTACGATCCATTCTAATTCTTTCGTACGATCCTTTCTTATTCATTCGTACGATCCATTCTAATTCATTCGTCCGATCCATTCTAATTCATTCGCACGAATGTATCCATTCTAATTCATTCGTACGATCCATTCTAATTCATTCGTACGATCCATTCTAATTCATTCGTAAGATCCATTCTAATTCATTCGTACAATCCATTCTAATTCATTCGTACGATCCATTCTAATTCATTCGCACGAATGTATCCATTCTAGTTCATTCGTATGATCCATTCAAATTCATTCGTACGATCCATTCTAATTCCGTCGTATGATCCATTCTAATTCATTCGTACGATCTATTCTAATTCATTCGTACGATCCATTCTAATTCCTTCGTACGATCCATTCTAATTCATTCGTACGATCCGTTCTAATTCCTTCGTATGAATTATAATTCACTCATACGATCCATTCTAATTCATTCGTACGATCCATTCTAATTCATTCATACAATCCATTCTAATTCATTCGCACGAATGTATCCATTCTAATTCATTCGTACGATCAGTTCTAATTCATTCACAAAATCTATTCTAATTCATTCATACGATCCATTCTAATTCATTCACACGAATGTATCCATTCTAATTCATTCATACGATCCATTCTAATTCATTCGTACGATCCATTCTAATTCATTTGCACGAATATATCCATTCTAATTCATTTGTACGATCCATTCTAATTCCTTCGTACGATCCATTCTATTTCATTCGTACGATCTATTCTAATTCATTCGTACGATCCATTCTAATTTATTCGCACGATCCATTCTAATTCATTCATAGGATCCATTCAAATTCATTCATACGATCTATTCTAATTCTTTCGCACGAATGTATCCATTGTAATTCATTTGCACGAATGTATCCATTCTAATTCATTCGTACGATCCATTCTAATTCATTCGTACGATCCATTCTAATTCATTCGTACGATCCATTCTAATTCATTCATACGATCTATTCTAATTCATTCATATAATCCATTCTAATTCTTTCACACGATCCATTCTAATTCATTCGTACGATCCATTCTAATTCATTCGCACAATCCATTCTATTTCATTCGTACAATCCATTCTTACTCATTGGTACGATCCATTCTAATTCATTCGCACGAATGTATCCATTCTAATTCATTCGTATGAATCCATTCTAATTCATTCGTACAATCTATTCTATTTCATTCGTACGATCCATTCTTACTCATTCGTATGATCGATTCTAATTCATTCGGACAAATGTATCCATTCTAATTCATTCGTACGATCCATTCTAATTCATTCGTCCGATCCATTCTAATTCATTCGCACGAATGTATCCATTCTAATTCATTCGTACGATCCATTCTAATTCATTCGTACGATCCATTCTAATTCATTCGTACGATCCATTCTAATTCATTCATACGATCTATTCTAATTCCTTCATACAATCCATTCTAATTCTTTCACACGATCCATTCTAATTCATTCGTACGATCCATTCTAATTCATTCGCACAATCCATTCTATTTAGAATGGATCATACGAAGGAATTAGAATGGATCGTACGAAGGAATTAGAATGGATCGTACGAAGGAATTAGAATGGATCGTACGAATGAATTAGAATGGATCGTACGAAGGAATTAGAATGGATCGTATGAATGAATTAGAATGGATCGTACGAATGAATTAGAATAGATCGTACGAATGAATTAGAATAGATCGTACGAAGGAATTAGTATGGATCGTACGAAAGAATTAGAATGGATATATTCGTGCAAATGAATTATAATGGATCGTATGAATGTATTACAATGGATCGTATGAGTGAATTAGAATGGATCGTACGAATGAATTAGAATGGATCGTATGAATGAATTAGAATGGATACATTCGTGCGAATGAATTAGAATTGATCGTACGAATGAATTAGAATGGATCGTGCGAATGAATTAGAATGGATCGTACGAATGAATTAGAATGGATCGTACGAATGAACTAGAATGGATACATTCGTGCGAATGAATTAGAATGGATCGTACGAATGAATTAGAATGGATCTTACGAATGAATTAGAATGGATCGTACGAATGAATTAGAATGGATCGTACGAATGAATTAGAATGGATACATTCGTGCGAATGAATTAGAATGGATCGGACGAATGAATTAGAATGGATCGTACGAATGAATTAGAATGGATGAATGAATTATAATGGTTACATTCATGCGAATGAATTAGAATGGATCGTACGAATGAATTAGAATGGATCGTGCGAATCAATTAGACTGGATCGTGCGAATGAATAAGAATAGATCATACGAATGAATTAGAATGGATCGTACGAATTAATTAGAATGGATACATTCGTGCGAATGAATTAGAATGGATTGTATGAATGAATTAGAATGGATCGTACGAATGAATTAGAATGGATCATACGAATTAATTAGAATGGATCATACGAATGAATTAGAATGGATCGTACGAATGAATTAGAATGGATCATACGAATGAATTAGAATGGATACCTTCGTGCGAATGAATTAGAATGGATCGGACGAATGAATTAGAATGGATCGTACGAATGAATTAGAATGGATCATACGAATGAATTAGAATGAATCATACGAATGAATTAGAATGGATCATACGAATGAATTAGAATGGATCGTACGAATGAATTAGAATGGATACATTCATGCGAATGAATTAGAATGGATTGTGCGAATGAATAAGAACAGATCGTGCGAATGAATTAGAATGGATCGTACGAATGAATTAGAATGGATCGTGCGAATGAATTAGAATGGATCGTACGAATGAATTAGAATGGATACATTTGTGCGAATGAATTAGAATGGATCGTACGAATGAATTAGAATGGATCGTATGAATGAATTAGAATGGATCGTATGAATGAATTAGAATGGATCGTGCGAATGAATTAGAATGGATCGTACGAATGAATTAGAATGGATCGTGTGAAAGAATTAGAATGGATCGTACGAATGAATTAGAATGGATCGTGCGAATGAATTAGAATGGATCGTACGAATGAATTAGAATGGATACATTTGTGCGAATGAATTAGAATGGATCGTACGAATGAATTAGAATGGATCGTATGAATGAATTAGAATGGATCGTACGAATGAATTAGAATGGATCGTGCGAATGAATTAGAATAGATCGTACGAATGAATTAGAATGGATCGTACGAATGAACTAGAATGGATACATTCGTGCGAATGAATTAGAATGGATCACACGAATGAATTAGAATGGATCGTACGAATAAATTAGAATGGATCTTACGAATGAATTAGAATGGATCGTACGAATGAATTAGAATGGATCGTACGAATGAATTAGAATGGATACATTCGTGCGAATGAATTAGAATGGATCAGACGAATGAATTAGAATGGATCGTACGAATTAATTAGAATGGATCGTACGAATGAATTAGAATGGATCGTACGAATAAATTAGAATGGATACATTCGTCCGAATGAATTAGAATGGATCATACGAATGAGTAAGAATGGATCGTACGAATGAAATAGAATAGATTGTACGAATGAATTAGAATGGATCCTACGAACGAATTAGAATGGATCGTGTGAAAGAATTAGAATGGATTGTATGAATGAATTAGAATGGATCGTATGAATGAATTAGAATGGATAGTGCGAATAAATTCGAATGGATCATACGAATTCATTCTAATTCATTCATACAATCCATTCTAATTCTTTCACACGATCTATTCTAATTCATTCGTAGGATCCAATTTAATTCATTCGTATAATCTATTCTATTTCATTCGTATGATCCATTCTTACTCATTCGTATGATCCATTCTAATTCATTTGTACAATCTATTCTATTTCATTCGTAGGATCCATTCTTACTCATTCGTATGATCCATTCTAATTCATTCGGATGAATGTATCCATTCTAGTTTATTCATACGATCCATTCTAATTCATTCGTACGATCCATTCTAATTCTTTCATACGATCCATTCTAATTCATTCATACAATCCATTCTAATCCTTTCACACGATCCATTCTAATTCATTCGTAGGATCCATTCTAATTCATTCGTACAATCTATTCTATTTCATTCGTACGATCCATTCTTACTCATTCGTATGATCCATTCTAATTCATTCGGACGAATGTATCCATTCTAATTTATTCGTACGATCTATTCTAATTCATTCGAACGATCCATTCTAATTCATTCGTACGATCCATTCTAATTCATTCGCACGAATGTATCCATTCTAATTCATTCGTACGATCCATTCTAATTCATTCGTACGATCCATTCTAATTCATTCGTAAGATCCATTCTAATTCATTCGTACGATCCATTCTAATTCATTCGTACGATCCATTCTAATTCATTCGCACGAATGTATCCATTCTAGTTCATTCGTACGTCCATTCTAATTCATTCGTACGATCCATTCTAATTCATTCGCACGATCCATTCTAATTCATTCGTACGATCCATTCTAATTCATTCATACGATCCATTCTAATTCATTCGTACGATCCATTCTAATTCATTCGCACAAATGTATTCATTCTAATTCATTCGTATGATCCATTCTAATTCATTCGCACGATCTATTCTAATTCATTCGTACGATCCATTCTAATTCTTTCACACGATCCATTCAAATTCATTCGTCCGATCCATTCTAATTCATTCGCACGATCCATTCTAATTCATTCGTACAATCCATTCTAATTCATTCATACGATCCATTCTAATTCATTCGTACGATCCATTCTAATTCATTCGCACAAATGTATCCATTCTAATTCATTCGTACGATCTATTCTAATTCATTCGCATGATCCATTCTAATTCATTCGTACGATCCATTCTAATTCATTCGCACGATCTGTTCTTATTCATTCGCACAATCCATTCTAATTCATTCGCACGAATGTATCCATTCTAATTCATTCGTACGATCCATTCTAATTCATTCGTACGATCCATTCTAATTCATTCGTATGATCCATTCTAATTCATTCATACGATCTATTCTAATTCATTCATACAATCCATTCTAATTCTTTCACACGATCCATTCTAATTCATTCGTACGATCCATTCTAATTCAATCGCACAATCCATTCTGTTTCATTCGTACGATCCATTCTTACTCATTCGTATGATCCATTCTAATTCATTCGCACGAATGTATCCATAAAGGATCATACGAATGAGTAAGAATGGATCGTACGAATGAAAGAGAGGGGATTGTGCGAATGAATTAGAATGGACCGTACGAATGAATTAGAATGGATACATTCGTGCGAATGAATAAGAATAGATCATACGAATGAATTAGAATGGATCGTACGAATTAATTAGAATGGATACATTCGTGCGAATGAATTAGAATGGATTGTATGAATGAATTAGAATGGATCGTACGAATGAATTAGAATGGATCATACGAATTAATTAGAATGGATCATACGAATGAATTAGAATGGATCGTACGAATGAATTAGAATGGATCGTACGAATGAATTAGAAAGGATCGTGCGAATGAATTAGAATGGATCGTACGAATGAATTAGAATGGATACATTTGTGCGAATGAATTAGAATGGATCGTACGAATGAATTTGAATGGATCGAACGAATGAATTAGAATGGATTGTACGAATGAATTAGAATGGATCGTACGAATGAATTAGAATGGATCGTGTGAAAGAATTAGAATGGATCATACGAATGAATTAGAATGGATCATGCGAATGAATTAGAATGGATCGTACGAATGAATTAGAATGGATACATTTGTGCGAATGAATTAGAATGGATCGTACGAATTAATTAGAATTGATCGTACGAATGAATTAGAATTGATCGTACGAATGAATTATAATGGATCATACGAATTAATTAGAATGGATCATACGAATGAATTAGAATGGATCGTACGAATGAATTAGAATGGATCGTACGAATGAATTAGAATGGATACATTCGTGCGAATGAATTAGAATGGATTGTGCGAATGAATTAGATTGGATCGTACGAATGAATTAGAATGGATCGTACGAATGAATTAGAATGGATCGTACGAATGAACTAGAATGGATACATTCGTGCGAATGAATTAGAATGGATCGTACGAATGAATTAGAATGGATCGTACGAATGAATTAGAATAAATCTTACGAATGAATTAGAATGGATTGAACGAATAAATTAGAATGGATCGTATGAATGGTTTAGAATGGATACATTCTTGCGAATGAATTAGAATGGATCGGACGAATGAATTAGAATGGATCGTACGAATGAATTAGAATGGATCAAATGAATGAATTAGAATGGTTACATTCATGCGAATGAATTAGAATGGATCATACGAATGGATTAGAATGGATCGTCCGAATGGATTAGAATAGATCGTGCTAATGAATTTGAATGGATCGTACGAATGAATTAGAATGGATCGTGCTAATGAATTAGAATTGATCGTACGAATGAAATAGAATGGATTGTACGAATGATTTAGAATGGATCGTACGAATGAATTAGAATGGATCGTACGAATGATTTAGAATGGATACATTCGTGCGAATGTATTAGAATGGATCAAACGAATGAGTAAGAATGTACCGTTCGAATAAAATAGAATGGATTGTACGAATGAATTAGAATGGATTCGTACGAATGAATTAGAATGGATACATTCGTGCGAATGAATTAGAATGGATCGTACCAATGAGTAAGAATGGATCATACGAATGAAATAGAATGGATTGTGCGAATGAATTAGAATGGATCGTACGAATGAATTAGAATAGATCGTGTGAAAGAATTAGAATGGATTGTAAGAATGAATTAGAATAGATCGTATGAATGAATTAGAGTGGATCGTACAAATGAATTAGAATGGATACATTCGTGCGAATGAATTAGAATGGATACATTCGTGCGAAAGAATTAGAATTGATCGTATGAATGAATTAGAATGGATCCTATGAATGAATTAGAATGGATCGTGCGAATGAATTAGATTGGATCGTACGAATGAATTAGAATGGATCGTGCTAATGAATTAGAATTGATCGAACGAATGAATTAGAATGGATCGTGCTAATAAATTAGAATGGATCGTGTGAAAGAATTAGAATGGATCGTGTGAAAGAATTAGAATGGATTGTATGAATGAATTAGAACGGATCGTACGAAGGAATTAGAATGGATCGTGTGAATGAATTAGAATGGATCGTACGAATGAATTAGAATAGATCGTACGAATGAATTAGAATGGATCGTACGAATGAATTAGAATGGATCGTGTGAAAGAATTAGAATGGATCGTATAAATGAATTAGAATGGATCGTGCGAATGAATTAGAATGGATCGTACGAATGAATTAGAATGGATCGTGTTAATGAATTAGAATTGATCGAATGAATGAATTACCATGGATCGTGCATTTGTACGATCCATTCTAATTCATTCGTACGATCCATTCTAATTCATTCGTACGATCCATTATAATTCATTCGTACGATCCATTCTAATTCATTCGCACGAATGTATTCATTCTAGTTCATTCGTACGATCCATTCTAATTCATTCGTACGATCCATTCTAATTCATTCGTACGATCTATTCTAATTCATTTATAAAATCCATTTTAATTCTTTCACACGATCCATTCTAATTCATTCGTATGATCCATTTTAATTCATTCGTACGATCCATTCTAATTCATTTGTACGATCCATTCTAATTCATTCGCACAATCCATTCTATTTCATTCGTACGATCCATTCTTACTCATTCGTATGATCCATTCTAATTCATTCGCACGAATGTATCCATTCTAATTCATTCATATAATCCATTCTAATTCATTCCGTACGATCCATTATAATACATTCGTACGATCCATTCTATTTCATTCGTACGATCCATTCTTACTCATTGGTATGATCCATTCTAATTAATTCGTATGATCCATTCTAATTCATTCGTACGATCCATTCTAATACATTCATACAATCCATTTAGATTCATTCGCACAAATATATCCATTCAAATTCATTCGTACGATCCAGTCTAATTCATTCGTACGATCCATTCTAATTCATTCGAACGAATATATCCATTCTTATTCTTTCGTACGATGCATTCTAATTCATTCGTACGATCCATTCTAATTCATTCATTTGATCCATTCTAATTCATTCGTACGATCTATTCTAATTCATTCGTCTGATCCATTCTAATTCATTCGTACGATCCATTCTAATTCATTCGTACGATCCATTCTAATTCATTCGCACGAATGTATCCATTCTAGTTCATTCGTACGATCCATTCTAATTCATTCGTACGATCCATTCTAATTCATTCGTACAATCCATTCTATTTCATTCGTACGATCAATTCTAATTCATTAGCATGATCCATTCTAATTCATTCGTACGATCCATTCAAATTCATTCGCACGATCCATTCTAATTCATTCGTATAATCCATTCTATTTCATTCGTACGATCCATTCTTACTCATTCGTATGATCCATTCTAATTTATTCGCACGAATGTATCCATTCTAATCCATTCGTACGATCCATTCTAATCCATTCGTACAATCCATTCTAATTCATTCGTATGAATGTAACCATTCAAATTCATTCATTTGATCCATTCTAATTCATTCGTACGATCCATTCTAATTCATTCGTCCGATCCATTCTAATTCATTCGCACGAATGTATCCATTCTAAACCATTCATATGATCCATTCTAATTTATTCGTACGATCCATTCTAATTCATTCGTAAGATCCATTCTAATTCATTCGTACGATCCATTCTAATTCATTCGTACGATCCATTCTAATTCATTCACACGAATGTATCCATTCTAGTTCATTCGTACGATCCATTCTAATTCATTCGTACGATCCATTCTAATTCATTCGCACGATCCATTCTAATTCATTCGTACGATCCATTCTAATTCATTCGCACGAATGTATCCATTCTAATTCATTCGTACATACGATCCATTCGAATTCATTCGCACGATCCATTCTAATTCATTCATACGATCCATTCTAATTCATTCGTACAATCCATTCTAATTCTTTCACACGATCCATTCTAATTCAATCGTAGAATCCATTCTAATTCATTCGTACAATCTATTCTATTTCATTCGTACGATCCATTCTTACTCATTCGTATGATCCATTCTAATTCATTCGGATGAATATATCCATTCTAATTTATTCGTACGATCCATTCTAATTCATTCGTACGATCCATTCTAATTCATTCGTACGATCCATTCTTACTCATTCGTATGATCCATACTAATTCATTCGTACGATCCATTCTAATTCATTCGTACGATCGATTCTAATTCATTCGCACTATCCATTCTAATTCATTCGTACGATCCATTCTAATTCATTCGTATGATCCATTCTAATTTATTCGTTCAAATATATCCATTCTAATTCATTCGTACGATCCATTCTAATTCATTCGCACGATCCATTCTAATTCATTCGCACGAATGTATCCATTCTAATTCATTTGCACGATCCATTCTAATTCATTCCTATGATCTATTCTAAATCATTCGTATGATCCATTCTAATTCATTCTAATTCATTCGTACGATCCATTCTACGATCCATTCTAATTCATTCGTATATTCCATTCTAATTCATTAGCACGATCCATGCTAATGAATTAGAATGGATCGTACGATCCAATCTAATTCATTCATACGATCCATTCTTACTCATTCGTATGATCCATTCTAATTCAATCGTACGATCCATTCTAATTCATTCGTATGATCCATTCTAATTCCTTCGTACGATCCATTCTAATTCATTCGTACGATCCATTCTAATTCATTCGTACGATCCATTCTAATTCATTCGTACGTTCCATTCTAATTCATTCGCGCAATCTATTCTAATTCATTCGTACGATCCATTCTAATTCATTCGTACGATCCATTCTAATTCATTCATACAATCCATTCTAATTTATTCGCACGAATGTATCCATTCTAATTCCTTCGTACAATCCATTCTAATTCATTCGTACGATCCATTCTAATTCATTCATACGATCCATTCTAATTCATTCATACAATCCATTCTAATTCTTTCACATGATCCATTCTAATTCATTCGTAGGATTCATTCTAATTCATTCGTACAATCTATTCTATTTCATTCATACGATCTATTCTTACTCATTCGTATGATCCATTCTAATTCATTCGAACGAATGTATCCATTCTAATTTATTCGTACGAACCATTCTAATTCATTCGTGCGATCCATTCTAATTCATTCGTACGATCCATTCTAGTTCATTCGTCCGATCCATTCTAATTCATTCGCACGAATGTATCCATTCTAATTCATTCGTACGATCCATTCTAATTCATTCGTATGATCCATTCTAATTCATTCGTAAGATCCATTCTAATTCATTCGTACGATCCATTCTAATTCATTCGCACGAATGTATCCATTCTAGTTCATTCGTACGATCCATTCTAATTCATTCGTACGATCCATTCTAATTCATTCGTACGATCCATTCTAATTCATTCATACGATCCATTCTAATTCATTCGTACGATCCATTCTAATTCATTCGCACAAATGTATCCATTCTAATTCATTCGTACGATCCATTATAATTCATTCGCACGATCCATTCTAATTCATTCGTACGATCCATTCTAATTCATTCGCACGATCTGTTCTTATTCATTCGCACAATCCATTCTAATTCATTCGTGTTGGGGGTAGCTGAAATCTGCCCTGGAGTTCGCTCCCCCCCCGTGCTCACCAAATCATCTTGACAGGGAGCGAGATCCACATTGGGCTGAAGGGGCCTAGGCATAGAGCTCGCTCAGAAGCTCGCCTAAGCTCACTAAGGAGCTCGCCAAAACTCACTGGAACTCGCCTAAGCTCACTCGGGAGCTCGCCAAAGCTCGCTCAGCAGTCAGGAGCTCGCCTAAGCTCGCACAGGAGCTCGCCCATGCTCGCTAAGGAGCTCGCCCAAGCTCGCTCAGGAGCTCGCCCATGCTCGCTCAGGAGCTCGCCCAAGCTCGTTCAGGAGTCAGGAGCTCGCCCAAGCTCGCTCAGGAGCTCGCCCATGCTCGCTCAGGAGCTTGCCCAAGCTCGCTCAGGAGCTCGCCCAAACCCACTCCGGAGCTCGCCAAGCTCGCCAAGACTCTCCTACTTATCGAAGAGTTCGCTCCTACGAGGTCTGACTCTTGATAGATGTGGAAGAGAAGGCGGAGCAACGGAGGACAAGCTCGCCCTGGCTTCCCACCGGAGGTCGCCCCCATAGAAAGACATAAAGGTGGCCAGGTGTCAAAATCCCACAGAGGCTACGTGGACTAACGTCCATGGAAGCCCGCCAGAGTCAGTCTTGAGATCGCCCAGACTTGAACATTCCAGAACAGCCAGCTGGCAGCAACAAGAAAGATGCTCTCCCCCACTCAAACCGCCTGGCAGGCTTAACGACAGAATGTCAGGGCGCGAGTACCAAGGACTGTCAGACCCACGCGAGCCAGAACGTGGGGGTCTAGAAGGCCCTGGAAGAATCTCCACGTGTCGGACAGTGGTAGGTCGCCAATGTCTATAAATGCTCACCCCCATGCTCCATAGTACAGGTTCGAAACCCTTTTCCCTACCGCTTTCACCCACAATAGCTCGCCGTTGTGCACCTGTGACTGACTTGAGCGTCGGAGGGTCTGCGCTCCTAAGGGAGCCAGCCGTTCTTACGCTTTTTCTTTGTCTTGCAGGTAGCCCGCACGGAC
This sequence comes from Chamaelirium japonicum, assembly GCA_947650365.1. Classification (NCBI taxonomy): domain Eukaryota; kingdom Viridiplantae; phylum Streptophyta; class Magnoliopsida; order Liliales; family Melanthiaceae; genus Chamaelirium; species Chamaelirium japonicum. The sequence goes on from OX393550.1 coordinate 92,088,799, forward strand.
CAGCGAAAAAATCCCTCAAACATTTGGTGCCGTCTGTGGGATCTATCGACTGGTTCCTGCGAGAACGCCCACGACCATGCGGTTGAAAGCCGTGCTTCTCCAGACACCCGGATGGCTCCGGTCACGCGGAGGCAAAAACGGGCGAAAGCTCGCGCCGAGTCTGCACAAAGCGAGCTGCTCGCTGAAGCATCACAACCCCCTGTCCCGCTCAACGGCCATCTCCTTTTGAAGGTGTTGGCCACTCAGCGGGCCATTGTGGGCGAGATAGTGCGACTGCGCCAGGTTCCGACGACGAGCCGGATCACTGATCTCTCCCCCGGGCTCACCCCGCGGAGGGAAGAGTCAGTGATCCCGTCCCAGCGTCCAGGAGTGTCGGCGGGGGTTGTTTCCCCTGTGCGATCTCCCCTTGTCCCAGCATCGCATCATCCCACTATGGCGCCCACATGGCGGGCATCCCAGCAGGAGCCCCCTGTGAAGGACGCAGTGGCGCGCCGGACGAGAGGGACCACGCTCGAGCGGCCACAGCGACTCGGCACCCAGCGCTCCAGCAACAAGCCAACCCTGCCGATGGCCCCTCCTCGCCGACGAAGCCCCGGTGCGGACTCGGGCGAGTCAGAGGACGTCGTCCCCGAGTATAACCGTAGCAAGGCTGCGAACCGGTTTCGAGGAAGCGTGCATGATTGCTTGGTACCTGCTCAGCTGTCTTTGGGAAATCACCCCGAGCGCTGGCAGCTACTTAGCACGCCCATCGACCTCTTAGAAGAGCTCGCCGTCCGGGGAGGAAGCTCGCCCTTCACCAACGAGGTTCACCAGGGAGGTTTCCCTCAGCACTGGACCCTACCAAAGTTTGTTTTGTTCAACGGGTCGCAAGACCCCGTGGACCACCTCTTGGCCTACCGAATGTTGTTATTCTTTCGGGATCAGGACCACGTTCTGTGCCGCGCCTTCCCGAGCAGCTTGGCGGGTTCAGCCCTCGACTGGTTTCATAAGTTACCTCCGGGCTCGGTCCCTAATTTCACTGCTCTATCCGGGCTGTTCATGGAACAGTACCGGTGCAATCGGCGACCTCCGAAGCAGATCGAATCACTGTTCAGTCTTACCATGGGCGCAAGAGAGACCCTCCGGTGCTTCTCAATGCGATTCCGGAACGCCTATCTCGCTCTTGAGGACTCAGCAGGGCGAGACCGGACGGCCGTGAGTGCCTTTCGGAGTGCGCTCCCCGAAGGAGGTGAGCTTCATGACGCGATAGTCATTTCTGATCCCCGCACCATGATCAAGCTCTTTGCCTTGGTCCAACAACACATTAAGCTCGAAGATGTGGTGCTGGATCGATGAGGGAAGATGGCCGAGCAGCAGCAGCCCCCTACCTTGTGCGTAGGCGCCCTCTTGTAAACCATTTTGTGTGATAGTGTGTTTGGACTAGTTCAAATCTGTGCTCGATAGAAATCTACAGCGAACAGCTCGCACGCGATCAGCTCACGTGCAGCGTCCTCGAAGAATAGTCCACCGTTACGCGGACTTAAAGCAAGACCGGGATCCTCAGAGGCAGCCAGTGGGCGACCTTGAGCTTCCCGGGGCAGTCCGCCGTTGTGCGGACTTAAAGCAAGACCGGGATCCTCAGAGGCAGCCAGTGGGCGACCTTGAGCTTCCCGGGGCAGTCCGCCGTTGTGCGGACTTAAAGCAAGACCGGGATCCTCAGAGGCAGCCAGTGGGCGACCTTGAGCTTCCCGGGGTAGTCCGCCGTTGTGCGGACTTAAAGCAAGACCGGGATCCTCAGAGGCAGCCAGTGGGCGACCTTGAGCTTCCCGGGGCAGTCTTAAACCGAGGTTCTGAGGATCCTTAACCGGTCAGGGGGTAGCTAGCTTTTTGATTCTTTCATCGCTCATTGTATTTCCACCCTTTGGCCCTTACGCTCTGTTTTGGTTCGATTTCTATCGTTTTGTATTTTTGTCGAGCTATAGGGCCCCACTATTTCACACATATCGAATTTTTATGCATATCGATCTTTTTGCGATGTCGTTTATTTTTTATCGATTTAGCTACCTCATCCGGGGTATGGTCCTCAGATCGTCAGGGAGAACACATACGCGGCTTGATGCCACGCAGCTTAGCTCGTTGAGCGACCTGGTGACATCACGGGCAGACGCGGCCGACACCTTCCGCGGCCTGATGCCACGCAGCTTAGCTCATTGAGCGACCTGGTGACATCACGGGTAGACACGGTAGAGACACCTTACGCGGCCTGATGCCACGCAGCTTAGCTCGTTGAGCGATCTGGTGACATCACGGGCAGACGCGGCGGAGACACCTTACGCGGTCTGATACTACGCAGCTTAGCACGTTGAGCGATCTGGTGACATCACGGGCAGACGCGGCACAACTTTCGGCACAAGGCCACACCAGTTTGTTGTCCACGTGGCGGCACAAGGCCACACCAGTTTGTTGTCCACGTGGCAGTAGCGGGAGGCAGTTTGGGCGGAACACAGAGAGAAGAAGCACCAGTGGCCATGGCTCACAGCCCGCCCGGGACCAACCCGTGGCTGTGGCTCGTAACCCGCCCGAAGAACCTACGCGAGGTCGCTTGCGGCAGGTATCTGCAGCCCGCCCGGTGTGGACCCCGACTGTGCGTGGCTAGTTCGCACCGAAAGGAGGCCGCCCGTGGAAGGTGCTCCCGGCCCGCCCGACGCTTGCAGTAGCGAAGAGCTGCGTTCCTTGGGCATAGCAGTATCGTCCTCGAGGTCTCACCCATGAGACGCCGAGCCAAAGCCCACGCCGCAAGATCGCTCATGGCTGGTGCCCGCAGCTCGCCCGAAGCAGACCCTGACCGTGAGTGATGAGCTCACGCCGGAAGGAGATCGCTCGTGGCTGACGCTCCCGGCCTACCCAGCGTTTGTGAAGTACTGTGAGTCAAAACTCTCGACGCAGATCGCCCACGGCTGGTGCCCGCAGCTCGCCCGAGGCAGACCCTGACCGCGAGTGATGAGCTCACGCCGGAAGGAGATCGCTCGTGGCTGACGCTCCCGGCCCGCCCAGCGTTTGTGAAATACTGGGAGTCAAAACTCTCGGCACAGATCGCCCGTGGCTGGTGCCCAAGCTCGCCCGAAGCAGACCCTGTCCGCGTGTGGCAAGCTCACACCGGAAGGAGATCGCTCGTGGTTGACGCTCGCGGCCCGCCCAGCGTTATAAAGTACTGAGAGTCAAAGCTCTCGGCGCAGACCGCCCCCGGCTGGTGCCCGCAGCTCGCCTGAGGCAGACCCTGACCGCGAGTGATGAGCTCACACCGGAAGGAGATCGCTCGTGGCTGATGCTCGTGGCCCGCCCAGTATTTGTGATGTACTGGCAGTCAAAGCTCTCGGCGCAGACCGCCCACGGCTGGTGCCCGCAGCTCGCCCGAGGCAGACCCTGACCGCGAGTGATGAGCTCACGCCGGAAGGAGATCGCTCGTGCCTGACGCTCCCGGCCCACCCAGCGTTTGTGAAATACTGACAGTCAAAGCTCTCGGCGCAGACCGCCCACGGCTGGTGCCCGCAGCTCGCCCGAGGCAGACCCTGACCGCGAGTGATGAGCTCACGCCGGAAGGAGATCGCTCGTGGCTGACGCTCCCGGCCCGCCCAGCGTTTGTGAAATACTGACAGTCAAAACTCTCGGCGCAGACCGCCCACGGCAGGTGCCCGCAGCCCATAAGGTGGAAGCCGCCAATAACTGGTACTCCCAATCCGCCCGGCATGTGCAACAAGACTCCTGAGCAAGCGCCAAAGTCTCCTTGGTTGCTCCCTCGGGAGGGGGTAATGTTGGGGGTAGCTGAAATCTGCCCTGGAGTTCGCTCCCCCCCCGTGCTCACCAAATCATCTTGACAGGGAGCGAGATCCACATTGGGCTGAAGGGGCCTAGGCATAGAGCTCGCTCAGAAGCTCGCCTAAGCTCACTAAGGAGCTCGCCAAAACTCACTGGAACTCGCCTAAGCTCACTCGGGAGCTCGCCAAAGCTCGCTCAGGAGTCAGGAGCTCGCCTAAGCTCGCTCAGGAGCTCGCCCATGCTCGCTAAGGAGCTCGCCCAAGCTCGCTCAGGAGCTCGCCCATGCTCGCTCAGGAGCTCGCCCATGCTCGCTAAGAAGCTCGCCCAAGCTCGCTCAGGAGTCAGGAGCTCGCCCAAGCTCGCTCAGGAGCTCGCCCAAGCTCGCTCAGGAGCTCGCCCAAGCTCGCTCAGGAGCTCGCCCATGCTCGCTAAGGAGCTCGCCCAAGCTCGCTCAGGAGCTCGCCCAAACCCACTCCGGAGCTCGCCAAACTCGCCAAGACTCTCCTATTTATCGAAGAGGTCGCTCCTGCGAGGTCCGACTCTTGATAGATGTGGAAGAGAAGGCGGAGCAACGGAGGACGAGCTCGCCCTGGCTTCCCACCGGAGGTCACCCCCATAGAAAGACATAAAGGTGGCCAGGTGTCGAAATCCCACGGAGGCTACGTGGACTAACGTCCATGGAAGCCCGCCAGAGTCAGTCTTGAGATCGCCCAGACTTGAACATTCCAGAACAGCCAGCTGGCAGCAACAAGAAAGATGCTCTCCCCCACTCAAACCGCCTGGCAGGCTTAACGACAGAATGTCAGGGCGCGAGTACCAAGGACTGTCAGACCCACGCGAGCCAGAACGTGGGGGTCTAGAAGGCCCTGGAAGAATCTCCACGTGTCGGACAGCGGTAGGTCGCCAATGTCTATAAATGCTCACCCCCATGCTCCATAGTACAGGTTCGAAACCCTTTTCCCTACCACTTTCGCCCACAATAGCTCGCCGTTGTGCACCTGTGACTGACTTGAGCGTCGGAGGGTCTGCGCTCCTAAGGGAGCTAGCCGTTCTTACGCTTTTTCTTTGTCTTGCAGGTAGCCCGCACGGACCAGCGAAAAAATCCCCCGAACAATTCGTACGAATGTATCCATTCTAATTCATTCGTACGATCCATTCTAATTCATTCGTACGATCCATTCTAATTCATTCGTATGATCCATTCTAATTAATTCGTATGATCCATTCTAATTCATTCGTACGATCCATTCTAATTCATTCATACAATCCATTCTAATTCATTCACACGAATGTATCCATTCTAATTAATTCGTACGATCCATTCTAATTAATTCGCACGAATGTATCCATTCTAATTCATTCGCACGATCCATTCTAATTCATTCGTACGATCCATTCTAATTCATTCGTACGATCCATTCTAATTCATTCGTAGGATCCTTTCTAATTCATTCGTACAATCTATTCTATTTTATTCGTACGATCCATTCTTACTCATTCGTATGATCCATTCTAATTCATTCGGACAAATGTATCCATTCTAATTTATTCGTACGATCCATTCTAATTCATTCGTACGATCCATTCTTACTTATTCGTACGATCCATTCTAATTCCTTTGTACGATCCATTCTAATTCCTTCGTACGATCCATTCTAATTCATTCGTACGATCCATTCTAATTCATTCGTCCGATCCATTCTAATTCATTCGCACGAATGTATCCATTCTAATTCATTCGTATGATCCATTCTAATTCATTCGTACGATCCATTCTAATTCATTCGTAAGATCCATTATAATTTATTCGTACGATCCATTCTAATTCATTCGTACGATCCATTCTAATTCATTCGCACGAATGTATCCATTCTAGTTCATTTGTACGATCCATTCTAATTCATTCGTACGATCCATTCTAATTCATTCGTAAGATCCATTCTAATTCATTCGTACGATCCATTCTAATTCATTCGCACGATCCATTCTAATTCATTCATAGGATCCATTCTAATTCATTCATACGATCTATTCTGTACGAATGAATTAGAATGGATCGTGTGAAAGAATTAGAATGGATTGTATGAATGAATTAGAATAGATCGTATGAATGAATTAGAATGGATCGTACGAATGAATTAGAATGGATCATACGAATGAATTAGAATGGATCGTACGAATGAATTAGAATAGATACATTTGTGTGAATGAATTAGAATGGATACATTCGTGCGAAAGAATTAGAATAGATCGTATGAATGAATTACAATGGATCCTATGAATGAATTAGAATGGATCGTGCGAATGAATTAGAATGGATCGTACGAATGAATTAGAATGGATCGTGCTAATGAATTAGAATTGATCGAACGAATGAATTAGCATGGATCGTGCTAATGAATTAGAATGGAATGTACGAATGAATTAGAATGGATCGTGTGAAAGAATTAGAATGGATTGTATGAATGAATTAGAATGAATTCGTACGATCCATTCAAATTCATTCGCACGATCCATTCTAATTCATTCATACGATCCATTCTTACTCATTCGTATGATCCATTCTAATTCATTCGGACGAATGTATCCATTATAATTTATTCGTACGATCCATTCTAATTTATTCGTACGATCCATTCTAATTCCTTCGTACGATCTATTCTAATTCATTTGTACGATCCATTCTAATTCATTCGTACGATCCATTCTATTTCATTCGTACGATCCATTCTTACTCATTGGTACGATCCATTCTAATTCATTCGCACGAATGTATCCATTCTAATTCATTCGTAGGAATCCATTCTAATTCATTCGCACGATCCATTCCAATTCATTTGCATGAATGTATCCATTCTAATTCATTTATACAATCCATTCTAATTCATTCCGTACGATCCATTCTAATTCATTCGCTCGAATGTATCCATTCTAATCCATTCGTACGATCCATTCTAATCCATTCGTACGATCCATTCTAAATCATTCGCATGAATGTAACCATTCTAATTCATTCATTTGATCCATTCTAATTCATTCGTACGATCCATTCTAATTCATTAGCACGATCCATGCTAATTCATTCGTTCGATCAATTCTAATTCATTAGCACGATCCATTCTAATTCACTCGTACGATCCATTCTAATTCATTCGCACGATCCATTCTAATTTATTCATAGGATCCATTCTAATTCATTCATACGATCTATTCTAATTCTTTCGCACGAATGTATCCATTCTAATTCATTCGCACGAATGTATCCATTCTAATTCATTCGTACGAATCCATTCTAATTCATTCGTACAATCTATTCTATTTCATTCGTACGATCCATTCTAGTTCATTCGTACGATCCATTCTAATTCATTCGTACGATCCATTCTAATTCATTCGTATGATCCATTCTAATTAATTCGTATGATCCATTCTAATTCATTCGTACGATCCATTCTAATTCATTCATACAATCCATTCTAATTCATTCGCACGAATGTATCCATTCTAATTAATTCGTACGATCCATTCTAATTCATTCGTATGATCCATTCTTATTCATTCGCACGATCCAGTCTAATGGATTCGCACGATTCATTTTAATTCATTCGCACGAATGTATCCATTCTAATTCATTCATACGATCCATTCTAATTCATTCGTACGATCCATTCTAATTCATTCGAACAAATGTATCCATTCTAATTCATTCGTACGATCCATTCTAATTCATTCGTACGATCAGTTCTAATTCATTCACAAAATCTATTCTAATTCATTCATACGATCCATTCTAATTCATTCGCACGATCCATTCTAATTCATTCGTACGATCCATTCTAATTCTTTCACACGATCTATTCTAATTCATTCGTACGATCCATTCTAATTCATTCGTACGATCCATTCTAATTCATTCGTAGGTCCATTCTAATTCATTCATACGATCCATTCTAATACATTCGTACGATCCATTCTAATTCATTCTCACAAATGTATCCATTCTAATTCATTCGTACGATCCATTCTAATTCATTCGCACGATCCATTCTAATTCATTCGTACGATCCATTCTAATTCATTCGTACGATCCATTCTAATTCATTCGTATGATCCATTCTAATTAATTCGTATGATCCATTCTAATTCATTCGTACGATCCATTCTAATTCATTTGCATGAATATATCCATTCTAATTCATTCGTACGATCCATTCTAATTCATTCGCACGAATGTAACCATTCTAATTCATTCGTACGATCCATTCTAATTATATCGTATGATCCATTCTAATTCATTCGTACGATCCATTCTAATTCATTCATACAATCCATTTAGATTCATTCGCACAAATGTATCCATTCAAATTCATTCGTACGATCCAGTCTAATTCATTCGTACGATCTATTCTAACTCATTCGCACGAATATATCCATTCTAATTCTTTCGTACGATGCATTCTAATTCATTCGTACGATCCATTCTAATTCATTCATTTGATCCATTCTAATTCATTCGAATGATGCATTCTAATTCATTCGTCCGATCCATTCTAATTCATTCGTACGATCCATTCTAATTCATTCGTACTATCCATTCTAATTCATTCGCACGATCCATTCTAATTCATTCGTATGATCCATTCTAATTCATTCGTACGATCCATTCTAATTAATCCGTACGATCCATTCTAATTCATTCGTACGATCCATTCTAATTCATTCCGTACGATCCATTCTAATTCATTCGTACGATCCATTCTATTTCATTCGTACGATCCATTCTTACTCATTGGTACGATCCATTCTAATTCATTCGCACGAATGTATCCATTCTAATTCATTCGTACGAATCCATTCTAATTCATTCGCACGATCCATTCTAATTCATTCGCACGAATGTATCCATTCTAATTCACTCATACAATCCATTCTAATTCATTCCGTACGATCCATTCTAATTCATTCGCTCGAATGTATCCATTCTAATCCATTCGTACGATCCATTCTAATCCACTCGTATGATCCATTCTAATTCATTCGCATGGATGTAACCATTCTAATTCATTCATTTGATCCATTCTAATTCATTCGTACGATCCATTATAATTCATTAGCACGATCCATGCTAATTCATTCGTTCGATCAATTCTAATTCATTAGCACGATCCATTCTAATTCATTCGTACGATCCATTCTAATTCATTCGAACGATCCATTCTAATTCATTCATAGGATCCATTCTAATTCTTTCATACGATCTATTCTAAATCTTTCGCACGAATGTATCCATTCTAATTCATTCGTACGAATTAATTAGAATGGATTGTGCGAATGAATTAGAATGGATCGTACAAATGAATTAGAATGGATACATTCGTGCGAATAAATTAGAATGGATTGTATGAATGAATTAGAATGGATCGTACGAATGTATTAGAATGGATCGTACGAATGAATTAGAATAGATTGCGCGAATGAATTAGAATGGATCGTGCGAATGAAATAGAATGGATACAAATGAATTAGAATGGATCATACGAATGAATTAGAATGACGATCCATTCTTACTCATTCGTATGATCCATTCTAATTTATTCGCACGAATGTATCCATTCTAATTCATTCGTACGTCTAATTCATTCGTACGGTCCATTCTAATTCATTCGCACAATCCATTCAATTTCATTCGTACGATCCATTCTTACTCATTCGTATGATCCATTATGGATACATTCGTGCAAATGAATTAGAATGGATCATACGAATGAGTAAGAATGGATCGTATGAATGAAATTGAATGGATTGTGCGAATGAATTAGAATGGATCATACGAATGAATTAGAATGGATCGTGTGAAAGAATTAGAATGGATTGTATGAATGAATTAGAATAGATCGTATGAATGAATTAGAATGGATCGTACGAATGAGTTAGAATGGATCGTACGAATGAATTAGAATGGATCGTACGAATGAATTATAATGGATACATTCGTGCGAATGAATTAGAATGGATACATTCGTGTGAAAGAATTAGAATAGATCGTATGAATGAATTAGAATGGATCCTATGAATGAATTAGAATAGATCGTACGAATGAATTAAAATGGATCGTACGAATGAATTAGAATGGATACATTCGTGCGAATGAATTAGAATTGATCGTACGAATGAATTAGAATGGATCGTGCGAATGAATTAGAATGGATCGTACGAATGAATTAGAATGGATTGTACGAATGAATTAGAATGGATACATTCGTGCAAATGAATTAGAATGGATCGTACGAATGAATTAGAATGGATCGTACGAATGAATTAGAATGGATCTTAAGAATGAATTAGGTTGGATCGTACGAATGAATTAGAATGGATCGTACGAATGAATTAGAATGGATACATTCGTGCGAATGAATTAGAATGGATCGGACGAATGAATTAGAATTGATCGGACGAATGAATTAGAATGGATCGTACGAATGAATTAGAATGGATCGTACGAATAAATTAGAATGGATACATTCGTCCGAATGAATTAGAATGGATTATACGAATGAGTAAGAATGGATCGTACGAATGAAATAGAATGGATCGTATGAATTAACTAGAATGGATACATTCGTGCGAATGAATTAGAATGGATCGTACGAATCAATTAGAATGGATCGTACGAATGAATTAGAATGGATCTTACGAATGAATTAGAATGGATCGTACGAATGAATTAGAATGGATCGTACGAATGAATTAGAATGGATACATTCGTGCGAATGAATTAGAATGGATCGGACGAATGAATTAGAATGGATCGTACGAATGAATTAGAATGGATTGTACGAATGAATTAGAATGGATCATACGAATAAATTAGAATGGATACATTCGTCCGAATAAAATGGATCATACGAATGAATTAGAATGGATCATATGAATGAATTAGAATGGATCATATTAATGAATTAGAATGGATCGTACGAATGAATTAGAATGGATACATTCGTGCGAATGAATTAGAATGGATCGTGCACGAATATATCCATTCTAATTCATTCGTACGATCCATTCTACACAAAGGTATCCATTCTAATCCATTCGTAGGATCCATTCTAATCCATTCGTACGATCCATTCTAATTCATTCGTACGATCCATTCTAATTCATTCGCTCGAATGTGTCCATTCTAATCCATTCGTACGATCCATTCTAATCCATTCGTATGATCCATTCTAATTCATTCGCATGAATGTAACCATTCTAATTCATTCATTTGATCTATTCTAATTCCTTCGTATGATCCATTCTAATTCATTCGCACGAATGTATCCATTCTAATTCATTCGTACGATTCATTCTAATTCATTCATACGATCCATTCTAATTCATTCGTAAGATCCATTCTAATTCATTCGTACGATCTATTCTAATTCATTCCTACGATCCATTCTAATTCATTCGCACGAATGTATCCATTCTAGTTCATTCGTACGATCCATTCTAATCCATTCGTACGATCCATTCTAATTCATTCGCATGAATGTAACCATTCTAATTCATTCATTTGATCCATTCTAATTCATTCGTACGATCCATTCTAATTCATTCGTCCGATCCATTCTAATTCATTCGCACGAATGTATCCATTCTAATTCATTGGCACGATCCTTTCTAATTCATTCGTACGATCGATTCTAATTCATTCGTACGATCCATTCTAATTCATTCGTAGGATCTTAGAATGGAATATACGAATGAATTAGAATGGATCGTACGAATGAATTAGAATTGATCGTATAAATGAATTAGAATGGATCGTACGAATGAATTAGAATGGATCGTGCGAATGAATTCGAATGGATCGTACGATCCATTCTAATTCATTCGTTGGATCCATTCTAATTCATTCGTACAATCTATTCTATTTCATTCGTACGATCCATTCTTACTCATTCGTATGATCCATTCTAATTCATTCGGACGAATGTATCCATTCTAATTTATTCGTACGATCCATTCTAATTCATTCGTACGATCCATTCTAATTCATTCGTATGATCCATTCTAATTCATTCGTACGATCCATTCTAATTAATTCGTACGATCCATTCTAATTCATTCATACGATCTATTCTAATTCATTCGTACGATCCTTTCTAATTCCTTCGTACGATCCATTCGAATTCATTCGTATGAATGTAACCATTCAAATTCATTCATACGATTCATTCTAATTCATTCGTATGAGCTATTCTAATTCATTCGTACGATCCATTCTAATTCATTCGTAAGATCCATTCTAATTCATTCGTACGATCTATTCTAATTCATTCGTACGATTCATTCTTATTCATTCGTACGATCTATTCTAATTCATTCGCACGAATGTAACCATTCTAATTCATTCATACGATTCATTCTAATTCATTCGTATGAGCTATTCTAATTCATTCGTACGATCCATTCTAATTCATTCGTACGATCCATTGTAATTCATTCATACAATCCATTTAGATTCATTCGCAAAAATGTATCCATTCAAATTCATTCGTACGATCCAGTCGAATTCATTCGTTCGATCCATTCTAATTCTTTCGTACGATGCATTCTAATTCATTCGTACGATCCATTCTAATTCATTCGTACGATCCATTCTAATTCATTCGTACGATCCATTCTAATTCATTCGCACGAATGTATCCATTCTAATTCATTCGTACAATCCATTCTATTTCATTCGTACGATCCATTCTTACTCATTCGTATGATCCATTCTAATTCATTCGTATGATCCATTCTAATTCATTTGTACGATCCATTCTAATTCATTCGTCCGATCCATTCTAATTCATTCGCACGAATGTATCCATTCTAATTCATTCATATGATCCATTCTAATTCATTCGTACGATCCATTCTAATACATTCATACGATCTATTCGTGCAAATGAATTAGAATGGATCGTATGAATGTATTAGAATGGATCATATGAGTGAATTAGAATGGATCGTACGAATGAATTAGAATGGATTGTATGAATGAATTAGAATGGATCGTACGAATGAATTAGAATGGATCGTGTGAAAGTATTAGAATGGATTGTACGAATGAATTAGAATGGATCCTATGAATGAATTAGAATGGATCGTGCGAATGAATTAGAATGGATCGTACAAATGAATTAGAATGAATCAAATGAATGAATTAGAATGGTTACATTCATGCGAATGAATTAGAATGGATCGTACGAATGGATTAGAATGGATCGTACGAATGGATTAGAATGGATACATTCGAGCGAATGAATTAGAATGGATCGTACGAATGAATAAGAATGGATCGTACGAATGGATTAGAATGGATCCTACGAATGGATTAGAATGGATACCTTTGTGCATATGAATTAGAATGGATCGTACGAATGAATTAGAATGGATCATATTAATGAATTAGAATGGATCGTACGAATGAATTAGAATGGATCGTGTGAAAGAATTAGAATGCATTGTATGAATGAATTAGAATGGATCGTATGAATGAATTAGAATGGATCATGCGATTCATTCTTATTCATTCGCACGAATATATCCATTCTAATTCTTTCGTACGATGCATTCTAATTCATTCGTTTGATCAATTCTAATTCATTAGCACGATCCATTCTAATTCATTCGTACGATCCATTCTAATTCATTCGCACGATCCATTCTAATTCATTCATAGGATCCATTCTAATTCATTCATACGATCTATTCTAATTCTTTCGCACGAATGTATCCATTCTAATTCATTCGCACGAATGTATCTATTCTAATTCATTCGTACGAATCCATTCTAATTCATTCGTACAATCTATTCTATTTCATTCGTACGATCCATTCTAGTTCATTCGTACGATCCATTCTAATTCATTCGTACGATCCATTCTAATTCATTCGTCCGATCCATTCTAATTAATTCGTATGATCCATTCTAATTCATTCGTACGATCCATTCTAATTCATTCATACTATCCATTCTAATTCATTCGCACGAATGTATCCATTCTAATTAATTCGTACGATCCATTCTAATTCATTCGTATGATCCATTCTTATTCATTCGCACGATCCAGTCTAATGGATTCGCACGATCCATTCTAATTCATTCGCACGAATGTATCCATTCTAATTCATTCATACGATCCATTCTAATTCATTCGTACGATCCATTCTAATTCATTCGCAAAAATGTAACCATTCTAATTCATTCGTACGATCCATTCTAATTTATTCGTACGATCAGTTCTAATTCATTCACAAAATCTATTCCAATTCATTCATACGATCCATTCTAATTCATTCGCACGATCCATTCTAATTCATTCGTACGATCCATTTTAATTCTTTCACACGATCCATTCTAATTCATTCATACGATCCAATCTAATTCATTCGCACGATCCATTCTAATTCATTCATACGATCCATTCCAATTCATTCGTACGATCCATTCTAATTCATTCGCACAAATGTATCCATTCTAATTCATTCGTACGATCCATTCTAATTCATTGGCACAAATGTATCCATTCTAATTCATTCGTACGATCCATTCTAATTCATTCGCACGATCCGTTCTAATTCATTCGTACGATCCATTCTAATTCATTCGTACGATCCATTCTAATTCATTCATATGGTCCATTCTAATTCATTCGTATGATCCATTCTAATTCATTCATACAATCCATTCTAATTCATTCGCACGAATGTATCCATTCTAATTAATTCGTACGATCCATTCTAATTCATTCGTATGATCTATTCTAATTCATTCGCACGATCCAGTCTAATTGATTCGCACGATCCATTCTAATTCATTTGCACGAATGTATCCATTCTAATTCATTCGTACGATCCATTCTAATTCATTCGTACGATCCATTCTAATTCATTCGTACGATCCATTCTAATTCATTCTAATTCATTCGTACGATCCATTCTAATTCATTCGTATGATCTATTCTTATTCATTCGCACGATCCAGTCTAATTGATTCGCACGATCCATTCTAATTCATTCGCACGAATATATCCATTCTAATCCATTCATACGATCCATTCTAATTCATTCATACAATCCATTCTAATTCTTTCACACGATCCATTCTAATTCATTCGTACGATCCATTCTAATTCATTAGCATGGATCGTGCTAATGAATTAGAATGGAATATACGAATGAATTAGAATGGATCGTAGAATGGATTGTACGAATGAATTAGAATGAATTAGAATGGATCGTACGAATGAATTAGAATGAATCGTACGAATGAATTAGGATGGATCGTACGAATGAATTAGAATAGATACATTTGTGCGAATGAATTAGAATGGATGGTATGAATGAATTAGAATGGATCGTACGATCCATTCGAATTCATTCACACGATCCATTCTAATTCATTCGTACGATCCATTCTAATTCATTCATACGATCCATTCTAATTCATTCGTACGATCCATTCTAATTCATTCGTATATTCCATTCTAAGATCCTACGAATGAATTAGAATGGATCGTACGAATGAATTAGAATGGATCGTACGAATGAATTAGAATGGATCGTGCGAATGAATTAGAATGGATACATTCGTGCGAATGAATTAGAATGGATCGGACGAATGAATTAGAATGGATCGTACGAATGAATTAGAATGGATCAAATGAATGAATTAGAATGGTTACATTCGTGCGAATGAATTAGAATGGATCGTACGAATTGATTAGAATGGATCGTACGAATGAACTAGAATGGATACATTCGTGCGAATGAATTAGAATGGATCGTACGAATGAATTAGAATGGATCGTACGAATGAATTAGAATGGATCTTACTAATGAATTAGAATGGATCGTACAAATGAATTAGAATGGATCGTACGAATGAATTAGAATGGATACATTCGTGCGAATGAATTAGAATGGATCGGACAAATGAATTAGAATGGATCGTACGAATGAATTAGAATGGATCAAATGAATGAATTAGAATGGTTACATTCATGCGAATGAATTAGAATGGATCGTACGAATGGATTAGAATGGATCGTACGAATGGATTAGAATGGATACATTTGAGCGAATGAATTAGAATGGATCGTACGAATGAATTAGAATGGATCGTACGAATGGATTAGAATGGATCCTACGAATGGATTAGAATGGATACCTTTGTTCAGAATGGATCGTACGAATGAATTAGAATGGATACATTCTGCACGATCCATTCTAATTCATTAATATGATCCATTCTAATTCATTCGTACGATCCATTCTAATTCATTCGTATGATCCATTCTAATTCATTCGGATGAATATATCCATTCTAATTTATTCGTATGATCCATTCTAATTCATTCGTACGATCCATTCAAATTCATTCGTACGATCCATTCTATTTCATTCGTCTGATCCATTCTAATTCATTCGCACGAATGTATCCATTCTAATTCATTCGTACGATCCATTCTAATTCATTCATACGATCCATTCTAATTCATTCGTAAGATCCATTCTAATTCATTCGTACGATCCATTCTAATTCATTCATACGATCCATTCTAATTCATTCGCACGAATGTATCAATTCTAGTTCATTCGTACGATCCAATCTATTTCATTCGTACGATCCATTCTTACTCATTCGTATGATTCATTCTAATTCATTCGGACGAATGTATCCATTCTAATTTATTCGTACGATCCATTCTAATTCATTCGTACGATCCATTCTAATTCATTCATATGATCCATTCTAATTCATTCGTCCGATCCATTCTAATTCATTCGCACGAATGTATCTATTCTAATTCATTCGTACGATCTATTCAAATTCATTCATACGATCCATTCTAATTCATTCGTAAGATCCATTCGAATTCATTCGTACGATCCATTCTAATTCATTCGTACGATCCATTCTAATTCATTCGCACGAATGTATCCATTCTAGTTCATTCGTACGATCCATTCTAACTCATTCGTACGATCCATTCTAATTCATTCGCACGATCCTTTCTAATTCATTCGTATCGTGCGAATGAATTAGAATGGATCATACGAATGAGTAAGAATGGATCGTACGAATGAAATAGAATGGATTGTGCGAATGAATTAGAATGGATCGTACGAATGAATTAGAATGGATCGTGTGAAAGAATTAGAATGGATTGTATGAATGAATTAGAATAGATCGTGCGAATGAACTAGAATGGATACATTCGTGCGAATGAATTAGAATGGATCGTACGAATGAATTAGCATGGATCGTACGAATGAATTAGAAATGATCTTACGAATGAATTAGAATGGATCGTACGAATGAATTAGATTAGATCGTACGAATGAATTAGAATGGATACATTCGTGCGAATGAATTAGAATGGATCGGACGAATGAATTAGAATGGATCGTACGAATGAATTAGAATGGATCAAATGAATGAATTAGAATGGATCGTACGAATAAATTAGAATGGATACATTCGTCCGAATGAATTAGAATGGATCGTACGAATGAATTAGAATGGATCGTACGAATGAATTAGAATGGAACGTACGAATGAATTGGAATGGATACATTCGTATGAAGGAATTAGAATGGATCGTACGAATGAATTAGAATGGATCGTACGGAATGAATTAGAATGGTTATATTTGAACGAATAAATTAGAATGGATCATACGAATGAATTAGAATGGATCGTACGAATGAATTAGAATGGATAGTGCGAATGAATTAGAATCGATCGTACGAATGAATTAGAATGGATCGTACGAATGAATTAGAATGGATCTTACGAATAAGTAAGAATGGATCGTACGAATGAATTAGAATGGATCGTACGAATAAATTAGAATGGATACATTCGTCCGAATGAATTAGAATGGATCATACGAATGGATTAGAATGGATCGCACAACACCAAAATCAGGATTTAGTAACACAGCCAACTGTTATAAATATGTCTAGTAACACAAAAAAACCGTTAGGAATATGGCGTTACAGATATTTGTAACACTTATTGTAACAACCGTTACTAATTGACCGTTACAAATTGTCTGTTTTGGTGTAGTGTCGTGTGAAAGAATTAGAATGGATTGTATGAATGAATTAGAATGGATCGTACGAATGAATTAGAATGGATCGTACGAATGAACTAGAATGGATACATTCGTGCGAATGAATTAGAATGGATCGTACGAATGAATTAGAATGGATCGTACGAATGAATTAGAATGGATCGTATGAATGAATTAGAATGGTTACATTCATACGAATGAATTAGAATGGATCTTACGAATGAATTAGAATGGATCGTGTGAAAGAATTAGAATGGATTGTATGAATGAATTATAATGGATCGTACGAATGAATTAGAATGGATCGTACGAATGAACTAGAATGGATACATTCGTGTGAATGAATTAGAATGGATCGTACGAATGAATTAGAATGGATCGTACGAATGAATTAGAATGGATCGTACGAATGAATTAGAATGGATCGTATGAATGAATTAGAATGGTTACATTCATGCAAATGAATTTGAATGGATCGTACGAATGGATTAGAATGGATACATTCGAGCGAATGAATTAGAATGGATCGTACGAATGAATTAGAATGGATCGTACGAATGGATTAGAATGGATCCTACGAATGGATTAGAATGGATACCTTTGTGCATATAAATTAGAATGGATCGTACGAATGAATTAGAATGGATCATATGAATGAATTAGAATGGATCGTGTGAAAGAATTAGAATGGATTATATGAATGAATTAGAATAGATCGTATGAATGAATTAGAATGGATCGTACGAATGAATTAGAATTGATCGTACGAATGAATTAGAATGGATCGTACGAATGTATTAGAATGGATACATTCGTGCGAATGAATTAGAATAGATACATTCGTGCGAAAGAATTAGAATAGATCGTATGAATGAATTAGAATGGATCCTATGAATGAATTAGAATGGATCGTGTGAATGAATTAGAATGGATCGTACGAATGAATTAGAATAGATCGTACGAATGAATTAGAATGGATCGTACGAATGGATCGTACGAATGGATTAGAATGGATCGTACGAATGGATTAGAATGGATACATTCGAGCGAATGAATTAGAATGGATCGTACGAATGAATTAGAATGGATACATTCGTCCGAATGAATTAGAATGGATCATACGAATGAGTAAGAATGGATCGTACGAATGAAATAGAATAGATTGCACGAATGAATTAGAATGGATCCTACGAATGAATTAGAATGGATCGTGTTAAAGAATTAGATTGGATTGTATGAATGAATTAGAATGGATCGTATGAATGAATTAGAATGGATCGTGCGAATGAATTCGAATGGATCGTACGAATTCATTCTAATTCATTCATACAATCCATTCTAATTCTTTCACATGATCCATTCTAATTCATTCGTATGTTCCTTTCTAATTCATTAGCACGATCCATGCTAATTCATTCGTTCGATCAATTCTAATTCATTAGCATGATCCATTCTAATTCATTCGTATGATCCATTCTAATTCATTCGCACGATCCATTCTAATTCATTCATAGGATCCATTCTAATTCATTCATACGATCTATTCTAATTATTTCGCACGAATGTATCCATTCTAATTCATCCGTACGATCCATTCTAATTCATTCGCACAAATGTATCCATTCTAATTCATTCGTACGATCCATTCTAATTCATTCGCACGATCCATTCTAATTCATTCGTACGATCCATTCTAATTCTTTCACATGATCTATTCTAATCCATTCTAATTCATTCGTACGAATCCATTCTAATTCATTCGTACAATCTATTCTATTTCATTCGTACGATCCATTCTTACTCATTCGTATGATCCATTCTAATTCATTCGGATGAATGTATCCATTCTAATTTATTCGTACGATCCATTCTAATTCATTCGTACGATCCATTCTAATTCATTCGCTCGAATGTATCAATTCTAATCCATTCGTACGATCCATTCTAATCCATTCGTACGATCCATTCTAATTTATTCGCATGAATGTAACCATTCTAATTCATTCATTTGCTCCATTCTAATTCATTCGTACGATCCATTCTAATTCATTAGTACGATCCATGCTAATTCATTCGTTCGATCAATTCTAATTCATTAGCACGATCCATTCTAATTCATTCGTAAGATCCATTCTAATTCATTCGCACGATCCATTCTAATTCATTCGTACGATCCATTCTAATTCATTAGCACGACCCATGCTAATTCATTCGTTCGATCAATTCTAATTCATTAGCACGATCCATTCTAATTCATTCGTACGATCCATTCTAATTCATTCGCACAAATGTATCCATTCTAATTCATTCGTACGATCCATTCTAATTCATTCGCACGATCCATTCTAATTCATTCGTACGATCCATTCTAATTCTTTCACACGATCCATTCTAATTCATTTGTACGATCCATTCTAATTCATTCGCACGATCCATTCTAATTTATTCATAGGATCCATTATAATTCATTCATACGATCTATTCTAATTCTTTCGCACGAATGTATCCATTCTAATTCATTCGCACGAATGTATCCATTCTAATTCATTCGTACGATCCATTCTAATTCATTCGTACGATCTATTCTAATTCATTCGTACGATCCATTCTAATTCATTCATACGATCTATTCTAATTCATTCATACAATCCATTCTAATTCTTTCACACGATCCATTCTAATTCATTCGTACGATCCATTCTAATTCATTCGTACGGTCCATTCTAATTCATTCGTACGATCCATTCTAATTCATTCGCTCGAATGTATCCATTCTAATCCATTCGTACGATCCATTCTAATCCATTCGTACGATCCATTCTAATTCATTCGCATAAATGTAACCATTCTAATTCATTCATTTGATCCATTCTAATTCATTCGTACGATCCATTCTAATTCATTCGTCCGATCCATTCTAATTCATTCGCACGAATGTATCCATTCTAATTCATTCGTACGATCCATTCTAATTCATTCGCACGATCCATTCTAATTCATTCATAGGATCCATTCTAATTCATTCATACGATCTATTCTAATTCTTCCGCACGAATGTATCCATTCTATTTCATTCGCACGAATATATCCATTCTAATTCTAATTCATTCGTACGATCCATTCTAATTCATTCGTATGATCCATTCTAATTAATTCGTATGATCCATTCTAATTCATTCGTACGATCCATTCTAATTCATTCGCACGATCCATTCTAATTCACTCATACGATCCATTCTAATACATTCATACGATCCATTCTAATTCATTTGCACGAATATATCCATTCTAATTCATTCGTACGATCCATTCTAATTCTTCGTACGATCCATTCTAATTCATTCGTACGATCCATTCTAATTCATTCATACGATCCATTCTAATTCATTCGTACGATCCATTCTAATTCATTCGCACAAATGTATCCATTCTAATTCATTCGTACGATCCATTCTAATTCATTCATACGATCCATTCTAATTCATTCGTAAGATCCATTCTAATTCACTCGTACGATCCATTCTAATTCATTTGTACGATCCATTCTAATTCATTCGTACGATCTATTCTAATTCATTCATACGATCTATTCTAATTCATTCATACGATCTATTCTAATTCTTTCACACGATCCATTCTAATTCATTCGTACGATCCATTCTAATTCATTTGCACAATCCATTCAATTTCATTCGTACGATCCATTCTTACTCATTCGTATGATCCATTCTAATTCATTTGCACGAATGTATCCATAATGGATCATACGAATGAGTAAGAATGGATCGTACGAATGAAATAGAATGGATTGTGCGAATGAATTAGAATGGACGGTACGAATGAATTACACGTACGAATGATTTAGAATGGATACATTCGTGCGAATAAATTAGAATGGATCATACGAATGAGTAAGAATGGATCGTCATTCTAATTCATTCGTATGATCCATTCTAATTCATTTGTATCTATTCTATTTCATTCGCACGATCCATTCTAATTCATTCGCGCAATCTATTCTAATTCATTCGTACAATCCATTCTTACTCATTCGTACGATCCATTCTAATTCATTCATAGGATCCATTCTAATTCATTCATACAATCCATTCTAATTCATTCGCACGAATGTATCCATTCTAATTCATTCGTACGATCAGTTCTAATTCATTCATAAAATCTTTTCTAATTCATTCATACGATCCATTCTAATTCATTCGCACGAATGTATCCATTCTAATTCATTCGTACGATCCATTCTAATTCATTAATATGATCCATTCTAATTCATTCGTACGATCCATTCTAATTCATATGCACAAAGGTATCCATTCTAATTCATTCGTACGATCCATTCTAATTCAGGATCGTACGAATGAATTAGAATGGATATATTCGTGCAAATGAATTAGAATGGATCGTATGAATGAATTAGAATGGATCGTATGAGTGAATTAGAATGGATAGTACGAATGAAGTAGAATGGATCATATGAATGAATTAGATGGATACATTCGTGCGAATGAATTAGAATGGATCGTATGAATGAATTAGAATAGATTGTGCGAATGAATTAGAATGGATCGTACGAATGAATTAGAATGAATACATTCGTGCGAATAAATTAGAATGGATTGTATGAATGAATTAGAATGGATCGTACGAATGAATTAGAATGGATCGTACACATGAATTAGAATAGATTGCGCGAATGAATTAGAATGGATCGTGCGAATGAAATAGAATAGGTACAAATGATTTAGAATGGATCATACGAATGAATTAGAATGACGATCCATTCTTACTCATTCGTATGATCCATTCTAATTTATTCGCACGAATGTATCCATTCTAATTCATTCGTAAGTCTAATTCATTCGTACGGTCCATTCTAATTCATTCGCACAATCCATTCTATTTCATTCGTACGATCCATTCTTACTCATTCGTATGATCCATTATGGATACATTCGTGCGAATGAATTAGAATGGATGATACGAATGAGTAAGAATGGATCGTACGAATTAAATAGAATGGATTGTGCGAATGAATTAGAATGGATCGTACGAATGAATTAGAATGGATCGTGTGAAAGAATTAGAATGGATTGTATGAATGAATTAGAATAGATCGTATGAATGAATTAGAATGGATCGTACGAATGAATTAGAATGGATCGTACGAATGAATTAGAATGGATCGTACGAATGAATTAGAATGGATACATTCGTGCGAATGAATTAGAATGGATACATTCGTGCGAAAGAATTAGAATAGATCGTATGAATGAATTAGAATGGATCCTATAAATGAATTAGAATGGATCGTGTGAATGAATAAGAATGGATCGTACGAATGAATTAGAATGGATCGTGCTAATGAATTAGAATTGATCGAACGAATGAATTAGCATGGATCGTGCTAATGAATTAGAATGGATCGTACGAATGAATTAGAATGGATCAAATAAATGAATTAGAATGGTTACATTCATGCGAATGAATTAGAATAGATCGTACGAATGGAATAGAATGGATCGTACGAATGGATTAGAATGGATACATTCGAGCGAATGAATTAGAATGGATCGTACGAATGAATTAGAATGGATCGTACGAATAAATTAGAATGGATACATTCGTCCGAATGAATTAGAATGGATCATACGAATGAGTAAGAATGAATCGTACGAATGAAATAGAATAGATTGTACGAATGAATTAGAATGGATTCGTACGAATGAATTACAATGGATTAGAATAGATCGTGTGAAAGAATTAGAATGGATCATACGAATGAATTAGAATGGATCGTGCGAATGAACTAGAATGGATCGTACGAATGAATTAGAATGGATACATTTGTGCGAATGAATTAGAATGGACCGTAAGAATGAATTAGAATGGATACATTCGTGCGAATGAATTAGAATGGATACATTCGTGTGAAAGAATTAGAATAGATCGTATGAATGAATTAGAATGGATCCTATGAATGAATTGGAATGGATCGTGCGAATGAATTAGAATGGATCGTACGAATGAATTAGAATGGATCGTGCTAATGAATTAGAATTGATCGAACGAATGAATTAGCATGGATCGTGCTAATGAATTAGAATGGAACGTACGAATGAATTAGAATGGATCGTGAGAAAGAATTAGAATGGATTGTATGAATGAATTAGAATGAATTCGTACGATCCATTCGAATTCATTTGCACGATCCATTCTAATTCATTCATACGATCCATTCTAATTCATTCATACAATCCATTCTAATTCTTTCACACGATCCATTCTAATTCATTCGTAGGATCCATTCTAATTCATTCGTACAATCTATTCTATTTCATTCGTACGATCCATTCTTACTCATTCGTATGATCCATTCTAATTCATTCAGACGAATGTATCCATTCTAATTTATTCGAATGATCCATTCTAATTCATTCGTACGATCCATTCTAATTCATTCGTATGATCCATTCTAATTCATTCGCTCGAATTGATCCATTCTAATCCATTGTACGATCCATTCTAATCCATTCGTACGATCCATTCTAATTCATTCGTACGATCTATTCTAATTCAGTCGTACGATCCATTCTAATTCATTCACACGATCCATTCTAATTCATTCCTAGGATCCATTCTAATTCATTCATACGATCTATTTTAATTCTTCCGCACGAATGTATCATTTCTAAATCATTCGCACGAATGTATCCATTCTAATTCATTCATACGATCCATTCTAATTCATTCGTACGATCCATTCTAATTCATTCGTACGATCCATTCTAATTCATTCATACGATCTATTCTAATTCATTCATACAATCCATTCTAATTCTTTCACACGATCCATTCTAATTCATTCATATGATCCATTCTAATTCATTCGTACGATCCATTCTAATTCATATGCACAAAGGTATCCATTCTAATCCATTCGTAGGATCCATTCTAATCCATTCGTACGATCCATTCTAATTCATTCGTACGATCCATTCTAATTCATTCGCTCGAATGTATCCATTCTAATCCATTCGTACGATCCATTCTAATCCATTCGTACGATCCATTCTAATTCATTCGCATGAATGTGACCATTCTAATTCATTCGTACGATCCATTCTAATTTATTCGTACGATCCATTCTAATTCATTCGCACGAATGTATCCATTCTAATTTATTCATATGATCCATTCTAATTCATTCATACAATCCATTCTAATTCTTTCACACGATCCATTCTAATTCATTCGTACGATCCATTCTAATTCATTCGTACAATCCATTCTAATTCATTCGCACGAATGTATCCATTCTAATTCATTCATACGATCCATTCTAATTGATTCGTACGATCCATTCTAATTCATTCGTACAATCCATTCTAATTCATTCGCACGAATGTATCCATTCTAATTCATTCATACGATCCATTCTAATTCATTCGTACGATTCATTCTAATTCCTTCGTACGATCCATTCTAATTCATTCGTACGATCTATTCTCATTCATTCGTACGATCCATTCTAATTCATTCGTACGATCTATTCTAATTCATTCGTAAGATCCATTCTAATTCATTCGTACGATCCATTCTAATTCATTCGTATGATCCATTCTAATTCATTCGCACGAATGTATCCATTCTAGTTCATTCGTACGATCCATTCTAATTCATTCGTATGATTCATTCTAATCCATTCGTACGATCCATTCTAATTCATTCATTTGATCCATTCTAATTCATTCATACAATCCATTCTAATTCTTTCACACGATCCATTCTAATTCATTCGTAGGATCCATTCTAATTCATTCGTACAATCTATTCTATTTCATTCGTACGATCCATTCTTACTCATTCGTATGATCCATTCTAATTCATTCGGACGAATGTATCCATTCTAATTTATTCGTACGATCCATTCTAATTCATTCGTACGATCCATTCTAATTCATTCGTACGATCCATTCTTACTCATTCGTATGATGCATTCTAATTTATTCGTACGATCCATTCTAATTCATTCGTACGATCGATTCTAATTCATTCGCACTATCCATTCTAATTCATTCGTACGATCCATTGTAATTCATTCGTATGATCCATTCTAATTTATTCATTCAAATATATCCATTCTAATTCATTCCGTACGATCCATTCTAATTTATTCGTACGATCCATTCTAATTCATTCGTACGAATGTATCCATTCTAATTCATTCGTACGATCCATTCTAATTCATTCGTACGATCCATTCTAATTCATTCGGACGAATGTATCCATTCTAATTTATTCGTACGATCTATTCTAATTCATTCATTTGATCCATTCTAATTCATTCGTACGATCCATTCTAATTCATTCGTCCGATCCATTCTAATTCATTCGAACGAATGTATCCATTCTAATTCATTCGTACGATCCATTCTAATTCATTCGTACGATCCATTCTAATTCATTCGTAAGATCCATTCTAATTCATTCGTACGATCCATTCTAATTCATTCGTACGATCCATTCTAAGTCATTCGCACGAATGTATCCATTCTAGTTCATTCGTACGATCCATTCTATTTCATTCGTACGATCCATTCTTACTCATTCGTATGATCCATTCTAATTCATTCGTACGATCCATTCTAATCCATTCGTACGATCCATTCTAATTCATTCGCATGAATGTAACCATTCTAATTCATTCATTTGATCCATTCTAATTCATTCGTACGATCCATTCTAATTCATTCGTACGATCCATTGTAATTCATTCATACAATCCATTTAGATTCATTCGCACATATATATCCATTCCAGTTCATTCGTACGATCAAGTCTAATTCATTAGCACGATCCATGCTAATTAATTCATTCGATCAATTCTAATTCATTAGCACGAATGAGTAAGAATGGATCGTACGAATGAAATAGAATAGATTGTACGAATGAATTAGAATGAATCCTACGAATGAATTAGAATGGATCGTGTGAAAGAATTAGAATGGATTGTATGAATGAATTAGAATAGATCGTGCGAATGAACTAGAATGGATACATTCGTGCGAATGAATTAGAATGGATCGTACGAATGAATTAGAATGGATCGTACGAATGAATTAGAATGGATCTTACGAATGAATTAGAATGGATCGTACGAATGAATTAGAATAGATCGTACGAATGAATAAGAATGGATACATTCGTGCGAATGAATTAGAATGGATCGGACGAATGAATTAGAATGGATCGTACGAATGAATTAGAATGTATCAAATGAATGAATTAGAATGGATCGTACGAATAAATTAGAATGGATACATTCGTCCGAATGAATTAGAATGGATCGTACGAATGAATTAGAATGGATCGTACGAATGAATTAGAATGGAACGTACGAATGAATTGGAATGGATACATTCGTACGAATGAATTAGAATGGATCGTACGAATGAATTAGAATGGATCGTACGGAATGAATTAGAATGGATATATTTGAACTAATAAATTAGAATGGATCATACGAATGAATTAGAATGGATCGTACGAATGAATTAGAATGGATAGTGCGAATGAATTAGAATCGATCGTACGAATGAATTAGAATGGATCGTACGAATGAATTAGAATGGATCATACGTATAAGTAAGAATGGATCGTACGAATGAATTAGAATGGATCGTACGAATGAATTAGAATGGATCGTACGAATAAATTAGAATGGATACATTCGTCCGAATGAATTAGAATGGATCTTACGAATGGATTAAAATGGATCGTGTGAAAGAATTAGAATGGATTGTATGAATGAATTAGAATGGATCGTACGAATGAATTAGAATGGATCGTACGAATGAACTAGAATGGATACATTCGTGCGAATGAATTAGAATGGATCGTACGAATGAATTAGAATGGATCGTACGAATGAATTAGAATGGATCGTATGAATGAATTAGAATGGTTACATTCATACGAATGAATTAGAATGGATCCTACGAATGAATTAGAATGGATCGTGTGAAAGAATTAGAATGGATTGTATGAATGAATTATAATGGATCGTACGAATGAATTAGAATGGATCGTACGAATGAACTAGAATGGATACATTCGTGTGAATGAATTAGAATGGATCGTACGAATGAATTAGAATGGATCGTACGAATGAATTAGAATGGATCGTATGAATGAATTAGAATGGTTACATTCATGCAAATGAATTTGAATGGATCGTACGAATGGATTAGAATGGATACATTCGAGCGAATGAATTAGAATGGATCGTACGAATGAATTAGAATGGATCGTACGAATGGATTAGAATGGATCCTACGAATGGATTAGAATGGATACCTTTGTGCATATAAATTAGAATGGATCGTACGAATGAATTAGAATGGATCATATGAATGAATTAGAATGGATCGTGTGAAAGAATTAGAATGGATTGTATGAATGAATTAGAATAGATCGTATGAATGAATTAGAATGGATCGTACGAATGAATTAGAATTGATCGTACGAATGAATTAGAATGGATCGTACGAATGTATTAGAATGGATACATTCGTGCGAATGAATTAGAATAGATACATTCGTGCGAAAGAATTAGAATAGATCGTATGAATGAATTAGAATGGATCCTATGAATGAATTAGAATGGATCGTGTGAATGAATTAGAATGGATCGTACGAATGAATTAGAATAGATCGTACGAATGAATTAGAATGGATCGTACGAATGGATCGTACGAATGGATTAGAATGGATCGTACGAATGGATTAGAATGGATACATTCGAGCGAATGAATTAGAATGGATCGTACAAATGAATTAGAATGGATCGTACGAATAAATTAGAATGGATACATTCGTCCGAATGAATTAGAATGGATCATACGAATGAGTCAGAATGGATCGTACGAATGAAATAGAATAGATTGCACGAATGAATTAGAATGGATCCTACGAATGAATTAGAATGGATCGTGTTAAAGAATTAGATTGGATTGTATGAATGAATTAGAATGGATCGTATGAATGAATTAGAATGGATCGTGCGAATGAATTCGAATGGATCGTACGAATTCATTCTAATTCATTCATACAATCCATTCTAATTCTTTCACACGATCCATTCTAATTCATTCGTATGTTCCTTTCTAATTCATTAGCACGATCCATGCTAATTCATTCGTTCGATCAATTCTAATTCATTAGCATGATCCATTCTAATTCATTCGTATGATCCATTCTAATTCATTCGCACGATCCATTCTAATTCATTCATAGGATCCATTCTAATTCATTCATACGATCTATTCTAATTATTTTGCACGAATGTATCCATTCTAATTCATTCGCACGAATGTATCCATTCTAATTTATCCGTACGATCCATTCTAATTCATTCGCACAAATGTATCCATTCTAATTCATTCGTACGATCCATTCTAATTCATTCACACGATCCATTCTAATTCATTCGTACGATCCATTCTAATTCTTTCACATGATCTATTCTAATCCATTCTAATTCATTCGTACGAATCCATTCTAATTCATTCGTACAATCTATTCTATTTCATTCGTACGATCCATTCTTACTCATTCGTATGATCCATTCTAATTCATTCGAACGAATGTATCCATTCTAATTTATTCGTACGATCCATTCTAATTCATTAGTACGATCCATTCTAATTCATTCGCTCGAATGTATCAATTCTAATCCATTCGTACGATCCATTCTAATCCATTCGTACGATCCATTCTAATTTATTCGCATGAATGTAACCATTCTAATTCATTCATTTGCTCCATTCTAATTCATTCGTACGATCCATTCTAATTCATTAGCACGATCCATGCTAATTCATTCGTTCGATCAATTCTAATTCATTAGCACGATCCATTCTAATTCCTTCGTAAGATCCATTCTAATTCATTCGCACGATCCATTCTAATTCATTCATACGATCCATTCTAATTCATTAGCACGACCCATGCTAATTCATTCGTTCGATCAATTCTAATTCATTAGCACGATCCATTCTAATTCATTCGTACGATCCATTCTAATTCATTCGCACAAATGTATCCATTCTAATTCATTCGTACGATCCATTCTAATTCATTCGCACGATCCATTCTAATTCATTAGTACGATCCATTCTAATTCTTTCACACGATCCATTCTAATTCATTTGTATGATCCATTCTAATTCATTCGCACGATCCATTCTAATTCATTCATAGGATCCATTGTAATTCATTCATACGATCTATTCTAATTCTTTCGCACGAATGTATCCATTCTAATTCATTCGCACGAATGTATCCATTCTAATTCATTCGTACGATCCATTCTAATTCATTTGTACGATCTATTCTAATTCATTCGTACGATCCATTCTAATTCATTCATACGATCTATTCTAATTCATTCATACAATCCATTCTAATTCTTTCACACGATCCATTCTAATTCATTCGTACGATCCATTCTAATTCATTCGTACGGTCCATTCTAATTCATTCGTACGATCCATTCTAATTCATTCGCTCGAATGTATCCATTCTAATCCATTCGTACGATCCATTCTAATCCATTCGTACGATCCATTCTAATTCATTCGCATGAATGTAACCATTCTAATTCATTCATTTGATCCATTCTAATTCATTCGTACGATCCATTCTAATTCATTCGTCCGATCCATTCTAATTCATTCGCACGAATGTATCCATTCTAATTCATTCGTACGATCCATTCTAATTCATTCGCACGATCCATTCTAATTCATTCATAGGATCCATTCTAATTCATTCATACGATCTATTCTAATTCTTCCGCACGAATGTATCCATTCTAATTCATTCGCACCAATATATCCATTCTAATTATAATTCATTCGTACGATCCATTCTAATTCATTCGTATGATCCATTCTAATTAATTCGTATGATCCATTCTAATTCATTCGTACGATCCATTCTAATTCATTCATACAATCCATTCTAATTCATTCGCACGATCCATTCTAATTCACTCATACGATCCATTCTAATACATTCATACGATCCATTCTAATTCATTTGCACGAATATATCCATTCTAATTCATTCGTACGATCCATTCTAATTCTTCGTACGATCCATTCTAATTCATTCGTACGATCCATTCTAATTCATTCATACGATCCATTCTAATTCATTCGTACGATCCATTCAAATTCATTCGCACAAATGTATCCATTCTAATTCATTCGTACGATCCATTCTAATTCATTCATACGATCCATTCTAATTCATTCATAAGATCCATTCTAATTCACTCGTACGATCCATTCTAATTCATTCGTACGATCCATTCTAATTCATTCGTACGATCTATTCTAATTCATTCATACGATCTATTCTAATTCATTCATACAATCCATTCTAATTCTTTCACACGATCCATTCTAATTCATTCGTACGATCCATTCTAATTCATTTGCACAATCCATTCAATTTCATTCATACGATCCATTCTTACTCATTCGTATGATCCATTCTAATTCATTTGCACGAATGTATCCATAATGGATCATACGAATGAGTAAGAATGGATCGTACGAATGAAATAGAATGGATTGTGCGAATGAATTAGAATGGACCGTACGAATGAATTACACGTACGAATGATTTAGAATGGATACATTCGTGTGAATAAATTAGAATGGATCATACGAATGAGTAAGAATGGATCGTCATTCTAATTCATTCGTATGATCCATTCTAATTCATTTGTATCTATTCTATTTCATTCGCACGATCCATTCTAATTCATTCGCGCAATCTATTCTAATTCATTCGTACAATCCATTCTTACTCATTCGTACGATCCATTCTAATTCATTCATAGGATCCATTCTAATTCATTCATACAATCCATTCTAATTCATTCGCACGAATGTATCCATTCTAATTCATTCGTACGATCAGTTCTAATTCATTCATAAAATCTATTCTAATTCATTCATACGATCCATTCTAATTCATTCGCACGAATGTATCCATTCTAATGAATTCATTCGCACGAATGTATCCATTCTAATTCATTCGTACGATCAGTTCTAATTCATTCATAAAATCTATTCTAATTCATTCATACGATCCATTCTAATTCATTCGCACGAATGTATCCATTCTAATTCATTCGTACGATCCATTCTAATTCATTAATATGATCCATTCTAATTCATTCGTACGATCCATTCTAATTCATATGCACAAAGGTATCCATTCTAATTCATTCGTACGATCCATTCTAATTCAGGATCGTACGAATGAATTAGAAAGGATATATTCGTGCAAATGAATTAGAATGGATCGTATGAATGAATTAGAATGGATCGTATGAGTGAATTAGAATGGATAGTACGAATGAAGTAGAATGGATCATATGAATGAATTAGATGGATACATTCGTGCGAATGAATTAGAATGGATCGTATGAATGAATTAGAATAGATTGTGCGAATGAATTAGAATGGATCGTACGAATGAATTAGAATGAATACATTCGTGCGAATAAATTAGAATGGATTGTATGAATGAATTAGAATGGATCGTACGAATGAATTAGAATGGATCGTACGCATGAATTAGAATAGATTGCGCGAATGAATTAGAATGGATCGTGCGAATGAAATAGAATGGGTACAAATGATTTAGAATGGATCATACGAATGAATTAGAATGACGATCCATTCTTACTCATTCGTATGATCCATTCTAATTTATTTGCACGAATGTATCCATTCTAATTCATTCGTAAGTCTAATTCATTCGTACGGTCCATTCTAATTCATTCGCACAATCCATTCTATTTCATTCGTACGATCCATTCTTACTCATTCGTATGATCCATTATGGATACATTCGTGCGAATGAATTAGAATGGATGATACGAATGAGTAAGAATGGATCGTACGAATTAAATAGAATGGATTGTGCGAATAAATTAGAATGGATCGTACGAATGAATTAGAATGGATCGTGTGAAAGAATTAGAATGGATTGTATGAATGAATTAGAATAGATCGTATAAATGAATTAGAATGGATCGTACGAATGAATTAGAATGGATCGTACGAATGAATTAGAATGGATCGTACGAATGAATTAGAATGGATACATTCGTGCGAATGAATTAGAATGGATACATTCGTGCGAAAGAATTAGAATAGATCGTATGAATGAATTAGAATGGATCCTATGAATGAATTAGAATGGATCGTGTGAATGAATTAGAATCGATCGTACGAATGAATTAGAATGGATCGTGCTAATGAATTAGAATTGATCGAACGAATGAATTAGCATGGATCGTGCTAATGAATTAGAATGGATCGTACGAATGAATTAGAATGGATCAAATGAATGAATTAGAATGGTTACATTCATGCGAATGAATTAGAATAGATCGTACGAATGGAATAGAATGGATCGTACGAATGGATTAGAATGGATACATTCGAGCGAATGAATTAGAATGGATCGTACGAATGAATTAGAATGCATCGTACGAATAAATTAGAATGGATACATTCGTCCGAATGAATTAGAATGGATCATACGAATGAGTAAGAATGAATCGTACGAATGAAATAGAATAGATTGTACGAATGAATTAGAATGGATTCGTACGAATGAATTAGAATGGATTAGAATAGATCGTGTGAAAGAATTAGAATGGATCATACGAATGAATTAGAATGGATCGTGCGAATGAACTAGAATGGATCGTACGAATGAATTAGAATGGATACATTTGTGCGAATGAATTAGAATGGACCGTAAGAATGAATTAGAATGGATACATTCGTGCGAATGAATTAGAATGGATACATTCGTGTGAAAGAATTAGAATAGATCGTATGAATGAATTAGAATGGATCCTATGAATGAATTGGAATGGATCGTGCGAATGAATTAGAATGGATCGTACGAATAAATTAGAATGGATCGTGCTAATGAATTAGAATTGATCGAATGAATGAATTAGCATGGATCGTGCTAATGAATTAGAATGGAACGTACGAATGAATTAGAATGGATCGTGTGAAAGAATTAGAATGGATTGTATGAATGAATTAGAATGAATTCGTACGATCCATTCGAATTCATTTGCACGATCCATTCTAATTCATTCATACGATCCATTCTAATTCATTCATACAATCCATTCTAATTCTTTCACACGATCCATTCTAATTCATTCGTAGGATCCATTCTAATTCATTCGTACAATCTATTCTATTTCATTCGTACGATCCATTCTTACTCATTCGTATGATCCATTCTAATTCATTCGGACGAATGTATCCATTCTAATTTATTCGTATGATCCATTCTAATTCATTCGTACGATCCATTCTAATTCATTCGTATGATCCATTCTAATTCATTCGCTCGAATTGATCCATTCTAATCCATTCGTACGATCCATTCTAATCCATTCGTACGATCCATTCTAATTCATTCGTACGATCTATTCTAATTCAGTCGTACGATCCATTCTAATTCATTCACACGATCCATTCTAATTCATTCCTAGGATCCATTATAATTCATTCATACGATCTATTTTAATTCTTCCGCACGAATGTATCATTTCTAAATCATTCGCACGAATGTATCCATTCTAATTCATTCATACGATCCATTCTAATTCATTCGTACGATCCATTCTAATTTATTCGTACGATCCATTCTAATTCATTCATACGATCTATTCTAATTCATTCATACAATCCATTCTAATTCTTTCACACGATCCATTCTAATTCATTCATATGATCCATTCTAATTCATTCGTACGATCCATTCTAATTCATATGCACAAAGGTATCCATTCTAATCCATTCGTAGGATCCATTCTAATCCATTCGTACGATCCATTCTAATTCATTTGTACGATCCATTCTAATTCATTCGCTCGAATGTATCCATTCTAATCCATTCGTACGATCCATTCTAATCCATTCGTACGATCCATTCTAATTCATTCGCATGAATGTGACCATTCTAATTCATTCGTACGATCCATTCTAATTTATTCGTACGATCCATTCTAATTCATTCGCACGAATGTATCCATTCTAATTTATTCATATGATCCATTCTAATTCATTCATACAATCCATTCTAATTCTTTCACACGATCCATTCTAATTCATTCGTACGATCCATTCTAATTCATTCGTACAATCCATTCTAATTCATTCGCACGAATGTATCCATTCTAATTCATTCATACGATCCATTCTAATTCATTCATACGATTCATTCTAATTCCTTCGTACGATCCATTCTAATTCATTCGTACGATCTATTCTAATTCATTCGTACGATCCATTCTAATTCATTCGTACGATCCATTCTAATTCATTCGTAAGATCCATTCTAATTCATTCGTACGATCCATTCTAATTCATTCGTATGATCCATTCTAATTCATTCGCACGAATGTATCCATTCTAGTTCATTCGTACGATCCATTCTAATTCATTCGTACGATTCATTCTAATCCATTCGTACGATCCATTCTAATTCATTCATTTGATCCATTCTAATTCATTCATACAATCCATTCTAATTCTTTCACACGATCCATTCTAATTCATTCGTAGGATCCATTCTAATTCATTCATACAATCTATTCTATTTCATTCGTACGATCCATTCTTACTCATTCGTATGATCCATTCTAATTCATTCGGACGAATGTATCCATTCTAATTTATTCGTACGATCCATTCTAATTCATTCGTACGATCCATTCTAATTCATTCGTACGATCCATTCTTACTCATTCGTATGATGCATTCTAATTTATTCGTACGATCCATTCTAATTCATTCGTACGATCGAATCTAATTCATTCGCACTATCCATTCTAATTCATTCGTACGATCCATTGTAATTCATTCGTATGATCCATTCTAATTTATTCATTCAAATATATCCATTCTAATTCATTCCGTACGATCCATTCTAATTTATTCGTACGATCCATTCTAATTCATTCGTACGAATGTATCCATTCTAATTCATTCGTACGATCCATTCTAATTCATTCGTACGATCCATTCTAATTCATTCGGACGAATGTATCCATTCTAATTTATTCGTACGATCTATTCTAATTCATTCATTTGATCCATTCTAATTCATTCGTACGATCCATTCTAATTCATTCGTCCGATCCATTCTAATTCATTCGCACGAATGTATCCATTCTAATTCATTCGTACGATCCATTCTAATTCATTCGTACGATCCATTCTAATTCATTCGTAAGATCCATTCAATTCATTCGTACGATCCATTCTAATTCATTCATACGATCCATTCTAATTCATTCGCACGAATGTATCCATTCTAGTTCATTCGTACGATCCATTCTATTTCATTCGTACGATCCATTCTTACTCATTCGTATGATCCATTCTAATTCATTCGTACGATCCATTCTAATCCATTCGTACGATCCATTCTAATTCATTCGCATGAATGTAACCATTCTAATTCATTCATTTGATCCATTCTAATTTATTCGTATGATCCATTCTAATTCATTCGTACGATCCATTGTAATTCATTCATACAATCCATTTAGATTCATTCGCACATATGTATCCATTCAAGTTCATTCGTACGATCAAGTCTAATTCATTAGCACGATCCATGCTAATTCATTCGTTCGATCAATTCTAATTCATTAGCACGATCCATTCTAATTCATTCGTACGATCCATTCCAATTCATTCGTACGATCCATTCTTACTCATTCGTATGATCCATTCTAATTCATTCGTACGATCCATTCTAATTCATTCGTACGATCGATTCTAATTCATTCGCACTATCCATTCTAATTCATTTGTACGATCCATT
Source organism: Chamaelirium japonicum (assembly GCA_947650365.1). NCBI lineage: Eukaryota > Viridiplantae > Streptophyta > Magnoliopsida > Liliales > Melanthiaceae > Chamaelirium > Chamaelirium japonicum. Next base: position 92,125,683 of record OX393550.1, read on the forward strand.
CTAATTCAGTCGTATGATCCATTCTAATTTATTCGTTCAAATATATCCATTCTAATTCATTCGTACGATTCATTCTAATTCATTCGTACGGACCATTCTAATTCATTCGCACAATCCATTCTATTTCATTCGTACGATCCATTCTTACTCATTCGGATGATCCATTATGGATACATTCGTGCGAATGAATTAGAATGGATCATACGAATGAGTAAGAATGGATCGTACGAATGAAATAGAATGGATTGTGCGAATGAATTAGAATGGATCGTACGAATGAATTAGAATGGATCGTGTGAAAGAATTAGAATGGATCGTGCTAATGAATTAGAATGGATCGTATGAATGGATTAGAATGGATACATTCGAGCAAATGAATTAGAATGGATCGTACGAATGAATTAGAATGGATCATTCGAATGAGTAAGAATGGATTGTTCGAATAAATTAGAATGGATCGTACGAATGAATTAGAATGGATCATACGAATGAGTAAGAATGGGTCGTTCGAATGAATTAGAATGGATCGTACGAATGAATTAGAATAGATCGTACGAATAAATTAGAATGGATACATTCGTCCGAATGAATTAGAATGGATCATACGAATGAGTAAGAATGGATCGTACGAATGAAATAGAATAGATCGTACGAATGAATTAGAATGGAATATACGAATGAATTAGAATGGATCGTATGAATGAATTAGAATGGATAGTACGAATGAATTAGAATGGATCGTGCGAATGAATTCGAATGGATCGTACGATCCATTCTAATTCATTCATACAATCCATTCTAATTCATTCGCACGAATGTATCCATTCTAATCCATTCGTACGATCCATTCTAATCCATTCGTACGATCCATTCTAATTCATTCGCACAAATGTATCCATTCTAATTCATTCGTACGATCCATTCTAATTCATTCGTACGATCCATTCTAATTCATTCGTACGATCCATTCTAATTCATTCGTATGATCCATTCTAATTCATTCGTACGATCCATTCTAAATCATTCGTACGATCCATTCTAATTCATTCGTACGATCCATTCTAATTCATTCGTACGATCCATTCTAATTAATTCGTATGATCCATTCTAATTCATTCGTACGATCCATTGTAATTCATTCATATAATCCATTTAGATTCATTCGCACAAATGTATCCATTCAAGTTCATTTGTACGATCAAGTCTAATTCATTAGCACGATCCATGCTAATTCATTCGTTCGATCAATTCTAATTCATTAGCACGATCCATTCTAATTCATTCGTACGATCCATTCCAATTCATTCGTACGATCCATTCTTACTCATTCGTATGATCCATTCTAATTCATTCGTACGATCCATTCTAATTCATTCGTACGATCGATTCTAATTCATTCGCACTATCCATTCTAATTCATTTGTACGATCCATTCTAATTCAGTCGTATGATCCATTCTAATTTATTCGTTCAAATATATCCATTCTAATTCATTCGTACGGTCCATTCTAATTCATTCGTACGGTCCATTCTAATTCATTCGCACAATCCATTCTATTTCATTCGTACGATCCATTCTTACTCATTCGTATGATCCATTATGGATACATTCGTGCGAATGAATTAGAATGGATCATACGAATGAGTAAGAATGGATCGTACGAATGAAATAGAATGGATTGTTCGAATGAATTAGAATGGATCGTACGAATGAATTAGAATGGATCGTGTGAAAGAATTAGAATGGATCGTGCTAATGAATTAGAATGGATCGTATGAATGGATTAGAATGGATACATTCGAGCGAATGAATTAGAATGGATCGTACGAATGAATTAGAATGGATCATACGAATGAGTAAGAATGGATTGTTCGAATGAATTAGAATGGATCGTACGAATGAATTAGAATGGATCATACGAATAAGTAAGAATGGATCGTTCGAATGAATTAGAATGGATCGTACGAATGAATTAGAATAGATCGTACGAATAAATTAGAATGGATACATTCGTCCGAATGAATTAGAATGGATTATACGAATAAGTAAGAATGGATCGTACGAATGAAATAGAATAGATCGTACGAATGAATTAGAATGGAATATACGAATGAATTAGAATGGATCGTACGAATGAATTAGAATGGATCGTATGAATGAATTAGAATGGATCGTACGAATGAATTAGAATGGATCGTGCGAATGAATTCGAATGGATCGTACGATCCATTCTAATTCATTCATACAATCCATTCTAATTCATTCGCACGAATGTATCCATTCTAATCCATTCGTACGATCCATTCTAATCCATTCGTATGATCCATTCTAATTCATTCGCAAAAATGTATCCATTCTAATTCATTCGTACGATCCATTCTAATTCATTCGTACGATCCATTCTAATTCATTCGTACGATCCATTCTAATTCATTCGTACGATCCATTCTAATTCATTCGTATGATCCATTCTAAATCATTCGTACGATCCATTCTAATTCATTCGTATGATCCATTCTAATTCATTCGTACGATCCATTCTAATTAATTCGTATGATTCTAATTCATTCGTACGATCCATTCTCATTCATTCGTACGATCCATTCTAATTCATTCGCACAATCCATTTTATTTCATTCGTACGATCCATTCTTACTCATTGGTACGATCCATTCTAATTCATTCGCACGAATGTATCCATTCTAATTCATTCGTACGAATCTATTTTAATTCATTCGTACAATCCATTCAATTTCATTCGTACGTTCCATTCTTACTCATTCGTATGATCCATTCTAATTCATTCGCACGAATGTATCGAGTCTAAATCATTCGTAAGATCCATTCGATCTAATTCATTCGTACGATCCATTCTAAATCATTCGTACAATCCATTCTATTTCATTCGTACGATCAATTCTAATTCATTCTAATTCATTCGTACGATCCGTTCTAATTCACTCATACGATCCATTCTAATTCATTCATACGATCCGTTCTAATTCATTTGCACGAATATATCCATTCTAATTCATTTGTACGATCCATTCTAATTCCTTCGTACGATCCATTCTAATTCTTTCGTACGATCCATTCTAATTCCTTCGTACGATCCATTCTATTTCATTCGTATGATCCATTCTAATTCCTTCGGATGATCCATTCTAATTCCTTCGTATCCATTCTAATTTACTCATACGATCTATTCTAATGCATTCATACGATCTATTCTAATTCATTCATACAATCCATTCTAATTCTTTCACACGATCCATTCTAATTCATTCGTACGATCCATTCTAATTCATTCGCACAATCCATTCTATTTCATTCGTATGATCCATTCTTACTCATTGGTACGATCCATTCTAATTCATTCGCACGAATGTATCCATTCTAATTCATTCGTACAATCCATTCTAAGTCTTTCACACGATCCATTCTAATTCATTCGTACGATCCATTCTAAATAATTCGTGCAATCCATTCTATTTCATTCATACGATCAATTCTAATTCATTAGAATGGATCGTACGAATGAATTAGAATGGATCATATTAATGAATTAGAATGGATCGTACGAATGAATTAGAATGGATCGTACGAAGGAATTAGAATGGATCGTACGAATGAATTAGAATGGATATATTCGTGTAAATGAATTAGAATGGATCGTATGAATGAATTAGAATGGATCATACGAATGAATTAGAATGGATATATCCGTGCAAATGTATTAGAATGGATCGTATGAATGTATTAGAACGGATCGTATGAGTGAATTAGAATGGATCGTATGAATGAATTAGAATGGATCGTATGAATGAATTAGAATGGATCGTGTGAAAGAATTAGAATGGATTGTATGAATGAATTAGAATAGATCGTATGAATGAAGTAGAATGGATCGTACGAATGAATTAGAATGGATCGTACGAATGAATTTGAATGGATATATTTGTGCGAATAAATCTAAATGGATTGTATGAATGAATTACAATGGATCGTACGAATGAATTAGAATGGATCGTACGAATGAATTAGAATAGCTCATACGAATGAATTAGAATGAATCGTATGAATGAATTAGAATGGTTACATTCGTGCGAATGAATTAGAATAGATCGTACGAATGAATTAGAATGGATCGTACGAATAAATTAGAATGGATCGTGGGAATGAATTAGAATGGATCGTACAAATGAATTAGAATGGATCCACCGAATGAGTTAGAATGGATCATACGAATGAATTAGAATGGATTGTACGAATGAATTAGAATGGATTGTGCGAATGAATTAGAATGGATCGTATGAATGAATAAGAATGGATCGTATGAATGAATTAGAATGGATCGTGCGAATGAATTAGCATGAATCGTACGAATGTATTAGAATGGATCATACGAATGAATTAGAATGAATCGTATGATCCATTCTAATTCAATCGTCCGATCCATTCTAATTCATTCGCATGAATGTATCCATTCTAATTCATTCGTACAATCCATTCTATTTCATTCGTACGATCCATTCTTACTCATTCGTATGATCCATTCTAATTCATTCGTATGATCCATTCTAATTCATTCGGACGATCCATTCTAATTCATTCGTACGATCCATTCTAATTCATTCGCACGATCCATTCTAATTCATTCATACGATCCATTTTAATTCATTCCTACAATCCATTCTAATTCATTCGCCCGATCCATTCTAATTCCTTCATACGATCCATTCAATTCGAATGGATCATGCGATCCATTCGAATTCATTCGCACGATCCATTCTAATTCATTCATACGATCCATTCTAATTCATTTATACAATGCATTCTAATTCTTTCGCACGATCCATTCTAATTCATTCATACGATCCATTCTAATTCATTCATATGATCCATTCTAATTCACTCATATGATCCATTCTAATACATTCATACGATCCATTCTAATTCATTTGCACGAATATATCCATTCTAATTCATTCGTACGATCCATTCTAATTCCTTCGTACGATCCATTCTAATTCATTCGTACTATCTATTCTAATTCATTCGTACGATCCATTCTAATTTATTCGTACGATCCATTCTAATTCCTTCATACGATCCATTCTAATTCATTCGTACGATCCATTCAAATTCATTCATACAATCCATTCTAATTCTTTCACACGATCCATTCTAATTCATTCGTACGATCCATTCGTACTATCCGTTCTAATTCACTCATACGATCCATTCTAATTCATTCATACGATCCATTCTAATTCATTTGCACAAAGGTATCCATTCTAATTCATTCGTACGATCCATTCTAATTCATTCACACGAATTAGAATTAGAATCGATCTTACGAATGAATTAGAATGGATCGTATGAATGGTTTAGAATGGATACATTCGTGCGAATGAATTAGAATGGATCGGACGAATGAATAAGAATGGATCGTACGAATGAATTAGAATGGATCAAATGAATGAATTAGAATGGTTTCATTCATGCGAATGAATTAGAATGGATCGTACGAATGGATTAGAATGGATCATACGAATGGATTAGAATGGATACATTCGAGCGAATGAATTAGAATGGATCATACGAATGAGTAAGAATGGATCGTACGAATGAAATAGAATGGATTGTACAAATGAATTAGAATGGATCGTACGAATGAATTAGAATGGATCGTACGAATGAATTAGAATGGATCGTACAAATGAATTAGAATGGATCGTACGAATGAATTATAATGGATACATTCGTGCGAATGAATTAGAATGGATACATTCGTGCGAAAGAATTAGAATAGATCGTATGAATGAATTAGAATGGATCCTATGAATGAATTAGAATGGAATATGCGAATGAATTAGAATGGATTGTACGAATGAATTAGAATGGATCGTACAAATGAATTAGAATGGATCATATGAATGAATTACAATGGATCATACGAATGAGTAAGAATGGATCGTACGAATGAAATAGAATGGATTGTACGAATGAATTAGAATGGATCGTACGAATGAATTAGAATGGATCGTGTGAAAGAATTAGAATGGATTGTATGAATGAATTAGAATGGATCATATGAATGAATTAGAATGGATCGTATGAATGAATTAGAATGGATCGTGCGAATGAATTAGAATGGATCGTACGAATGAATTAGAATGGATCGTACGAATGAATTAGAATAGATCATACGAATGAATTAGAATGGATCATACGAATGAGTAAGAATGAATCGTACGAATGAAATAGAATGGATTATATGAATGAATTAGAATGGATACATTCGTGCGAATGAATTAGAATGGATCGTACGAATGAATTAGAATGGATCGTACGAATGAATTAGAATGGATCGTACGAATGAATTAGAATGCATCGTACGAAAGAATTAGAATGGATATATTTGTGCGAATGAATTAGAATGGATCGTACGAATGAATTAGACTGGATCGTACGAATGAATTTGAATGGATACATTTGTGCTAATGAATCTAAATGGATTGTATGAATGAATTACAATGGATCGTACGAATGAATTAGAATTGATCGTACGAATGAATTAGAATAGCTCATACGAATGAATTTGAATGAATCGTATGAATGAATTAGAATGGTTACATTCGTGCGAATGAATTAGAATAGATCGTACGAATAAATTAGAATGGATCGTACGAATAAATTAGAATGGATCGTGGGAATGAATTAGAATGCATCGTACGAATGAATTAGAATGGATCCACCGAATGAGTTAGAATGGATCATACGAATGAATTAGAATGGATTGTACGAATGAATTAGAATGGATTGTGCGAATGAATTAGAATGGATCGTATGAATGAATTAGAATGGATCGTACGAATGAATTAGAATGGATCGTGCGAATGAATTAGCATGAATCGTACAAATGTATTAGAATGTTTCGTACGAATGAATTAGAATGAATCGTACGATCCATTCTAATTCATTCGTACGATCCATTCTAATTCATTCGCACGAATATATCCATTCTAATTCATTCATACGATCTATTCTAATTCTTTCACACGATCCATTCTAATTCATTCGTACGATCCATTCTAATTCATTCGTACGATCCATTGTAATTCATTCGTATGATCCATTCTAATTCATTCCTACGATCTATACTAATTCATTCGCTCGAATATATCCATTCTAATTTATTCGTTCGATCTATTCTAATTCATTCGCACGATCCATTCTAATTCATTCGTATGATCCATTCTAATTCATTCGTACGATCTATTCTAATTCATTCGCACGATCCATTCTAATTCATTCGTACGATCCATTCTAATTCATTCATACGATCCATTCTAATTCATTCTAGAATGGATACATTCGTGCAAATGAATTAGAATGGATCGTACGAATGAATTAGAATGGATCGTACGAATGAATTAGAATGGATCTTACGAATGAATTAGAATGGATCGTACGAATGAATTAGAATGGATCGTATGAATGAATTAGAATGGATCAAATGAATGAATTAGAATGGATCGTATGAATGAATTAGAATGGATCGTACGAATGAATTAGAATGGATCGTACGAATGAACTAGAATGGATGCATTCGTGCGAATGAATTAGAATGGATCGTACGAATGAATTAGAATGGATCGTACGATTCATTCTAATTCATTCGTACGATCCATTCTAATACATTCGTATGATTCATGCTAATACATTCGCACGATCCATTCTAATTCATTCGTACGATCCATTCTTATTCATTCATACGATCCATTCTAATTCATTCGCACAATCCATTCTAATTCATTCGTGAAATCCATTATAATTCATTCGTATGATCCATTCTAACTCATTCAGTGGATCCATTCTAATTCATTCGTACGATCCATTCTAATTCATTCGTACGATCCATTCTAATTCATTCGTACGATCTATTCTAATTCATTCGCACGAATGTAACTATTCTAATTCATTCATACGATTCATTCTAATTCATTCGTATGAGCTATTCTAATTCATTCGTACGATCCATTCTAATTCATTCGTACGATCCACTGTAATTCATTCATACAATCCATTTAGATTCATTCGCACAAATGTATCCATTCAAATTCATTCATACGATCCAGTCTTATTCATTCGTACAATCCATTCTAATTCATTCGCACGAATATATTAATTCTAATTCTTTCGTACGATGCATTCTAATTCATTTGTACGATCCATTCTAATTCATTCATTTGATCCATTCTAATTCATTCGTACGATCCATTCTAATTCATTCGTCTGATCCATTCTAATTCATTCGCACAAATGTATCCATTCTAATTCATTCGTACGATCCATTCTAATTCATTCGTACGATCCATTCTAATTCATTCGTTAGATCCATTCTAATTCATTCGTACGATCCATTCTAATTCATTCGTACGATCCATTCTAATTCGTTCGCACGAATGTATTCATTCTAGTTCATTCGTACGATCCATTCTAATTCATTCGTACGATCCATTCTAATTCATTCCGTACGATTCATTCTAATTCATTCGTACGATCGTACGAATGAATTAGAATGAATTAGAATGGATCATACGAATGAATTAGAATGGATCTTACGAATGAATTAGAATGGATCATACGAATGAATTAGAATGGATCGTACGAATGAATTAGAATGGATACATACATGCGAATGAATTAGAATGGATCGGACGAATGAATTAGAATGGATCGTACGAATGAATTAGAATGGATCATATGAAATTCATTAGAATGGTTACATTCATGCGAATGAATTAGAATGGATCGTACGAATGGATTAGAATGGATCGTACGAATGGATTAGAATGGATACATTCGAGCGAATGAATTAGAATGGATCGTACGAATGAATTAGAATGGATCGTACGAATGGATTAGAATGGATCCTACGAATGGATTAGAATGGATACCTTTGTGCATATGAATTAGAATGGATCGTATGAATGAATTAGAATGGATCGTAGAATGGATCGTACGAATGAATTAGAATGAATTAGAATGGATTGTACGAATGAATTAGAATAGATCATAGGAATGAATTAGAATGGATCGTGCAAATGAATTAGAATGGATACATTCGTACGAATGAATTAGAATGGATCGTACGAATGAATTAGAATGGATCGTACGAATGAATTAGAATGGATCGTACGAATGAATTAGAATGGATCATACGAATGAATTAGAATGGATTGTACGAATGAATTATAATGGATCGTACGAATGAATTAGAATGGATCGTGTGAAAGAATTAGAATGGATTGTATGAATGAATTAGAATGGATCATATGAATGAATTAGAATCGATCGTGCGAATGAATTCGAATGGATCGTACAAATGAATTAGAATGGATCGTACGAATGAATTAGAATGGATACATTCATGCGAATGAATTAGAATGGATACATTCGTGCGAAAGAATTAGAATAGATCGTATCAATGAATTAGAATGGATCCTATGAATGAATTAGAATGGATCGTGCGAATGAATTAGAATGGATCGTACGAATGAATTAGAATGGATCGTGCTAATGAATTAGAATTGATCGAACGAATGAATTAGCATGGATCGTGCTAATGAATTAGAATGGAACGTACGAATGAATTAGAATAGATTGTGTGAAAGAATTAGAATGGATTGTATGAATGAATTAGAATGAATTCATACGATCCATTCGAATTCATTCGCACGATCCTTTCTAATTCATTCATACGATCCATTCTAATTCATTCATACAATCCATTCTAATTCTTTCACACGATCCATTCTAATTCATTCGTAGGATCCATTCTAATTCATTCGTACAATCTATTCTATTTCATTCGTACGATCCATTCTTACTCATTCGTATGATCCATTCTAATTCATTCGGACGAATGTCTCCATTCTAATTCATTCGTACGATCCATTCTAATTAATTCGTACGATCCATTCTTACTCATTCGTATGATCCATTCTAATTCATTCGTACGATACATTCTAATTCATTCGTATGGTCCAGTCTAATTCATTCACACAATCTATTCTAATTCATTCGTACGATCCATTCTAATTCATTCATACGATCGTACGAATGAATTAGAATGGATTGTATGAATGAATTAGAATGGATACATTCGTGCGAATGAATTAGAATGGATCATACGAATGAGTAAGAATGGATCATACGAATGAAATAGAATGGATTGTACGAATGAATAAGAATGGATCGTACAAATGAATTAGAATGGATCGTACGAATGAATTAGAATGGATCATACGAATGAGTAAGAATGGATCGCACAAATGAAATAGAATGGATTGTACGAATGAATTAGAATGGATCGTACGAATTAATTAGAATGGATCGTGTGAAAGAATTAGAATGCATTGTATGAATGAATTAGAATCGATCGTATGAATGAATTAGAATGGATCGTGCGAATGAATTCGAATGGATCACATGATCCATTCGAATAGAATGGATCGTATGAATGAATTAGAATGGATTGGGCGAATGAATTAGAATGGATTGTAGGAATGAATTAGAATGGATCGTATGAATGAATTAGAATGGATCGTATGAATGAATTAGAATGGATCGTGCGAATGAATTAGAATGGATCGTACGAATGAGTTAGAATGGATCATACGAATGAGTAAGAATGGATCGTACGAATGAAATAGCATGGATTGTACTAATGAATTAGAATGGATATATCCGTGCGAATAAATTAGAATGGTTCGTACGAATGAATTAGAATGGATCGTACGAATGAATTAGAATGGATCGTACGAATGAATTAGAATGGATCTTACGAATGAATTAGAATGGATCGTACGAATGAATTAGAATGGATCGTACGAATGAATTAGAATGGATACATTCATGCGAATGAATTAGAATGGATCGGACGAATGAATTAGAATGGATCGTACGAATGAATTAGAATGGATCGTACGAATGAATTAGAATGGATCGTACGAATAAATTAGAATGGATACATTTATCCGAATAAATTAGAATGGATCATACGAATGAGTAAGAATGGATCGTACGAACGAAATAGAATAGATTGTACGAATGAATTAGAATGGATTCGTACCAATGAGTAAGAATGGATCGTACGAATGAATTAGAATGGATCCTATGAATGAATTAGAATGGATCGTGCGAATGAATTAGAATGGATCGTACGAATGAATTAGAATGGATCGTGCTAATGAATTAGAATTGATCGAACGAATAAATTAGAATGGATACATTCGTGCGAATGAATTAGAATGGATCATAGGAATGAATTAGAATGGATCGTATGAATGAGTAAGAACGGATCGTACGATTGAAATAGAATAGATCATACGCATGAATTAGAATGGATCATTCGAAGGAATTAGAATGGATCGTACGAATGAATTAGAATGGAAATATTCGTGCGAAAGAATTAGAATAGATCGTATGAATGAATTAGAATGGATCCTATGAATGAATTAGAATGGATCATGCGAATAAATTAGAATGGATCGTGCTAATGAATTAGAATTGATCGAACGAATGAATTAGCATGGATCGTGCTAATGAACTAGAATGGAACGTACGAATGAATTAGAATGGATCGTGTGATAGAATTAGAATGGATTGTATGAATGAATTAGAATGGATCGTACGAAGGAATTAGAATGGATCGTACGAATGAATTAGAATAGATCATACGAATGAATTAGAATGGATCGTGTGAAAGAATTAGAATGGATCGTATGAATGAATAAGAATGGATCATACGAATGAATTAGAATGGATCGTGCGAATGAATTAGCATGAATCGTACGAATGTATTAGAATGGATCGTACGAATGAATGAATTAGAATAGATCGTATGAATGAATTAGAATGGATCGTACGAATGAATTACAATGGATCGTACGAATGAATTAGAATGGATCGTACGAATAAATTAGAATGGATACATTCGTCCGAATGAATTAGAATGGATCATACGAATGAGTAAGAATGAATAAGAATGGATCGTACGAATGAATTAGAATGGATCGTACGAATGAACTAGAATAGAATGGATCGTACGAATGAATTAGAATGGATCGTACGAATGAATTAGAATGGATCGTGTGAAAGAATTAGAATGGATTGTATGAATGAATTAGAATAGATCGTATGAATGAATTAGAATGGATCGTACGAATGAATTAGAATGGATCATGTGAATGAATTAGAATGGATCGTACGAATGAATTAGAATGGATACATTCGTGCGAATGAATTAGAAAGGATCGGACGAATGAATTAGAATGGATCGTACGAATGAATTAGAATGGATCAAATGAATGAATTATAATGGATCGTACGTACGAATGAATTAGAATGGATACATTCGTGCGAATGAATTAGAATGGATCGGACGAATGAATTAGAATGGATCCTATGCTCGAATGTATCCATTCTAATCCATTCGTACGATCCATTCTAATCCATTCGTAGGATCCATTCTAATTCATTCACATGAATGTAACCATTCTAATTCATTCATTTGATCCATTCTAATTCATTCGTACGATCCATTCTAATTCATTCATACGATCCATTCTAATTCATTCATACGATCCATTCTAATTCATTCGTACGATCCATTCTAATTCATTCATACAATCCCTTCTAATTCATTCGTACGATCCATTCTAATTCACTCATACGATCCATTCTAATACATTCATACGATCCATTCTAATTCATTTGCACGAATATATCCACTCTAATTCATTCAAACAATCCATTCTAATTCTTTCACACGATCCATTCTAATTCATCCGTAGGATCCATTCTAATTCATTCGCACAATCCATTCTAATTCATTCATACAATCCATACTAATTCATTCATATGATCCATTCTAACTCATTCGTTGGATCCATTCTAATTCATTCGTACGATCCATTCTAATTCATTCCCACGATCCATTCTAATTTATTCGTACGATCCATTCTAATTCATTCGTACGATCTATTCTAATTCATTCGCACGAATGTAACCATTCTAATTCATTCATACGATTCATTCTAATTTATTCGTATGAGCAATTCCAATTTATTCGTACGATCCATTCTAATTCATTCGTACGATCCATTCTAATTGATTCGTCCGATCCATTCTAATTCATTTGCACGAATGTATCCATTCTAGTTCATTCGTACGATCCATTCTAATTCATTCGTACGATCCATTCTAATTCATTCGTACGATCCATTCTAATTCATTCATACGATCCATTCTAATTCATTCGCATAAATGTAACCATTTTAATTCATTCATTTGATCCATTCTAATTCATTTGTACGATCCATTCTAATTCATTCGTCCGATCCATTCTAATTCATTCGCACGAATGTATCCATTCAAATTCATTCGTACGATCCATTCTAATTCATTCGCACGATCCATTCTAATTCATTCATAGGATCCATTCTAATTCATTCATACGATCTATTCTAATTCTTTCGCACAAATGTATCCATTCTAATTCATTTGCACGAATGTATCGATTCTAATTCATTCGTACGATCCATTCTAATTCATTCGTAGGATCCATTCTAATTCATTAATATGATCCATTCTAATTCATTCGTACGATCCATTCTAATTTATATGCACAAAGGTATCCATTCTAATCCATTCGTAGGATCCATTCTAATCCATTCGTACGATCCATTCTAATTCATTCGTATGATCCATTCTAATTCATTCTCTCGAATGTATCTATTCCAATCCATTCGTACGATCCATTCTAATCCATTCGTACGATCCATTCTAATTCATTCGCATGAATGTAACCATTCTAATTCATTCATTTGATCCATTCTAATTTATTCGTACGATCCATTCTAATTCATTCGTCTGATCCATTCTAATTCATTCGCACGAATGTATCCATTCTAATTCATTCGTACGATCCATTCTAATTCATTCGTACGATCTATTCTAATTCATTCGTAAGATCCATTCTAATTCATTCGTACGAACCATTCTAATTCATTCGTACGATCCATTCTAATTCATTCGCACGAATGTATCCTTTCTAGTTCATTCGTCCGATCCATTCTAATTCATTCGTACGATCCATTCTAATTCATTCGCACGATCCATTCTAATTCATTCGTACGATCAATTCTAATTCATTCGTGCAATCCATTCTATTTCATTCGTACGATCCATTCTTACTTATTCGTACGATCCATTCTAATTCATTCACACGAATGTATCCATTCGTACGAATGAATTAGAATAGATTGTACGAATGAATTAGAATGGATCGGACGAAGGAATTAGAATGGATCGGACGAATGAATTAGAATGGATCGTACGAATGAATTAAAATGGATCGTACGAAGGAATTAGAATGGATCGTACGAATGAATTAGAATGGATCGTACGATTGAATTAGAATGGATCATACGAATGAGTAAGAATGGATCGTATGAATGAATTAGATTGGATCGTACGATCCATTCTAATTCATTAGCATGGATCGTGGTAATGAACTAGAATGGAATATATGAATGAATTAGAATGGATCGTAGAATGGATCGTACGAATGAATTAGAATGGATCGTACGAATGAATTAGAATAGATCATAGGAATGAATTAGAATGGATCGTGCAAATGAATTAGAATGGATACATCCGTGCGAATGAATTAGAATGGATCGTGCGAATGAATTAGAATGGATCGTACGAATGAATTAGAATGGTTATATTTGAACGAATAAATTAGATTGGATCATACAAATGAATTAGAATGGATTGTACGAATGAATTAGAATGGATAGTGCGAATGAATTAGAATCGATTGTACGAATGAATTAGAATGGATCATACGAATGTATCCATAATGGATCATACGAATGAGTAAGAATGGATCGTACGAATGAAATAGAATGGATTGTGCGAATGAATTAGAATGGACCGTACGAATGAATTAGAATGGATACATTCGTGCGAATGAATCTGAATGGATCGGACGAATGAATTAGAATGGATCGTACGAATGAATTATAATGAATCGTACGAATGAATTAGAATGGATCGTACGAATAAATTAGAATGGATACATTCGTCCGAATGAATTAGAATGGATCAAACGAATGAGTAAGAATGGATCGTACGAATGAATTAGAATGGATCGTACGAATGAATTAGAATGGATCGTACGAATAAATTAGAATGGATACATTTGTCCGAATGAATTAGAATGGATCATACGAATGAGTAAGAATGGATCATACGAATGAAATAGAATAGATTGTACGAATGAATTAGAATGGATCCTACGAATGAATTAGAATGGATCGTGTGAAAGAATTAGAATGGATTGTATAAATGAATTAGAATGGATCGTGCGAATGAATTAGAATGGATCGGACGAATGAATTAGAATGGATCGGACGAATGAATTAGAATGGATCGTACGAATGAGTCAGAATGGATCGTACGAATGAAATAGAATAGATCGTACGAGTGAATTAGAATGAATTGTACGAAGGAATTAGAATGGATCGTACGAATGAATTAGAATGGATATATTCGTGCAAATGAATTAGAATGGATCGTATGAATGTATTAGAATGGATCGTATGAGTGAATTAGAATGGATCGTACGAATGAATTAGAATGGATCGTGAATGAATTAAAATGGATACATTCGTGTGAATGAATTAGAATGGATCATACGAATGAATTAGAATAGCTCATACGATTGAATTAGAATGAATCGTATGAATGAATTAGAATGGTTACATTCGTGTGAATGAATTAGAATAGATCGTACGAATGAATTAGAATGGATCGTGTGAAAGAATTAGAATGGATTGTATGAATGAATTAGAATAGATCGTACGAATAAATTAGAATAGATCGTACGAATGAATTAGAATGGATTGTACGAAGGAATTAGAATGGATCGTACGAATGAATTAGACTGGATCGTACGAATGAATTTGAATGGATACATTTGTGCGAATGAAAATAAATGGATTGTATGAATGAATTACAATGGATCGTACGAATGAATTAGAATAGCTCATACGAATGAATTAGAATGAATCATATGAATGAATTAGAATGGTTACATTCGTGCGAATGAATTAGAATAGATCGTATGAATGAATTAGAATGGATCGTACGAATAAATTAGAATGGATCGTGGGAATGAATTAGAATGGATCGTACGAATGAATTAGAATGGATCCACCGAATGAGTTAGAATGGATCATACTTATGAATTAGAATGGATTGTACGAATGAATTAGAATGGATTGTGCGAATGAATTAGAATGGATCGTATGAATGAATAAGAATGGATCGTACGAATGAATTAGAATGGATCGTGCGAATGAATTAGCATGAATCGTACAAATGTATTAGAATGGATCGTACGAACGAATTAGAATGAATCGTACGATCCATTCTAATTCAATCGTCCGATCCATTTTAATTCATTCGCATGAATGTATCCATTCTAATTCATTGTACAATCCATTCTATTTCATTTGTACGATCCATTCTTACTCATTCGTATGATCCATTCTAATTCATTCATATGATCCATTCTAAGTCATTCGTACGATCCATTCTAATTTATTCGTACGATATATTCTAATTCCTTCGTACGATCCATTCTAATTCATTCGTACAATCTATTCTAATTCATTCATACGAATGGATACATTCGTGTGAATGAATTAGAATGGATCGTACGAATGAGTAAGAATGGATCGTAAGAATGAGTAAGAATGGATCGTACGAATGAAATAGAATGGATTGCACGAATGAATTAGAATTGATCGTACGAATGAATTAGAATGGATCGTGCGAATGAATTAGAATGGATCGTACGAATGAATTAGAATGGACCATACGAATGAACTAGAATGGATACATTCGTGCGAATGAATTAGAATGGATCGTATGAATGAATTAGAATGGATCGTACGAATGAATTAGAATGGATCTTACGAATGAATTAGAATAGATCGTACGAATGAATTAGAATGGATCGTACGAATGAATTAGAATGGATACATTCGTGCGAATGAATTAGAATGGATCGGACGAATGAATTAGAATGGATCGTACGAATGAATTAGAATGGATATAATGAATGAATTAGAATGGTTACATTCATGCGAATAAATTAGAATGTCATACGAATGGATTAGAATGGATCGTACGAATGGATTAGAATAGATACATTCGAGCGAATGAATTAGAATGGATCATACGAATGAATTAGAATGGATCGTACGAATGGATTAGAATTGATCCTACGAATGGATTAGAATGGATACCTTTGTGCATATAAATTAGAATGGATCGTACGAATGAATTAGAATGGATCATATTAATCAATTAGAATGGATCGTACGAATGAATTAGAATGGATCGTACGAATGAATTAGAATGGATACATTCGTGCGAATGAATTAGAATGGATACATTCGTGCGAAAGAATTAGAATAGATCGTATGAATGAATTAGAATGGATCCTATGAATGAATTAGAATGAATCGTGCGAATGAATTAGAATGGATCGTACTAATGAATTAGAATGGATCGTGCTAATGAATTAGAATTGATCGAACGAATGAATTAGAATGGATACATTCGTGCGAATGAATTAGAATGAATCGGACGAATGAATTAGAATGGATCGTACGAATGAGTAAGAATGGAACGTACGAATGAAATAGAATAGATCGTACGAATGAATTAGAATGGATCATACGAAGGAATTAGAATGGATCGTACGAATGAATTAGGATGGATATATTCGTGCAAATGAATTAGAATGGATCGTATGAATATATTAGAATGGATCGTATGAGTAAATTAGAATGGATCGTACGAATGAATTAGAATGGATCGTATGAATGAATTAGAATGGATACATTCGTGTGAATGAATTAGAATGGATCGTACGAATGAATTAGAATAGCTCATACGAATGAATTAGAATGAATCGTATGAATGAATTAGAATGGTTACATTCGTGCGAATGAATTAGAATAGATCGTACGAATGAATTAGAATGGATCGTGTGAAAGAATTAGAATGGATTGTATGAATGAATTAGAATAGATCGTACGAATGAATTAGAATAGATCGTACGAATGAATTACAATGGATCGTACGAAGGAATTAGAATGGATCGTACGAATGAATTAGACTGGATCGTACGAATGAATTTGAATGGATACATTTGTGCGAATGAATCTAAATGGATTGTATGAATGAATTACAATGGATCGTACGAATGAATTAGAATGGATCGTACGAATGAATTAGAATAGCTCATACGAATGAATTAGAATGAATCATATGAATGAAGTAGAATGGTTACATTCGTGCGAATGAATTAGAATAGATCGTATGAATGAATTAGAATGGATCATACGAATAAATTAGAATGGATCATGGGAATGAATTAGAATGGATCGTACGAATGAATTAGAATGGATCCACCGAATGAGTTAGAATGGATCATACTTATGAATTAGAATGGATTGAACGAATGAATTAGAATGGATTGTGCGAATGAATTAGAATGGATCGTATGAATGAATAAGAATGGATCGTACGAATGAATTAGAATGGATCGTGCGAATAAATTAGCATGAATCGTACGAATGTATTAGAATGGATCGTACGAATGAATTAGAATGAATCGTACGATCCAATCTAATTTAATCGTCCGATCCATTCTAATTCATTCGCATGAATGTATCCATTCTAATTCATTCGTACAATCCATTCTATTTCATTCGTACGATCCATTCTTACTCATTCGTATGATCCATTCTAATTCATTCATATGATCCATTCTAAGTCATTCGTACGATCCATTCTAATTCATCGTACGATCCATTCTAATTCATTCGCACGATCCATTCGAATTCATTCATACGATCCATTCTAATTCATTCATACGATCCATTCTAATTCATTCCTACAATCCATTCTAATTCATTCGCCCGATCCATTCTAATTCATTCATACGATCCATTCTATTCGAATGGATCATGCGATCCATTTGAATTCATTCGTACGATCCATTCTAATTCATTCATACGATCCATTCTAATTCATTCATATAATGCATTCTAATTCTTTCACACGATCCATTCTAATTCATTCGTACGATCCATTCTAATTCATTCGTACAATCCATTCTATTTCATTTGTACGATCCATTCTTACTTATTCGTATGATCCATTCTAATTCATTCGTACAATCCATTCTAATTCATTTGTACGATCCATTCTAATTCATTCGTACAATCCATTCTATTTCATTCGTACGATCCATTCTTACCCATTCGTATGATCCATTCTAATTCATTCGCACGAATGTATCCATTCTAATTCATTCATACAATCTATTCTAATTCATTCCGTACGATCCATTTAATTCATTCGTACGATCGTACGAATGAATTAGAATGGATCGTACGAATGAATTAGAATAGATTGTGCGAATGAATTAGAATGGATCGTACGAATGAATTAGAATGGATCGTACGAATGAATTAGAATGGATCATACGAATGAGTAAGAATGGATCGTACGAATGAATTAGAATGGATCGTGCGAATGAATTAGAATGGATCGTACGAATGAATTAGAATGGATCATACGAATGAGTAAGAATGGATCGTACGAATGAATTAGAATGGATCGTATGAATGAATTAGAATGGATCGTGCGAATGAATTCGAATGGATCGTACGAATTCATTCTAATTCATTCATACAATCCATTCTAATTCTTTCACACGATCCATTCTAATTCATTCGTACGTTCCATTCTAATTCATTAGCACGATCCATGCTAATTCATTCGTTCGATCAATTCTAATTCATTAGCACGATCCATTCTAATTTATCCGTACGATCCATTCTAATTCATTCGTACGATCCATTCTAATTCATTCGCACGATCCATTCTAATTCATTCATAGGATCCATTCTAATTCATTCATACGATCTATTCTAATTCTTTCGCACGAATGTATCCATTCTAATTCATTCGCACGAATGTATCCATTCTAATTTATTCGTACGATCCATTCTAATTCGTTCGTACGATCCATTCTAATTCATTCATACGATCTATTCTAATTCATTCTAACAATCCATTCTAATTCTTTCACCCGATCCATTCTAATTCATTCGTACGATTCATTCTAATTCATTCGCACAATCCATTCTATTTCATTCGTACGATCCATTCTTACTCACGTACGATCCATTCTAATTCCTTCGTACGATCCATTCTAATTCATTCATACAATCCATCCTAATTCTTTCACACGATCCATTCTAATTCATTCGTACGATCCATTCTAATTCATTCGTGCAATCCATTCTATTTCATTCGTACGATCCATTCTTACTCATTCGTACGATCCATTCTAATTTATTCACACGAATGTATCCATTCGTACGAATGAATTAGAATAGATTGTATGAATGAATTAGAATGGATCGTACGAATGAATTAGAATGGATCGTACGAAGGAATTAGAATGGATCGTACGAATGAATTAGAATGGATCGTACGAATGAATTAGAATAGATCGTACGAATGAATTAGAATGGATCGTACGAAGGAATTAGAATGGATCGTACGAATGAATTAGAATGGATATATTCGTGCAAATGAATTAGAATGGATCGTATGAATGTATTAGAATGGATCGTATGAGTGAATTAGAATGGATCGTACGAATGAATTAGAATGGATTGTATGAATGAATTAGAATGGATCGTACGAATGAATTAGAATGGATCGTGTGAAAGAACTAGAATGGATTGTACGAATGAATTAGAATGGATCCTATGAATGAATTAGAATGGATCGTGCCAATGAATTAGAATGGATCGTATGAATGAATTAGAATGGATCAAATGAATGAATTAGAATGGTTACATTCATGCGAATGAATTAAAATGGATCGTACGAATGGATTAGAATGGATCGTACGAATGGATTAGAATGGATACATTCGAGCGAATGAATTAGAATGGATCGTACGAATGAATTAGAATGGATCGTACGAATGGATTAGAATGGATCCTACGAATGGATTAGAATGGATACCTTTGTGCATATGAATTAGAATGGATCGTACGAATGAATTAGAATGGATCATATTAATGAATTAGAATGGATCGTACGAATGAATTAGAATGGATCGTGCGAATGGATTAGAATGGATACAAATGAATTAGAATGGATTAGAATGAATTAGCATGGATCGTGCTAATGAATTAGAATGGAACGTACGAATGAATTAGAATGGATCGTGTGAAAGAATTAGAATAGATTGTATGAATGAATTAGAATGAATTCGTTCGATCAATTCTAATTCATTAGCACGATCCATTCTAATTTTTTTTTCGTACGATCCATTCTAATTCATTCGCACGATCCATTCTAATTCATTCGTACGATCCATTCTAATTCTTTCACACGATCCATTCTAATTCATTCGTACGATCCATTCTAATTCATTCGTACGATCTATTCTAATTCATTCGTACGATCCATTCTAATTCATTCGTACGATCCATTCTAATTCCTTCGTACGATCCATTCTAATTCATTCATACAATCCATTCTAATTCTTTCACACGATCCATTCTAATCCATTCGTACGATCCATTCTAATTCATTCGTGCAATCCATTCTATTTCATTCGTACGATCCATTCTTACTCATTCGTACGATCCATTCTAATTCATTCACACGAATGTATCCATTCGTACGAATGAATTAGAATAGATTGTACGAATGAATTAGAATGGATCGTACGAATGAATTAGAATGGATCGTACGAAGGAATTAGAATGGATCGTACGAATTAATTAGAATGGATCGTACGAATGAATTAGAATGAATCGTACAAAGGAATTAGAATGGATCGTACGAATGAATTAGAATGGATATATTCATGCAAATGAATTAGAATGGATCGTAAGAATGTATTAGAATGGATCGTATGAGTGAATTAGAATGGATCGTATGAATGAATTAGAATGGATTGTATGAATGAATTAGAATGGATCGTACGAATGAATTAGAATGGATCGTGTGAAAGAATTAGAATGGATTGTACGAATGAATTAGAATGGATCCTATGAATGAATTAGAATGGATCGTCCGAATGAATTAGAATGGATCGTACGAATGAATTAGAATGGATCAAATGAATAAATTAGAATGGTTACATTCATGCGAATGAATTAGAATGGATCGTACGAATGGATTAGAATGGATCGTACGAATGGATTAGAATGGATACATTCGAGCGAATGAATTAGAATGGACCGTACGAATGAATTAGAATGGATCGTACGAATGGATTAGAATGGATCCTACGAATGGATTAGAATGGATACCTTTGTGCATATGAATTAGAATGGATCGGACGAATGAATTAGAATGGATTATATTAATAAATTAGAATGGATCGTACGAATGAATTAGAATGGATCGTGCGAATGGATTAGAATGGATACAAATGAATTAGAATGGATTAGAATGAATTAGCATGGATCGTGCTAATGAATTAGAATGGAACGTACGAATGAATTAGAATGGATCGTGTGAAAGAATTAGAATGGATTGTATGAATGAATTAGAATGAATTCGTTCGATTAATTCTAATTCATTAGCACGATCCATTCTAATTCATTCATACGATCCATTCTAATTCATTCGCACGATCCATTCTAATTCATTCGTACGATCCATTCTAATTCTTTCACACGATCCATTCTAATTCATTCGTACGATCCATTCTAATTCATTCATACGATCTATTCTAATTCATTCGTACGATCCATTCTAATTCATTCGTACGATCCATTCTAATTCCTTCTTACGATCCATTCTAATTCATTCATACAATCCATTCTAATTCTTTCACACGATCCATTCTAATTCATTCGTACGATCCATTCTAATTCATTCGTGCAATCCATTCTATTTCATTCGTACGATCCATTCTTACTCATTCGTACGATCCATTCTAATTCATTCACACGAATGTATCCATTCGTACGAATGAATTAGAATAGATTGTACGAATGAATTAGAATGGATCGTACGAATGAATTAGAATGGATCGTACGAAGGAATTAGAATGGATCGTACGAATGAATTAGAATGGATCGTACGAATGAATTAGAATAGATCGTATGAATGAATTAGAATGGATCGTACGAAGGAATTAGAATGGATCGTACGAATGAATTAGAATGGATATATTCGTGCAAATGAATTAGAATGGATCGTATGAATGTATTAGAATGGATCGTATGAGTGAATTAGAATGGATCGTACGAATGAATTAGAATGGATTGTATGAATGAATTAGAATGGATCGTATGAATAAATTAGAATGGATCGTGTGAAAGAATTAGAATGGACTGTACGAATGAATTAGAATGGATCCTATGAATGAATTAGAATGGATCGTGCGAATGAATAAGAATGGATCGTACGAATGAATTAGAATGGATCAAATGAATGAATTAGAATGGTTACATTCATGCGAATGAATTAGAATGGATCGTACGAATGGATTAGAATGGATCGTACGAATGGATTAGAATGGATACATTCGAGTGAATGAATTAGAATGGATTGTATGAATGAATTAGAATGGATCGTACGAATGGATTAGAATGGATCCTATGAATGGATTAGAAAGGATACCTTTGTGCATATGAATTAGAATGGATCGTATGAATGAATTAGAATGGATCATATTAATGAATTAGAATGGATCGTACGAATGAATTAGAATGGATCGTGTGAAAGAATTAGAATGCATTGTACGAATGAATTAGAATGGATCGTATGAATGACTTAGAATGGATCGTGCGAATGAATTCAAATGGATCGCATGATCCATTCGAATAGAATGGATCGTATGAATGAATTAGAATGGATCGGGCGAATGAATTAGAATGGATCGGGCGAATGAATTAGAATGGATCGTATGAATGAATTAGAATGGATCGTATGAATGAATTAGAATGGATCGTGCGAATGAATTAGAATGGATCGTACAAATGAATTAGAATGAATCGTACGAATGAATTAGAATGGATCATACGAATGAATTAGAATGGATCATACGAATGAGTAAGAATGGATCGTACAAATGAAATAGAATGGATTGTACGAATGAATTAGAATGGATACATTCGTGCGAGTGAATTAGAATGGATCGTACGAATGAATTAGAATGGATCGTACGAATGAATTAGAATGCATCGTACGAAAGAATTAGAATGGATATATTCATGCGAATGAATTAGAATGGATCGTACGAATGAATTAGACTGGATCGTACGAATGAATTTGAATAGATACATTTGTGCGAATGAATCAAAATGGTTTGTATGAATGAATTACAATGGATCGTACGAATGAATTAGAATGGATCATACGAATGAATTAGAATGGATCAAATGAATGAATTAGAATGGTTACATTCATGCGAATGAATTAGAATGGATCGTACGAATGGATTAGAATGGATCGTATGAGTGAATTAGAATGGATACGAAGGAATTAGAATGGATTGTACGAAGGAATTAGAATGGATCATACGAATTAAATAGAATGGATCGTACGAAGGAATTAGAATGGATTGTACGAAGGAAATAGAATGCTTTCGTATGATCCATTCTAATTCATTCGGACGAATGTATCCATTCTAATTTATTCGTACAATCCATTCTAATTCATTTGTACGATCCATTCTAATTCATTCGTACGATCCATTCTTACTCATTCGTATGATCCATTCTAATTCATTCGTACGATCCATTCTAATTCATTCGCACGAATGTATCCATTCCATTCGTACGATCCATTTATACGATCCATTCTAATTCATTCATACAATCCATTCTAATTCTTTCACACGATCCATTCTAATTCATTCGTACGATCCATTCTAATTCATTAGCCTCGATCGTGCTAATGAATTAGAATGAATATACGATTGAATTAGAATGGATCGTAGAATGGATCGTACGAATGAATTAGAATGAATTAGAATGGATCGTACAAATGAATTAGAATGGATCGTACGAATGAAATAGAATGGATCGTGTGAAAGAATTAGAATGGATTGTATGAATGAATTAGAATGGATCGTATGAATGGATCGTACGAATGGAATGGATACATTCGTGCGAATGAATTAGAATGGATCGTATGAATGAATTAGAATGGATCATACGAATGAGTAAGAATGGATCGTACGAATGAATTAGAATGGATCGTAAGAATGAATTAGAATGGATCTTACGAATGAATTAGAATGGATCATACGAATGAATTAGAATGGATCGTACGAATGAATTAGAATGGATACATTCATGCGAATGAATTAGAATGGATCGGACAAATAAATTAGAATGGATCGTACGAATCAATTAGAATGGATCAAATGAATGAATTAGAATGGTTACATTTATGCGAATGAATTAGAATGGATCGTACGAATGGATTAGAATGGATCGTACGAATGGATTAGAATGGATACATTCGAGCCAATGAATTAGAATGGATCGTACGAATGAATTAGAATGGATCGTACGAATGGATTAGAATGGATCCTACGAATGGATTAGAATGGATACCTTTGTGCATATGAATTAGAATGGATCGTACGAATGAATTAGAATGGATCATATTAATGACTTAGAATGGATCGTACGAATGAATTAGAATGGATACATTCGTGCACGATCCATTCTAATTCATTCGCACGAATGTATCCATTCTAATTCATTCGTACGATCCATTCTAATTCATTAATATGATCCATTCTAATTCATTCGTACGATCCATTCTAATTCATTCGCACAATCCATTCTAATTCATTTGCACGAATGTATCCATTAGAATTCATTAGCACGATCCATTCTAATTCATTCGTACGATCCATTCTAATTCATACGTATGATCCATTCTAATTCATTCATAGGATCCATTCTAATTCATTAATACGATCTATTCTAATTCTTTCGCACGAATGTATCCATTCTAATTCATTCGCACGAATGTATCCATTCTAATTCATTCGTACGATCCATTCTAATTCATTTGTACGATCCATTCTAATTCATTCGTACGATCCATTCTAATTCATTCATACGATCTATTCTAATTCATTCATACAATCCATTCTAATTCTTTCACACGATCTATTCTAATTCATTCGTACGATCCATTCTAATTCATTCGCACAATCCATTCTATTTCATTCGTACGATCCATTCTTACTCATTCGTATGATCCATTCTAATTCATTCGCACGAATGTATCCATAATGGATCATACAAATGAGTAAGAATAGATCGTACGAATGAAATAGAATGGATTGTGCGAATGAATTAGAATGGACCGTACGAATGAATTAGACGTACGAATGAATTAGAATGGATACATTCGTGCGAATAAATTAGAATGGATCATACGAATGAGTAAGAATGGATCGTCATTCTAATTCATTCGTATGATCCATTCTAATTCATTTGTATCCATTCTATTTCATTCGCACGATCCATTCTAATTCATTCGCGCAATCTATTCTAATTCATTCGTACGATCCATTCTAATTCATTCGTACGATCCATTCTAATTCATTCATACAATCCATTCTAATTTATTCGCACGAATGTATCCATTCTAATTCATTCGTACGATCCATTCTAATTCACTCATACGATCCATTCTAATTCATTCATACGATCCATTCTAATTCATTTGCACGAATATATCCATTCTAATTCATTCGTACGATCCTGAATTAGAATGGATTGTACGACTGAATTAGAATGGATACCTTTGTGCATATGAATTAGAATGGATCGTACAAATGAATTAGAATGGATCATATTAATGAATTAGAATGGATCGTACGAATGAATTAGAATAGATACATTCGTGCGAATGAATTAGAATGGATCGTATGAATGAATTAGAATAGATTTTGTGAATGAATTAGAACTGATCATACGAATGAATTAGAATGGATACATTCGTGCGAATGAATTAGAATGGATACACTCGTGCGAATGAATTAGAATGGATCCTATGAATGAATTAGAATGGATCGTACGAATGAGTAAGAATGGATTGTACGAATGAATTAGAATAGATTGCGCGATTGAATTAGAATGGATCGTGCGAACGAAATAGAATGGATACAAATGAATTAGAATGGATCATACGATTGAATTAGAATGACGATCCATTCTTACTCATTCATATGATCCATTCTAATTTATTCGCACGAATGTATCCATTCTAATTCATTCGTACGTCTAATTCATTCGTACTGTCCATTCTAATTCATTCGCACAATCCATTCTATTTCATTCGTACGATCCATTCTTACTCATTCGTATGATCCATTATGGATATATTCGTGCGAATGAATTAGAATGGATCATAAGAATGAGTAAGAATGGATCGTACGAATGAAATAGAATGGATTGTGCGAATGAAATAGAATGGATCGTACGAATGAATTAGAATGGATCGTGTCAAAGAATTAGAATGGATTGTATGAATGAATTAGAATAGATTGTATGAATGAATTAGAATGGATCGTACGAATGAATTAGAATGGATACATTCGCGAATGAATTAGAGTGGATCGTACGAATTAATTAGAATGGATACATTCGCGAATGAATTAGAATGGATCGTACGAATGAATTAGAATGGATCTTACGAATGAATTAATATGGATCATACGAATGAATTAGAATGGATCGTACGAATGAATTAGAATGGATACATTTGTGCGAATGAATTAGAATGGATCGTACGAATGAATTAGAATGGATCATAGGAATGAATTAGAATGGATCGTACAAAGGAATTAGAATGGATCGTACGAAGGAATTAGAATGGATCGTACGAATGAATTAGAATGGATATATTCGTGCAAATGAATTAGAATGGATCGTATGAATGTATTATAATGGATTGTATGAGTGAATTAGAATGGATCGTGCGAATGAATTAGAATGGATTGTATGAATGATTTAGAATGGATCGTACGAATGAATTAGAATGGATCATACGAATTAATTAGAATGGATCATACGAATGAATTAGAATGGATCGTACGAATGAATTAGAATTAGAATGGATATATTCGTGCGAATGAATTAGAATGGATACATTCGTGCGAAAGAATTAGAATAGATCGTCTGAATGAATTAGAATGGATCCTATGAATGAATTAGAATGGATCGTGCGAATGAATTAGAATGGATCGTACGAATGAATTAGAATGGATACATTCGTGCGAATGAATTAGAATGGATCGGACGAATGAATTAGAATGGATCGTATGAATGAATTAGAATGGATCAAATGAATGAATTAGAATGGTTACATTCATGCGAATGAATTAGAATGGATCGTACGAATGGATTAGAATGGATCGTACGAATGGATTAGAATGGATACATTCGAGCGAATGAATTAGAATGGATCGTACGAATGAATTAGAATGGTCCGTACGAATGAATTAGAATGGATCGTACGAATGAATTAGAATGGATCGTGTGAAAGAATTAGAATGGATTGTATGAATGAATTAGAATAGATTGTATGAATGAATTAGAATGGATCGTACGAATGAATTAGAATGGATCGTACGAATGAATTAGAATGGATACATTCGTGCGAATGAATTAGAATGGATACATTCGTGCGAAAGAATTAGAATAGATCGTATGAATGAATTAAAATGGATCCTATTAATGAATTAGAATGGATCGTGTGAATGAATTAGAATGGATCGTACGACTGAATTAGAATGGATCGTGTGAAAGAATTAGAATGGATCGTACGAATGAATTAAAATAGATCGTGCGAATGAATTAGAATGGATCGTACGAATGAATTAGAATGGATACATTTGTGCGAATGAATTAGAATGGATCGTACAAATGAATTAGAATGGATCGTGCTAATGAATTAGAATTGATCGAACGAATGAATTAGCATGGATCGTGCTAATGAATTAGAATGGATCGTACGAATGAATTAGAATGGATCGTGCGAATGAATTAGAATGGATCGTACGAATGAATTAGAATGGATACATTTGTGCGAATGAATTAGAATGGATCGTACGAATGAATTAGAATGGATCGTATGAATGAATTAGAATGGATCGTGCGAATGAATTCGAATGGATCGTACGAATTCATTCTAATTCATTCATACAATCCATTCTAATTCTTTCACACGATCCATTCTAATTCATTCGTACGTTCCATTCTAATTCATTAGCACGATCGATGCTAATTCATTCGTTCGATCAATTCTAATTCATTAGCACGATCCATTCTAATTCATTCGTACGATTCATTCTAATTCATTCGCACGATCCATTCTAATTCATTCATAGGATCCATTCTAATTCATTCATACGATCTATTCTAATTCTTTCGCACGAATGTATCCATTCTAATTCATTCGTACGATCCATTCTAATCCATTCTTTTTCATTAGCACGATCCATTCTAATTCATTCGTATGATCCATTCTAATTCATTCACATGATCCATTCTAATTCATTCGTACGATCCATTCTAATTCTTTCACACGATCCATTCTAATTCATTCGTACGATCCATTCTAATTCATTCATACGATCCATTCTAATTCATTCGTACGATCCATTCTAATTCCTTCGTACGATCCATTCTAATTCATTCATACAATCTATTCTAATTCATTCATACAATCCATTCTAATTCTTTCACACGATCCATTCTAATTCATTCGTACGATCCATTCTAATTCATTCGCACAATCCATTCTAATTCATTCGCACGAATGTATCCATTCTAAATCATTCGTACAATCCATTCTATTTCATTCATACGATCAATTCTTACTCATTGTACGAATGAATTAGAATGGATCCTACGAATGAATTAGAATGGATCGTGTGAAAGAATTAGAATGGATTATACGAATGAATTAGAATGGATCGTACGAATGAATTAGAATAGATTATACGAATGAATTAGAAAGGATCGTACGAATAAATTAGAATGGATACATTAGTCTGAATGAATTAGAATGGATCATACGAATGAGTAAGAATGGATCATACGAATGAAATAGAATAGATTGTACGAATGAATTAGAATGGATCCTACGAATGAATTAGAATAGATCGTGTGAAAGATTTAGAATGGATTGTATGAATGAATTAGAATGAATTCGTACGATCCATTCAAATTCATTCGCACGATTCATTCTAATTTATTCATACGATCCATTCTAATTCATTCATACAATCCATTCTAATTCTTTCACACGATCCATTCTAATTCATTCGTAGGATCCATTCTAATTCATTCGTACAATCTATTCTATTTCATTCGTACGATCCATTCTTACTCTTTCGTATGATCCATTCTAATTCATTCGGACGAATGTATCCATTCTAATTTATTCGTACGATCCATTCTAATTCATTCGTACGATCCATTCTAATTCATTCGTCTGATCCATTCTAATTTATTCGCACGAATGTATCCATTCTAATTCATTCGTACGATCCATTCTAATTCATTCGCACAATCTATTCTAATTCATTCATACGATCCATTCTAATTCATTCGCACGAATGTATCCATTCTAATTCATTCATATGATCCATTCTACTTCATTCGTACTATCCGTTCTAATTCACTCATACGATCCATTCTAATTCATTCATACGATCCATTCTAATTCATTTGCATGAATATATCCATTCTAATTCATTTGTACGATCCATTCTAATTCCTTCGTACGATCCATTCTAATTCCTTCGTACGATCCATTCTATTTCATTCGTATGATCCATTCTAATTCATTCATACAATCTATTCAAATTTATTCGCACGAATGTATCCATTCTAGTTCATTCATATGATCCATTCTAATTCATTCGTACGATCCATTCTAATTCATTCGCACGATCCATTCTAATTCATTAGCATCGATCGTGCTAATGAATTAGAATGAATATACGAATGAATTAGAATGGATCGTAGAATGGATTGTACGAATGAATTAGAATGAATTAGAATGGATCGTACGAATGAATTAGAATGGATCGTACGAATGAAATAGAATGGATCGTGTGAAAGAATTAGAATGGATTGTATGAATGAATTAGAATGGATCGTATGAATGGATCGTACGAATGGAATGGATACATTCGTGCGAATGAATTAGAATGGATCGTATGAATGAATTAGAATGGATCATACGAATGAGTAAGAATGGATCGTACGAATGAATTAGAATGGATCGTACGAATGAATTAGAATGGATCTTACGAATGAATTAGAATGGATCATACGAATGAATTAGAATGGATCGTACGAATGAATTAGAATGGATACATTCATGCGAATGAATTAGAATGGATCGGACAAATGAATTAGAATGGATCGTACGAATGAATTAGAATGGATCAAATGAATGAATTAGAATGGTTACATTCATGCGAATGAATTAGAATGGATCGTACGAGTGGATTAGAATGGATCGTACGAATGGATTAGAATGGATACATTCGAGCCAATGAATTAGAATGGATCGTACGAATGAATTAGAATGGATCGTACGAATGGATTAGAATGGATCCTACGAATGGATTAGAATGGATACCTTTGTGCATATGAATTAGAATGGATCGTACGAATGAATTAGAATGGATCATATTAATGAATTAGAATGGATCGTACGAATGAATTAGAATGGATA
Source organism: Chamaelirium japonicum (assembly GCA_947650365.1). Classification (NCBI taxonomy): domain Eukaryota; kingdom Viridiplantae; phylum Streptophyta; class Magnoliopsida; order Liliales; family Melanthiaceae; genus Chamaelirium; species Chamaelirium japonicum. The sequence continues at coordinate 92,157,613 of OX393550.1, forward strand.
CATTCGTGCACGATCCATTCTAATTCATTCGCACGAATGTATCCATTCTAATTCATTCGTACGATCCATTCTAATTCATTAATATGATCCATTCTAATTCATTCGTACGATCCATTCTAATTCATTCGCACAATCCATTCTAATTCATTTGCATGAATGTATCCATTAGAATTCATTAGCACGATCCATTCTAATTCATTCGTACGATCCATTCTAATTCCTTCATATGATCCATTCTAATTCATTCATAGGATCCATTCTAATTCATTAATACGATCTATTCTAATTCTTTCGCACGAATGTATCCATTCTAATTCATTCGCACGAATGTATCCATTCTAATTCATTCGTACGATCCATTCTAATTCATTTGTACGATCCATTCTAATTCATTCGTACGATCCATTCTAATTCATTCATACGATCTATTCTAATTCATTCATACAATCCATTCTAATTCTTTCACACGATCCATTCTAATTCATTCGTACGATCCATTCTAATTCATTCGCACAATCCATTCTATTTCATTCGTACGATCCATTCTTACTCATTCGTATGATCCATTCTAATTCATTCGCACGAATGTATCCATAATGGATCATATAAATGAGTAAGAATAGATCATACGAATGAAATAGAATGGATTGTGCGAATGAATCAGAATGGACCGTACGAATGAATTAGACGTACGAATGAATTAGAATGGATACATTCGTGCGAATAAATTAGAATGGATCATACGAATGAGTAAGAATGGATCGTCATTCTAATTCATTCGTATGATCCATTCTAGTTCATTTGTATCCATTCTATTTCATTCGCACGATCCATTCTAATTCATTCGCGCAATCTATTCTAATTCATTCGTACGATCCATTCTAATTCATTCGTACGATCCATTCTAATTCATTCATACAATCCATTCTAATTTATTCGCACGAATGTATCCATTCTAATTCATTTGTACGATCCATTCTAATTCACTCATACGATCCATTCTAATTCATTCATACGATCCATTCTAATTTATTTGCACGAATATATCCATTCTAATTCATTCGTACGATCCTGAATTAGAATGGATTGTACGACTGAATTAGAATGGATACCTTTATGCATATGAATTAGAATGGATCGTACAAATGAATTAGAATGGATCATATTAATGAATTAGAATGGATCGTACGAATGAATTAGAATGGATACATTCGTGTGAATGAATTAGAATGGATCGTATGAATGAATTAGAATAGATTTTGTGAATGAATTAGAACTGATCATACGAATGAATTAGAATGGATACATTCGTGCGAATGAATTAGAATGGATACACTCGTGCGAATGAATTAGAATGGATCCTATGAATGAATTAGAATGGATCGTACGAATGAGTAAGAATGGATTATACGAATGAATTAGAATAGATTGCACGATTGAATTAGAATGGATCGTGCGAATGAAATAGAATGGATACAAATGAATTAGAATGGATCATACGATTGAATTAGAATGACGATCCATTCTTACTCATTCATATGATCCATTCTAATTTATTCGCACGAATGTATCCATTCTAATTCATTCGTACGTCTAATTCATTCGTACTGTCCATTCTAATTCATTCGCACAATCCATTCTATTTTATTCGTACGATCCATTCTTACTCATTCGTATGATCCATTATGGATATATTCGTGCGAATGAATTAGAATGGATCATACGAATGAGTAAGAATGGATCGTACGAATGAAATAGAATGGATTGTGCGAATGAAATAGAATGGATCGTACAAATGAATTAGAATGGATCATGTCAAAGAATTAGAATGGATTGTATGAATGAATTAGAATAGATCGTATGAATTAATTAGAATGGATCGTACGAATGAATTAGAATGGATACATTCGCGAATGAATTAGAATGGATCGTACGAATGAATTAGAATGGATACATTCGCGAATGAATTAGAATGGATCGTACGAATGAATTAGAATGGATCTTACGAATGAATTAGAATGGATCGTACGAATGAATTAGAATGGATACATTTGTGCGAATGAATTAGAATGGATCGTACGAATGAATTAGAATGGATCATAGGAATGAATTAGAATGGATCGTACGAATGAATTAGAATGGATCGTACGAAGGAATTAGAATGGATCGTACGAATGAATTAGAATGGATATATTCGTGCAAATGAATTATAATGGATCGTATGAGTGAATTAGAATGGATCGTGCGAATGAATTAGAATGGATTGTATGAATGAATTAGAATGGATCGTACGAATGAATTAGAATGGATCATACGAATTAATTAGAATGGATCATACGAATGAATTAGAATGGATCGTACGAATGAATTAGAATTAGAATGGATATATTCGTGCGAATGAATTAGAATGGATACATTCGTGCGAAAGAATTAGAATAGATCGTATGAATGAATTAGAATGGATCCTATGAATGAATTAGAATGGATCGTACGAATGAATTAGAATGGATACATTCGTGCGAATGAATTAGAATGGATCGGACGAATGAATTAGAATGGATCGTATGAATGAATTAGAATGGATCAAATGAATGAATTAGAATGGTTACATTCATGCGAATGAATTAGAATGGATCGTACGAATGGATTAGAATGGATCGTACGAATGGATTAGAATGGATACATTCGAGCGAATGAATTAGAATGGATCGTACGAATGAATTAGAATGGACCGTACGAATGAATTAGAATGGATCGTATGAATGAATTAGAATGGATCATGTGAAAGAATTGGAATGGATTGTATAAATGAATTAGAATAGATTGTATGAATGAATTAGAATGGATCGTACGAATGAATTAGAATGGATCGTACGAATGAATTAGAATGGATACATTCGTGCGAATGAATTAGAATGGATACATTCGTGCGAAAGAATTAGAATAGATCGTATGAATGAATTAGAATGGATCCTATGAATGAATTAGAATGGATCGTGCGAATGAATTAGAATGGATCGTACGACTGAATTAGAATGGATCGTGTGAAAGAATTAGAATGGATCGTACGAATGATTAGAATAGATCGTGCGAATGAATTAGAATGGATCGTACGAATGAATTAGAAGGGATACATTTGTGCGAATGAATTAGAATGGATCGTACAAATGAATTAGAATGGATCGTGCTAATGAATTAGAATTGATCGAACGAATGAATTAGCATGGATCGTGCTAATGAATTAGAATGGATCATACGAATGAATTAGAATGGATCGTGTGAATGAATTAGAATGGATCGTACGAATGAATTAGAATGGATACATTTGTGCGAATGAATTAGAATGGATCGTACGAATGAATTAGAATGGATCGTATGAATGAATTAGAATGGATCGTGCGAATGAATTCGAATGGATCGTACGAATTCATTCTAATTCATTCATACAATCCATTCTAATTCTTTCACACGATCCATTCTAATTCATACGTACGTTCCATTCTAATTCATTAGCACGATCCATGCTAATTCATTCGTTCGATCAATTCTAATTCATTAGCACGATCCATTCTAATTCATTCGTACGATCCATTCTAATTCATTCGCACGATCCATTCTAATTCATTCATAGGATCCATTCTAATTCTTTCATACGATCTATTCTAATTCTTTCGCACGAATGTATCCATTCTAATTCATTCGTACGATCCATTCTAATCCATTCTTTTTCATTAGCACGATCCATTCTAATTCATTCGTATGATCCATTGTAATTCGTTCACACGATCCATTCTAATTCATTCGTACGATCCTTTCTAATTCTTTCACACGATCCATTCTAATTCATTCGTACGATCTATTCTAATTCATTCGTACGATCCATTCTAATTCATTCGTACGATCCATTCTAATTCATTCATACAATCTATTCTAATTCATTCATACAATCCATTCTAATTCTTTCACACGATCCATTCTAATTCATTCGTACGATCCATTCTAATTCATTCGCACAATCCATTCTAATTCATTCGCACGAATGTATCCATTCTAAATCATTCGTACAATCCATTCTATTTCATTCATACGATCAATTCTTACTCATTGTACGAATGAATTAGAATGGATCCTACGAATGAATTAGAATGGATCGTGTGAAAGAATTAGAATGGATTATACGAATGAATTAGAATGGATCGTACGAATGAATTAGAATGGATCATACGAATGAATTAGAAAGGATCGTACGAATAAATTAGAATGGATACATTAGTCCGAATGAATTAGAATGGATCATACGAATGAGTAAGAATGGATCGTACGAATGAAATAGAATAGATTGTACGAATGAATTAGAATGGATCCTACGAATGAATTAGAATAGATCGTGTGAAAGAATTAGAATGGATTGTATGAATGAATTAGAATGAATTCGTACGATCCATTTGAATTCATTCGCACGATCCATTCTAATTTATTCATACGATCCACTCTAATTCATTCATACAATCCATTCTAATTCTTTCACACGATCCATTCTAATTCATTCGTAGGATCCATTCTAATTCATTCGTACAATCTAATTCCTTCGTACGATCCATTCTAATTCATTCATACAATCTATTCTAATTCATTCATACAATCCATTCTAATTCTTTCACACGATCCATTCTAATTCATTCGTACGATCCATTCTAATTCATTCGCACAATCCATTCTAATTCATTCGCACGAATGTATCCATTCTAAATCATTCGTAAAATCCATTCTATTTCATTCATACGATCAATTCTTACTCATTGTACGAATGAATTAGAATGGATCCTACGAATGAATTAGAATGGATCGTGTGAAAGAATTAGAATGGATTATACGAATGAATTAGAATGGATCGTACGAATGAATTAGAATGGATCATACGAATGAATTAGAAAGGATCGTACGAATAAATTAGAATGGATACATTAGTCCGAATGAATTAGAATGGATCATACGAATGAGTAAGAATGGATCGTACGAATGAAATAGAATAGATTGTACGAATGAATTAGAATGGATCCTACGAATGAATTAGAATAGATCGTGTGAAAGAATTAGAATGGATTGTATGAATGAATTAGAATGAATTCGTACGATCCATTCGAATTCATTCGCACGATCCATTCTAATTTATTCATACGATCAACTCTAATTCATTCATACAATCCATTCTAATTCTTTCACACGATCCATTCTAATTCATTCGTAGGATCCATTCTAATTCATTCGTACAATCTATTCTATTTCATTCGTACGATCCATTCTTACTCATTCGTATAATCCATTCTAATTCATTCGGACGAATGTATCCATTCTAATTTATTCGTACGATCCATTCTAATTCATTCGTACGATCCATTCTAATTCATTCGTCTGATCCATTCTAATTTATTCGCACGAATGTATCCATTCTAATTCATTCGTACGATCCATTCTAATTCATTCGCACAATCTATTCTAATTCATTCATACGATCCATTCTAATTCATTCGCACGAATGTATCCATTCTAATTCATTCATATGATCCATTCTGCTTCATTCGTACTATCCGTTCTAATTCACTCATACGATCCATTCTAATTCATTCATACGATCCATTCTAATTCATTTGCACGAATATATCCATTCTAATTCATTTGTACGATCCATTCTAATTCCTTCGTACGATCCATTCTAATTCCTTCGTACGATCCATTCTAATTCCTTCGTATGATCCATTCTATTTCATTCGTATGATCCATTCTAATTCATTCATACAATCCATTCTAATTTATTCGCACGAATGTATCCATTCTAGT